>CM069147.1:12974637-13627940 GCA_035221665.1 Okamejei kenojei
GAAATAAAATAATTCAAATTACTTCCTCCTCTCTAAATGATATTGGTTCAAGCAGCTGCCAAAATCTCAACAGTGTTGCAACATCCAATTCCAGGCAGCAGAGGGAGCTCTGCAAAAGCTACAGTGTTGGTGTTTGCTCGTTCTTTGGATGATACAGTACGTTCAGTGACTTCAATAGGGCGTAATGATAATAGCATTTAAGCAAAAGCCTCAACTTCAATGAAAAAGCACTGAATTCTCAACAGGAAACCAAAAGTGTTCTGCTGAATTGGTAGTTTGGGAGGAAAATACAGCACGTGCCATCTTATGCTTTATGAAATCAATGTAAAGGCTTGTTTAAAATACATTTTGAGAAATGTTGGCTACTCAGCCCTTGAACTTGTTTCACCAGTCAATTAAATCATGGTTGATCTGTATCTTAATTCCATTTATCCGCCATGGTTACATAACAGCAAATGTTTTTATTTCAGATTCCAAGAAGCCACAGTACTTTTGTTCAATATTAAGTTTGATCAATTTTTAAAAATTAAAAAAAAAAAGAAAAATAGGTGCAGGAGTAGGCCATTCGGCCCTTCGAGCCTGCACCGCCATTCAATATGATCATGGCTGATCATCCAACTCAGTATCCTGTACCTGCCTTCTCTCCATACCCCCTGATCCCTTTAGCCACAAGGGCCACATCTAACTCCCTCTTAAATATAGCCAATGAACTGGCCTCAACTACCTTCTGTGGCAGAGAATCCCAGAGACTCGCCACTCTCGGTGTGAAAAATGTTTTCCTCATCTCGGTCCTAAAGGAATTCCCCCTTAACCTTAGACTGTGACCCCTTGTTCTGGACCTCCCCAACAACGGGAACAATCTTCCTGCATCTAGCCTGTCCAACCCCTTAAGAATTTTGTAAGTTTCTATAAGGATCCCCCTCATTCTTCTAAATTCTAGCTTGAAATTTAGATTGATTATGAAGAGGCCACTGGTTCCTACAGAGGCAATTATCCTGTACAGGTCTCTGGTAAATAACAACATTACTCAGTTAAAATAATTCCAAATTAGTTTTTAAGGAAAGTTGAGGTGGTGGTTTTGTTTTGGAAGGATGGACTTGCATGATTCAGATTCACATTTATTGTCACACGCACCAATTAAGGTTCAGTGATATACGAGTCACCATGCAGCCATACAATTAAAACACAGCACAATTAAAAGAACGATAGAACTTAACAAACATCTACCACAGTGACCACTGTGATGGATGGCAATAAAGTTCCGTCAGTCTTCCTCCTTTTGTTCACCCGTGTTTGGGGTCCTGATTCTGAATCTGAGTGAATAATGAATGTTAATGCGTAATATTACACCATAATCAAAGATAAAGTGGGTCCTGCGGGTCACAATGCACAAGACCATGATCAAAGGAGGAAAAAGCATGCTAACCTCGCCCTTACTTTGATCAGCACCACAGTCTAGGGTCCTTCTGCTGCTCGACATTGGGGAAAAGTCGTGGTTTCCCCGAGTAGACTGCAAAACTGACCACCAGGTGCCGCCGAACGATGCCTGCCTCGCCAACACTCTGTCTCGTCTTTTTCTTTTTTGTTGTTTTTTGTTGTAAAGTGTATGCAATCATCCCGGCGTGCACAATCAAGTAAGATCAAATAGAACAAGTTGTCCTACAACTTTAGCCTGTGCACGCCATATTCAAGAAGAAGTAGACTTTGGGAGCTCCAAACACGGGAGCCTGCGGATTTAACATCCTGGGGCTGCGAATGGTTCGACTCCCCCAACCGCGCGAGAAAAGGAGGGAAGAAGATAAGACTTTATATAAGAGTTAGATGTGGCCCTTGTGGCTAAAGGGATCAGGGGGTATGGAGAGAAGGCAGGTACAGGATACTGAGTTGGATGATCAGCCATGATCATATTGAATGGCGGCGCAGGCTCGAAGGGCTGTATGGCCTACTCCTGCACCTATTTTCTATGTTTCTATGTTATTGCCTTCAATCACAGTGGGGAATGTGGAGGAGCCGCTGTGGTGGATGTTTATGTGAATTTTTTTATGTAGTTGTGTGTCTTGTTGCTTTTTCGGTATGACTGCATGACAAATCAAATTCCTCATATGTTGCAAAACATACTTGGCTAATAAATTATGATTATGATTATGAAATGCCTTATTACCTGAATTCATCAACAAACACCAAGACCTTGTTTGGCTGGCGGTGATAGTGGGCATCCCAGTCAGATTCTTCCTGTACTTTCAATGTCTTACTACTAATGTCTTATTGCCCTCAGGACGACTGGTATGGAGAGATGGTTGCCCACCTCTTTACATTGTGTAGATTTGCCAATCTGGAGAACACTGCAAGGGCCCTTGCATCCTGAGCAGCTCCGTAACAAAGGAGTCTTTGATGCTACGGACTGATCCCAGGACCACATTCGGTTAAGAACATCAAGGGTGCTGGAAAATCATCAACTTGGTGGAAGATGCTCTTTGATCTGCCCAAAACTTGGTGGTCTCCCCAAAACTTGCTGATTTCTCAGGACAGCAAGATGGTTGCAAGGGAATGTTGCCGAATGGCCCATGCCGAGGCTCTGTGACGGAGGACCACAGTCCAGGGTCCTTCCGCCGCTGGACATTGAGGGGCAGAGTCTGGAGGGGACACCCCTCATGCAAATGGAGTGATATCCCCTCAAACAAGGCCTGGGTAGAGTGGATGTGGAGAGGATGTTTCTACTAATGGGAGAGTCTTGGATCCGAGATCATAGCCTCAGAATTAAAGGACGTTCCTTTAGTCAGAGGGTGGTGAATCTGTGGAATTCATTGCCACAGAAGGCTGCGGAGGCCGTCAGTTAATATTTGTTAGGCATAGATAGATTCTTGATTAAGTACAGGTGTCAAGGGTTATGGGGAGAAGGCAGGAGAATGGGGTTAAGAGGGAAAGATAGATCAGCCATGATTGAATGGCAGTGTAAACTTGATGGGCCGAATGGTTTAATTCTGCACCTATCACCCAGAGAGTTGTGAATTTGTGGAATTCTCTGCTGCAAAAGGCAGTGGAGGCCAATTCACTGGATGTTTTCAAGAGTTAGATATAGCTCTTAGGGCTAACGGAATCAAGGGATATGGGGAGAAAGTAGGAACGCGGTACTGATTTTGGATGATCAGCCACAATCATATTGATGGTGGTGTTGGCTTGAAGGGCCGAATGGCCAACTCCTGAACCTATTTATTTATGTTGATATCACTTAAGAACATGAAAAGGGGCCACATGAGTAGCATGGTGTTTGTATAAAGATAGTCGCAAACACTGAATATGACTGTTGAATGTGTAGACTATTGATTGTGTAGACACTGAGAAAGTATGAAGAGTTTTTACAGTTTTGTATATATTTTCGATTCTGACGTTTAGTTTTGAGGAAACAAAATTACACTCCATATTCAACCACCCGGCACAGACAGATACATAGCCACTCGGATATGAACAAATTTCCATTGCCTATCTGTCCCTAGTTACCAGCTCCACCAATGGGGTGGAAGATTGCAACCTTCACGTGGTCCGTCCTGTTTCGACTAATGCAATCAACTCGACGTGCACAAACGGAAGATCAAATAGAACAAGTTGTCCTAACAACGTTAGGCTGTGCACGCCACATGAAAGAAGAAGCAGCTCCACCAATGACCTCTAGAGATGTACTCATCTAATTCTGGCCTCTCGATCATCCCCAAATTTAATCATTCCAACCTTCAACTGCCATGACTCCAAGGTCAGGAACTATCTCTTTGCCTCCGTTTCTTTCTTTCTTTTTAAAACTGTATCAATCGTACCACTTTTCACTTTTTTGTCATTAGCCATAGTATGTTTTTGTGCGGCTCACCATCAAATCATATTTAATATCACACCTGTGAGGTGTCTTATGATTTTTATGATCATAAGAAATGGAAAGATTGAAGCAATTTGGCCCCTCAAACTTGCTCAATAAAGTCTTGGCTGATCCAATTTTCCTCAAATAAACTTTACTGGCCTCTGCATAACCCTTGATTCCCAGATTGATTTTCTCAGCTTTCAGTCTGTTATGTGGTAATGAATTTGCAAAAAAAGTGGAAGTCTTTGAGAGAAGAAAATATTAATCTGAATCCTAAATAGGCATTGCCTTCATATGAGATAGCGCCGTCTGGTCATGAACTCTCCCATGAGGAGAAGCATCCTCCCAACATTTACCAAGTCAACCCCATTTGAATAAGATCACCTCATTCTCTAAACTCTACCAAATACAGAGGCAAGATGTTCAGAGATACTGCCTGGAAACAAGACCGTCAGCCCACTGAGTCCACAATGACCATCAACCACCCATTCAACAAGTTCTATGTTATCCCAGTTTTGTATCCTGCACACGAGAGGCAATTTACAGAAGCCAATGAACACATCTTTGGAATGTGGGTGGAATCCGGAGCAGGCGGAGAAAACCCACGTGGTGGCGGGGAGAATGTCAAACACCACACAGACAGCACACAGTGTTGCATCCCATAACTCTATAAACATTCTGAGAGACTCTGCCTCCATCATCTTTTTAAGAAGCAAATTCTAGACCCTCAAAAAGATCTGTACGATGTTGAGAATGAAAGGAAAATCACAGCTTTAATAAGCATAGAAGTGTGAGGTAAGCATCATGTGCATAAGCCCTCAAGTCACATGCAGCAAGTATCAGCTTACCTAAACTGTGGCCATTCTTTGTATAGAAGCAGGTATTGTTTATGAGGTTAACGCAGCAACCAATGACATCTCCAGTGGTGAAAGTGGGACCATATGGCTGTCCTGTGCCTGAAGAGCAGAAAGAATGTCCGTCGTCTCCATGGTAGCCATATGAATGTTTGTCCCAACCTGCAAAACACGGAACGAAGACAAGAAAGAATTTAAATGCGTTTCCATTAAACAAACAAGATTGGATAAAAAGTGTTATTGCTGTTAATAATTGCCATTTTCCTCTTGGCAGCCAGCTGCAGTTGCCGCTCAGTTAAAAGAACAACCTGTCAATTGATGTAAATCATGCAGTATAAATTCACCATTTTCTAAAGATAAAATTTTGGTTGAAAAACCTACATCACAACAGGGAAAGAAAGCAAAGGTGCAGAAAGGGTGGAGAGAAATGTCATGAAACAGTAAGAATTATTATTTTCCTTTCATTCACTCACTTTCACCCTAGAGTACATAGGTTTATTGCACAGCATCCATTAGAAACACATTCCAATAAATGGAGACATTTTAAGCTGACAGAGCAGATATACAAAGTACCCTATAAAAGGCAATACTTGAGGCACAAAAGATGTTCCAAAAAAACCTAGGCTACTTCAAATGTCAGATGTCACTCAGTTGATAGCATCCTCGTCTCTGCAGATGTAGATTCCAGTCTTATTCCAGTAACTTAGGTACATAAATCTGGACTAATGCTCCAATGCAATATTGAGGGAGTAATCCAATATTGAATTTGAGAAATTAAATCAAGGCCTGACTAGTTCTCCAGTGTACACATAATAACACCCATAACATTATATTGAAGAATGTAATATTCTGGTGAATGGCAGTGAATCTCAAAATCATTAAAAAATATTGAATGCCCATCATTACACTGCTGTTTGTTAGGGCATAAACACACAAATTGGCCCCCATGTTCTCAACATTATAATAGTGAGCATAATTCTAAGCTAACTTCATTGGTTGTAAAGTTTTTTAGGACATCCTTAGGGCGTGGAAGAGTTTGCACAAGTTGAAGTCTTATTTTCCCCAAAGGTTCAATCTTAGCTCTTTCCTCTCATTCCATCTAAAACAGTCCTTGTATGGATCTACAGGAAGCACTGCTTCAGGAAGATAGCTAATACACAAAGACCCACACCATCCTGGCCCACACTCTCATCTTGGTGCTACCATCGGAAAAGTGGTACAGAAGCCCAAGAACTGTTGCCTCCAGTTACAAGATAGCTTCTTCCCATCAACTATCAGGCTATTAGAAACATAGAAAATAGGTACTGGAGGAGGCCATTCGGCCCTTCGAGCCAGCACCGCCTTTCATTGTGATCATGGCTGATCATCCGCTATCAATAACCCGTGCCTGCCTTCACCCCATATCCCTTGACTCCACTAGCCCCTAGAGCTCTATCCAACTTTCTCTTAAATCCATCCAGTGATTTGACCTCCACTGCCCTCTGTGGCAGGGAATTCCATAAATTCACAACTCTTTGGGTAAAAACGTTTTTTCTCACCTCAGTCCTAAATGACCTACCCTTTATTCTAAGACTGTGGCCCCTGGTTCTGGACTCACCCAACATTGGGAACATTTTTCCTGCATCTAGCTTGTCCAGTCCTTTTATAATTTTATATGTTTCTATAAGATTCCCCCTCATCCTTCTAAACTCCAGTGAATACAAGCCTAGTCTTTTCAATCTTTCCTCATATGACAGTCCCGCCATCCCAGGGATCAATTTCGTGAACCTATGCTGCACTGCCTCAATCACAAGGATGTCCTTCATCAAATTAGGAGACCAAAACTGTACACAATACTCCAGATGTGGTCTCACCAGAGCCTTATATAACGGCAGAAGAACCTCTTTGCTCCTATACTGAAATCCTCTTGTTATGAAGGCCAACATCCCATTAGCTTTCTTCACTGCCTGCTGTACCTGCACGCCAACTTTCAGTGACCAGTGTACAAGGACACCCCGGTCTCGCTGTACCTCCCCCTTACCTAACCTAACCCCATTGAGATAATATTCTGCCCTCTTGATTGAACCACACAAGCCCAATCTACGTACTTCGGTTACACTATTATCATCCAGTTACCTAGTATTGCTGATAATTTGTAGTTTATCGATTATTGTGTATTTATTTGTTACGTTGTCATGTCAACATGCCTGTAAATGTTCTAGAGATTCAGGATCAGTTCCTGTGGATTGGAAGGTAGCTAATGTTATCCCACTTTAAGAAAGGCGGGAGAGAGAAAACTGGGAATTATAGACCAGTTAGCCTGACATCGGTGGTGGGGAAGATGCTGGAGTCAATTATAAAAGATGAAATAGTGGTACATTTGGATAGCAGTAACAGGATCGGTCCAAGTCAGCATGCTTCACTAATCTTCTGGAAATTTTTGAGGATGTAACTCGGAAAATGGACAAGTGAGAACCAGTGGATGTAGTGTACCTGGACTTGCAGAAAGCTTTTGATAAGGTCTCACATAGGAGATTAGTGGGTAAAATTAGAGCACATGATATTGGGGGTAGGGTGCTGACATGGATAGAAAATTGGCTGGCAGACAGGAAACAAAGAGTAGGGATAAACGGGTCGCTTTCAGAATGGCAGGTAATGACTAGTGGGGTACAGCAAGGATCAGTGCTGGGACCGCAGCTATTTACAATATACATTAATGATTTAGATGAAGGGATTAAAAATAACATTAGCAAATTTGCAGATAACACAAAGCTGGATGGCAGTGTGAACCGTGAGGAGGATGCTATGAGGAAGCAGGGTGACTTGGAGGAGTGAGTAGAGGCATGACAGATGCAGTTTAAAGTGGATAAATGTGAGGTTATCCACTTTTGTGGCAAAAACAGGAAGGCAGATTATTGAAAGATGTCAAGTTGGGAAAAGTGGAAGTACAATGAGATCTAGGGTTCCTTGTTCATCAGTCACAGAAAGTAAGCATGCAGGTACAGCAGGCAGTGAAGAAAGCGAATGGCATGTTGGCCTTTATAACAAAAGGAGTTAAGTATAGGAGCAAAGAAGTCCTTCTGTAGTTGTACAGGCACCTATTGAGACCACACCTAGAGTATTGTGTGCAATTCAGGTCTCCAAACTTGAGAAAGGACATTCTTGCTATTGAGGGAGTGCAGTATAGGTTCACGAGGTTAATTCCCGGGATGACGGGACTGTCATATGCTGATAGAATGGAGCGGCTGGGCTTGTTAATCTGGAATTTAGAAGGATGAGAGGGAATCTTATTGAAACATGTAAGATTATTAAAGGACCTGGCACGCAAATTACGATAGCTCATGGTCACGTTGAGCCGCGATGATCCCGCGAGAGTCGCACGCGACTTCATTCGACCGCACAGCCATCTCGAGCGCGTGACGTCATTTGAAGGCGGACACAAAATGCTGGAGTAACTCAGCGTGACCAGCAGCATCTCTGGAGAGAAGCAATGGGTGACGTATCGTGTCGAGACTCTTCTTCAGTCTGAAAGAAGGGTCTTGACCCTAAACATCACCCATTCCTTCTCTCCAGAGATGCTGCCGGTCCCGCTGAGTTACTCCAGCATTTTGTGCCTATCTTCAATTTTCTTGGCCCCGCTCTGGGAGTAGAAGTGGGGGTGGATCCGGATCCGCAACGGCCGTGAGCCCCAGGCCGAGTTCGGCAATCGTTTGCCTGCTTCTGCTGCTGTTGCAGGTGAGACGTTGCGTCGCGCCAGGGTCTTGGGCCTGTCCCACTTTGGCCGTCAGTTACACGACAGGCAGTTGGCATGCAAAGATTTTGTTCGCTACAAAAATTTCGGAGCCCCGTGCGATGACGCGCACAACTACATACGCCTCCGCTCTTCTCAGTGGGCCATACGATGCCCGTGCGCCTCAACGCAACCATGAGGTCGCATAATTTGCCAAGGACATGTAAGTGGGACAGGCCCTTAAGGGTTTGGAGAGGCAGGAAACATGATCCCGATGTTGAGGGAGTCCAGAACCAGGGGCCATAGTTTAAGAGTAAGGGGTAAGCTATTTAGAACGAGATGAGGAAAATCGTTTTCACAGAAAGGTGTGAATCTGTGGAATTTTCTGCCTCAGAAGGCAGTGGAGGTAAATTCTCTGGATGCCAATTCTCTGGATGCTTTCAAGAGTGAGTTAGATAGAGCTCTTAAAGATAGCGGAGTCAGGGGATATGGCGAGAAGGCAGGAACACGGGGTACTGATTGTGGTTGATCAGCCATGATCATATTCAATGGCGGTGCTAGCTCGAAAGGTCGAATGGCCTACTCCTCCTTATCTATTGTCAGCTCCTAACTGGAGTGAAATGTAAAGCCTGAGGGAAGGTTATAGGTGGAGGGGGCAGGGGGTAAAAGAGAAATGGTATACTCAGGGATGGGAGATGAGTATGGGAGGAAGAGGAAAAGAGCAGAGTGACTGGGCAGGTGGGAGAAATATGTGCACTGTACGGTCAATATGGGAATTGGAAGGGGAGTTAAAACGGTTAATCAGTAAAGGATCCAGTGGGCCTTGGCAAAGGGAGCGCAAGTATTCGGCAGAACGGTCATCTTGTCTAAGCTTGGTCTCATCAATTGCAACTGTTCTGTCCTTGGTCACACTGAGGCCACAAGCAAACTGGAGGAACAACATCTCATATTCCGCAGCTTACAACCCAAAGGTATGAACACTGAGTTCTTCAATTTCCAAGTAATACACCCCTACACCCCACCTCCCTCTCTTTCCAGTGCTTCTCCACCATGGTGCGTACACATTTCTCCCTTCATCTTCCACCCCCCCCCCCCCCCCCACTCATTAATCCTAGTCCTTTCGCTTCCTTCGAGTTCTCCATCACAAGTCCATTTCCTTTTCATTTGCCCTCTTCCCCATCCCGTCCCCTTTCAGCTATCTCCCTCCCTCCAGCTTTACATTTTACTCCTCCTCTTCTCTCCTTATCTGAAACCCTTGTGTCTCATTTTCAACTCAATTCTTTGTTGTTTACTCCGTCCATCTGCCAATCAAACCCTACCCATTCATCTTAATCCACCTATCACTTGTCAGGCGCAGATCACCCCCACCTCTCTTTTGCAACATTCTTCTCCCCCCCCCCCCATTCTAATCAGTCTGAAGACGGGTTCTGACCTGAAACTTCGAGTTTACTCCCTCCACAGATGCTGCCTTTCTCGCTGCGTTCCTCCAGCGCTGTGTTTTGCTCAAGATTCCAGCATCTGTAATTTCTTGTGTCTCAATGACGACACATAGTACAGGATGGAGAGAGCCTGATACCATGGTGTCAAGACAACCATCTCTCTCCCAGTGGCACCAAAACAAATGAGCTGGTCATCAAGTTTGTGAGCGGTGTAGCACCCTAGTCTGTATCGTTGGTGCTGGTCTGACGAGAGAGCAGGCTATTTTAGACTGGGTTTTGAGTAATGAGGAAGGGGTAATTAGCCGTCTTGTTGTACGTGCCCCCTTGGGCAAGAGTGACCATAATATGCTTCATTAGCCAGAAACAATATAAAGAAAGGTAACTTTGAATGAGACGTGAATTGGCCAAGATTGACTGGCAATTAATTCTAAAAGGGTTGACGGTGGATATACAATGGAAGACATTTAAAGACTGCATGGATGAACTACAAAAATTGTTCATCCCAGTTTGGCAAAAGAATAAATCGGGGAAGGTAGTGCATCCGTGGATAACAAGGGAAATCAGGGATCAAAGCAAAGGATGATGCGTACAAAGTATACCATGGGAGAAATTCCCATAAAAACGGACTGCAATTTTTATAGATATGTGAAGAGAAAGAGGTTAGTTAAAACAAATGTAGGTCCCTTGCAGTCAGAAACCATGGGGAACCGGACCAATTGAATAACTACTTTGGTTCCGTCTTCACTAAGGAAGACATAAATAATCTGCCTGAAATAGCAGGGGACTGTGGGTCAAAGGAGGAATTGAGTGGAAATCCAGGTCAGTCGGGTGGTGTTGGGTAAATTGAATAGATTAAAGGCCGATAAACCCCCAGGGCCAGATAGGCTGCATCCCAGAGTACTAGATTCCCTGAGGATTGGCCAAATGTAACCCCTCCGGGGAATTACAGACCAGTTAGTCTAACATCGGTAGTGGGGAAACTGCTAGAGTCAGTTATTAAAGATGGGATAGCAGCACATTTGGAAAGTGGTGAAATCATTGGACAAAGTCAGCATGGATTTACAAAAGGTAAATCATGTCTGACGAATCTTGTGGAATTTTTCGAGGATGTAACTAGTAGCGTGGATAACCAGTGCTTCCAGAAGGCTTTCGACAAGGTCCCACATAAGAGATTAGTATACAAACTTAAAGCATACGGTATTAGGGGTTCAGTATTGATGTGGATAGAGAACTGGCTGGCAAACAGGAAGCAAAGAGTAGGAGTAAACGGGTCCTTTTCACAATGGCAGGCGACCCCAGCTATTTACAATATATATTAATGATCTGGATGAGGGAATTGAAGGCAATATCTCCAAGTTTGCGGATGACACTAAGCTGGGGGGCAGTGTTCGCTGTGAGGAGGATGCTAGGAGACTGCAAGGTGACTTGGATAGGCTGGGTGAGTGGGCAAATGTTTGGCAGATGCAGTATAATGTGGATAAATGTGAGGTTATCCACTTTGGTGGAAAAACAGTATTATTTAAATGGTGGCCGATTAGGAAAAGGGGAGATGCAGCGAGACCTGGGTGTCATGGTACACCAGTCATTGAAAGTAGGCATGCAGGTGCAGCAGGCAGTGAAAAAAAGCGAATGGTATGTTAGCTTTCATAGCAAAAGGATTTGAGTACAGGAGCAGGGAGGTTCTACTTCAGTTGTACAGGGTCTTGGTGAGACCACACCTGGAGTATTGCGTGCAGTTTTGGTCTCCAAATCTGAGGAAGGACATTATTGCCATAGAGGGAGTGCAGAGAAGGTTCACCAGACTGATTCCTGGGATGTCAGGACTGTCTTATGAAGAAAGACTGGATAGACTTGGTTTATACTCTCTGGAATTTAGGAGATTAAGAGGGGATCTTATAGAAACTTACAAAATTCTTAAGGGGTTGGACAGGCTAGATGCAGGAAGATTGTTCCCGATGTTGGGGAAGTCCAGGACAAGGGGTCACAGCTTAAGGATAAGGGGGAAATCCTTTAAGACCGAGATGAGAAAGACTTTCTTCACACAGAGAGTGGTGAGTCTCTGGAACTCTCTGCCACAGAAGGCCAGTTCATTGGCTATATTTAAGAGTGCCCTTGTGGCTAAGGGGATCCAGGTACGGGATACTGAGTTGGATGATCAGCCATGATCATATTGAATGGCGGTGCAGGCTCGAAGGGCTGAATGGCCTACTCCTGCACCTAATTTCTATGTTTCTATGTTTCTAACAATTACAGCACGGAAACAGGCCCTCTCGGCCCTTCCAGTCCGTGCCGACCATTTGTTTTCCCCTAGTCCCATCTACCTGCACTCAGACCATACCCTCCATTCCCTTCACGTCCATATACCTATCCACTTTACTTTTAAATGTTAAAATCGATCCTGCCTCCACCACTTCTGCTGGAAGCTCATTCCACACAGCCACCACCCTCTGAGTAAAGAAGTTCCCCCTCACGTTACCCCTAAACTTCTGTCCCTTAATTCTCATGTCATGCCCTCTTGTTTGAATCTTCCCTACCCTCAATGGGAAAAACGTATCCACGTCAACTCTGTCTATCCCTTTCATCATTTTAAAGACCTCAATCAAGTCCCCCCTTAACCTTCTGCGCTCCAAAGAATAAAGACCTAACTTGTTCAACCTTTCTCTGTAACATAGTTGCTGGAACCCTGGCAACATTCTAGTAAATCTAAAATTACAAACTCTGTACAGATAGCACCTGTAGTCGGGATCGAACCTGGGTCTCTGGCGCTGCAAGCACTGTAAAGCAGCAGCTCTATCTACCACTGCGCCTGGGGCCACCTGAATATAAGCAACAATGTGTCTTGGCCCAACCACATTGATGCTATGGCTAAGAAGACACATCAAAGTCTCTACTTCCTCTGAAGGCTAATGAAATCCTCCAATGTCTCTAATGACTCTCACCAATTTCTGCAGACCCAACATAGAACACATCTAATCCGGATGCATCACAGTTTGGTATGGCAACTGTTCTGCCCCAGAAATTGTGGAGAGTTGTAAACACAGCCCAGTCCACCATGTAACTCAGCCTTCCCTCCCATTGCCTTTATCTCTAATTCACACAGCCTCGATAAAGCAGCCAACACCCCACACACACCCCGGTCATTCTTTCTTCTCCCCTTTTCTGTTGAGCAGAAGATACAAAAGTTTAAAAGCACTTACTAGATTCAAGAACATTTTTTCCACAATCTTATTAGTCTCTTGAATGGACTCCTCATTTGTTAGGGATGAATTTCCCAATCCTCTAATCTACCTAGTTTCAGCCCTTGCAATTTTTTATCTGCACTTTCTCTGTGACTATCACAATATTCTGTGTTATTTTCTCTTTTCCACCACTCGATGTACTTATGTTCAATATGATTTGCCTGGATGTCAAAAATCAAAATCAGCATTTGCTACACACCAGATTCAGTAGCAGGAAGAAGAGAACCCAGTAAATATCACCAATGCTTATACATTAAATACCAGGCTTAAAATACCGATCACTTCATAAAAAGAGTAATGAACACAAAAATCCTGCCTGAATAGAGCTTTATTGAATCTGTGGCGTAGCAACATCCGATGCATGGATTCCACCTTTCCACAACATTAATTTCAGTTATGTTGATTTACTGTAACTGATAATTGATTATTTATTTGTTTGTTTAATGTGTCCATAAAACCTCCGCTTGTAAGAATTTCATTGTTCCGATCCCAATGAATATGACAATTAAAATAGAGCTTTGAGTCTATCGCTGGCAATATCCGAGGCATGGACTTCACCTTTCCTCAACATTAATTGAATTTAGACACGAGTCACCTGTACAGCTCTGTCATCCAGCAACCGTGGTGTCATCCGAGTAAATTGAGCAGCCAATCACGCTGATGAATTCGCAACTCAAGAAAGTGAAAAGCTCTCAATCTTTACCTCATTTTCACACGGCGAAGGAGAGTAAAAAGATTAACACATGCACATCCGTTTAAAAAGCTGAAATATCATAAACATTAAAATATTTTTCAAGAATCATTGTGTAACTAAGTTAGAATATACATTATTCCCTGCAACCTTTTTTAGCATTGAAAAATAATATATTAATATAGTGTATCTGTGGATTCTAATCCCCTCAGAATGATTATTTATTTTTAAATACATTTTTGGGAGGATTTTATGGTTTGCAGGATTTTACTTACTGTAATATCTAGATTTACACAGTTAACTGCAGACTTCACAATTTACTGTCAGTGACATAGCGAGCTGCTCTGAAAATATCAAGCTCGGCCACAGTCTTTTGACTCAGAAAGAAATCTGTTCCCAACTCAACTAAACAGGCAATTAAGTCTGAACATACAAGACCAAAAATGTATTGCAACAGCAACAAATATTTAAATATTACAATTTTAAATTTATTATAAACAGCATTTATTGCTGTTGCAATAAATTTGGTATAAATGTGGTATATTAGGGTTCAATTAGTTGCACAGTTCCCCAGTCAGGTGTTCAAATGCAAAGAACCAAATGCATGCAACATCCAAGTCCATCTAATTGACACTTGCCAAAAAAAAAGCCAAGCATATATTCGTTCCAATGTTGTTATAAAAGGCAGCAAGGGCACACAAGTTTGAACTAACGGGTGGACTTATAATTGCCAGCGTTCTATAATAGATCTGAAATACTGCACAGTACTTGTTAGCTAGAATAAACTGAACATATTAATGCAGACACAGTGTACAAAGAGTCTAGTCACAAGATGATGAAAGGTGTTTGATTACACAGTCCAATACAAACACTCTTCACAGTAGGCTAAATATATCTCCTGACCAAATTAGTACTTACTAGCTGCAGCAATGGAGCTCTGCTGCAGTGTGACATTAATAAAACCTTCCCATGCCCTTATACTCCACTTGATATCACTACATGTCAACAAATTCACTGACGACAGAGAGGGCTAAGGAAGCACTGCATTCCAGTCCAGGTCCATATTTCCACTATCATCAATGTATCTCTGTACGAAGCTGACTGAGACTCTTTTATTGCTATGGAACTATAAACATCCAAATTCATAAGAAGTAGCCCACCTGAGAACTTGTTCTCAAGCCCACTTGTAGCATTTGAAAATCTTCCGAGGCGGTTGCTCAGGATTGAGCCTCCACTCCAGTTCTGTGGGTCACAATCCAGAAATTCCCATCTGTCACTAAGAATGTTGCATTTCTTCCAAGGAATCAATGAGACCATTCTTGAGTTGTTCCTTCTGTCCACCTGATGCTTAAAATAGAGTGTCAGTTTCAGAAGTGCGGAGTTGGACTAGCGAGTAATATAGTCTGCCTATCGGAGATGACGGTGTGCAATCTGGGCCTCAATGCTGGGAATATGGGCTTGGACATGACTATGGCTGCTGTTCACATCCTGCCAGTAGCTAGGAGAATATCAAGCAGACAGCTCGGTCATATTTCTCCAGTGGGCTAAGGTGCTGATAGTGGGTATTCCATGCGTCCAAAGTATCAATTTGATTTGCAGTCAAGCAGAAGGTGCATGCTCTGGTATGCTTCAGAAAAAACAAATCAATGATTAGAAACTCAGCCACCCATTGTGCACATTTGCAAACATCTTCTGCTCAAGATTCCAGCACCTGCCACTTTACTGTTCCACTGTGAAATCTTCTCAATGTATGCCTACTTTGTCGAAGTTCTCCTCCTCCCTCAGATGGGAGTTCCGCAAGACCCTCGCTCACTGCTGCCTCTCGTTGATTCTTGTTGCTCTGCTATAGTTGTCCACCTATTACGTGCCAGGCTTTGCCCCACCCTCACCTCTTTTTTTCAGCTTTTTAACCACGTACTCCAGTAAGTGAAGGCCCCAACCTGAAATTTTGCCTGTGATTTCTCTCTCCAGATGATGCCAGATACCGAGCTTGTCCTGCATTTTATGTTTTGCTCAAGATTTCGGCATTTGCAGTTTCTTGTGTCTTCATCCTCTGTCTACTTTGGCTAAAGGATTGAAGTTGGAGTAACCTTAGTTCTGGAGATAGTTTCTCATTGGTCCCATTCCACTCTCCGTGTTCCATTCTACCTGTTGAAGGTGATGTACAGCTTTGATGCAAGAAATATTGAGTAGAGTGTTGGAGCAATGATACAGCCTTGAATAAGTCTTCCAGATTAAAATCACACCAATATGGTACAGACGAAGAATAAAGATGAGTTTCTGCTTTCGGTCATTGAGAAGGAGGTTCCACAGTCCTTCTCCTCTGATGGAATCAAAGCTTTTATGAGGAAAAAATAATCATGCAAGGTTTATGGTCTACGATGCAGCAGTGATGCCTATCCTCCTGAAAAAAAAAAATACCACAGCAAGCATTCCAAAGCACAAGAAATTTACCAACAACACTATCGCCTCACTATCTTTCCAGTCTGGTGCGGTGATTTTCCTTGCAAACTTGGTTGACACAAAATCAAAATGGCCACATGCCAACGCAAACACAAGCCTTGGTTGCAGACATCTCTGTCGAATTCTACTGGCCTGGAGATGGGGTGTGAAAATGCAACCATTGCACCTATAGTTGGTCAGGATCCATGCTACCGGGGGGGGGGGGGGGGGGGGGGGGGGGGGGGGGGGGGGGGGGGAGAGAGAGAGAACGAGGGGAGTTTATCTGATAAGGAACCTAGCAACATCTTTCCCTCTGTAGTCACCACAGTTAGATTTGTCCCTTTTCTAGAAACAGATCCAAATATTAAAAACTATTACAGTCACTGTGTAAACTATGGAAGATAAAAGACTAATGCCTCTAGTTTTAGTTTAGTTTAGAGATATAGTGTAAACAAGCCCTTTAGCACACTGAGTCAGTGCCAACCAACGATCACCCATATACTGCACACTAGGGACAATTCAGAAGCCAATTAAACCAAAAACTTGCATGTCTTTGGAATGTGGGAGGAAACCTGAGCACTCAGAGAAAACTCACGTAGTTACAGGGAGAATGAACAAAGTCTGAACAGACAGCACCAATAGTCAGGATCGAACCTGGGTCTCTGGCGCTATAAGGCAGCAACTTCTGCTGCACCAATGTGCCGCCCCTAAAATGTCTATTCTCATAACTAATCTTAAATATGCCATGGTTTCCATTCTTATTCAGATTATAAGCATTTAGAAACTTTCCCTTTATTTTATCTAATCCCTTATTACAGAGTTGACGTGGATAAGCTTTTCCCATTGAGGGTAGGGAAGATTCAAACAAGAGGGCATGACATGAGAATTAAGGGACAGAAGTTTAGGGGTAACGTGAGGGGGAACTTCTTTACTCAGAGGGTGGTGGCTGTGTGGAATGAGCTTCCGGCAGAGGTGGTGGAGGCAGGATCGATTTTAACATTTAAAAGTAAAGTGGATAGGTATATGGACGTGAAGGGAATGGAGGGGTTATGGTCTCAGGTTGGTCGGCATTGTTGTCAGTCAAGAGGAACTTCCAGAATTGTGACTTGATATTCCAGTGCTATCCTATTTTTATTCTGAAATTAAACAAAAGGGAACGATGCAAAACCTTTTTTCAATAAAATCTTTTAACTAATTACATGTGAAGAGACATTTAGATATAAATTATCTATCAAAACCATTGCCACATGATCCTTACCCTATTGTTAACTGTTCTTTTTCACTTCCAGAAGTGATTTGGTTGTATACTTGTCAGGTGGTTGAAAAAAATTGTGATTAATCATGTAATTAAAAAATAAAATCAATAACTCATGCTGTTAAACAATAATATTACTTGTATTTTTGAACGGAACTTGCTTTGGTTTTATAACCTGTAATATGCAATATAAAATTACTTTAATGTTCAAAATCTGCCAAGTCTTGCCTCCCCTCCACATTCCTCCAATTCTGGTCTTTTGCACATCCTCAGTTTTCTTCGCCACTCAATGCAACGCAAGGGAGGAGGAGTGAAGAGCCTGGGGAAATGGGGAAGACGCAAGAAAGCCGAGTAAGCAGATCTGACCATTCCTCATTCTCTGCCAAATGCAAGATGAACTGCAGACAGTATCAAGGTGATACCAAAGATATGAATCGACATTAAGGATAGACAAAATGCTGGAGGAACTCAGCGGGACAGGCAGCATCTCTGGAGAGAAGGAATGCGTGACATTTCGGGTTGCAACCATTCTTCAGACTAGGAGCCAAGTGAAAGGGAAACGTCACCCATTCCTTCTCTCCAGAAATGCTCACTGTCCCATTGAGTTCCTCCAGCATTTTGTGTCTATCTTCGGTTTAAACCAGCATCTGCAGTTCTATCCCACACATGAATCGACATTAAATTGGATCTCGACCCACAAAGCTGCAGGCCCAGTGCTGGGGTTTGCCTCAAAATATTGATTCAAACTGAGCTTTAAGCCTTCAAAAGAAGCCAAGACTATTTGTCTCTGATTTGATCCCAGTCTGACATGTTCAGATGCATCCTTTTGTCCTGCCAGTCCCTCCTCTCGCCATTCCCTCCTTTCTTTCCCTTCCTCTTCGTTCCTCTCCCCAACTCAAAAATATAATTTTTTGGAATATCGTCTAAAATTTCTTTCCTACATTCTTTCAACCTAATTATTTACCCCTTTTAATTGTGCAGCACGTCTGCTTGCTGACTCTCATCATGAAATGCAAACTCTCGCAAGTTTTTAAGTTGAATTTTAGTTTAGTTTAGAGATAGAGCATAGAAACAGGCCCATCGGCCCACTGAGTTTCCACCGACCATTGATCACCCATACACCAGTTCTATCTTCCTACATACTCCGGCCAATTAACCTTCAAACCTGCATGTCTTGAATGTGGGAAGAAACCGGAGCACTTGGAGAAAACCCAGGCCATCACAGAGAGAATGTACAAACTCCACACACAGAGCACCCGTAGTCAGGATTGAATCCAGGTCTTTGGTGGTGTGTGGCAGCAGTTCTATCGCTCAAAGTGGAAGAAATTCAATGCTTGTTGTCATAATACACCGAGTGTTAAACTTCTAGTCTGTAATCAGGATTCAATCATGCCATTTATAATAGTTCTGAGACAACCATTGCAGTAAGGACTCCGTCTACACATTTCAATTTTGTAAGAGATTATATTGGATAAGAAATAAATTACAGCAAAACTTCAATAAACTGCATCTGATTGTTTGCAAATCCACATAGTCCAGCATCTGTCTCACTCATTAGTCTGGAACGTGAGCATGAAGCTAGAGTCCAAGTGGGGTGTGGGCCAGAATCGGGGGTCCAGAGTATAGTTGGAGCAGGGGTCCAGATGGAATGGGGGGCGCGGTTCTAAATACCAGTGGTCAAGAATGTAGATCAGTTAGCAGTCAGAGTACTTGGATATTATATTTTCCAAGTTCACTGGTAAACATATTATATTACCAAGAAACAAGTAAAAAATAAAAATAAACTAAATAAGTTCTTGGATATTAATAAGGGTAACATTGAATAATCTGGAAACTCTGCTGTCTGACATTACCAAAGTCCCAAGGAAACCAGATTTTCAGAGTTTAAGTGTATTTTAAACCAATAAAAATAACTAAGCTTAAGATATTAATCACTGTAGTTGTCCACAAACACACAATGACAACTCTCACTGTTTACCAATAGCACCCACAGGTACAGGTTTAAAAATTCCAACAGCAGTGGTGTATTCAGTTTAATCATTTATACATATCCCTTTCTTAAAACTTGAAGTCAGAAAAACAAATATAATGAGATGTTTAGTCTTCTATGAAAATTATTTTTGTTAGTTAACTTACACCGGATAACTGTAATGTGAATATTCTGTCGCAGTTGAACTAGTAACAGATCGCTGTTCTAGCATGCAGCAGAGTTGGCTGTGGCTTAAGCAAACATCCTGCTCTAATCATCCCTGCTTATGCAAGAACTGGAATGTCGATACTCCAAAATATTTACTGAGCAGATGTGCCATTTGAGCGCACTCTGTTCCCCGTAACTCGAGAGGGAACAAGGGGAAAACAACACTGGCAGGTTACCTTGTCCTTTGCAGCTCCCTTGCAGGCAAATAAACATGGGAGCTGTGATTCCACCAGCAACAAGGTAGACTGGGGGAGAAGGATCGGTCAGTAACAATACAAGAAAGACAGTCTGAAGAAGGGTCTCGACCCGAAACGTCGCCTATCTCCTTCGCTCCTTAGATGCTGCTGCACCCGCTGAGTTTCTCCAGCTTTTTGTGTACCCACAAGAAAGACAGTGTTTTGGTGAAACAAGGAACTGCAGATGTTGGTTTACAATAGAAGACACAAAGTGATGGGGTAGCACAGGTAGTGTCTCAGGAGACCTTTTGGGGCAGGAGAAGGATCCCGACCTAAAACATCATCTATCCATGTTCTCCTGAGACGTTGCCCGATCCTACTCCAGTACTGTATCTTTGCATGTTTTAACTTGGGTTAACATTTGAAAGGAACAGAGGCACACACTGATAAGATTCACAACTGAAATCCTGAATGCCTAGGTAAAGATTTCACATTTAAGAGGGATGTGGAATCCATTGTGGTGGATGTTTATGTTAATGGGCCTGTCCCATTTAGGCGATTTTTCAGCGGACTGCCGACTGTCAAGTTGCTGGCAGTCGCCTGAAAAACCGGGAACTGGAACAGCGACACACAAACATTGCGAAGGCGGGGACCAGGGCAAGCGGGAGAGTGCTGTCCGAAATTCACACAATACAAAGCCAAGGTGATGCAGACACACACCGCGATGAACAGGAAAGTTGGTGCTGTAAGTTAAGACGGCTAGCACAGTGTCCTTTAAAAGAGGAGGGGAGATAAGGGTGGAGAAGGAGTGGAGACAACTTTTAAGAAGCCAGACAATTTTTAATAAGCCAGAGATGCACAACTGTGAAGTTCAGCGGACATTTAACATTACCGGTCGGTTATCCTTGGTTCTGAAAACTACCGCTTATGTTTTTTTCCCCCAATGAGCCCATGAAAATGACCAGTCAGCAAAGGCGATAAACTAAAACTACCTACAACTACATGGCGACCCCACTACAACTGCACCTACGATTACAGGATTAGCGATTGTCTCCATGGCGACCAATCTTTGGTCACGGAAAATTTTTCAATATGTTGAAAAATTTGCAGCGACCATACTGAGGCTGCAACTAGTTCCCAGAATGCGGGAACTCCTCGTGACCTTGAAGGAGACTCACCAGAGACCACCAGCAAACATGTGACGACCATGTGGCAAACACAGAGTCTCCTGCCATCGCCTAAAACGTCGCCCATAAACAGGCCCAGAATTTTTATATGGTTATGCGTCTTGTTGCTTTTCACTTAGTACGGCTGTATGGTAACTCAAATTTCACTGTACCTTAACTGGTACATGTGACAATAAACTGACCTTGAAACTTTCACCTTGAACTTACTGCAAGGTTAAACAACATGTATGGTTTCTCTTCTTTAGCACTGTTGTGAGGTAAATGAAACTTTCACTACTTGTAATTTACTTATAATTTATTTAAGCTTTAAGCAACTTATTTCTTTAACACATTACTCAGAAACGTCTGGCAAACATGGCTGATTCCGCAGGCTTTTCCCGCCCGAAATACTTTGTACATGCGCACACTCCGGGAATGTCCTGCGCATGCACCCACTTCATTCTCCCCTCCTATTTATAAGTTGAGACGATCAGGAGGTTTAATACATCTTGATGACCGTCGCAGAACTGGAGTTTCAGGAGGTAATGGCGTTTCAATAGCTGGTGGTAGATATATTGCTTGGTCATCAACTTCACTCATATTGTTATCTAGATTTACAATTTTAGAATTTCTTATAGAAGTTTCCATAGGGGATGCTGGAAGTGTTGGAGGAAGTTCTTGATTAATGTTATCAGGAAGTGACGGAGCTGATGGAGAAGACAGACCTGGTGCAAGGTCACGAAGTGAGACAGTTGACTGGCATCCATCCTGATACTTGATAGTTGCATAAGAAGGGTTGACATCAGTCAGTTCAACTTCATCAACAAAATGCTCGTTCTTATTTATTCGGACATAACGATGAAGCAACACGGTCCCAGGGCTAGTCAACCATGATGGCAGAGCAGTACCACTAGAAGAACGCTGTTTGAAGTTAAAGAACCGCTCATGTAGAGTAGTATTGGTAGCAGTTGACAGTAGAGATCTGATGGAGTGTAATGCATCTGGTAGAACACATTCCCAATGTTGATCTGGCATGTCATTTGACTTTAAAGCTAGTTTCACTGCTTTCCAAATGATTCCGTTATACCTCTCAACCTGACCATTTCCAATAGGATGATATGGTGTTGTTTTACTTGTTGTAATTCCTCTCTTAGAAAGGTAGTCCTTTAAATCTTTCGACATGAATGAGGTGCCCCTATCAGAATGTATGTAACTTGGAACAGCTATCTCTTGGAGTGGGTGGAGTCTTTCTGTATCAGGCTTGATTATATCATTTCCAACCCAATAACCAAGAATATTAATTGATGACACTGATATTATTGACTTAGCCTCATTTAATGTTAGTTTTTAGAATGTACAACATCTAAAAACCATTGTACATTTTCATCATGTTCAGCTTGGTCTTTTCCTGCAATAGTTATATTATCAGGATAAGGGAAAGTATCTTTAAGGATTTCCTGTTCAACAAGTTTGTCCATCTCTCTCTGAAAAACAGCCACGCCATTAGTTACACCAAAGGGAACTCTGCAGTAGTGATATAATTTCCCATTTGCTTCAAACGCAGTGTATTTCTTCTCTGATTCCTTCAAAGGAATTTGGTAATAAGCACTTTTTAAGTCAAAAGTAGAGAATATCTTATACTTAGCTAATGTATTGATAATCTCTTCTATTCGAGGTAGTGGATATGCATCAAGGTTTGTGAACTGGTTTATAGTTTGAGAGTAATCAATGCAGTCTTTTTTCTATGTCTCTCCAAGGGGTCCTTAACCACGACAATTGTGCCCTCCAAGGGGAAGAGCTGGTTCTATGATACCTTCTTGTAAAAGATTAGTTACTTCTGTGTTGATAAAGTTCCTATCATCTTTACTAAAGTGTCTTGATTTTGTAGCAATTGGCTTGCACTTGGAGGATAAATTAGTGAATAATGAAGGACATTCAACAGATGCAGCAGAAACACCACACAATACTGGTGGCTTTGACAGTACAAGATCAGGCATAGATCCTTCATACATTATTTGAAGTGATCTGTGCAGTTTCTGGAAATCCTGACCTAGAATTATATTGCTACACAAATTTTTCAAAATACCTAGACATACGGATTTATAGCTAGTTTTGTTCAGAATAAAGTCTACAATACAAGATCCTATAATTTGAGCGTTGAGAGTTGTCAGAGCCATCGAGATTTCCTTATTTGAAGGAATTATGGTTAGATTTAATCAAGACACATGTTCACATAAAACTTTCTGAACTGCCAGAATCAAGTAATACATTAAGTGTATGGCCATTAATGGATACCATTGTAGCTGCATGAGACAAGCTCTGAGGAAATGCAGCTGTAATTGCACATAAAGAAGGCAGCAGTCACAATTTTTGTAGTTGCTTTGGACTTGCATACTCTAGAATAATGTCCCTTCTTGCCACAACTATTACAAGTTGCCTCTCGAGCAGGGCATATCTCTCTCTTATGAATATTACCCCCGCAAAAGTAACAGTTCCTTTTTGAATAATTATATGCAGCAGCAAGGGCACTTTTATCAGTAGAAATTGTTTCAGTTTTCTCCATATTTGTACTTGGGTGAAATTCGTTTGTAGTAGTTGCAGCAGAATACACATTAGATGAGCCATAAGCATCTGAATTTTTCTGAGCCAAGTCCAAAGAGTAAGCTTGATTGTAAGCTGACTGTAAATCCAAGGTTTTGTGTTCTAATAGTCTCTGTCATATTAAAGGCGATGCCAAACCATTGATAAAAGAGTCTCGAATAAATTCCTGGCGATATTGATCAGCCGTAACTGCTTTGAAGGCACAGTCTTTACTAAGTCTTTGAAGTTTCATCAAGTGACTCACCAGGTTTTTGTTTCCGAGTAGCAAGGTGTCGAGCGAATATCACGTTGGGTGTCTTAACGAAGAGTCTGCTTAGTACATAGTAGAATCATAAGTTGTACATTCCTCTATGTACTCGTATACATCAGAAGAGACGAAGCTTATTAAAGTCTTAAGCCTGTCTGATGCATCGTTGCCACACTCCTCAAAGAAGTTATTTAGTATACGAAGCCAGTGCTTCCAATTCTTTGCAGCAGAAGGTGAGTTGGGATCCAGATCCAAGCGTTGGGGTTTCAATAGTTTCTCCATCCCAAGTCAGACTGTTTGACTTGTAAGATAAGTTGCTTAAATTGTTGTGAGATAAATGAAACTTTCACTACTTGTAATGTACTTAACTTTGTTTAAGCTTTAAGCAACTTATTTCTTTAATACATTACTCAGAAACGTCTGGCAAACATGGCTGATTCCGCAGGCCTTTCCCGCCCGAAATACTTTGCACATGCGCACACTCCGGAAATGTCCTGCACATGCGCACACTCTAGAAGAGCCCCGCACATGCGCCCACTTCATTCACAAACTGCTGGATGACCACACGTTAAAACTATCATTGCTTGGTCCATCATGAGTCCTGGTCTCCCCACAGGAAGGATCCACAGGAGGTACCGCCTACAATGACCCACACCATGCTGGCCATGCCGTCTATTTGCAGCTATCTTTAGGAAGAAAGTAAAGTGGCCTCCAGTTTCAAGTACAGCTTCTTCATCAAACATCAGTTTCCTGAACCACTGTGCACAACACCAACAACAACATATACCTTATCACTGAACCACCACAAACTGCACCACTATGGTTATTCTACGTACTTTGGTTTTTGCACTATCATAGTCTGATTACTACTTAATAACTGATAATATATTGTATATTAACCGATGAAGGGTTTCGACCCAAAACGTCACCCATTCATTCTCTCCAGAGATGCTGCGTGTCCCGCTGAGTTACTCCAGCCTTTTATGTTGTCTATCTTCAGTTTAAACCAGCATCTGCGGTTCCTTCTTACACATTTATTGTTGTATTTAATGTACCTGTAAAGATGCAGCATGAATTTCAACGTTCCAAATCAGATCTGGTGTATATGACAAGTAAACATTCTTGATAGCTTTTCCAATACATTCTAGATTTTTCATTGTACCTGCACCTCACCATACATCTGCGCATGGCAATAAACTTTACACTATTTTCAAACTTGTGCACAATAGTTTAATATCTAGGATCCTGTGTCTTTGCTGTCCTTGCCAACCCCACCAATTATAAGATTGCTAACTAAAACTACATGAACTCAAGGAACTACAGATGCTGAAATCTTGAGGAAAGCACAAAGTGCTGTTGTAACTCAGAGGGACAGGCAGCATCTGTAGAGCGAATGGATAGGCAATGTTTCTGGTCAGGAACAGATGTATGGAGAAAGCCGGAAAAAGAGATAGGAGCGGGCTAAAGCCTGGCCACTGATGTATACTGATGAGGGAGGTTTGATTTGCAGATGGATGGACAAAGGCTCAAAATGAAAAGGAGACAATAGGATGTCAGGTATGGAGTGATGAGGAGTGAAAGGTAAAGCCAGAGGGAAAGACATAGGAGGAAAGTTACATGGAAAAGGGAGGGAAAAGTGGGACGGGATAGTGAGAGAAATCAGTGTGCTTTGGGGTGGGGGGGGGAGCACTGGAAAGAGAGGGATATAAACATTGAAATTTCCAATTTTAAGTTACACCACACTTTTCACTCTGCCCCGAGTCCTCCAACCCTGATACGCATCCATTTGAGGTTGTAATTCCAGATAGAGAATCAATTGGTGCAAATATCAATTTTTTGGTCTTATGTTCCCTTACAGATTTCAAATTGTTCGGGGTGGGCTGATGGGAACGGGGGGGGGGGGGGGGGCAGGGTAGAAGTCACTGAAATAGACACATCATCAGTCTACAAAAAGTCAAATCAAAGATTAGGTCAGAATAAATTTTCCTGGCCTCCTAAAGAATCAGTCAAAATGTACTAACCATCTACAACCAAGGTTCCAAAAGAATTTAGACACAAAAAGCTAGAGTAACTCAGTGGAACAGGCAGTATCTCTGGAGAGAAGGAATGAGTGACGTTTTGGGTCGCGACCCTTCTTCAGAATTTGCTTTATTGAGTGCAGCTGCAACAATCAAGAAAACAGCAGCAACACATGATTCAATATACACCCTTCCTTCACCAGACCACATAATACAGGACACGCACCATAGGCAATCAGTGAAATAGTTCAACAGCATTCAACTGGTAAAAATCAGAGACATGCAGCAAAATTACGTCACTCTCACCTCCAATTCATGCCCATGTCATGACCAGAACAATTTGTACAAAGAGTTCTACACTCTTGTTTGTGCTGGGTCAACATCAATGCAATCCTGATTGAATACCATCACCATAGGACTTCTGTTGTTGATTCTAGAGAGCCTCCTATCAATATTATCAGAGGACCATTCAGGCTGAGCAATAAATGTTACATCAACCACCTCCTAGGAAAAAAGATTTCCCCCTGGAATCACTTTTCCCTGTTCTCCGATTACTAAATAAAATTATTTATGGAATGATGTGGAAATGTAGCAGATAATGCTCTTTGCAAATTCCCTCAACAAAGTGGGGCTGAACTTTCTCCTTGAACCAAAACAGTCTTTATAGTGAACATATATCTACCATGTTGCTCTGCAGGAGCCTTCTGAGACTCAACAACAATTTTAACTTAAGCTTACATCTTATAACAACCAAGAAGGGGCCACCTGGTTCACTGGGTCTATGCCAACTCCCAACATAACAATCTCTGTCCTTTTCCCCAGCCTTGTTCTCCCTCAAGACTGCAACGGAACTAAGCTTCACTCTTGGAGAAACAAGGAACTGCAGATGCTGGTTGACAAAAAAGGACACCAAGAGCTAGAGTAACCTGGCAGCATCACTGGAGAACATGGATGGATGACTTTGTTCGGAATGATTGTGGGCGGGAAGAATGCTGGAATAGGATCAGCAGAACTAAGCCTGGCAAGTAACTGGTAGATACAGACGAAAGGGGGTTTTGATAGATGATTGGACATTGACCAGAGAAGAAAAAGCAGAATATGTTGGACAAAAAGATTGAAGAGTTGCGAATTGTGAAGCAAGAGGAAGGGGTTCAGGTTGTACAGGAGAGGAATGCCGGGGTGGGGTGTGGGAGGGGGTCATGATTCTCCCCAGATGAGGACCTCTTTCTTGGGTAACAGTGGTTCCTCCTGCTGTCAACGATGGATTCCTTGCCAGTGTGTCCTCTGTGTGCTAGAATTATGCTCTCACTATTCTTGCCCCCAGACAGAACAAGGTTAGCGTTCCCCTGGTTCTCACCTTTCACCCCACCAGCGTCTGGATTCAACACACCATTCAGCAACATTTTCATTCACAGGTCACATCTTCCCTACTCCACCCCTCTTCGCCTTCTGCAGAGATCGCTCCCTCTGCAACACCTTGGTTCATTCATCCTTTCCCATCAAACCCACCCCATCCCCAGATACTTTCCCTTGAAACTGCAGATGTAACACCTATCCCTACACTTCCTCCCTCATCACCATCCAGGGACCCCAATAGTCCTTCCACGTGAGACAGAGGTTCACATGCACCTCCTCTACTGCACCTGGAGTCCCCGATGTGGCCTCCTGTGTATCAGCAAGACCAAGCATAAACTCGCTGACAGTTTCACCGAACACTTGCACTCGATCCGCCAAGGCCTACTGTATCTCCCAAATGCGAACCATTTTAACTCCTCTTTCCATTCCCATACTTAGGTCGCATGCAAGCTGGAGGAACAGCACCTCATAACCCGCTTGGATAACTTACAATCCAATGCTATAAACATTGAATTCTGCAATAAACCTCACCCTTTCTACCCCCCCTTCCTCCTCACGCCCCCCACTTTCCCTAAGCCACATCTGGACTCGCACCTTTCTCCCTTCCCCTTCCTCTAGCTTCACAATTCCCGACTCTTCAATCCTTTAGTCCCACACCTATCTTTTCATCTCTAGCCTTTGTCCAACCACATGCCTATCAACCCCTTCTCACCTATATCAAACTATTATTTGCGAGGGTTTGTCCTGTCCTTTCTTCCAGCTTTCGCTCCCCATCCATCACACTATCAGTCTGAAGAAGGGTACCAATCCAAAACATCACCTATCCACGTTCTCCAGAGATGCTGCTCGATCCACTGACTTACTGCAGCACTTTGTGTCTTTTTTAGGAGTTCCAGTCTTAAGTTATTATTCAAGTCTCTGCGGAGGAACTCGCCTCATCTTCTGACCCATGAACATAACTGCAATCATTGAGCTGAGAAAATGAAAACCAGCTGAAGCTCGATTAAGAATAAGATGCTAATAGCCAAGCCAGTGAAAAATATTGTGCATTCCAAGGGAAATTAAATTCAAGAAAACGCAATATGAAGATGTTTGGCAGATTCTGATTTGCATGTAAAGTGCCATTTGTTCAACGAATAAATGCAATCAAAACAAAGGTTCATGATTTATAGCAAAATCACACTAACGTAGAAAAATTGTCATAAATTTGGCAAACTAAAGATTACTCTATCTTTAGAAATAGCAGATTACTATCAATACAGCATTTAAAATGTCTATTAATACATGCATCAAAATGAATCTGTTAATGTACAATAATATTTGTGAAAAATGTCCAAAGTGTAATTTCTATTCTGTTTATATCATTTGAAGTGGCACATGAATCCTCAGATCACAATCCAGATACCTCTACTGGAAGATGTCAGTTAAATATTTCATGTAACTTAGTATTCTCTTTTCTTTACATGGGATTTTTCTACAGAATATTTTAAAGGTCTGCAACATGTGCATGTTATCCTTACAATTTAGTACGATTTTATGCTGAAATGAAACTCGGTCTAGCGGCATTTTCAAACCAAAAAAGCACTTCTTTCCAATTATCATATAACCTTGCATTCAGTTGCTGATACTACTGCTGTTTCTTGCTTTATTAGTCACCTGTCAACAATTTACCTTCATGTACCATTACATCTTTGTGAACATTCAATTGAACAGAAGCAAGGTTTCAGCTTTTTAAAAAAAAGCGAAACAGAGATAGGAACAGATACACAGAAGCCTATTGTTCAATCCCATGTTACAATACCAGCAATGACAAATCCAAAGATTCATTCACAACGTAGATTAATCTTGCCAAACTGGAGAATTATTTTCTGGATGATGGATTATGCTTCTGTTGTCAATACAACAACCACCACTGCACCCAGTTCCTTTACTTATAAACTGCCTAATGATGCGTAACATCATTACGCAGTTCACTTCCCACTCCTGCCAAAGAACTGCTAAGTAATGCACAACTCGTATACGTTTACAAGCATTTCATAATAAAATCCCATTAAACAAATATCAAGCCAAACAGCAACTTTTCTTCCATCACCAAAACATGTTGATGCGGTGAACTGTGAAAGAATAGTAATGAACTTTTAATTGAAGAAAAAGTTAAATTCTAGATTTCAGTAAGAAGAATAAATGTTAATACAAACAGAAGACATGCTTCTAAAACTGGATCTGGGAAAACATATCCGAGGGCAAATGTGCACAAATTGATGAGTGGCAGAGATGGACAAAGAAAATAGTTAAAATGCATACTGGATACTTTACTTTATAAAGAGAGGATAAAATACAAGAGCAAGGATGGCTTGATGAACCATTAGGTTGTCTTGATGAACCATTACAAAACGCCAGTTCAGCCACAACAGGAGCTGTGCCGTTATGGGCACCATACTTTAATAGAGTTTTAAAGGCCTTGAGGGGATTGGGGAGAATTTACCTGAATGATTTCAGAGATAAAGAACTTTAATTAAAACAGAATGACTGAAGAAACTGGGGTCATTCCCTTTGGATCAGGGTTGGTTGATGAGGGATCTGATGGAGAAATGGAGAAAAGTCAAGGACCAGAGGGCATAGTGTGAAGGTGAATAATAAAACAACCAAAAAAGTGAGAAAAAGGAAAAACCACTAGAAAGTGGTTTTAAATCTGGAAAACACTGTCAGGAGATGTACTGTGTGATTCATACGTGGCATTCAACAGGAAATTGAATAAGTACATGAAAATAAATAGTTTGCAGGGCGATGGGTTAAGGGCAGCTGCGGAACTTGCTGAATTGCTTTTGCGAGAGTCGACATGAACTCCATGACCTCCTAAATAGCCTCCCTCGACAATATAATCTTTGTGCAATTCTATCCTATATCCATAAATGGGCCTTTCAAAGGTTTAGCGGGTTTATGCTGGAAGCCCCAAACCACCCCCCACAGAAAATACTGGAAACACTCAGCAGATCAGGAAGAATCTGCGGAGAGAGAAAAAGAGTTAATGTTTCAAGTCAAAGACCTCTCATCAGAACTGCCTGACCTGTTGAATGTTTCCATCATTTTTTCTGTTTTCATTTCAGATCTCCAGTACCTGCAGGTTTTTTTTTTACATTTTCAGTGCATGCTGAAAACCTGAAAGGAATATCCTTTTCATGGTGACATACCTGTAATATAAATTGATGGGTATGGCAGCATTGTGTTTGAATTACTAGAATAACAGCTAGAGGTAGGAGATCAAATCCACAATGGCAGATTTACATTTTTTTAAAAATCTTGATACAGGTAATTAAGAAAAATAAAACTGGATTACTGCAAAAACCCCATCTGGTACACCTATGTTCTTCAGAAAAGGAAATTGGCCAACTCTACCCAATGTGCTGTCCTCATAACTGCAGACCCTGATCCTAGGAGACCGACCTTAGCTTCTGTGTAGGAAGGAACTGTAGCTGCTGGTTTACATTGAAGATAGACAAAATGCTGGAGTAATTCAGCGGGTCAGGCAGCATCTCTGGAAAAAGGGAATAGGTGACGAGAAGGGTCTCGACGCAAAATGTCACCTATTCCTTTTCTCCAGAGATTCTGCCTGATCTGCTGAGTTACTCTAGCATTTTGTGTCAACCTTAGATTTTGTGGTCTTTGTCTAATTAAAGTTCAAGGGCAAATATGGATGAATAATGAATACTGACATTGACAGTGACTTTCACATTGTATGAATGAATTGAAACAAAATTTAAAGACTTTATATGGCACTGCAAATTCTAGCAGTTGAAACAAGAGGCTTCCATGACAATCTTATCTTCACTATTGACATTTATTTTCTGACTAATATAAAGGGAGTAGAATTTATTTTTAAAAGTAATTAAAGAACAAGGTGTATAAAATTATAAAAAGATGAAGATTTTAAAATCACTTTTCATTGAATTCTTCACCCTTGGTATAAAACGGATTAAAAAAATTCCAGTAATTGCAGAGAAAGCCAATTTTACCTAAAATAATGGTTAACTTCAGATTCTTTAATTGACATCAGTACCATACAGAATTTGATTCTTGAGGAAAGAAGTAGTTACACTAAAGAAGTAGTTACAATAATCACAAGCCAGAAACTAGAGACCATTGTGCTATTTTTTTTAAAATATGCACCCTTTAGTTTAATTAGTATCGGATAGTAAATCAATCATGAAGCTATGCAAAATAAATTTCCTATTAGTCTTTGAAATCAATAGACTTTTACAATTATTTGTTCAACTGAGATGAATACAGTACCAAGGCAGGATAAAAATCTAAGGTGTAATATTGCTCACTTTATTCTAATTTACCTTCAAGTGCTCTCCCCATAATCAACAACGAGTACCATTCTCTCAAGTCACTGCTTAAACTTATTCAACTTAAAAACATTCCAAGTTGAGTTAACATATCGTGTACCATTTCACTTAAACCTTATTTTGCATTCCCCTCCTCATTCCAAAGGGACAATTCGGAACATATTTTTGTAATCACCTTCCATTCTTAGATCATTTGTCAAAGCTGCAATCAAAAAAGTAGGAAATATAGCACTGGTGGACACTAACATTTTATAAAAAGGTAAAAGGAAATGTGGCTAAACAGATGTTAAATGGTTTCAATAACATAAAAATACAATAAACTAGACCAATTGGGACAACGCACGGTGCCGGGGGGGCAGCGGTGTCCCATTTGGTCTAGTTTATTCTATTTTTATATTATTGAAACCATTCAACATCTGTTTAGCCACATTTCCTTTAACTTTTTTATAGGGAAAGGATTGGGGGAAGAAGAGGAGGTCTTCCACACCAGGGCATCGGCAATGTCCTCATTCTTCAGGGAACGGGGTTCCCCTCTTCTACCATAGATGAGGCTCTCACCAGGGTCTCTTCTATATCTCATGATTCTGCTCTCACTCCCCAGCCCCACCACACGCAACAAGGGCCGAGTCCCTCTTATCCTCACCTTCCACTCTACCAGCCGTCACTTACAACAAATAATCCTCCAACATTTTCGCCACCTCCAACGTGATCCCACCACTTGCCACATCTTCCCATCTCCTCCCATCTACTTTCCGCAGAGACCGCTCCCTCTGTAACTCCATGGTCAATTCGTCCCTTCCCACCCTAACCACCTCCTCTCCGGGCACTTTCCCTTGTAACCGCAAGAAATGCTACACTTGTCGCTTTACCTCCCCCCTTGACTCCATTCAAGAACCCAAGCAGTCTTTCCAGGTGAGGCAGAGGTTCACCTGCACCTCCTCCAACCTCATCTATTGCTCTAGATGTTAGTTGCTCTACATCGGTGAGACCAAGCGTAGGTTTGGCGATCGCTTATCCAAACACCTTCCGCTCAGTTCGCAATAACCAACCTGATCTCCCGGTGGCTCAGCACTTCGACTCCCCCCTCCCATTCCGAATCGGACCTTTCCGTCCTGGGCCTCCTCCATGGCCAGAGGACCACCATAAATTGGAGGAGCAGCGCCTCATATTTCGCTTGGGCAGTTTGCACCCCAGCGGTATGAACATTGACTTCCCTAATTTCAGGTAGTCCTTACTTTCTCATCCCCTTCTCAGCTCTCCCTCAGCCCTCTGGCTCCACCTCTTCCTTTCTTCCTCCCGCCCCCACCCTCACATCAGTCTGAAGAAGGGCTTCGACCCAAAACGTTGCCCATTTCCTTCGCTCTATAGATGCTGCCTCACCCGCTGAGTTTCTCCAGCATTTTTGTCTCGCTAGATAAGTACTCTATATCCCTTTAAAGGCTGGCTCCTGGGACAGCAACTGCGAGGCTAAGTCCCTACAGCTGTGAGACCCTACAACAGATCAATGTGCTGAAATTGACATAGGGCAACTCTACACTGTGATATCCAATAAAGTTGTTTGGTGTGTATGAAAGGAACTGCAGATGCTGGTTTAAACCGAAGATAGACACAAAAAGCTGGAGTAACTCAGCGGGACAAGCAGCATCGCTGGAGAGAAGGAATGAATGGGTGACGTTTTGGGTCGAGACCCTTCTTCACAAAGTTGTTCAGTTGAACCTCTGCAAATCTTTGAGACCTTTAAAAGCATTAGCATTATATGCAATGCCATTTTAACACCTTTAAAAAGTAGTGAATTAATTTCTAGGCTAGAACAACTTAAAGATAGACACTTGCCAAAGTAGAGAGGAATGCAAACAATTAAGGAAACTGTGCGTCAGAACTGAAAATAGCAATTATGACTGCACTGAAAAAATTGCTAATTTAAACAAGGTGCAGCAGACAGGAGACTTAAATTCAAGAGAAAATAAAATGTATCAATAGCAACAATTCTAAATTAAAGAGAAATGCAGCACAAATCTCAAGAAATATTCAGATTAATATGAACAAAGCACTGGTAAAATGTTGTGAAATCCACATTTATGGTTTCTTCCAAATGCTTATTTAAAAAACCTCACCGGAAATCAAAATAGTTCAGACAAAAGCAACAATGATATTAGTCCAAGTCAATAAACAAAGTTAAAATTGTTGTCTCATTGAGAAATAATTGTGTAACTCTTGTTAATACTAGGAATAAATGAAGTTAGTGAAAAAAAAAATTCAAATTAGGAAAATTAGGGGTGATGTTTGTGAAGTATGCAAGGATCAAAAGAATCGAGGTAAAAGCACATTAGAAAAAAAAGTCCATAAATTATTTCCCATATATTCACTTTGTAACAAAGTGACTGTAGACTCAGTTGAAGTTTTTGAAAGAAACAGAACACAGTTACCTATTGGACTTATCACAGGACTGTCATCACAGGATTATTATTGCCAAGCTGTGTTTGTCACCCGTTACTACTGGTATTCAAACCAAAGTGGATCATTTCCAACACAGTGCTGTTATGAAAATTGTCATTACTAGGGGTTTTATCTTAAGTCAAACACATAGGCCTGGATAATCTGGTCACTAGTAATGAGATAGCACCTGCTCCAGCTTCAAAGCCTTCTGTCGATAATGTTAAACAGCATTTGTGTTGTCCGTCACTTTTTTGATCAAAGCTTAAACCAGACCCTAACTACATGACATCCAAGTGAAAAAAATTTTTTAAAGTAGGCTGATAGAGAATTATCACTGCTATAAGTTATTTTATTTTAATTTTGAAAAAATTTTCAGAAGAAAAACATATTAGGTTGCATATTTGGGATTAGGGTTGAGCAAATATTACATTTAATTTTTTTTTCGATAAATATACAGAATTTTCAAATCATGATAGAGAAGAAATTATGCTTCAGGCTTTACAATCTAGTAGAAATAAGCCATTGAGGTTGTTTAGCGATTTAGCAACGTATGATGACAAATTCTGTTACATCACGCTACACAAGGTAAAACCATATAACCATATAACCATATAACAATTACAGCACGGAAACAGGCCCTCTCGGCCCTTCCAGTCCGTGCCAACCATTTGTTTTCCCCTAGTCCCATCTACAATTCTGATAGTTTTAATGACATGGATAATAAGAGTTTAAAGGCTATTTCAAATCAGTGATTTACTTGTACATATGCACAGCAGCAGGGTATCAACAACAGATACTATAGGATATATGTATTCAAATGTGCACTTGCAGACTCCACAGTGCTGCTGATTTAGACGCTATATAATCGTCTCTACTGCAAATTTCAGTTCAGTTTGAATCATATCAATGCGTAATTTAAAAGAATCCTAGCCGTAAAGTAATTTTCATCAGATTAACAAGAACTGCAACAATGCAAAGCTCAGAATGACCAGAAAGCCCATTTTAAAGCCAAGCTAAGCAACTTGCCAACGTGCTAACGTACGATGAGAGTTTGACAGCTCTCTGCCTATACTCGCTGGAGTTTGGAAGGATGAGGAGATCTCTGAAACTTACAGGATAATGAAAGGCTTGGACAAAGTGGATGTGGAGAGGATGTTTCCACTTGTCGGAGAGTCTAGGACCAGAAGTTACAGCCTGAGAATAAAAATATGTGCCTTTAGAAAGTAGATGGAGGAGGAATTTTCCTTTAGCTAGCGGGTGGTGAATCACTGGAATTCATTACCAGACAGCTGTGGAGGCCAATCTTTTTGTGTATTTTTAAAGCTGAGATTGACAGGTTCTTGATTAGTAAGACGTCAAAGGTAATGGGGAAAATCCAGGAGAATAGAATTGAGAGGGAAAGATAGAATACGCAACAATGCAAAATGATTGAATGGCAGAGTAAAATCAATGGGCCAAATGGCCTCATTCTGCATCTATCACTTATGAACTTATTATGAACTTGCTTCTCATGTTTAAACAATAGTAAACATTCAACCAGTGAGAATTGTGTACTTTCCAAGGGTTCACTGTCACAAAAACACAATCACATTTCTGATTCTACTCAGAGCTGAAGCAGCTTAGCATCAGCAGAGATGACATCTATGCTATGATATCGTCTTGAAAAGGAATTTCCAATGTACGTTTTTTGGATTATGCTGCAGAAACAAACAAGCATTTGAGCTTGAGTCATTTCTAAGTATTTGTTAGTAACCCAGATACATAACAAAATAAGTTATCTAATCTTGGGCAATGTGCAAATAAAGTGGCCAAACAGCTTTCATCGTTTTTGCTTTTCAGCAAAATGAATTACACACATTTACTTGAAGACTATATAGCTGCATTTCCTTTCCTGCCCTTTCAAACATCACCAGACAAAGAATGACAGTATGATACCTACCTTAAAAAAAATGTACACAAAGGCATTAAAAAAATGTTTATCAGCCATCTTTCTAATTCCTATACCATTGCCTCATTGTACAAGCACAGGCCCTTCTGGGTTACGAATGCCCTGACGTATGAACCAGCAACAACAATCAGAGCTGGCAGGCCGAGCTGAATCACTTATTCACTGGGTCAGTGAGGCTGGCTGGCGAGTTGCCCTCACGCAATCCCACGGATGCTTAATCTGACACAACTGTTTCTGTGATCGTCTCAACGCATGCTTTCAGTTTATTTCCAACTTACAAAAAAAATCTGGTGACGAACAGTTCGCAGGAACAGAACCCTTTTGTAACTTGGGGTCTGCCTGTAGTTAAATATGATCCAGAGTTTCTCCACATTACACAAAATACTATTTAAAAGGACAAAGTGACATTAGAAGTTTTCCATTCCATGGTGATAATTCCCTTTCGAAAATCATGACCAACAAATCAACAGTTTGCGCATGCTTTAGTACCCAATTTGGAGAGCAACTTCTGGAAAAGGTCAAAGAAATTTATCTGAACTTAATCTCATTAGTTATACCATTACTTCATTTTACGGATATTGGATTTAATGTGTTCCTCCATGCTTTAGTCTTACTTGTATGTTTCGTATTCTATTTTCTTCCTTTACGGCAAAGTAAATATTACGCAAAATAAGGGAGTTCTTGGCCCATTCCTCCCCATCACCTCTTTATACAGGCCGTCTCCCCTTTATTCGTTCAGTCCAGATGAAGGGGCCTGACCAGAAACATTTATAGTTTCTCTTCTTCCACAGTTGCTACCTGGCCTGTTGAGTTTCTCCAGCTGCTTGATTTTTGGACAACAAAGGATATATTTCTACATTAAGGGAGCTCAAATGATTGAGCAGAAAACCGTGGGTTGATATTTTGTGCATATGGTGATCCCGCCTGCGAAGGTTTTAGGCATGCAGTGAAACCAAACAGTATACAATGCTCATTTATCCTCACTTTTGCAAGATTTTCTTGCAAATATATGGGCAGTTAAACAGAGAAAATAGGTGGAGTAGGCCATTTGGTCCTTCGAGCCAGCACAGCCATTGAATATGATCATGGCTGATCAGTACCACATTCCTGCTTTCTTCCCATATCCCTTGATTCCATTAGCCCTAAGAAAACATCCAGCGAATTGGCCTCCTCTGTCTTCTGTAGCAGTTAACCGGATGCTTGTTTACAGTCTAAGGAGCAGGCTTCACTTACAATTCTTATCATTCAAATGTCCAAACAACCATTACTAACTAAACATGTGCACAATAACCTTCTGAACTCCCTACCCCATTTCTGTTCCCACTCTAGTCCTCTTTTTCATGATGTCTGCCCCACTGTGATGTTGGAAGAGTGGAGAGGGAAACCATGAATATTCACTGGGACATGATGCCTCAAAGCTTATGCAGAGAAAAGAATAGACACAAAAAGCTGGATTCACTCAGCAGGACAGGCAGCATCTCTGGAGAGAAGGAATGGGTGACGTTTCGGGTTGAGACCCTTCTTCAGACCCCATTTCAAGTCTCGACCCAGAACGTCACCTATTCCTTCTCTCCAGAGATGCTGCCTGTCCCACTGAGTTACTCCAGTTCTGTGTCTATCTTTGGTTTAAACCAGCATCTGCAGTTCCTCCCTACATTGAGAAAAGGATAGGTCAATCTTAGTTGTTATACTGTCGTTATTAGAATAGCAAATATTGATCAAAGTTTTAGACTCTAGCATCATGAAAAGCAAATGATATACTCCATTGAAGCTCATGTTAGGCACTGTTCTTTGCAAAGCAGTAGACAAACAATATGGCTTTAGTTAATTTTAGTTTAGTTAAAACAAGCTAAATGAGGATGCGATATTCCCAAAAATAGAGGAAAAAAAAGAAAATTAGCTGGCTCGGATTGGATGGAACATAGCAAACTACTTAATAGCAAGCACGTTAGGCTATTTATACAGTACAATAGTTTTTAGGAATCCAGTTTGAATAACAATGTGAATGTGAGGTAAATGAATTTTGACAGATTAAATTCACCATAGCCAATTAAAGAACCTGTACACAATGACCAGTTTTGTCCAGATGTAGACACTGACAGATTTTACAAAAACCTGAAGATTGCTTGGTGTTACTTTGAGTTTTTGCCTTAACCTATTTGAGTTATAATGGGACAAAATACAACAAGTTCATAATGTAAAGCGTCACAGGCTTACTTACATGTCTTACTGAACAACTGCTTAAAAACACCTGCAAACTAAAGCAATTTGAATAAAATTGGTATCAATAGCCCACAGGTAGCCGGTACACAATCTTAACTTTAAATATGTTCAATTAAAAACAGCTGGACAAGACAATGTGTTTCCTTCTCTGGCGGCATCAGATAAAACTTTAATTAATCTCTTCACTAGGGTGATATATAACAATGTAGCTTTCCCCTCCATGGAATTGAAGGAGCTGCTCCTCAGACACTAGTTGCACTTCAGCCCCAAGCTTCCAATCTTTGAGTACCCGGTTTTACGAGGGTCATCCTTGTCAGGATGCTTCTGGGTCTTGCCTCGTGGTTGTTCATATGTCCAGGCAACGGACTATGGATAGTCCATCTGTACCAACTGCTTATTCCTCTTCTGAAGTTACATTCATGCAAGAGTGTCCATGAGATCGACCGATTGAAGCAATGAACTGATTGTGGACTTTGGAAGAGGAAAGATGAGGACCCACAATTACGGCGATTTGGTATTTCAGAAGAGGATTCTCTTGAACTTCTGTGTGTACAGTAGAGAGCACATTGACTGGTTGCATCACGGCCTGGTTCGGCAACTTGAACACCCAGGAGCGGAAAAGACTGCAAACAGTTGTGAACACTACCCAGTCCATCACCGGCTCTGACCTCCCCACCATCGGAAGGTTTTATCGGAGTCGCTGCCTCAAAATGGCAGCCAGCATTCTCAGAGACACACACCATCCTGGCCACACACTTATCTCACCCCTGCCATCGGGTAAAGGGTACAGGAGCCTGTAAACTGTAACATCCAGGCTCAAGAACTGCTTCCTCCCTACTATTAAACAATACAATCTCAAATAAACTCAGAACTTCAATATTATTATTATTACTAGACTAAGTGGGACCCATTGGGTCCCTGCCACACGGGAGGCCTAGTCCCCCAACGCAACCCGTTCCCCAACGCAATATTCCACCACTCATCCGTTCCCCCAACGCAATATTCCACTACTCACCCATAGCCCCCAACTGCACAGATGCGTCTCATTTCCCCTCATCCCCCAGCTCTCCCTCTTCTTTCCCCTCTCCTCCTCCCCTCCACCAATCCCTCTCACCTCTCCCTTCCCCTACCCTGTCACTCCCTCCCTCCCTCCATAACTCCTCTCCCCTCCCTACCCCCCTCCTATCCCTCTATCCCCCCACTCCTCACCTCCCATATCCCTCCTGACCTCTCCCTCTATTCCCCCTCCTCCCCACTCCCTCATCTTCACCCCACTTTCCCCCCTCTCCCTCCCTACCCCCTCCTCTCCCTCCTCACCTCACCAGGATCTCTACAACCAAGGACATAGGGAACAGACACAAGTGACCACCACCACCTCCAAGTTTCCCTTCAAGTTGCATGCCTTCCTAATGTGAAAATATATTGCCATTGTTGCTGGCTTTAAATTTAGCAATTCTCTCGCCATCCCCCTGGTCCCACCTACCTTTCTCTACAACAGTACCACTATCAGAAGGAGTACAGCTGTTCACGTCAGTGTCTCAGCTCAAACCTCTCAAAGTAATTAATGTGCAGGAATTGCTCGTGACATTCAGGTCCCAGAAAATGACAACATTTTTAAAAAGTACATTCTGTGCTAATGCAACTCTCAGTGTTCTGAATCGAGAAGTACAAATTAACCTGCTGAGTGAAGACTTTGAGTGTAATTAGCAGGAAATTTCTTTGCCCATATTTGACCTGATACTATGGCACTTTATGAAGTCCAGAATAAATGTTGTTAACTCCCTGGGATAATCCTTTCTGACAAGATACCAATATGCCACCACCTCTGTGCAGCTGGTGGACTAGGATTATAATAGGTCATCAACTCAAAAGAGTAACAGTTTCTCTATGTGCAGAAGCTGTCTGACCTGCTGGGTATTTTCAGCACATTTGTGATGGAGCATTGGGAATTGATTTTATGATAGGACTCCATAAATATGGCGTGATATTATTGCTCGATGATTCAAGCAACAGGCAGACAAAAATACATTGTGTGTGTAGAAACGAACTGCAGATGCTGGTTTACACCGAAGTTAAGACACAAAATGCTGGAATAACTCAGCGGGTCAGGCAGCATCTCTAGAGACAAGGAATATGTAATATTTCGGGTTAAGACCCTTCTTCACACTGATCCTTCTTAGTTTCTCAGAAATGTTACCTATTCTACAAGAATAGACGGCTCCAGACAGACTCAAAAAGCCAAACTATCCTCTTTCAATTGAGATGCAGATCTAGAGATGTTATAGGAGCAGTTTACAAGTTCAACTAGACTTGGAGCAATTTTGGTGTGATCGATTCTAGTAATTGATACTGATTGGCTACCCGTTGTTATTAGTAGGTAGACAAAAATGCTGGAGAAACTCAGCAGGTGAGGCAGCATCAATGGAGCAAATGAAATAGACAACGTTTCGCTGAGTTTCTCCAGCATTTTTGTCTACCTTCGATTTTCCAGCATCTGCAGTTCCTTCTTAAACTGTTGTTATTAGTGTTCTGTTTTAACGTGGTGGCTTTGGTAGATAATTTTAGAGGGTGGTAAAAAGTCATGCACATTGTTGTGTTTCTGCTTTCACAGTTAAGGCAAACTGTGTAAAGTCAAGGAACATTGCCTTTCCCGAAGGGTATTCTTAAACTTCCCGGGGAGCCACGCGGACCAGATCCACCTGCCAAACAACCACTCAAACAACGACCAGAACGTGCCCGGTAGGCCCAACTCACCCCACAACCCCACAGGCCTCCCAGGGGACTGCGGAGAAGCTGGGCGGCAAGGCCTGTCTGGGCCGAAGGAGCTTCAGCGGCGGCGGCAGCGTGAGCGTCGATGGCAATGGGAGCCTCGGCGGCAACAGGAGCCTCGGTGGTGGTGGGGCCTCGGCGGCAACGGGAGCCTCGCGATCGACCCGTAATCAGTAGTCGAAGAGCGTGGCGAGATGGGAGTTCAATAGGGAACCAGCGTGGGGGGACTGCTGTGAAGAACAATAGAGGACCCGGCGTGGGGGATGGGGGGGGGTCTAGTTCTAGAGAATTCTAGTTTTGGAATTCTCTGCCCAGGGGATAAGTCTGCAGTCGTTTGTTTGTTTGTTTATTAGTTCCGGTTAAGGGACCAACAATCGCTTGGCTTTTTCTTTTTTTTCTCACTTTTAATTTAATTTTAATTTCAAGTTTTCATGTACCTTGTTGTGTGTTGTGACTGTTGGAAGACCAATTTCCCCCCGGTGATGAATAAAGTTTTATCGTATCGTAGAAAAGTTCTCATCACATGGTCAATGATGGTTGAACTGATATCTATTTATTTATATGTCTATACATAACTAAAACTCTGAACTTGTTATTTTCCGGTTTGGTGGTCTTTCTATTGCGCAAAAAACGGTTCGCGATTGTTAGGTACTCCTCCCCCCCCCCTCTGGTGAATGCTATGTACTTAACTCTTCTGTTTCTCTCCTGAGTGCAGGCCCCGTGGCTGGGAGTCAGGAATCAAGGGGTTAAGGGCTCCTGTACCCAATTGACCAAGCTGCGTCAGGTGACGGGTGACTCATCGGAAGTTTAAATACCCGAATCTCCCAGAAATCCCTCTCTCTTCGTCGACCCTGACTCATGAACAGACGGTGGTTCGAACTGCAGGAGGCCTGGCCACATGGCATAGAACTTTGTGTATTATTACCTACATTTGTCAATTAATATTGAATTGGGACGGATAAGGGCTGACCTGAGGGTTTTCGTGTATTTTGTTTCGGGTTTATTTCCATTTAGGCAGGTTAGAGCCTAGTTCGACGGCCCATTGCGAGGCTGGCTGGAGCACTGTTATCTTTGTTTATTAATTTATTCTTGTCCTTGACTGGGTTGTTTGAATCAGGTTTGAGTTTTAATTAAATAAAAGACTATTTCCTTGAACTAGAGCCTGGTTTTTGACTACGTTACTCGGCTCGGAAGTACGTGCATTCAGGAGTCGTAACAAAATGGGGGCTCGTCCTAAGCTTTGAGGATCCTAGACCGTTTTGGGTTTTTTTTTTTGGTAGGCTTCTGGTGACTGAGGAAGTCTGTGTTGTGAGTTGACTGAGGAATTCTGTGTTGTGAGGAGATTTTTTTTCTCTCGTCCTTTTGTGGTGACATTGGTGCCCAGGTTTTGGCTGGTGGTTTGGTCCTACATTTGATCTGGAGTTTAAAGTGCAGGAATTTACTGAGGCTCCTAGTCGGGAGTTGTTTGATAAATGTACGAAGGAGCATTTGTTTATGCTGGCAGAGACCCATAAGGTACCTATTGATAAGCATTTGAAGAAAGAGGCTATAAAGTCAGAGTTATGGTCTGCGTTGGTGAGGAATGGGGTATTGCCTGCTGGTGCAGACAGTCCTCTATCTTCTACACAGCCTGGTCAGGACATGGGGGACCTCATTCGATTGAAGGAGTTAGAGCTTGAAATTAAAAAGATGGAGTTAGAGCTTGAAATGAAAAAGGAGGAGAGGGCCTGAAGAGAGAAAGAGCATGAAATGAGAAAGAGCTCATGCTCCAATCAGAGCTTGAAATGAAAAAGGGGGAGAGGGCCTTAAGAGCGAAAGAGCTTGAAATAAGAGAGAAAGAGCTCCAATCAGAGCTTGAAATGAAACGCCTTGAGCTGCAGGAGAAGGAATTGAATGCCTCCCGAGTTTCATCTAGGGAACGGGAGGTGTATAAGGCCGCGGTGTTAGTAAATGAGTATGTATATTGACTCATAAAACGGAGTTTGTTGGGCGATCCTATAGTTTTGGTGCACGGCCGTTTAATCGTGGTGGTGTTGCCGGTGGCAGTACCAAAGCTGTTTCTGTGCCTGCAAGGGTCAGCTCATTAATACAGGGGGAGGTCCGAGCTGATAAGGTTGACGGAGATTTCAGGACTAAGGAAGGTCCTGTGTGCTACTATTGTAAAGGGAGAGGGCACATCTTAAAGTCGTGTCCCGTCCTGCAAAGGAAAAATGCAAAGCCTTTGGTGGGTACACAAAAAGCACCTGTGGTTCGTGGGATGCCTGCGTCTGATGAGTGTAGGAATTATTCTGTGTTCATCACGAAAGGTTTTGTTTCTCTAGAGGATGGGGGTCATAAAGTTCCAGCATCCATCTTACGTGATACCGGTGCTACTCAGTCCTTTATATTGGATAGTGTACTGCCGTTTTCTGGGGAGTCATCGGTTGGGTCCAGTGTCCCTGTGGTAGGATTCGGGTTGGAGGACATGGTAGTGCCTTTGCATACCGTGAGTCTCGAGTCCGAGTTGGTTTCAGGCCGGGGTAATTGATGAGTTACTCCCGTTGCGGGAGTTTCTGTGATTTTGGGGAATGACTTGGCAGGAGGTAGAGTTCTCATTACTCCTGAGGTGACGGCTGTTCCGATGGTGCAGAGTCCTGATATATTGGCTATGCAGCATCCGATGGTCTTCACAGCTTGTGTTGTCACAAGGGCTATGGCTAAGAGCCAGGCAAAGTTTGAAGATGTAGTGGACCTGAGTGAGAGCATTTCTGGGGATCAGGATGATGGATCCTGTGTTGTGGAGGGTGTTTCTACATCTCAAGATGGGGTCTTGTCTGAAAATGTGCCGGTGTCGCTGTCACATGACCGGCTGGTTGACGAGCAAAAGAGTGATCCAGGTTTATCGGATCTGTTCGACTGCGCGGTACCTGAGAGGGATATGGATTCCACAGCAAAGGGGTATTTTCTGAGGAATGGCTTACTGATGCGAAAGTGGTCTCCCTTGGATATGTCAGGGCAGGATGATTGGAGCGTGGTTGATCAGATTGCAATACCTCGTCGGTATAGGGACGAGATACTCTGTTTGGCTCATGATGGACCTCTGGGTGGACATTTGTGGGTCAATAAGATGTATGACTGTATCCTACGGAATTTCTTTTGGCCAGGGTTGAAAAAGGACGTGAAGCAGCACTGCAGGTGTTATCACATTTGCCAGGTGGCAGGAAAGCCGAACCAATCGATTGTTCCTGCGCCTTTATATCCAATCCCTGTGGTCGGGGAGCCGTTTGAACGGATTCTAGTTGATTGTGTGGGTCCTCTACCTCGGACGAGGGTGGGCAACAAGTTATTATTGACAAATATGTGTGCGTCTACCCGCTTTCCGGAGGTGGTCCCTTTGCGTAACATTATGCCCCTACCATTGTGAAGTCTCTCACTAAGTTTTTTTCATTGTTCGGTTTGTCCAAGGTGGTGCAGAGTGACCAAGGTTCCAACTTCATGTCAAAGGTTTTTGGTCAGGTAATGAAGTTGTTGGATATTGAGCATTGTTACTGCAGTGTGTATCATCTTGAGAGCCAGGGAGCTCTCGAGTGGTTTCACCAGACTTTGAAATCCATGTTGAGGACTTACTGCCTGGAGTTTGAAAAATACTGGGATGAGGGGGTTCATCTCGTTATGTTTGCAGTGCGTGAGGTCGGGCAGGAGTCTTTAGGGTTCAATCCTGCTGACCTGGTGTTCGCGCATACTGTTCGTGGCCCATTGAGGGTCCTGAAGGAGAAATGGTTGCAGCAGAATTCAAAACGTTGTATTTTAGACCACGTCTGTACTTTTAGGTCTAGACTGCGGAGGGCATGCGAACTGGCAATGGGTAATCTTGTTTCTGCTCAGTCTAGGATGAAGGGCTGGTTCGACAGGAAGGCTTCTAGTAGGAATTTTTCTCCAGGTGACAAAGTCCTGGTGTTGTTGCCTATTCCTGGTTCCAGTCTGCAGGCTCAGTATAGTGGTCCCTATCAGGTGGTTACGAAGGTTGGTGCAAGGGATTACGTTATTGGTACCCCTGATCGGAGCCGTAAGACTCAGCTCTGTCATATCAACATGCTGAAGCAGTACCCTGAGCAGGAGCATGTACAGGTTGATGGGGAGGAGCTGTGTCCTTCGGTTTTGTCTACGCCGGTTTTGGCTGTGGTAGTGCTGCCCCCTGACACGGGTGGTGATGTGTGTGAGGCACGAATGTCTGTGGCAGTGACGCAGGGAAAGCTGTGCAACTCTGAAGCTTTGGAGTCACTTCCCTTGCGGTTGTCTCATTTGTCTGAAAGTCAGCGGGATGATCTGCTTGCTTTGGTGGGGTCAAATGGGTCACTGTTCTCGGATGTGCCTTCTCAGACGCCTATGCTGCAGCATGCAGTTGCTGAACCTAGTTGTAGTCCGTGGAGTTCTCCGTGTCTACTGGCTACGAAGGCTAATGGGGACGACAGGTTTTGCACGGACTTTCGGAGGGTGAATGGTGTAACTAAGCCGGACTGCTATTCCTCTTCCACGGATGGAGGATTGTGTGGATCATGTGGGAAGTGCATCTTTTGTGTGTAAGTTGGACTTGCTAAAAGGGTTTTGGCAAGTTCCTTTGTCACTGAATAGTTTCTAACCATATAACCATTACAGCACGGAAACAGGCCCTCTCGGCCCTTCCAGTCCGTGCCGACCATTTGTTTTCCCCTAGTTCCATCCACCTGCACTCAGACCATACCCCTCCATTCCCTTCACGTCCATATACCTATCCACTTTACTTTTAAATGTTAAAATCGATCCTGCCTCCACCACTTCTGCTGGAAGCTCATTCCACACAGCCACCACCCTCTGAGTAAAGAAGTTCCCCCTCACATTACCCCTAAACTTCTGACCCTTAATTCTCATGTCATGCCCTCTTGTTTGAATCTTCCCTACCCTCAATGGGAAAAGCTTGTCCACGTCAACTCTGTCTATCCCTTTCATCATTTTAAAGACCTCAATCAAGTCCCCCCTTAACCTTCTGTGCTCCAAAGAATAAAGACCTAACTTGTTCAACCTTTCTCTGTAACATAGTTGCTGGAACCCTGGCAACATTCTAGTAAATCTCCTCTGTACTCTCTCTATTTTTGTTGACATCCTTCCTATAATTAGGCGACCAAAATTGTACACCATACTCCAGAATTGGTCTTACCAATGCCTTGTACAATTTTAACATTACTTCCCTACTCCTATATTCAATGCTCTGATTTATAAAGGCAGCACACCAAAGGCTTTCTTTACCACCCTATCTACATGCGATTCCACCTTCAGGGAACTATGCACAGTTATTCCTAGATCCCTCTGTTCCACAGCATTCCTCAATTCCCTACCATTTACCATGTACGTCCTATTTTGATTTGTCCTGCCAAGATGTAGCACTTCACACTTAACAGCATTAAACTCCATCTGCCATCTTTCAGCCCACTTTTCCAAATGGCCCAAATCTCTCTGTAGACTTTGAAAATCTACTTCATTATCCACAACACCACCTATCTTAGTATCATCTGCATACTTACTTATCCAATTTTACACCCCATCATCCAGATCATTGATGTACATGACAAACAACAGTGGACTCAACACAGATCCCTGAGGCACCCCACTGGTCACCGGCTTCCAACCTGACAAACAGCCATCCACCATTACTCGCTGACATCTCCCATTCAGCCACTGTTGAATCCATCTTGCTACTCCGCCATTAACACCCAAAGATTGAACCTTCTTAACCAACCTTCCATGGGGAACATTGTCAAAGGCCTTACTGAAATCCATATAGACAACATCCACTGCTTTACCCTCATCAATTTCCCTAACCGCTTCAAAAAATTCAAGAAGGTTTGTCAAACATGACCTTCCAGGCACAAATCCATGTTGACTGTTCCTGATCAGACACTGTTTATCCAGATGCTTATATATATTATCTCTAAGTATCCTTTCCATTAATTTGCCCACCACTGACGTCAAACTAATAGGTCTATAATTGCTAGGTTTATTCTTTGAACCCTTTTTAAACAATGGAACAACACGCACAGTACGCCAATCCTCCAGCACCATTCCCGTTTCTAATGACATTTGAAATATTTCTGTCATAGCTCCTGCTATTTCTACACTAACTTCCCTCAATGTCCTAGGGAATATCCTGTCAGGACCTGGAGACTTATCCACTTTTATATTTTTCAAAAGTGTCAGTACTTCCTCCTCTTTGAATCTCATAGTTTCCATAGCTACTCTACTTTTTTCCCCTTACCTCACAGAGTTCAATATCCTTCTCCTTGGTGAATACCGAAGATAGCTCTGCAGATAGCTTTCCATTCTGGTTCTCTAATGGTCCAATTTTATCCCTATTTGCTATTAATATAGCTGTAGAAACCCTTTGGATTTACGAATAAGCTTCTTCCGAAGCTTATTCAGTATCTTTGGGTGGGGGTGTTAGGTACTTCCCCCCCCCCCGGTGAATGCTATGTACTTATCTCTTCTGTTTCTCTCCTGAGTGCAGGCCCCGTGGCTGGGAGTCAGGAATCAAGGGGTTAAGGGCTCCTGTACCCAATTGGCCAAGCTGCGTCAGGTGACGGGTGACTCATCGGAAGTTTAAATACCCGAATCTCCCAGAATTCCCTCTCTCTTCGTCGACCCCGACTCATGAACAGACGGTGGTTCGAACTGCAGGAGGCCTGGCCACATGGCATAGAACTTTGTGTATTATTACCTACATTTGTGAATTAATATTGAATTGGGATGGACAAGGGCTGACCTGAGGGTTTTGTGTATTTTGTTTCGGGGTTATTTCCATTTAGGCAGGTTAGAGACTCTAGTTCAACGGCCCATTGCGAGGCTGGCTGGAGCACTGTTATCTTTGTTTATTAGTTTATTCTTGTCCTTGACTGGGTTGTTTGAATCAGGTTTGAGTTTTAATTAAATAAAAGACTATTTCCTTGAACTTGAGCCTGGTTTTTGACTATGTTATGCGTCTCTGAAGTACCTGCATTCGGGAGTCGTAACAGCGATAGCGCTACAATTTTTCATCAGTTCACTCACCGTTCTCCTGTGCTGCGAGTGCGCCAAGTTTCGTTCCAATCGGATGAATGTCGTAAAAGTTAGAGAGGTTTAAAAATCTTAAAAACCGCGCATGCGCAGATCGATCTCTTCTCCTGCCAGCCGGTGCCGCGCGGATAGTCTCTTCCCCATTACTCCCCGGGACGGTCTGCCCCATCCTGCGCCATCGCGTCTTTACTGGAACTGAGGGTGGCCGGCGGAGGTTTCCAACCGGACTTTCGGCGGGACCCGAAGTAGCCCAGCCCCGCCCCAAGCAGCAGCCCCACCCAGCGTGGGAGACCCAGCCCAACCCGGAGTCGGACATGTCGCCATACGGAAAGCGGAGACTCTGATCCCAGTGTAGGAGAACGACCAGCAACCAGCGCCCGCTGTGAGACCCCATCGCACTGCCAATTCCAGCCACTACCACTCTGGTCCCCCTCGCTGGTTCCTACCCCCTCCCCCGTGATGCCCGCTCTCCCCCATGGCTCTACCCCATCTTTTCTCCGAGCTCATCCCCCGCCGCCCACGCCCCTCCCCCCACTGCTCCCCTGCCCACACCCCCCACCTGCCCCACACCCACCCCTCCCCCACAACCCCCCCTCCCCTACATTCTCCCCTCCCCCCCAACCCTTCCTGCCCCCATATCCTGCTCCCACCCCCACGCCGGGAGACCTGGCCTCCCGTGCGACTTTGTTTCGTTTTATTTTAAATCCTCGTCATTTAATGAGGTATGAACTAGTTAGTTTAAGTGAGTTGAAATTCATTTAACTCAAATTTTATTTTGAATTCATATTTACAGAGTAGTGCAGCCCCATGTATTGCTGATCAAGTAATTTAACCAGTGCAGCACCATTCCAGCTAAAGTGTGGAGTAACATATTTACTTAACCATATAATTAAGTACTAAATTAAGATTCAGTATTGCTGGCACGAGTCAGTACTCTGATCAGGCTGTTAACACACATCCAACAGTATGTAATCACAGAGGCCTTTTACAACTCATCATTCTAGTTGCTCCTCATACATACTGGTATAGGCCAAAATAAATGTAAGCATTTTACATAAGAGACAGACCAGTAGGGCATCTGGCCCCTCAACAACCATTTCAGAGCACTTCAAGATCATGTCCAATCTTTTACCTCATCTCTACTTTTTTGTACCAACCTTATATCCCTTGATTGCCTTCTGCAAAGTTTACCAATCTATGCCAATTGTTTAACCAATGGTTGAATTTTCACAGCATTCTGAGGCAGATCATTTCAAAGATTCTCTACTCATTGGGCAAATATTTTTTTTCGCATTTCAGTCTGACTACTGACTTATTTGCCTGAAAACTGCAACGTCCAGGTTCAGGAACAGCTACTTCCCCACAGCCATCAGGCTATTAAACACAACGAATAAGCACCGAGCTCTGAACTGCAAAAGACTATATTATTATTTGTTATTTGCACTATATTTATTATTTATTGAACTTTTTCTATCCCCCCCCCCCCCCCGTTATGTACAATATTTACATATTCACATATTCTGTTGTGCTGCAGCAAGTAAGAATTCCATTGTTCCGTCCAGGACATATGACAATAAAACACTCTCGACTTGATTTTGCAACAACACCCTTTAGTTTGTCACAACTTTGCCAAGGTAAACATCTACCTTGTTAATATGTTTCAGTGAGATTACCTCTCACTCTTTCAAACCTGAGAGAGCGTACAGCTCCATTCTCCAAATCTTTCCTTATTGGGAAATCATCCCATCCCAAAAGTCCCTCTGACGAGCTTTTAATGCATTCCCTCTATTACAAATATATCCATTCTTAGGTAAAGAAAACAGACTTGTTTGCACACAATGTTCTAGGTGTGGCCCCACTTGGCTCCTTTGTAATCACAGCGTAACATTTTACATTTGTACTCAAAGCTTAAAGATTGACATACTGTGTCTTCCTAATTTATTTCTGTAATTTTAAATGGTTTGTAAAGATGGAAAACCACATTCTCCTGAAGCCAAGATTATTAAAAAGTCTGCTTTCTGCTACTTAAGTACTTTATGCTTCTGATGTTTCCACAATATATTCCATCAGCCATTTCCTCACCATTTAGTTAGTTTGCTTATAGACCCTTGAAGGCGAGACCCCAACACTAATCTATGACATAACACTAGCAATGAACTGAAAACGCCCCAATTACTCTTTTTTTCTGTCTAATCAATCTCCATTCCATTATATTACCCCAAATTCTGTGATTTAGTTTTAGACAATAGACAATAGGTGCAGGAGTAGGTCATTCGGCCCTTCGAGCCAGCACCGCCACTCAATGTGATCATGGCTGATCATCCCCAATCAGTACCCCATTCCTGCCTTCTCCCCATATCCCCCGACTCCTCTGTTTTTAAGAGCCCTATCTAGTTCTCTCTTGAAAGCATCCAGAGAACCTGCCTCCATTGCCCTCTGAGGCAGAGAATTCCACAGCCTCACCACTCTCTGTGTGAAAAAGTGTTTCCTCGTCTCCGTTCTAAATGGCATACTCTTTATCCTTAAACTGTGGCCCCTGGTTCTGGACTCCCCCCAAAGCCAGTGACACCCATTGAAGGCTTTCCAAAAGTCCAAACATATCATATCCATAGGTTTCCCCTATGCAAACAAAAATGTCAAAAATATTCTAAAAGCTTTGGCAAACATGATTGGTCTTTCATAAATCCATAACATCTGTCAAATCCAATTATTTTTTCTAAGTGCCTAAATATCCCTTTTTTAGTATTTCTCCTATTACTGGTATCAAAACACCTGGCTTGTCTGTCCCCCATCTTTTTTTTAAATAAAGGGTTTACATTAATTGCCTTCAAATTAGTGGGAACCATTCTGGAATCCATACAATCTAGGATCATAAAATGGATGAAGATGACGATTAAATCAAGTACACCCACTGTATGGTTCAAACCCTTGGGATGCATATCAGCAGGTCATGAGAAATTATCAGTTTTCGTTCCCATTCACTTTTTTTCCAACTGATGTTAGTTTCTTTTAGAGACAAAACTGTAGATGCTAGAATCTTGAGCAAAACAGAGCTCTGCAGGGACTCGGTGACTAAGGCAACATCTGTGGAAGGAATCATGGTTCCAACCTGAGACGTTGCCTGTCCATTCCCTCCACTGAAACTCTTTAGCCTGCGGAGTTCCTCTATCACTTTGTTAGTTCTTCATTATCTCTAGACCTAAATTACGTTGCTCTGCTGTGTTATGTTCTTCTGTGCTGATAGACAAAATATGTTTAAAGATCTTTCCATTTCCTTAATCCCAATACAAAACTCCTTAACCTCAGTCTGAAAGGGACAAACAACCTGTTACACATGTATAAAAGCTTTTATATTTGTATGTTCCTCATAGGGTTCTACAACATAGAAACAGGCCCTCAGCTCATGCACTAATCTGATTAATCTCATTTGGTTTATATTAATTTTGTATCCCTCAAGGCCTTGCTGTTCAAATGGCTCTTAAATGTTCCTCTTCACCATCTTTACCATCTCCTCTGTCAGCTTATTCCATATGCTAATTAATTTCTGTGTGAAAAAGTTACCTGTCAGATCCCATTTAAACCTCCTCCCTCTTACCTTAAACCTGTACCTTCCAGTTTTAGACATTTCCAACATGGAAAACAGACTTGGGCTACGTAACCTAACAATGCCTCCAATGTTCCTCCAGCAGTATGTTTTGCTGAAGATACCAGGAGTTTTTTGTCTCTCTATGGAGTACCATCATTTGCTGGTTCTACATCAAGAGACACATCACCCTGACCTGGAAAAATTTCAACCGATGCTCACAACCAGAATGGAATCCAAATTAGTTTGATTCCAGCATAAAATAGGCAGACAATTCAACAACTCCTCCTATGGAGGTTTGGCAGCGATGTTGCGCGAGGGATGAGATTTAACTTTGGCATTGCAATTTTCATTAGGCTATTGCCCAATTCCAACTTTATGAAAAAGGATTAAACTATCTTCTTATAAAACTTACCATCCCATCATCCAATAGCCTACACAAGAGCTTCTCCAAATTGTTCATGATTTAGTATTAAATAACGGACACATGACCTCTCCATTTTCAGGGAGTTTGCAGAATGGGGAGGGAGTTTGACTCATTTTCTTACAAGCCAATGCACACTTTACAATACCAGCTGGCATAAAACCGGAGTGTCCTCCCTTTTTCTTTATCTTTCTCCACCCATGAACTCGCACAAAGATTCCAGTGCCCATAAATAGAAGCAAGATCCCAACATGAAGTCAACAGAACAGATTACCTCTTGAGCAACTGAGCTGAAAACAGTAGCATTGAAATGTGCTGAGTCACCCCAACAGTGAAGCTCCTTGGAGCATTTGCCTTCTGTTCAGGAGCGATATGTTGTTGTTAACATATCAAGCTTAAACTCTTTCCTGATGTGTTAGGCATTTATCTGTATGTGGTCGTATAGATAAATGAGCCGCTGTCTTTAATCTATGTTTTGTGATGAGGTAGCCAACTTGAAATTGGCAGCAATTAGCATGCCTGCACAAGCATGTCACATTTCAGTGCTGGAAAGAACACTGATTTTCCTTCCTTGGTCACTTCTGGTAGTTATCAGTGAGCTGCTTCTTGTCCCATTTCTATGGTTGAACTGACTGTTGATACTCCTTGTCACATGTGAATAGCAATTACTTGAGTGAGGAACACGAGTGCAGCATCTGCAGTCTAGGAGAAATTCTATGAAATAATTTTAAAAAGCAATCAACTCTTTAAGGACATCACTTTCACACTGACAAAATGTAATTGTAGGGACACAAGTGCTAAAACAAACTGCTGTAGGAACTCAGTGGATCAGGCAGAGTCTGTGGAGGGACGTGGACAGACTGACGTTTTGGGTTGGAACCCTTCTTCAAACTGATGGAGTGGTTGTGAAATAGTTTATCATGTACACATTCATTTCCCTCCGGGGATGAATAAAGTTTTATCATATCGTATCGTAATATAGAGTGGAAACAGCCCTTCAGCCCCTCTGTCATTCCTATCCATGTACCAATCTAAATGTTTTTTAACTGTTGTAATTGTGCCGGCTTTTATCAATTTATCTGGCAGTTTATTCCACATACCCACCAACCTCTGGTGCCCTCATATTCCCTTTAAATCTTTCCCCTCTCACCTTATATCAATGTCCTCTAGTTCTAGATTACCCAACCCCAAGAAAAAGCCTCAGTACATCCACCATATCTATTAGAAACATAGAAACATAGAAAATAGGTGCAGGAGTAGGCCATTCGCCCCTTCGGTCCTGCACTGCCATTCAATATGATCATGGCTGATCATCCAACTCAGTATCCTGTACCTGCCTTATCTCCATACCCCCTGATCCCTTTAGCCACAAGGGCCACATCTAACTCCCTCTTAATATAGCCAATGAACTGGCCTCAACTACCTTCTGTGGCAGAGAATTCCAGAGACTCACCACTCTCTCTGTGAAAAATGTTTTCCTCATCTCGGTCCTAAAGGAATTCCCCCTTATCCTTAGACTGTGACCCCTTGTTCTGGACCTCCCCAACATCGGGAACAATCTTCCTGCATCTAGTCTGTCCAACCCCTTAAGAATTTTGTAAGTTTCTATAAGATCCCCCCTCAATCTTCTAAATTCTAGCGAGTACAAGCCGAGTCTATCCAGTCTTTCCTCATGTGAAAGTCCTGACATCCCAGGAATCAGTCTGGTGAACCTTCTCTGTACCCCCTCTATGGCAAGAATGTCTTTCCTCAGATTTGGAGACCAAAACTGTACGCAATACTCCAGGTGTGGTCTCACCAAAACCCTGTACAACTGCAGTAGATCCTCCCTGCTCCTGTACTCAAATCCTTTTCCTATGAATGCTAACATACCATTTGCTTTCTTCACTGCCTGCTGCACCTGCATGCCTACTTTCAATGACTGGTGTACCATGACACCCAGGTCTCGTTGCATCTCCCCTTTTCCTAATCTGCCAACATTCAGATAATATTCTACCCTCCTGTTTTTGCCACCAAAGTGGATAACCTCACATTTATCCATATTTATCAATACTGAACCCCCAATACCGTGTGCTTTAAGTTTGTATACTAATCTCTTATGTGGGACCTTCTGAAAGTCTAGATATAACACATCCACTGGTTCTCCCTTGTCCACTCTACTAGCTACATCCTCGAAAAATTCTAAAAGATTCGTCAGACATGATTTACCTTTCGTAAATCCATGCTGACTTTGTCCAATGATTTCACCACTTTCCAAATGTGCTGCTATGCCATCTTTAATAACTGACTCTAGCAGTTTCCCCACTACCAATGTTAGACTAACTGGTCTGTAATTCCCTGTTTTTTCTCTCCCTCCTTTTTTAAAAAGTGGGGTTACATTAGCTACCCTCCAATCCTCAGGAACTACTCCAGAATCTAAGGAATTTTGAAAAATTATCACTAATGCATCCACTATTTCTGTGGCAACTTCCTTGAGTACTCTGGGATGCAGACTATCTGGCCCTGGGGATTTATCGGCCTTTAATCCGTTCAATTTACCCAACACCACTTCCTGGCTAACCTGGATTTCACTCAGTTCCTCCATCTTATTTGACCCCCAGTCCCCTGCTATTTCCGACAGATTATTTATGTCTTCCTTAGTGAAGATAGAACCAAAGTAGTTATTCATTTGGTCTGCCATGTCCTTGTTCCCCATGATCAATTCACCTGTTTCTGACTGCAAGGGACCTACATTTGTTTTAACTATTCCCCGATCATTTTTTTTCACTTCTGAGATCATCCTTGATTGCTCCGGAGAAAAAGTACCATTCTATGCAATCTCTCCTTAAAATAATGCAAGGTCTCAATGAAAGGCAAGATCATTGTGAATCTTTTATTTGTTCTCTCCAGTTTAATGACATCCTTCCTTTAACATAGCAACCAGATCTGCACACAATATTCCAAGTGCAGCCTAAGCAATGTATTGCATGAATGTAACATGACACCCCAACTCTTGTATATAATGCCTCTGTCAATGAGGGCAAGAATGCCATTGCCTTCTTCACCACCTTGTCAACCAGTGTTGCCACTTCCAGGGAACTCCATACTTGTACCCCTAAGTTGCTTTTTTCAATAACACTCCACACAAAAGTACCATTCATTGTGTATGTCCGGTCCAGGTTTAATTTTCCCAAAAGGCTTCACTTCACACTAGTCTGGGTTCGATACCATCCTCCATTTCTTTGCCACTCTCCCAGTTGATCAATAACCTTAGACAACCTTCTTCACTGCCCACTATACCATTTGTGTTGACATTTGTAAACTTGCTAATCATACCACCGATATGCTCATCCAAATTGTTAAATATGATATACTGATAAAACCTGAAAACCAATTTACTGGAAATATGACACAAAACTTAAAATAACATTCTAAATGAACATCTTTCTTAAATCTTCTCCATCTGAGTAGAAGACAGGTAGCATTTAAAATCAAACATAATATTCCTTTTTATAAGAAAAATAAAAGAGCCTTGAGTTGTCTCTTCAAACGACGTAATTATGTTAAAATAAAAAGCAGTATGGCGAGACATTAGTAATGTGGATTTATGCTCCTGGAGAATTTACTTATGCAAACAGAAATTCACTCGATTGATTGAACAACTTAACATTCCTCAGACAACTGCATCCTACAGCTTCATTCTCCCAAGAATATGTGACCTTTCAAATGTTTTATTTTATCAGCTTTTTATTACTTGTGTGCCCACTTCCTCAAGCCTCTTAGATGTTCATTGTTAACCTTGTGCGTTTCCAAAATCATTCAAGAACATGCCCAGGAACAATAACATACAATTTGTAATCATCGATTAGTGATTAGGCGATTACCATTGGAGGGTCGTTACTGCATTGCTTGAAATTGAAAAACACACCAATCCCAACAATTGACGCTGAACTGCTTATTTCATCGAAACCTCACCCGTTTTTTGAAGTGTGTTGATATAAGGATAAGGGGGAAGTGTTTTAAGTATAAGGGGGAAGTCTTTTAGGACCGAGATGAGAAAATCATTTTTCACACAGAGAGTGGTGAATCTGTGGAATTCTCTGCCACAGAAGGTAGTTGAGGCCAGTTCATTTAAGAGGGAGTTAGATGTGGCCCTTGTGGCTAAAGGGATCAGGGGATATGGACAGAAGGCAGGTACAGGATACTGAGTTGGATGATCAGTCCATGATCATATTGAATGGCAGTGCAGGCTCGAAGGGCCGAATGGCCTACTCCAGCACCTATTTTCTATGTCTATGTCTATAACAGTCCTGTTGTTGACAGTCCTGGTTTCAGTCTGTGTTGATTTTACTGGTCTCATGTTTGTTTTTACAAACCTTGTTCTCGGGGTATCTAAACCTAAATTTCATTTGTCGATTAAGTTATGACATCGGATGGAAGTTGCAAACCAAATCTCGTTGCACTTATGTGTAATGACAATAAAATATATTATTATTATTATTATTAGATGGCAACGGAGATAGTGATTAATGCCACGTCTGTGTATTCCAAACAAGACAAGGGCTTAGAAATTATACTGCATTGCACCATGGTTAATGTGCACCACACAAGTAATTTTCAAATCAATTGCTATCATTGAAAGTGATTGGGTAAATACAAAGTTCACAAAATTGATTCCAGATTCCAGATAGGGGGAAAACAAATGGTCGGCACGGACTGGAAGGGCCGAGAGGGCCTGTTTCCGTGCTGTAATTGTTATATGGTTATATGGTTATATCCTCCATTCATGGAATAAATTAATTCACGATGCCCAATGCATCCACTGACATGGTCAGCAAGTGGACTATGTAAACCATTTATCCAGAAGTAGGCCTCCCCTAGAACTAGAAGCCTGCTTTTGCAATCTTTAAAAACATCTTTTTTACAGTGAATGGGTTCTATCGTTGAGAATCAACTGCAGGCAGAAGTTCCACGAGATTAAGAAAAATGACTGCTTCTCTATCTTTGCCATTTGATCACCGCAATGAAAACTCCTGCACAGTCCAAAATAAAACTCTTCTTTTGCATTATCCAGATGAGCTGAACTAGTTCACCCAATCTAAACTCAAGTCATGGTGATCCCATGCAAGATAATTTTGCAATTCTAAGCCATTCAAACAGAGATAATTGGCTCACCATCAGTGCCCACTTAAAATTCCACGGCTGTTGTTGAAGAATTTTAAGAGCAAAGTATTTTGCCAAAGTCATATTCATGTTACTCTTGTCCAAATCCTAAAATATTAAAGCGTGCACATCAACTCAGTAAATTACAAAAATTAAGTAAAACCATTCAGTTTTCATAAGCTCCTTTCTTTGGGTTTGATTATAAATGACACACCCATCCCTGAACAAATGCATTTTAGTAAACAGATGCTACAATTTTATTATTTCTTGTGGTGAATGCCTGGCCTCCACTCATGAGTTCCACTGTAGACCTAAAACAAAATTGAAATCCAAGTTTATCCTGAGAATAAAACTGTGTTGAGAAAGTAATATTTCAAATTAATTTTTCTTTAATTATCTGAGATATGAACTCTAAAAATCAGGATTCTTTGACAGATCCAATTCATTCCACAATAGAGTTCAATTAGTCCACACACATCAAACCAAATCATGTAACAACTACATTCTAGTGAAACAGACAGAAACAACCTCTTGGAGTGGTGCCTTTTCCTTGGTAAACGACCAAATTAAAAAAACTATTTCCTCCTTCCAATCCCCTATGAGATTGTCAAAGACCAAAACTCATTGATGTTTGTTATTCAACACTCTAGCTTTTTTCATTTGGTTTTAGTCAAATAATAAATACAAAAGAATCCAAGTGAATATTTGAAAAGTTTTCACCAATTAAGAGATACTTTGAAAAAGAAAACAAAATATGAAGGGGAGAGAATTCGGATCTAACTGAAATAACTTCATGAGTTATAAGAGTAAAATTAGGCCATTCGGCCCATCGAGTCTACTCCGCACTCAATCATGGCTGATCTCTGCCATCTAATCCGATTTTCTTGCCTTCTTCCCATAACCCTTGACACCCGTTCTAATCAAGAACTTGTCTATCTCCGTCTTAAAAATATCTACTGACTTGGCCTCCACAGCCCTCTGTGACAATGAGTTCCACAGATTAAATACCCTCTGACTAAGAAGTTCCTCCTCACCCTCTTTTTAAAGCAGTGCCCTTAAATTCTGCAGCCATGACCTCCCACCAGTGGAAACATCCTTTTCACATCCACTCTATCTATGCCTTTCATTATTCTGTAAGTTTTAATGAGGTCTCCCCTCAACCTTCTAAACTCCAGCGAGTACAGGCCCAGCGCTGTCAAATGCTCATATGCTAACCCTCTCTTTCTTGGAATAATTCTTGTAAACCTCCTCTGGATCCAGCACATCCTTCCTCGGATATGGGTCATAAATTTGCTCACAGTACTCCAAATGCAGCTTGACCAGCGCTGTATAGAGAACTTGAAGAACTTTCAGTCTCAATTGATAATTTCTACATATACCTGTTTTGGGTGATGTGATGGTACAGAGTAGCTAAAATAGTCATTCTTCACACACATAAAGTGAGAATTAACAGGTGATGGAGTGTGGAAGCGATCACATCTGAATGAGTTTCTGCAGTTGATGTTGCAACGGCTTTGATTAAGTATTGCCAGTTCAAAATTAATCAAGGAATGAATTGCAGTGCAGAACAAAATGGAGGAAGGAAAGACAAATTGTGGCTCATGAAAAATTCTCCAACTCTTGTCACAGTGGATTGGAGTACAATACTAGATATAAAACAGGAAAGTTCCCCAAATTTACCAAATTAATGGGCCTATTCCACTTAGGCGGTTTTTCAGGAACTGCCGGTGACTGTCAAGTTGCCGGCAGTTACACCTTGAACCCTTACATTCCAATATCTCCTTCTTTGATTTGGTCATCGCCATCTTATGGTTCCAGTTGTTCCTTTTGTCTCCTCAGCTGCTCGTGTTGTCGCGTCATCTCTTCTTCTTCTTGCTCAATCTCATGTTTCATCTTCAAGGCATCTGCTTCTATTGAGAGAGCAGCTAGATCAACTTCAACTCCCAATCACAAACCCTTGATACCGAACTGGCTGTACAACCAGCTTTATGCTCTGACCTTCATGTAGATACTTTCAAGAAATTATCTCGTGGTGTAATTTCATCTTCCATTCTGGCATCTTGTTGTCTCGCACCTCCAGCTGTTAAGCTCGTAAATTGTGGTATAATTTCAGATAACCACTCCTCTGCGTTATCCATGAAAGCATTTAATATCTTCACCTTGTCCTCACACCACTGGGCGAGTCTTATGCATTCTTCCCGAGACGGCTGTGAACACAGCAGCACATTTTGTATCTTTCCAACCTCTTGGCAGAGGTTCCATAGTTGGCTCATATTAGATTTCACTTTGATCGCATTCTGTTCTGATTCCATTAGTTTCTTCTGTTTCTCAATTAATCTGGTAACCTGTTTCCATAATTTGTTTCTCTCCTTCTAGGTTTCTTTCAGGTAGACGGCTTGTGTATTATCTGTTTCTTTTCGATACATGAGTTTTCTGTAGCTTTCAATTGACTCGTTAACTTGTTGTTCCTCTGGCGTGGCTCTTTCTTCATCTTCTGGCTCCATGATTTTAAAGAGGTCTTGGCCGATTGCCAAGTCTTTAAATTGAACGAACAAAGTCTTCTCAATTCTGTGCCTTTAACTTTGTGTAAACATCTTTCTCAGGAACCATAACAATCTGAATATCCCGACAACATCCTTAACATCTATTAAACAAGGTTAATTCCCGGGATGGCGGAACTGTCATATGCTGAGAGAATGGAGCAGCTGGGCTTGTACACTCTGGAGTTTAGGAGGATGAGAGGGGATCTCATTGAAACATATAAGATTGTTAAGGGCTTGGACACACTAGAGGCAGGAAACATGTTCCCGATGTTGGGAGAGTCCAGAAGCAGGGGCCACAGTTTAAGAATAAGGAGTAAGCCATTTAGAACAGAGACGAGGAAACACTTTTTCTCACAGAGAGTGGTGAGTCTGTGGAATTCTCTGCCTCAGAGGGTGGTGGAGGCAGGTTCTCTGGATGCTTTCAAGAGAGCATGATAGGGCTCTTAAAAATAGAGGAGTCAGGGGATATGGGGAGAAGGCAGGAACGGGGTACTGATTAGGGATGATCAACCATGATCACATTGAATGGCGGTGCTGGCTCGAAGGGCCAAATGGCCTATTCCTGCACCTATTGTCCATTGTCTAAATTAATAATGATGTTAGCTCAAAATGAATGTATCTTCAATTCAAAACCAAGGTCGGACATCTGGTTTGCTCCAGACAGCTGTCAAAACACTTCCTTGGCTGGCTTTCTGGCTCTTCTTACATAAGCCGTATAAAATTAAAGCTTTAACTTCAAAATTCAAAAAGTAATAGTCGATATCTACTCACAATTTCTGTGATAACGTCTTCAGATTCTTCAGATAGGTTGTGTCACTGTCGATAAACCTCGAGGCCATCTCTGGCCAAGATCTATTGTCTTCAGTTCGTCGGCTAGAACCGGTCTTCTGGCCAAAACCTCTTTCGAGGTCTTAGCTAAATCTTCTGTCCCACTCTGGGACTGGCATTCACCCCCCCGTCGGAGGTATCCTTTGACTTTTATACAATAAATCCATGTTGTATCTCCGTCTCCACTATGGCCTAACATTGTGCAGCTGGCGGCCACTTGCTGGGACCTTGGGGACTACAACCACGGGAGCCTGCGGACTTAACAACGTGGAGCTTGTAATCTCTTTGCCAGGGATCGACCTCGGGGCTCCAACCGCGAGAACCTGCGGACTTTTAACAATGTGGAGCTTGCGGTCCCTGGTTAGTGACCGGCTTTGGGAGCTCCAACCGCCGGGGGCTTCAACCGCCCCGATCACGGGAGCTTCGATCGCCTCGATGAAGGGGCTTCGATCGCCCCGACGCGGGAGCTTCGATCGCCGGCTGCGGGAGTTTCAATCGCCGGCTGCGGGAGTTTCAATCGCTGGCTGCGGGAGCTTCAATCGCCCCGACTGCAGATGTTTCGACTCCGCCGACCGTGGAAGAAAAGGAGGAAAGAAGATAAGACTTTATTGCCTTCCGTCATAGTGTGGAATGCGGAGGAGCCGCTGTGGTGGGTTTATGTCAATTTTTTTATGTAGTTGTGTGTCTTTTTGCTTTTTTTGGTTTGACTTTTTTAGCACTACATACATCAGCTTGCTCTATGCGAGTCTAATTACCAGTACAATTGATAATTCATTGTGTCGTTGATTATATATTTATTTGTTGTATTGGTGCATTAACGCGCTTGTAATAAGTTGAAGCAAGTAAAGATTCATTGCTCCTTTCTAGTGCATATGACAACTAAAAGCTCTTGATTCTTAAAAAAAATAAAGTAGCCTACTCTTGCTTCACATGCATGGGCAGATGACAATAACAGAGGTTATCCACCTTTTATTATCAGACGTACCAAACAGCTTGCTAGACTTGGGACTGAAATAAAGTAATATATACAACTTCAAACAAGTGATCATACTTCAGTACAAGTAAAAATCAAGAGACATGACAATCCAAACAGATCCTAATCCACACACAAATTCTCCCAACAGAAACCTTCACTGCAATTGATTTTGTTCTTTCACAATTCAAATTGAGTACACAAATCTATTATCCAATGTGATCCGACTACTGTCCACATCTTCCCATCTCCACCCCTTTCTTCTTTCCCCAGAGTCCATTCCCTCCGCAACTCCCTAATCAAATCGTCCCTTCCCACTCAAACCACCCCATCTCCAGGTACTATCTCCTGCAACCGCAGGAGATGCAACACCTGTCCCTATACCCCCTTGACTCCATCGAAGGACCCAGACAGTCTTTCCAGGTGAGGCAGAGGTTCACTTGACCTCATCTAACCTCATTTACTGTATCCGCTGTTCCAGGTGACAACTCCTGTACATCAGCGCAGGCTTGGCAATCTTTGCACTGAATACCTCTGCTCAGTCAGTCTTAACCTACCTGATCTCCCGGTTGCTCAGCACTTTAACTCCCCCTCCCATTCCCAATCTGACCTTTCTGTCCTGGGCCTCCTCCATTGTCAGAGTGAGGCCCAGCGCAAATTGAAGGAACAGCACCTCATATTTCGTTTGGGTAGCTTACAGTCCAGCAGTATGAACATTGACTACTCTAACTACAAATAGCCTTTGCTTTCCCTCTCTCCATCCCCTCCCCTTCTCCCACCAGTCTTACTGTCTTCGACGACATTCTATCTCTGTCCCGCCAGCTCCCGACATCAGCCTGAAGAAGGCTCTCGGCCTAAAACGTCACCCATTCCTTCTTTCCAGAGATGCTACCTGTCCAGCTGAGTTACTCCAGCATTTTGTGTTTACACAAATCTATTACTCTGTCATGCCAAGATAAAGACCCATTTAACCAAAAAAATCCAAGCAGCTGAATTTTGACCCTTATAGATTAAAATTGCAGCAGAAATTATTTAATTGTGTATCAAATAAGAGAAAAATGCTAAATAAGTGTTTAAATCAATTTATTTGACTTAATAGTCTTGTAGCAAAACTATAATGGTGCAAGGTAGTCACAAAAAACTATTGTAACTTCTATAAACTTCAGTCCACCATTGGAGTTCACGGGCCTGAAGTTCGAAAATCCTGGCCAACAGTTACCAGCATGATTGAGCTTTCTGGATTTTACACAGATCTCTAAAATTCCCAAAACTGGTGTACATCCAACTGCTGACATATCCCTTAAAAATCTAGATCACACGTCTTGGTTTTTACTCAATCAATTAACCTATTCACTTACATCATATGGGTAAATATACACTCTGGCATTCTGCCTGGGATATTTGGAAAATTAAATGGATGCATATATGTTATCAAGAATACTATGCTCATTACTTTCTTTCAATTAAAAAAAAACACCTTGAAAAGACAGTTATGAATAATTAAATATATTATTTATTCCTACAAAAATAATCCGCATAGGAACACTCAGACAAGGCTGGGCTATAGAAATGGAGAAATCACGATCCCTGCATATGGCTGTTTCTAAATAATAACCATTCAAAACACATAAAACATTGGCTCAATTTTTCATACGATTTCAATATATCTTTCAAAAATATCATATTTCAAAACTAAAACGCTAAAATGGGGCTCACTCAACAAAACAAAAATTATGCGAAATCGTCTGATTTTCAGAAGACAGAATGTTGTCAGAATTCAAGAGAGGGCCATATAAGATGAGTCGTCATAAAATGAGACGGTCTTGTGAAGTTGAAGTCAATGGAAATCAAAGAAAAATTGTCACTGCCTAACCCTGTACAAAAGAAGCTAGTCATAGAGTGATAGTGTGGAAACTGCCTCTTCGGCCCAACTTGCCCACACCTGCCAACATGTCCCAGCTACACTAGTCCCACCTGCCTGCGCTTGGTTCCTATCCCTCAAAACCCGTCCTATCCATGTACCTGTCTAGCCGTTTCTTAAACGATGGGATAGTTCCCAACCTCAACTACCTCCTCTGACAGCTTGTTCCATACACCCACCACCCTTTGTGTGAAATAGTTACCCCTCGGATTCCTATTAAATCTTTTCCCCTTATCCTGAACCTATGTCCTTTGGTCCTTGATTCCCCTACTCTGGACAAGAGACTCTGTGCAACTACCCGATGTATTCCTCTCATGATTTTGTACACCTCTATAAGATCACCCTTTTCCTCCTGCGCTCCAAGGAATAGTTTAATAGCAGTTAAATCCAAATCACCAGATTATTAGTTTAGGCCCCAGAGCAGCTGCTAATCTCACAGCTCCAGTGATCCAGGTCCAATCCTGACTTCTGTTGTCTGCGTGGAATGTGCACGTTCTCCCGATGTCTGCGTGGGCTTCCACTTTCTTCCTACTACCTAAAGATGTGTGTTTAAAAGGTTAATTGGCCACTGCACATCGCCAAAGAATAAGGGTGACAGGTAGACTGGTTGATTAGAAAGCAGAGAGAATCAAATGGGATTAGTGTAGAATTTGTATGAATGGATGCTTGACTGTCAAAGCAGTTATGATGGGTCAAAAGGCCAGTTTCTGTGCTATAGACAATAGGTGGAGGAGTAGGCCATTTGACCCTTCGAGCTAGCATCGCCATTCACTGTGATCATGGCTGATCATTCACAATCAGTACCTCATTCCTGCCTTCTCCCCATATCCCCTGACTCCGCTATCTTTAAGAGCTCGATCTAACTTGACAATACTACTTGACTTTATGACTGCAAGTCCAATAACTTACCCACTTTTCTATCACACACATTAATTGGCATTACCATATCATATCCTCACCATCAACTTACGAGGCGTCACCACTGACTCAAATTTAACTGTGCAACATTATAGGTAGGAAATGGAGGCTTTGGAGGGGATGCAGAAGTGGTTCGCCAGGATGTTTCATGGATTAGAATGTATTAGCTATAATGAGAAGTTGTTCAAACTTGGATTATTTTCTCTTGACTGTCGGAATCTGAGGCAACTTGTAGAAGTTTATAAAATGACGAGTGGCACAGAAAGGATAGACACCAGTCTTTTTTAAAAGAGTCAAAATGTTAAATACCAGAGAGCAGGTTTAAGGTGAAAGGAGAACAGCTTAAAGGAGATTAGTGAAGCAAGTTTTTTTATTATAGATTAGTGGGAGCATGGAATGTGATACCAGAGAAAATGGGTGCACAAAAGTGATAGCAACATTTAAGAGGCATTGTGACAAGACACATCAATAGAGCGATAGGGACTACAGGTTAGACTATAGGTTGATAGATAAACTGACATCATATTCGGTGCAGGCATGGTGGGCCTGTTCCTATGCATGTTCTACGCGCCAATTGCATAAATGGAGTCCAAAAAAGGGTGTAGGAATGAGAAAGTTCTGGCAGATAGGTAAAGGACAAGCCAAAGGGACTTTGTTTGCATATTAAGGGGAAAAGGGCAACTTGAGGGAGAAACCAAAGTTGTCATCTAGGTGTGGAACTGCAAGATATGGGCACGATCCTTAATTTCTCCTAAACAGTGGAGAAAGAAATGACGACGAGGGAACTTGGGAAACGTAATGGCAATGTCATGGGAACCATCTTTATTACAGTTGAGGAGGTGCTGAATGTTCTAAGATGTATGAAGGTAGATAAATCTCCTGGTCCATAGATCCAAGGACACTGGAAAACTAGCGAAGAAAATGCAGGAGTTCTGGCTGAGTTTTATGAAGGATTGTTAGCCATGGTGAGGTACCAGAACACTAGATGGGCCATATCATGCCTCTATTTAAGGAGGGGTTGCAAGGAAATTAACTGGGAACTGTAAGCTTAACATCTGGGGTAGAAAAGTTACTAGAGAAAATTCTGAGGGAAAATATGCATTTGGAAATTGATTGATTGGGGATCATCAGCATGGTTTGCTTCAGCTGAGATGGTTTCTCATACATTTGATTGGAGTTTTGTGAAAATGTGACTAAGAAAGTTGATCTGGGTAAGGCCATGAACATAATCTACACAAACTTCTGTAAGGTCTTTGATAAGGTTCCGCATGTTAGGCTGCTATGGCATGTTAGATCGCATGGGATCCAAAGGAAACTAGTTAACATACAAAATTGGCTTCCTGTCAGGAAGTAGGGGGAGGTGGTGGAAGGATGTTTTTTGGACTGAAGGCCTGTGACTGAAGACTGAAGTGGTGTGCCTCAAGCACTGGGGCTGTTTGTCATTTATATTAACAATTTGAATGCCACAATTAGTAAGTTTGCAGATGACACTAAAATAGGTGGTATTGTGGACAGTGTAGATGGTTAACAAGAATTATAGACAAGTTGGCCGAGGAATGGCAAATGGAGTTGAATTTAGATAAGTATGAAGTATTGTAAGTAAAGCCAGGGCATTAACCTCAAAGTGAACGTTAGGTTTAGGAGAATGTTGAGCTATAGAATGAGATTGGGCAGCCAGGACTTTATTCCATGACGCGCAGGACGCTGAGGGCTGATCTTATAGAGGTGTATAAAATCATGAGAGGAATAGATAGGGTGAATGCAAAGAGAGTTTCTTTTTTCCTGCCAGTGGAGGGGAATCAAGAACTAGAGAGCATCGGTTTAGCTGAGAGGGGAAAGATTTAATAAGAATCTTTTCAGACAGACAATGGTGGGTACATGGAAGGAGGTGCTAGAGAAAGTTGTTAGGAAGGTACAATAATGATATTTAAAAGGCATTTGGGCATTACATGGATAGGGAAGGTTTAGAGGCATACGAAACAAATGCTGGCAAATGAAACTAGTTTAGATATGGGCATCCTGATCAGCATGGACGAGTTGGGTCGAAGGGCGTGTTTCTGTGCTGACTAATTACCTGGTTCCCTGCCCACTGTAATGTTATTTAAATTCTGTAGGTCATTGAATTATGGTAATTTAGATTATTCCTCAGAATGCTTTGAGTTGATATAATCAATTTTTATTCAATACTTGTGTTTACATTTTTTTTTTATTAAACCATTTGGCTTTTTCAGATCAATTTAAAAGTATAAACAAAATTTACATGATCTCAGTAGTTTCAAGATCTAGTTCATCACATTTACAGGCATTAATCATTCCACTAACACAAACGACCCATTATTGTTAATTGCCACATTAGCTCATTCAGTCTCTCCCGATCTGAGAAATTCTTTTTGTTCCACCCATTCTTCTTCCCCACCTTCTCTACTACCAAAACTAACTTGTTTCTCAGATTTCTAGCATCAGCAGCTTATTTTTGATTTTTAGCTATCCACGACTGATTAGGAATAACTACTTAATTACCCATAAAGCCCCTCGGCCTTCCAAAATGAATGGATTAAATGCAGAAAAACAGGTTGAACAGAATGATATAATTCAGGCATTAAAGGTAGACAAAAATGCCGGAGAAACTCAGTGGGTGAGGCAGCAACTATGGAGAGAAGGAATAGGTGCCGTTTCGGGTCGAGACCCTTCTTCAGACTGACGTCGAGGGGGGGCGCGGGATAAAGAAGAGGAAGAGGCAGAGACAGTAGGCTTGTGGGAGAGCTGGGAAGGGGAGGGGAAGGACGGAGAAAGCAAGTACTAAAGTCCAATTTCAGGTAATTGTGAATGTGCATTTCTCTGCCACAGAAGGCAGTGGAAGCCAATGCACTGGATGTTTTCCAGAGAGAGTTAGATTTAGCTCATAGGGCTAAAGGAATACGGGGGGGGGGGGGGGGATAGCAGGTATTCAGATTTCATGTCTATTCATGCCATGATCATATTGAATGGCGATGCTGGCTCAAAGGGCTGAATGGCCTACTTCTTCTTAAGCCCTTTGCTCCTCTAGGGAGCATAAGCCATTGACAAATGTCCTCCACCTCACTCAGTTGTTGGCAGTTTCTTTCAAGATCTCCCCAGTTGAGCCGACTCTCAGACATTTCTGTCTGGACACCTCTTCTCCAGCTGTTCCTGGGGCGACTTATTTTCCTTTTTCCTTGGGGGTTCCATTTCAGGGCTTGCCGGGTGATGTTTGTGGCAGGTCTCCTGAGGGTGTGTCCAATCTAACTCCATTTTCTCCTTCTAATTTGTAAGTCAATGGACTTCTGGCTTGTTCTTTTCCGCAGGTCCACATTCAGATGATTAGCCATGATCATATTGAATGGCGATGCTAGCTTGAAGGGCTGAATAGCCTACTTGTGCACTTATTTTTCTATGTTTCTCTTGGTTACGTTTCAGTTCAAGCGAGTTACATTTCAGTCCCATTTTTCAGGTGGATGAAATAGTGTGCCAAGAAATATTGGTTGTGTCCTACTTAGATGTCCGGCAATTACACCTGCAAATGTCAAAAAGTTCACAGCTCACACACAAACACAGGCGTTCTAAACTTCCTGGCAATCTACATTGAGGTTTCCAGCTTAATTACTGGACTCATGATGTAGTCTGGTGGAACCTTTGTAAACGTTGCTGCAATCCCCCAACAATCAACTTGCTAAATTAGTGTTATAATAGACCCAGTTTACTTGCAGTAAACCCATTCATTTCAATGGAGAAAAATAAACAAAAGGACAAGGATATGTATTGGATAATTTGCAATTTTAATTCTGAAATAAACTGTTAAAAGTTTAAAAAAATTATAATTACATTTTTAAGTATTGCATTTTGTAAACTATTCACAACTTTAAAAAAAAAATAATTTCACTGATTCCAATACCTACTTAAAATGTTCAACACATTTGTTTAACAAGCCAGTTACAAGTTTGTACACTAGACTTGATTGGGATTTGAATCTGCAATCCGAACTGGAAGCCAGAATGCAACCAACTGTGTCATCGCTGAAACTTCAGGAGCATTCTGAAATCAAAAGCGATGAAATTTAAATGAGTCAGATTTTATGCTGTGGGAAATGGCTGCACAGCATAATGTGGAAATACGGAATGTCCAGGATAGAGTACAAAGTGGCCAAGCACAACTCAGCCAAACACTGAATAATATCGGTGAAGATTAATGGCAACATTTCCGTGTTATCTTATACTATTACCTACCATATAAATACGTTTGTTGAGTGATTCCTCTACTTCAAACATCCAAATCTAATACTATGTTACGTAATGGTCAAAAATTGCTCAAGTGAATTGTGTAAACATCAGTGAAATCACCTTTCATTGTTCTAAGTTCTCGAGACTATAAACTTAATTGATAATCTCTCCTGACATGGCAGTCTAGCCATCCTGGAATCAGTCTGGTGAACCTGCACTGCACTACCTCCATGGCAAGTGTATATTTTGTTTAAGTTAAGGAGACCACATTGACACAATACTGAAAAAGCAGTCTAACCAATGTCCAGCCTAACTGAAGTAAGACATTCTTGCTCCTGTACTCAAATCTTCTAGCTATGAAACAGCATACCATTTGCCATCTTAACCACTCGAGGATAGTTTAAATGGATTAGAATACTTTAAAAAATTTAAAAACTTATTCAGATATTGGTCAACAAGCAAATACCAAGTCAATCTAGTGCTGACATTCAACCAACTCAGCACATTTTCAAACCCATTATAAAAGGCTATGATACAAATAGCTGATCCAAGGACCCAGAAAAATGCAGGGAACTCAGTGCACGGAGATGAAAACCAGCTGATTCTACAGCACCGTGAACCGTGAAAACCCTTTTATTTAGGAAATTATGATGCAACACTAAAAGATTTTACAGATAAGCCATATCACCCATGTATACACTTTAAAGAACAAGCTATAACATTTACAATGAAGAATGTCTTGCTCTGTCTGCCAACAGTAGGGAAAACTGAAAAGTTGAGAATTTGAAAATAAATATATTACACATACCAGATGAATAAAGGAAGCTATGGATACATTAAAGTTTATTACCATTCATAGTTCAGAATTCATATGTACAAGAATGATTAGCTGGGCAAAATACCATAGTTAATAATGCACATGGAACAGATTATTATTATTAGGCTTTTTATAGTACCACATTCTCAAAGAAAACTTTATTTTACAGTTTTATGATATTTTGTCTATCGGGATAAGTAGCTAAGGAACTGGAGCTAGCGAATTGGATTCAGGTTCTTGGACCATTGAGAACTCTTCTGGGGCAGAGGGTATCTGTGCAAGAGAGATTGGTTCCATCTGAACTAGAGAAGGACCAAGATACCGGAGGGGAGATTTGCTGCACAAAGTAGTAGGACGACTGATAAAAAAAGTTAATGTAGCTATAGAAAATAAAATGAGCAAGTCCAGAAGACAGGACAGGCAGGGGCATGACAGAAAGCAAGGAAGGTCTGAAAAGAAGAAAACTGACAGACAAGACAGATGAGCTCAGGGCATGGCTAAACTTATGGCATTGTGATATCATAGTCATTACAGAAATGTGGTTGAGCGATGAACAGGAGTGGCAGTTCAATGTTCCAGAGTACAAATGCTACAAGCACGTCAGAGGCATTTTTGATTAGGGGGAACATCTTGGCAGTACTTAAGAGAGGATACTCATAACCAGTGAGGCTACGTGGGTGAAATAAGAATTGGGTAAGCTCTGTGATTATATCGTACCATAGGCTCTTCACTAGTCCACCAGAATTAAAGGATCAATATATTGGGAGATCACAGATAGCTTTAGGAACAATAGAAATATAATAGGAGATGATATTAACTTCCCTAATATTGACTGGAACAGACATAGTGCTGTGTCTGGGCATAATGTGTTAACTATGTCCAGGAACATTTTCTCAAGCAATATGTAGTTGATCCTAGTAGAAAGGGTACTACACTTGATCTGCCTTGGGAAATGAGGCTGGACAATCAGTGGAGGAGCACCTTGGGACATGTGACTACAACTGTATTCATTTTAAGAAAAAGCTAGAACATATACACAAGTATGTTGTAAATAGGGGCAAGGCTAATTTTGATTGCATTAGACAGGAACTTGCCAAAGCTGACTGGGAGACTCCTAGTAGGTAAAGTGACTTCTGGAAAGTAGGAGGTTTTAGTAAATGAGAGAAAACTTGGGATCAACATGTTCCTGTGAAAGTGAAGAGCAAGGCTGGCAGTATTAGGGAACCATGCTGACAAGGAATATTAAGACTCCAGCTAGGAAAATGGAGATATATGGCAGGTTATTCTGCTGGCTTCGAGCAAAACCATTGAGTGTAAGAGATGCAGTACACTTTGGAAGGAAATCAGGAATGCAAATAAGGTCATGGAGAATCCAAAGAGATTCTACAAATATGCCAAGAGCAATCAGGGAGAGAATAGGTCCCCTTAACGATCAGAGTGGTTGTCCATGTTTGGAGCTACCAGGACTTAATCTTAAATGAATACCTCACATCTCCATTATAATGGAAGTCAAGGAAGCTGAGGAATTCAGTGCACAATGATGTCCTAAACATATTGATATAACAAAAGGGATGCTGGCCGTCTCGAGGCACATAAAGGATAAATCTCTGGGGCCTGACATATACTGGAAGACTGGAGGATACCTAATGTTTTGTATTATTGCATTGTATACCAAGGTACAGTGAAAAACTTTTTGTTGCATCCTATCCAGTCAATGAAAAGACTATACACGATTACAATCAAGCCGTCCACAGTGTACAGCAAGAGAATAAAGGGTATATTATGGGGTACGATCCCGAAATCAAGGCGAGAAGCCAGGTGTAGTGGGAAGTACCTTTTTATTTAGTTCTTTCAAGTCGCCAGGAAGTCCATGAGAGAAAGATGGCACCCAAAACCCTTGCCTTTAAACACTCTGGTTAAGGGCCGCCTCTGGACTGAACCATTCCCGTGCCGAGGGGTTTGACCGTTAGGATGGCCCGACCCTTGGGAGCTGCCACAGGACACCCCCCCCCCCCCCCCCTACAGAGCCCGAGGTACGAAACGCACCGGCGGGCGCACAGCACAGCCGGACTGCGTGCAGAAGTGCGGGAGCACAGGTGGAGGGACAGGTGGAGGGACCGGCGGGAGGACGGGCGGAGGGAGCCGTGAAGGGGGGGGGGGGGGCGCCCTCGTGGCCGAGTTCGGGCAACCAGCACCGACTGGTCAATGTTCAGATGTGCCGGCTTCAACTGGTCAATTGACACGGTCTTCGGGCGGCCCCCCATGTCCAACACAAAGGTCGTCTGCCCATGTTGCAGCACTCGGAATGGGCCCTCGTACGGCCTCTGAAGCGGCGTCCGGTAGGCATCACGGCGCAGGAAAACATAGGGGCAGTCCCGGAGGGCTGATGGCACGTGCGGACGAAATGTCCCATGGTGGGCGTTGGGACGGGTGCGAGCCTGCCAACTCGCTCGCGAAGGTGCTTTAGGGTGGATGAGGGAGTTCCCTGTTGCCCCAGTGCCGACGGCATGAACTCCCCGGGCACCGTGAGCGGCGACCCGTATACGAGCTCCGCCGATGATGAGGCCAAATCCTCTTTGGCGGCAGTCCGGATGCCCAACAAGACCCAAGGCAACTCGTCCATCCAGCCCGGGCCGGAGAGTCGCGCCTTCAGCGCTGACTTGAGCTGCCGGTGGAACCTCTCCACCAGTCCGTTGGCTTGCGAGTGATAAGCTGTGGTGTGGTGTAGCCGCACCCCCAACAAGTGAGCCATGGCCGACCACAGCTCGGAGGTGAACTGTGGCCCCCAGTCCGAGAAAATGTGCGCCGGCACCCCAAAGCGAGCAATCCAGTGCGCGGACAACGCACAAGCGCACGTAGCCATTGAAGTATCAGCCAAGGGAATGCCTCCGGCCACCTCGTGAAGCGGTCCACCATAGTGAGGAGGTGGGTAATGCCCCGGGACGGCAGAAGAGGCACCACGATGCCCACATGGAGGTGGTCGAATCACCAGTGAGGTAGGCCGAACTCCTGGAGGGGTGCCCGGACATGCCGCTGGATCTTCGCCGTCTGGCACGGAATGCAGGTTCGAGCCCAGTGGCCAACCTGCTTGCGCAGACCGTGCCACATGAACCGAGCAGCCACCAGTGTCGTCGTCGCCCGGATTGATGGGTGAGCCAGCCCGTGGATCACGTCGAAAACCCTCCGCCGCCAGGCGGCAGGGATGATGGGGCGCGGCTGACCGGACGACACATCACACAAGATCGTCGCCCCTCCAGAACCTCCTCGAGGGGGACATCCTCGAGGCGAAGGCCGGAGATGGCAGTCCAGTAGGCGGGCATCTCAGCGTCCGTGAGCTGCGCATCCGCCAGGGCAGAAAAGTCGATTCCAGGTGCCACCGCAAAAACGGCATCGATGGCGGGGTGGGACAATGCGTCGGCCACCCGGTTCTCCTTCCCCTCGACGTAGCGAATGGATGTTGTATATTCTGAAATGTAGGCCAACTGCCGCCGCTGCCGTGCGGACCAGGGATCGGAAACCTTTGCCAGGGCGAAAGTGAGCGGCTTGTGATCCGTGTATGCGGTGAACGGGCGGCCCTCCAGAAAGCAGCGGAAATGGCGCACTGCCAGGTACAGAGCCAGGAGCTCGCGATCGAAAGCGCTGTATTTGGCCTGAGCGCAGTTGAGGTGACGGCTGAAGAAGGCGAGGAGCCGCCAACCTCCGTCCGTCAGTTGCTCCAGCACGGCACCGACTGCAGACTACGAGGCGTCCACCGTGAGAACTGTCGGGGCACTTTCCCACGGATGCTGCAGCAGTACGGCCAGAGCAAGGGCCTCCTTCGCGCCGTCAAACGCTGCCACCGCCACGTTGGTCCACTCGACGTTCTTATGCTGCCCACCCGCCAGAAGTTGATACAGTGGCCGCATGATGTGGGCTGCGGATGGCACAAAACGGTGATAGAATGCCACCATCCCGACAAACTCCTGCAGGCCGCGCACCGAGTATGGACGGGGAAACCAACGGATGGCATCGACCCTGTCCGGCAGGGGAATCATGCCTTGCGAAGTCACATAGTGGCCGAGATTTCTGTTACCCCAAAACGGCACTTGGCGGGGTTGACAGCCAAGCCATGCTCGCTGAGCCGCTGACAGAGCTGCCGGAGGTGGGCGCAGTGCTCCTGCCGCGAGCGGCTGGCCACCAGGATGTCGTTGGGGTAGACAAAAAGAAAGTCCCGGCCGCGACACACCCCGTCCATCAGGCATTGGAATGCCTGAGCAGCATTTTTGAGGCCGAACGGCATCCGCACTAATTCATAGAGGCCGAACGGCGTGATGATCGCCGTCTTGGGTACATCGTCCGTCTTGTGGACCGGGACCTGGTTATAACCCCGTACCAGATCCACTTTGGAGAATATAGTAGCCGCGGCCAAATGAAATCCTGGATGTGGGGTACGGGGTATCGATCTGCGGTTGTTGCGGCATTCAGCCGCCGATAATCCCCGCAAGGTCGCCAGCCCCCGCTTGCCCTAGGGACCATATGGAGTGGGGACGCCCATGGGCTGCTTGAAGGGCGGACGATCCCCAAGGACTCCATTGTACGGAATTCCTGCCGTGCCAGACCTAGTTTATCCGGCGGCAGTCGGCGTGCTCGTGCATGGAGAGGTGGGCCAGTAGTTTGGATGAAATGAACCACCCTGTGACTGGGGGTCAAAGACCGAAACTGTGGGGTCAGGATATTTGGGAATGCGGCTAATACCTGGGCGAAGCGGGAATCCACTGACGACAGGGGTTCCCACCGGCTCATCCAATTGCAACGTAATCGGCTCCATCGTGGCGGCGTTGACCAAACGCTGACGCCTGACGTCCACTAGGAGGGAATGAGCCCGGAGGAAGTCGGCACCAAGCAATGGCTGGGAGACATCTGCAATGGTGAACTGTTACGAGAAATGGCAGGAGCCGAACACGATCGAGACCATGCGAATTCCATACATGCGGATGGGGCTGCCATTCGCCGCGGTGAGGACGGGCCCCCGCTTACCGGAACGAATATCGGCCAGCGAAGGGGGCAGGACGACGCTCAGCTCTGCCCCGGTATCAACGAGGAAGCGGGTCCCGGAGCGCCGATCCCAGGCGAAGAGTCGGTGGATCTGGCCGGCAGCCGTGGGGACTATTGGCAGCCGGCCCAGGCGTTTCCCGGGAACGGGCACGGCTGACAGCATCTCCGTGCTGCAGCGCCCCAGCACTGGTGGTAATAGCACCAGCGCCTGCTGGCGGCGCTTGGAGCTTGCTGGCACTGGACTGCAGGTGCAGTACCCGATACGGCCGCGGGGGCGCGATCTTATCGGCCTCCGGGATGCAGCCGCAACTCTTTCCACAGCTCCCCCGCCCCACCAGAGGAAATCGGGAGCTGCCGGAGTGACGTCATCGGAGCGCGCCGTCTGCGGCGCGTCAGCATGCCTGGCAATGGCCAGGGTGTTGACGTCATCAGAGCGCGCCGTCCATAGCGCGTCACCTTGCCTGGTAATGGCCAGCGCGTTGACGTCATCAGGGCGCGCCATCCACAGCGCGTCGGTGCGCCTACCGAGGGCCCTGAGGTCTGCGAAGGAGACATCCGTGAGCTGAAGGCGGATGTAGGCCGGCAGCAGATGCAGGTAGATATATTCGAATAGCAGGCTCGGCGTGTGCCCATCCAACAGCGCGACCATCTCCTTCAGGAGGCTCGATGGCCGTTGGTCGCCTAGGCCCTCCATATGAAGGAACCTGGCAGCGCGCTCCATCCTGCAGAGACCATAAATCTCAAGCAGGAGCTCCTTAAGGCCGCGGTATTTCTCGGTGGCCGGGGTTCTGCGATGAAGTCTGTGACCTCTTCGACCGTGTCCCGGTCAAGGGCCCCCACCAGATAATAGAAACGAGTGTCGTCGACCATTATTCCCCGCAGGTTGAATTGGGCCTCCGTCTGCTGAAACCAGATGTGCGGTCGGCTGGTCCCTTTCTTACAGTTTGGCTTTCTTCCCAACCCATTGTCCAAGCGCTTTTGAATGCAACATGCGCCTTAATTTAGTTCAACTGACAAGTTGCTAAAGGTAGGTAATTTCACCGAGACCGCGTCCAGAGAAGGAAGAATGTGCTTTATTCTCCATCATGACAACGATGGAGCGTCGGGGTCACCAATGTGGGGTACAATCCCAAAATCAAGGCGAGAAGCCAGGTGTGGTGGGAAGTACCTTTTTATTTAGTTCTTTCAAGTCGCCAGGAAGTCCATGAGAGAAAGATGGCACCCAAAACCCTTGCCTTTAAACCCTCTGGTTAAGGGCCGCCTCTGGACTGAACCATTCCCGTGTCGAGAGGTTTGACCGTTAGGATGGCCCGACCCTTGGGAGCCGCCACAATATTTACAATATGTCCATAGCTTTAAATAGGGAGCATTCACCTACATACACAATGAAAATTCAGAAAGCTTATGTCCATATAACAATTACAGCACGGAGACAGGCCCTCTCGGCCCTTCCAGTCCGTGCCGACCATTTGTTTTCCCCTAGTCCCATCTACCTGCACTCAGACCATACCCCTCCATTCCCTTCACGTCCATATACCTATCCACTTTACTTTTAAATGTTAAAATCGATCCTGCCTCCACCACCTCTGCTGGAAGCTCATTCCACACAGCCACCACCCTCTAAGTAAAGAAGTTCCCCCTCACGTTACCCCTAAACTTCTGTCCCTTAATTCTCATGTCATGCCCTCTTGTTTGAATCTTCCCTACCCTCAATGGGAAAAGCTTATCCACGTCAACTCTGTCTATCCCTTTCATCATTTTAAAGACCTCAATCAAGTCACCCCTTAACCTTCTGCGCTCCAAAGAATAAAGACCTAACTTGTTCAACCTTTCTCTGTAACATAGTTGCTGGAACCCTGGCAACATTCTAGTAAATCTCCTCTGTACTCTCTATTTTGTTGACATCCTTCCTATAACTAGGCGACCAAAATTGTACACCATACTCCAGAATTGGTCTTACCAATGCCTTGTACAATTTTAAACATTACTTCCCTACTCCTATATTCAATGCTCTGATTTATAAAGGCCAGCACACCAAAGGCTTTCTTTACCACCCTATCTACATGCGATTCCACCTTCAGGGAACTATGCACAGTTATTCCTGGATCCCTCTGTTCCACAGCATTCCTCAATTCCCTACCATTTACCATGTACGTCCTATTTTGATTTGTCCTACCAAGATGTAGCACTTCACACTTATCAGCATTAAACTCCATCTGCCATCTTTCAGCCCACTTTTCCAAATGGCCCAAATCTCTCTGTAGACTTTGAGAATCTACTTCATTATCCACAATACCACCTATCTTAGTATCATCTGCATACTTACTTATCCAATTTTCCACCCCATCATCCAGATCATTGATGTACATGACAAACAACAGTGGACCCAACACACATCCCTGAGGCACCCCACTGGTCACCGGCTTCCAACCTGACAAACAGCCATCCACCATTACTCTCTGACATCTCCCATTCAGCCACTGTTCAATGCATCTTGCTACTCCGCCATTAACACCCAAAGATTGAACCTTCTGAACCAACCTTCCATGGGGAACCTTGTCAAAGGCCTTACTGAAATCCATATAGACAACATCCACTGCTTTACCCTCATCAATTTCCCTAGTTACCGCTTCAAAAAATTCAAGAAGGTTTGTCAAACATGACCTTCCAGGCACAAATCCATGTTGACTGTTCCTGATCAGACCCTGTTTATCCAGATGCTTATATATATTATCTCTAAGTCCCTGGATTTTGATCTTGCATACATAGCGCACAAATCTCACAAAGAAACAAAGTTAAACAGTAAACCTCTCACATTTTACCTCTCATAATCTCCAGGTGAAGTGAAGGTAGACAGCAATGAATATTTAAAAAGGAGAAACAGGCTATTCTAAACCCCATTTTAATATTCACGGCTCATTCTTATATTTTCATAATACATTTCTACAATTAAACTACTTATACAAACAGACAATACAATTACCATAACATTGCAGAACCTACAATCTTACAACATGACAGAATAATGGGGACTTTTTCCCTTATCTGTGAATAGATAAGACTTTTAAATAGAGCAGGCTGCCAGAAAGTCTGCAGATTCTTTTTGTATACATAATCTTTAAAACATTGGATACAAAAGATCCTTTGCAATTTCTACAGCTCTTGTCCCACAAAACTTCTGGTAGATAGTTCCAGTGCAAATAATGGGAACGCTACTGTACTTCTCTCAGTAAGTGAAGGATCTCAAAAATGAAGAGCGAATTCAATAAAAAATCTTCCTTACAAAACTTTCCCCCCCCCCCCCGATTAGTTAATTACCAGATGCTTTTTTATCTAGTTATATTTCATAACCTAAATATTTAATTTATGCCACATTTTACCCAAACAGTTCATTTTTATTGTTGACTCATGTCATGTCACACAAACACTGCATTCAACAATAGAAACTGGCTATGAGCAGACCCCTGCCCCCAACAGAATAAATTTGGCCTTGCTCTTACGCTATCTTTACAAAATAGATTCCAGATGTCAGTTTGCCCCAGGTTGGCAGAATTCCTGCTGTAGAAACAGATGATCGATTCCAGAATTTAAAGTGAACATAATTGGCCTCTTACCTTGTTCCCTTATCCCACTGGTATCAGCCATGGTACAAGTCCCCTCAATTTATACAAAGTATTAATTTTGAACCATCATCTTTGCATTTTTGTAAACCTTCTTAAAAGCTAAATATTTAACTAAGTTTTGGTCCCATCCTTTCCTAACATCTCCTTTGGCTAGGTATCAATTTTTAAACAATTCCACCTTTGTAAAATATTTTTAGATGTTCTCATACATTAAATGTGCTAAACCAATGCAAGTTCCTTTTTCAATACCTCACAGAGTACTGAGACAGTGCAACATTTCTGAATCAATATTGAACAGACTACATGTATTAGATATTTATAGACAATATACCAAACAGAGCAGGATTCATAGAAACATAGAAAAATAGGTGCAGTTTTTTTAAGTACAAAAGGTGGAAAGAGGGAATATCAAACAGCATGATGTAAGCACAAAAGTCTCTGCCAAGAATGAACTGGCAAAGAACAGAGTTGCAGAGACAGCTGGATTTAGAAGATTTATTTAGTATAGAATAAAGAGACAAATGAAGGACATATAGTGGAAGAGAAAGTTTTTTTTACTATTGAGACGGTGAGGTAATCTGTATATACATTTTTTTTTTAAATTATAAAGGAACCATCTGATGTTCTTGTATTTATATTTTAAAATTTCCTCAAGGTAGGCCTACTTTGAAGAAATTCTCATCCTGACAGGAGTTCTGAGACCCCCCCTCTGTGATTCCTGCTCTTCCCCCGCTCTACGACCAGCCTGAAGAAGGGTCCCAACCCAAAGCTAGTCTGAAGAAGGGCCCAGACCCAAAATGGAGTCGAAAGAAGAGTCCTCCCTTGAAAGGTCACATATCAATTTCTCCAGAGGTGCTGCCTGACCCGCTGAGTTACTCCAGCATTTTACTTCGTTTTTAGGTAATCTGTATTGGGCAGGGAAAATGTATGAATAAGATACATAGAAAATAGGTGCAGGAGGAAGCCCTTCGAGCCAGCACCCCCATTCATTGTGATCATGGCTGATCGTCCCCAATCAATAACCCGTGCCTACCTTCTCCCCATAACCCTTGATTCTTCTAGCCACTAGAGCTTTATCTAACTCTTAAATCCATCCAGTGATTGGCCTCCACTGCTCTCTGTGGCAGGGAATTCCACAAATTCACAACTCTCTGGGTGAAAAAGTTTTTTCTCACCTCAGTCTTAAATGGCCTCCCCTTTATTCTAAGACAGTGGTCCCTGGATCTGGACTCGCCCAACATTGGGAACATTTTTCCTGCATCTAGCTCGTCCAGTCCTTTTATAAGTTTCTATAAGAGAACCCCTCATCCTTCTAAACTCCAGTGAATACAAGCAGGGCTGCCAACATTGGGTGGGAGTCAGGGGTGAGAAATTGCGAGAGACCAAGCCCGAGGGAGCGTAGCAACCTGGGGGGGGGGGGGGGTGTGGGAAGGGGGTGCAAAATGCCATTGGTACGGAGCTTTGGCATTTTTCTGCTTTAAATTGTACAATATGGTGCATTCTGTAGCGAGTCTTTTAACTTACACTTGAATGCAATATTTATGCTTTAAATTGGATTAGCTATGAATAAGGTTAGGCTAAATTACATTCCTAACTACATTCCACAGTAGAGCCATGCTCTGATCAACAGGTGCAGCACATGAATGATCTTAGTGTATTAATGTAGGAAATCAGATTATAATCAAGCACTTGGCCCATGTTGACCAATCTAGGTCTCACTGCACACCTGGTACTACTCCTGACCCAGACTCCAGTTGCATACCTTCTCTCATTCCTCACTCTGAGTCCAGCCTTACACCTGGCCCCCTATTCTACCCTGATCATAGCTGCTTACCTGCTTAGGTTCCCAGTGCTGAACACTCCCATTGTCCCAGCTTTGACTGCACACCTAGTACTATTCCAGACCATACATAACTCTGATGCACACTTGGCCTTGCACCCAGCCCCTCTGCACTGACAATATATCTGGCCCACACATAAAGCCCCACATCTGACCCCCTGGACTTAACCTGTTACGTTCAAGTCCACAGGTGCTTATCTAATGCAGTAATCTTTTTTGGGGCACTTCACGGACCAAATTTTGTCTAACAAAATTTGCTGCATCCATTGGCTTCCTTGTTATCTAACATGCTAGTTATTTTGTCATCAATTGGTTGAACACAATTTCTCATACATAAAATTATACTCACTCAGCTTTATGTATTCTGTTACCATTTCCTTCATTTTCTTAACAAACTGTCCAGAAGTAATTTTCACCCCCAATATTTTCAGTATTTTGCTGGGTTCCTCTCAGCTGGGACTTTTCCGAAATGCAAAGTCCAATAACAATATATATTTAAGCTATAATATTCTATTTAATATGATCTTGAGAGTACATAATATTTTCTGTGGTATTCATAACACAACAATGATAAAATGATCTTTGTTTTGATTGCACCTACCAACATGCATATATTATTATATTACAGTTAATATGTACCAAGGGCAAATTTTTGTTCCAATGCTCCCCATTCCCAATTACTATTACATTGAAGTGATTGAAATCCAAGTGAAGTATAAATGGCATCAGGAAAATAAAACCTCCAGAATGGATGATATTCATTTTGTGGTTGGTTGGAGTCAGTATCAGCACAATTACTGTATTAAACTTTGAATCTTCAGATGTCCTGGTTCAAGCTAGAATTAAAGACAAATAATAACCTCCTCACACATTCCCCTGCAAGTATGTCTTTCACTCCTTTAAAATATGCCCCTTCTTTGAACAACCTCTTAAACATCGCATCTGAATCAGTTTCCATCTGATTACACTCCTTGAGGATGTTCATCTATGTGTTCAATTAATAAAACAATGAGATTGGGGACATTTCTATTTAACCTGTCAAAGGAATTTGGGTGGGGGGGGGGGAAGGGGAGGGGTTAGAAACAGTCAGTGAGGTAAACAAACATAATAGTTGAGTGGCAAATGACAACAGTGCTACCTTCCCAATATTTAACTGAAGGAAACAATGGGTTATCGGGGCTGTATGTTGTGACATACAGCCTGACACCTTGCATGTTATTTTAATATTACACTTATCCCATCCCCCCCCGGGAAGTCCGGATTAATAAATTAAGGTTTTGTCAACTAATTACAAATCAGACTAATTACAAATCAATAACATTAGCCAACTCCAGACATCATGGACAGCTGGCCTCACTCAGTTCCCCGCTCACATCTGGCAGTGCTCTCCGTCCGAACCAGGGGCCGCGGAGCATTTTTGAAAGTGGGGGAGGTTGCGCGATCGCTGATCACTGGCCTTGGGGGTACCCGGCGAGGGAGTGGAGCGACCGAGTGGGGGGAGGGTGTGGAGGGGGGGTTGCTTTTTGAAATTTGATGTATTAAAATCATGTTTTAGTGAATTGTAGAAGTATGATTACAATATTTTTTGATTAAAGTATTTTTAAGAGGTAACTATTTAAGGGGTAACTTTTTCCACACAAAGGGTGGTGGGTGTATGGAACAAGCTGCCAGAGGAGGTAGTTGAGGCAGGGACTATCCAAACATTTAAGAAACAGTTAGACTGATACATGTATAGGACAGGTTTGGAGGGATATGGATCAAAAGCAGGTAGCGTAGCTGGGACATGTTGGCGAGCATGGGCAAGTTGCGCCGAAGGGCCTGTTTTCACACTGTATCACTATGACTACATTATACCTCCACCATGCATGAATGCTTCAAAATCAAGTGGTAGGGTTTTATTGCCATATACTCAAGCATAGAAACATAGAAAACAGGTGCAGGAATAGGGTATTTGGCCCTTCGAGCTAGCACTGCCATTCAATATGATTATGGCTGTTCATCTAAAATTAGTACCTCTTTCTTGTTTTTTCCCCCCATATACCTTAATTTCTCTAACCCCAAGAGCAAAATGTAACTCTTGAAAATATCCAGCGAATTAGCCTCCACTGCCTTCTGTGGCAGAGAATTCCACAGATTCACAACTCTCTGGGTGAAGAAAGCTTGTCCTCATCTCAGTCCTAAATGGCCGACCCCTTATTCTTAAACTATGTGTGTCCCCTGGTTCTGGACTCCCCCAGGAACATTTTCCCCGCAGTTACAGTAAGTGGGAATCTAGCAGGCAAGCCAGATGCTTTCTCCAACCACCCCCATTTGAAGGCCACTATCTTCCACTGCTTCTACACAGTGCTTGGTACCTACTTCCAGCAGTCACTGGTTGTCCTCCAGGTTGTACCGAGCCGCTGACTGGTCCATGCCGGTCACCAGGGCGAATTCAGCACAGAGACTCTCACGGCAGCTGCGCAACTGAGGCTGCTCCATGGCCGGAGCTGCAGCGAGCGACTCGCCAGCCCGGCAAACACTCGCCCACCGATGTTTCTGCTTCCATCCCTCCCTCAACACCCGCGGCCCATGCAGTTGATGAATTCGGAAATTTCCGTTGATCACAGAATTTCTCACGACAGAGCGTGAGAAATTTGTGATCAATGTGAGGATTTGTCGAAATGCGTGATTTTCACGGTCAATGCGTGAGAATTGGCAGCCCTGATACAAACCGAGCCTTTTCAATTTTTCCTCATATGACAGTCCCGCCATCCCAGGGATCAATCTTGTGAAGCTATGCCGCACTGCCTCAATCACAAGGATATCCTTCCTCAAATTAGGCAACCAAAACTGTACACAATACTCCAGATGTGGTCTTAACAGAGCCCTATACAACTGCAAAAGAACCTCTACTCCTATACTGAAATCCTCCTGTTATGAAGGCCAACATTCCATTAGCTTTCTTCACTGCCTGCTGTACCTGCACGCCAACCTTCAGTGACCAGTGTACAAGGACACCCAGGTCTTGTTGTACCTCCCCCTTACCTAACCTAACCCCATTGAGATAATAATCTGCCCCCTTGTTTTTGCCACCAAAGTGGATAACTTCACATTTATCTATATTATACTACATCTGCCACGCATCTGCCCACTCACTCAATCTGTCCAGGTCACCCTGCAACCTCCTAACATCCTCTTCACAGTTCACACTGCCACCCAGCTTTGTGTCATCCGCAAACTTGCTAGTGTTGCTACTAATTCCCTCTTCCAAATCATTAATATATATGGTAAACAGTTGCAGCCCCAACACCGAGCCTTGCGGCACTCCATTCGCCACTGCCTGCCATTCTGAAAAGGACCCGTTCACTTCTACTCTTTGCTTCCTGTCTGCCAACCAATTTTCTATCCACGTCAACACCCTACCCCCAATACCATGTGCTCCAATTTTAGTCACCAGTCTCCCGCGTGGGACCTTATCAAAGGCTTTCTGAGAGTCTAGAAACACTATATCCACTGGCTCCCCATCCATTTTACTTGTCACATCCTCAGAAAATCCCAGATTAGTCAAGCATGATTTTCCTTTCATAAATCCATGCTGACTTAGACTAATCATTTTACTGCTATCCAAATGCTCCATTATTACCTCTTTAATAATTGACTCCAGCATCTTTCCCACCACCGAAGTCAGGCTAACTGGTCTGTAATTCCCTGTTTTCTCTCTCGTTCCTTTCTTGAAAAGTGGGATAACATTAGCTATCCTCCAATCCACAGGAACTCATCCATCTCTCATGCCTTCATAATCACCTTTGTTCAGCAGCATCACTGCCACTTCCGATTTAACCTTCTCCTTCTCAAATTGTACACATGCATCTTGAATTGGATAGTTGAACGTATTGGTGTAAACCAAAGGAAATTGGTGTCAGAAAGATTTTTTTTAAAGCAAATATTGTGTTAGCAATGAAGACTGGGTCAATCAATGCTTGCGCTGGAAATCGCTCTCAGTAATGGAGATGGTGAGAGATTTAAAGTTTGGTTTTAAGTCAAACAGACTATGAACAGACTGTGTGGCACTCTTCTGGGAGAGTGCCACACAGGGAAGAATGGCCTTGACTTGCCAAATGGAAAGTTGTGACCATTTCATCATTTGCTAAAACTGGGATCTGCAGCACTTCATAATACCTGAAAATTGTTACGTTTCAAGGACTATGTAGCAAACTCTATGTCACTGTATTCCCAGGTGTGCACCAGAAAATGCCATGACAGTGCTCAGGAAGTCAAGGGAGCATATAAGGTACATGCAAAATCATAGCCATAAATGTGAAAGCTGATCATGCCCAAGGGTGACGTTATTGAACAGTGTATAGATAAGAAAAATGAAAGGACCGAGGATAACTTTACAAGACATTATTCACATTTCTGTGTAATACAGTGATGGAAGAAAGAAAGGAGAGAAAGGTTATTGTTACATTGTCAGGAATGCACTGTGTACTTTAGTTTCCATGGGACACTGGCAGTGGTGCACGTTAGTAGTTATGTGTATTTGTGCAGTAACTGGACTACTTAGTTTTAGTAATTAATCTCACCTACTCCACTACTCAAACACAACTCTGCAGGTCAAAACATCTTTTAAAATACAATCCCACTTGAAGGAGATTCAACACAAGAGTTAATCTTATTGCATCTCACATCCCTGCATTGCTTTTTCTGTCAACCAATTGGGCAAAGAGCAAAAGCACACAATCATACAATGAAACATTTTTGAGGTATAAATCAATTCTAACAATAGTTTGATATACATATATAAATTGAAGTTGTCTTTCTCTTGCTCTGTTCTTTACTTTAAGAACAAACTATTTTTTCCCAAAGTATTTGCATTAATCACAATGCAATACAATTCTGCTTGGTTTTGTTCAAAAAAATAAAGACATAACACTCCTGAAAATGTGAACAAAGCACAAACAACATCCCCGCTCAAAATGTCACAGATCAATGTTCTCAAAGGATGCTACCTGATCCGCTGAGTTACTCCTGCATTTTGTGTCTTTCTTTGGTATAAACCAGCATCTGCAGTTCCTTGTTATTACATAAAATAATTATTTACGGATACAAAAACATGAAACGTGTTTGTCAATGCACCAGGGCTTGAACAAGGCAGATGTGTCTCAATTACTGACTGAAGGAAGATATTATGAAACAGCTCAAAGTTCCTCCAGTGAAAATTTGCAACTGAGCTTGGAGAGGGAAGGTGGTAGCGATGACCATAATGGTTAAATAAACAAATGCAGCCAGGAGAGACAATATGGAAAAGAAGCATCAAAAGAGTTGAAGTGAAGTACAAAGAAGCAAGTGAATACACTGCTGGAGTGCAAGACCCAAAAATAATCAAAGGAAGAGGAAGACAGAAGCATAAGCATGTGTGCATATTTCCCAAAAAATCTGATATAGCAGAGGATTTCAATCACCTGTACTTTGGGATATAAATGGTGCAAAAATATAATGGAATGAACAGAATATTTAAAATCCATCCAATATGTGACAAGGACTATAAATTAATGAATACAAACATTAACTTTCATTTTCTTTCCAGATTGTGCCCAAGTGTATTTCCCACATTGTCTGCTATCTCCAACAACAGAGATACAGTTTTGTAAATTTTAAGGAATAAATTGAGCAAAACCCAGACTGAGTGTTTAAAAGATGTTGAGCAGGGTAACGCCTAGCTGCTTTCTGATTCAGGCCCAGCAACCGAACCCGGATTGAGTGCTTAACAGATGTTGGGCTTTTGCAGAGCAACCATTTTGGGAATGGCTATATGTGAGTTCAAAGTGCTGTGTTTTGAGGAATAAGTGCTGAGACTTGAGCTCAAAGGACATTTGTAATTAGGACAGTGATATGGTCCTTCTGCAGGATGTCGGGGAAATCAGGAATCTTCCAGTGACTGCACAAAACTGCCAGCTTATCCTTACTCTCCATATTGCTCAGAACCAAAGTGTGATTAATACCTCGTGAGTTTACTCCTTGGAATGCTCATGAGCTCTCACATGTTTTTAATAAAAAAACAATTATTTCAGAATATTTATGGTTCATGTCACCTCCTGTCTCTAGTTCTACACACTCATCAGACCACATCTTGCCAAGCTACATGAACTTACTACAGCTGTGTTTCACATCACGTGTTGTATTCCTTTGTGGAGCTGAAACATCCAACCATGATTCTTGCTTTAGTGCTTTGGACCTTCAAAACCAAGGTACTTTCCCTACTCTCCAACTCTTGCTTTAAAATCATTTGTGCAACTTTCTGCTCTGATCTTTTTGTTACACTTCTGTTTGTTATTTTGTGTAGAAAACGCAGGAAATGTTCTCCACATTAAGAGGAAGCATACGCATACTATTGTTAAGATTTCAAGATTAAACTTTTACTGAAACAGATTCTACTCTTATCCAACATGAGATTTTTGGCACTCCCAGAATGATCCCATAACCAATTTGGGCAGCATAGTGGTGCAGCGGTACAATTTGGGCAACACAGTGGTAAAGCTGCTGCCTCACAGTGTCTGCCTGTGTTTTAGTTTGCACGTTGAATGACTGTGTACATTTCCACCGGATGCTCTGGTGTCCTCCCAAATGCGAAGACATGCAAGGTTTGTAGGTTAATTAGCCTCTGTCAATTGCCCCAAGTGTGTAGGAAATGGATGGGTAAGTGGGATAACACAGAACCAGTGCAAACAGTTGATCAATGGTTGATATGTACTCGATGGGCCAAAGGGCATGTTTCCATGCTGCATCTCAAAATTAAACTAAAATACCACATTTTGAAATTACAAAGTCCAAAGACAAATGGGAGGATGTAACAGGTGTTCAAAGTAATAATACTTGTTAACATAATGAATGAACGGAAACTTACATAATAATCACACATCAAAGGACTTCAAGCTTTGGCACTAATAGTCAAGGATTTATTTTAGAGTGATGGATTATTATAGAATACATTGCCTGCATGGATGGTGGGTGCATATTAATACAAAGTTTCTAAATGGGTACAGGATAAATAAACGTAAACAAATAACATGCAAAGCAATTGAGCAAAAAAAAAGTCAGATAATTTAGACAGCTTCTTTGGGCCAATATTTCTGCGCCACTAAATTTTAGTTTCACAATCTAATATTTTTCTGAGTTAAATGATATGATGGTGCACGTAGAGATTTGGATAGAGCTCTAGGGGCTAGTGGAGTCAAGGGATATGGGGAGAAGGCAGGCACGGGTTATTGATAGCGGACAATCAGCCATGATCACAATGAATGGCGGTGCTGGCTTGAAGGGCCGAATGGCCTCCTCCTGCACCTATTTTCTATGTTTCTACGTATAGCACCTATCCTCAGCTTATGGCGCAAGATGGGAATAGGGTGTCAGAGAGAAGATGAAAGAACCCCATGAGTAAGGAAATACAAAGAACTGCAGATGGTGGTTTACAAAAAAGACACAGTGCTGAAGTAACTCAATGGGTCAGGCAGCATCTCTGGAGAACAAGGACAGGCAACGTTTTGGGTTGAGACACTTCTTCAAACTGATCTGCCTAAAGAAGGGCAGTTAGAGACAGGGCCTTGACCTAAAACGTCACCTATCCATGTTCTCATGAGATGATGCCAGGCCCGCAGAGTGACTCCAGCAATTTGAGCTTTTTGCAAGCCCAATAGTACTTTTTGTTTTAAATGCTGGTCAAAATCTGTTTGAAGACATCAAAACATGGCAATAATTGCGAAGGCTGCATGAGGCCAGACATGATAGTCCCCAAACTCACATACTTTCAAGAGCGAAATGGACAAGACATCAAATGAAAGTCAGTGTCGTTGGTATAATAAATCAAACTTTTTTCAGGGAAAGAATACTTTACACAACAGTTTATTACATTTAATAATTACATAAAGGAATTTTGGAACACCAAATATTAGGTGAAGAATTAGTAAATAACAAACATCAGAATTAGGACGTTAAGATCCTCAACATTCACTGCCATATAATAAGATCATAGAGTAATTTTCACATCAACTACCTCCCCGGAAACCACTCATGCTCATTGGGAATCTTCCCATCAATGCATAAAATATTCAAAGACATTGTTTTTGCCAGTCTATGAGGAACTTTCAAAGAGCTGTGACACATGTATATTAAATGGGCATCACATGAATATGAAATACGCAGATGGTAGAGCTGCTGCCTCACTGCGCCAGAGACCCGGATGCAATCCTGACCTCGGATGTTGGCTGTGCGAAGTCTACACATTCTCCCTGTGACCACATGGGTTTCCTCCTACATCCTAAAGTCGTGTGGGTCTGTAGGTTAGTTGGCCTCTAAAATTGCCCTTAGTGTGTTGGAAGTGGATGCAAAAGTGGAATAACATTGAACTAGTGTGAAAGAGTAATTGATGGTGAACGTGTACTCAGTGGGCCGACAAGCCTATGTCCATGCTGTATCTCCAAACAAAGCTAAATGGGTTACGGCTTAAAATAAAAAAATACTGACTTCTAGTTCAAAATTTGCCTACGGTAATAGCCTTTCCATATCCATCTTGTCAAGACCTCTGATGATGTTATATGTTTCCATTAAGTCATTGTAACTCCAGCAGACAAGCTAAGCCAGTCCAAAATGCCCTTGTATTGGCAACCCAAAAATGACTGGTTACAGTCCAAGAAACCTTCTTTGAATTAGTTCCAAAGTATTCCCATCCTTCCTTAAATAAGGACACCAAACATGGTTTCACTAATGCCCTACATTACTAAAGCAAACCACTTTACTCCTCGACACAATTCCCCGAGCAATAAGTGACATTCAAAAATCTTTCCTAATTACATGGTGTATCTGCAATCTAGCCATTTAAAAATAATTCACCAGGACACCCAGAATGCTCTGCATCTCAGAGTTCTGCAAGCACCTTCCATTTTTATTTGTTGAACTTTAAAAAAATCTTTCCTAAATGGACAATTTCCCATTTTTCCACATTGTAATCCAACATCAAATCTCTGCTGAGAAGTGGAAACAAGGAACTGCAGATGCTGGTTTAAATAAAATGACACAAAGCGCTGGAAAAACTCAGTGGGTCACGCAGCATCCCTGGATAGATAATTCGGATCGGGACTCTTCTTCAGACTCAAATCTAGTCACTCACATAAGCTACATATACTCCCTGCAGTCTTTAAATAGAACTGCAGTCTCTTGCAATCAACCGTAAATATTCTAGCAAGCTTTTTTTAAAGAGTTTGAGTAAAGATAATATGTTAAGAATTACTTTAGTCCTGTACTACCAGAATGACCAATTAGCAAAGTTACAATATAAATAAAACTGCTGTAAATAAAACTCGTACTAATGTCAAAACAAATAAGAATTAATGCATTTTTACACCATTTCCAAAATATTATGCTGTTGAGAAGACAGGAAATGTTGAAGTTGCTTTGTTTAAAGAGTCTCATCGTTTCAACATGGAAACATGTACATTATGGGAAAAGATAACTCTGCACAATTGCACGGCCTCAGCGTGAATAGCTGCATATATTTTTTTTAAAGTATTATATGGAAAAAAACCTGATGAGCATAAAAACACACACAATCCATCCCTTGTCTCTCTGCTGCACTGCGCGCAGCCATCACGTGATCATATGCTAATAATGTCAACAAATGTACCAGAAGGGAGCACGTGACCAGCTCCCTAGTTTTACTGGATTTGGTAAATGGAAGATCTACTTAAACCAAAGCACGTCATCGGCATTTTGAGACAGTCATTACGACCTGCACCGTCCCCCTCCCTTTAACTCGACTTCCCACTAAACGAGCAAAAATAATCCACATGTGTTTTGATTTCCTCTCTTCCCCCCCCCCCCCCCCCCCCCCCAAATCTAAGTCATGTACTTCGAATATCAGCAGCAATTACACAACAGTGACTTACCTGGGAGTCGATTCATGTTGACACCCTGAGCAGACAGTCCGATGCCCATGTACCTGCGAACAATGAAAGATGCAAGTAAGGAATCGAGTCAACGCCATGAAAGAGTCACGTAATGTCAGAGACGGCAGGAAAAGACTTACCCGTCTCTGCCTTTGCTCACGATTTTCACCTCGAAGTAATAAATGCCACAAGCAGCGGGGATCGGGTGCGTTGCACGAACGGATGCAGCATCTTTGTGATTTTTTCCATGTCCTGATTAAGGAAAACAATAATCACCTTCAGAAGCACCTTACCGGATTTTAGCATCTAAATTAATCAAATCTCAGTTTTCGCAATGGAATTACGTCACTGTTAAAGCAAATATGACCCTCAAGAAAACAAATGAAATCATATTTTCTTTTGTAAATCCATCTTAACTGCTGACGAGCCATCAAATAAATATCCTTCACTTGGGTCTGTAGGATTTCCTTCATTGCCAAAGGACTACATACGAAATTGTTACAATTTTGAACAATATAAGAAGCTCAGCCAAAAGGAGATGTTTATTTAAAGCAACTAACAAAATATGATACTGCACTGCCACCATTGAGACGATCAGCAGGCACTTTGTTGCTCAGAAATCATTCGGTAATCATTTAACAGGCGGGCATAACGCCAGGAATGGGGCACATTTTAAATCACATATGTAAAGAAGTGATTGTATAAATTGTGGAAACAACATCTTAAAAATGAAATGAAATATTTACTGGAACTACAACCAAGAGAATTCAATGACGTCAATCAGCATTAAGAACGTTACCTGTCACAGTGCCAATCATTACTTCTAAATGAACAGAAAAAAAATCACTATTCACAACACGATCACCCACCAGGTTCCCTTTTTTACAGGATTAAACTAGATTATTCCACAGAGATTACCTTTATAGTGTACACGGAGATTGTTCTGTGACAGTCCGATATAGTTGTACTTGTCCTTCGGGCTCCACGATCGAGGCAGTGGGGTCTCATCTTCACTCACAGCTGGATACAGACGCTTTAATCTTTCATTTAACTCTTTTTCTTGATAATTCAGCGCAGAGTCCCCGTGGTTTGAAGCTCCAAACTCGGCCATCTTGGATCCTATTGTGTGTATATCCCGGATAACGAACGGATTGTACTGGCACCTCATTGGTGGCCGCACTGTTCAGGGCCCGGGCGCTGCGCGCTAGGGCCGACGGGGGTTGAAGTTAATATCCGCGGACTGTTAGCGCAGTGGGTGGGAATTGCGACTACAACTCCCGGGATGCAACGCGGTTCCAGCACGACGCACCAACACGCCGCTTCGGTAACTGATTGGGTGTCGGGGGGGGTTGCGGGAGGGGGGGTCGGCGAATTGAGGAGGGCGGGGAAATAGAAACGCTGGGGATGCTGGGAGTTGTAGTCCCCACCAAACTGTCAAGATCACGATTCTGAAAACAGGGGTCGATTAAATCAAGAGGAATTACCCCACATTCACTTTAAAAGGGTTTTTAAAGTTGAAATAAGGACGCAATGGGGGAGGGATAAGCTCACGGATAATATAAGTGAGCGTCTTCTTCATAGGCTCCGGACAATAGGCACTACAATACCCACAAGGCTGCACATGCTGAGCGAAAACAAACAGCTGGAATGCGGGTCGGTCGACTTCGAGCGGCGACATTAATCGCAATGTCAACATCGACTCTAGCCTTTCGTGTCGTTTTTTTTAAAATTAGAGGTCAAATTCACGATTACTTTAGTATGAATTAAATTAACAGAACCCACCGCGATGCTTGCTCAATTAAATATAGGCTTTCGCTGTATTAAATATAATGTCGCTGCTGCCGGCCGTAGGTGGCTCTCGCTACTCTGTGACAGGCATCAAAGGTAACGTTGGGTCCTAAGCGTCGTGGGGCCTTTACGGATCGCCATGGCAACGGGCTGTACACAAAAAGAGGGAGATCCAGCAGCTCTTTTCTCGTCTCAGTTATGTCTACTCCTTCAGGCAAGCGTCCGAAAACACAAGCTCTGAACCCAGGGTAAGACTTTCACGGGGGAATACCAAGACGGTGGTACAGCGGTAGAGTCGCGGCGCCAGAGACCCGGGTTCGATCCTGATTACGGGTGCTGTCTGTACGGAGTTTTCTGGTTCTGGTTGTTTACTGCGCAAACACCTCATCAGTGGTTATCTCGCGCAGGTCGGGGTGATTAAATTTTGAGGTTAGCAATGTTACAACATTTTGTGATTTAAAAAAATCAAGTCTGCGATTTATACCATCAGATAAAGCATAAAAATAAGTTTAATCTGACACCTAATTCACTTTCATATCTTCAGTATTAAAAAAAGTTATGGCCATTTTCATACTCGGAAATTAGCATCTTGTTCTCTGTTGCTTTTCCATTGACTTAACACAAAAGCTGTGATCGAGGACAGTCAGAAGCCCATAACTTTCTTAAAAATTAAGAGCTGAATGAAATTTTCAGTTATTATAGATTGAAGCATTCTGAAACAAATATAAAACATCTTACTTGGATGACCTGAAACTAAAGCATATAATTAATTACCTAATTGTAGCTAATTACAGACCAGTTAGTCTAACATCGGTAGTGGGGAAAATGCTAGAGTCAGTTATTAAAGATGGGATAGCAGCACATTTGGAAAGCGGTGAAATCATTGCACAAAGTCAGCATGGATTTATGAAAGGTAAATCATGGCTGACGAATCTTATAGAATTTTGTGAGGATGTAACTAGTAGAGTGGATAAGGGAGAACCTGTGGATGTGTTATATCTGGACTTTCAGAAGGCTTTCGACAAGGTCCCACATAAGAGATTAGCATACAAACTTAAAGCACACGGTATTGGGGGTTCAGTATTGATGTGGATAGAGAACTGGCTGGCAGACAGGAAGCAAAGAGTAGGAGTAAACGGGTCATTTTCAGAATGGCAGGCAGTGACTAGTGGGGTACCGCAAGGCTCAGTGCTGGGACCCCAGCTATTTACAATATATATTAATGATCTGGATGAGGGAATTGAATGCAACATATCCTTCAGTGAAGATATGGCAAAACATGAATTGGAAGCTTAAAATATATTACTCCTATGCACTCAGGTTACCATTTTAGTTCAATAGACTACATTTATTCCTGCATTATCATCTTTCCACTTGTGATTTTGCAAAACAAAGTTTTCTTTAATATTATTATCCAACATTTCTTCCTATGCCTTTTTTGTCTTCCTAATCTTCTTTGTAATGTTGCCCCTGTACTTTCTAAGTTCTGTACTTTCTAAACCATGGAGTTCTGGTTATCTGTCATCAGCACCCTTTTTTTCCCCCCTATCTTGTCCTGTGCACTCTTCAACATTGGAAGGATGGGGAGAGTGTAGTGATCTGCATTTGGGAGTTGAACCCTGTCTCATATTGCCATAATCCACAGTATATTACACTCTTGATTCTATTTCTTTGCCAAACACTGCTCTGACACTGATATCATATGCCACCCTAGTAAAATTGGCCTAGCTCTAATGTAAAACATTAAAAACCTTTAAATCTATCTTTATTTTCTATATGCTAAATCCAACTTGGTCACTCTACAGTGGCACAGCGGTAGAGTTGCTGCCTTAGACTGTGCCGGAATGCTGCGCCGGAGACTCGAGTTCGATCCCAACTATGGGTGCTGTCTGTATGGAGTTTGTATGTTCTCCCTGTAACCTGCGTGACCTGCGTGGGTTTTCTCTGAGATGTTCGGTTTCCTCCCACACTCCAAGGACATGCAGTTTGTTGATTAATTGGCTTGGTAAATGTAAAAAATAAATAAAATTGTCCCTAGTGGGTGTAGGTGTTAATGTGTGGGGATCGCTGATCGGAGGGCCTGTTTCTGCTCTGTATCACTAAACTAAACTGAACTTTGGTTGATGTCTCCAGAATGCTCTTCCACTGCCAACCTTTCCATGTGCCCAGATTTATCTTCTAAAACAAATGTCCAAATTCAGGTTCAGATTCAGATTAGGTTATTGTCATGTACATCAGGGTGCAATGAAATTCCTTGTCCGCATGAAGGTCGTAGAGTAAACTGGTAATAATAGAGTCAGCATGGAAATAATAAACACAACAACCAATACAATAACAAATGCAAAACAGCAGGAGGGTGCAAAGATTATACTGCCACACCTTGATCGGAAAAATACTTATGCCAGGATCCTCTTCATAGACTTCAGCTCTGCTTTTAACACAATCATTCTGCAGCAGCTGGTGGAAAAGTTGGAGTTATTGGGGTTGATGCTGGCACATGCAACTGGGTCCTGAACTTTCTATCGCAACAGCAGCAGACAGTCAGGGTGGGCAGTAGGACATCAAAAACCATAGCCGTGAGCACTGGCTCGCCGCAAGGCTGTGTCCTAAGCCCCCAACTGTTTAGTCTGCTTACACACGACTGTACTGCTAGACTGAACAACAACTTCATCAACAAGTTCGCTGATGACACAACAGTGGTGGGACTCATCAGTGACAATGATGAGTCGGTGTACAGGATGGAGGTGGAGCTGCTCACAGGATGGTGCAAATCCCACAACCTAATTCTCAACGTGGAAAAAACGAAGGAGATGGTGGTTGACTTCAGGAGGGCGGGAAAACAACGCCATACACTTCTGCACATCGATGGAGCTGATGTGGAAAGGGTCAGCAGTGTGAAGTTCCTAGGACTCCACCTGTCAGATGACCTGACGTCCACGACCAACACCACAGCACTGGTCAAGAGAGCCCAGCGGCGACTATGCCCTCTTCGAAGACTACAGAAAGCAAGTCTCCCCACTGCACACCTACGAACCTTTTATAGGGGGACAATCGAGAGCACATTAACCTACGGCATCACTTCCTGGTTCGGGAGCTGCAAGGCGTACGAATGGCACCAACTGGACAGGATTGTGAAGACCGCCAGCAGGATTATTGGTGCTCCATTCCCTTTCCTGCTGGACATATACAGGAAGAGATGTATCAGCAGAGCCATCTCCATCATCAAAGACCCCTACCACCCATCACATCACATATTCTCCATCCTGCCATCTGGGAAGAGGTACAGGAGCATCAGCTGCAAAACCAGCAGGATGCTCCTCAGCTTCTTCTCGCAGGCTATAAGGCTGATAAACGGACTTTGCCCCCTGCTAAAGTATCGCGCACCAACCACCAACCTGAACACACTGAAGCAGAGCCATTGTTGTGCCGCTGCCGATTGGAACTCATGATATATGTATTTTTATTTATTTCTATTTATTTTATTTCTATTTATTTTTTACCGCACACTGAATGGACACTGGTTAGGCAATTTTTTTTTCGTTTCCTCTGGGTATGTAAGTACTCAGGAAAAATGATAATAAAGATATACAAAAAATACAATCTGAAGTATTGCAAAAAAATACTTAAGTGCAATATTGGAATTCAGAATGAAATAGAGTTACATTTCCAGAATTGGGGTGTGACAAAGGTGATTGGTTCAGGAGTTTAATAGCAGTGGGGAAGAAGCTGTTTTTAAGCTTGGCCGTCCAGCTTTCAAGCTGCTCTCTTCTCCCAGAAGGTAGAAGAGTGAAAAGGGAATGGCCATAATGGAGAGATCCTTGACAATACTTCCCGCCTTTCTGATGGAAATGACAAGTGCAAATAAGAGTCTAAAAAGATGGATGTTAGATCCCTAACCAGATTGATCTAAACACGCTGTGTCTCTGTTTTATACAGCTCTGAAACTGATATTATATTCCACCCTTGTGAAATTCATCTTGCCCTGATTTAAAACTTTTAACCTGATTTATCTTGATAAGAATCCAGCCTCCATCTATTGACCTTGATTTTCTAAAATGTATTGTTCTCCACTTACATGCATTGAAGTTAATTTAGCAGTTACGTGCCCATTGTCTAACTTTATTAATATCTTTCAATTGTTTTTTCTCAGTCCTTTCCCATTTTGGTGTTGACTGCAATTTGAACATTTGCAACTGTGATTAAGATTCTCCTTAAAATCACTTCATGAACCAAACTTGAATTCAGTGCTTCTGCTGTCTCCTTATTTAGTTTGGTATCTCTGTTTGGTTTGGTTATGATTCGAAGAAGCACTTTGAGGTGTTTTCCTCCTTTAAAGGTGCTATATATATGCAAGTCATTGTTGTTGTTGATCTATGCAGGTATCTCTTCCTCTTCCACTACTCTTGCACTAGGGACAATTTTTTTTTTTACATCTTACCAAGTCAATTAACCTACAAACCTGTACGTCTTTGGAATGTGGGAGGAAACTGAAGATCTCGAAGAAAACCCACGCAGGTCATGGGGAGAACGTACAAACTCCGTACAGACAGCACCCGCAATCGGGATCAAACCCGAGTCTCCGGTGCTGCATTCGCTGTAAGGCAGCAACTCTATCGCTGCGCCACCATGACTGTGTTAATGAGAGACTTTCATTAATTCTATTTGTGTTAATCTCTCCGAGATAGGGATCATTCTCATGAAGATTGATCTTTATTTATTTTAATAGGATCAAATTCTAATTTGTTACTTTCATTATTTTTGTTTAATTATAGAGGAGCGCCAAGAAAAGCCAATGTGGCTGCACCCACATCTGCCTGTCTAACTTATCAGCTGCAAGGCAGTGATAAAAGATACCACCTTCCACTGAAAGAATTATTGGTAAAGCATTTTCAACACTCAAATTAGACCTAAATAAGCATTTTAGGTAAACTAAGAAGTAATGGGATGATGGACAAAAATAATTGCAGTGGGGGAGGGGCGGGGGGGGGGGGGGGGGTGGTTGGGCAGTAAATTGAACTTCATTGCTAAATGCAATCATATTATAACATATTGTTTTAGATATGTTTTCTGACAGCTGCCACAATAACCCTAAGTCTTTTTATTAATTTTCTTTCATCGTCATGTTTCTACTTCTGAATCATTTTCCTTCATTGGTATGCGTTTTAAGAATGTGTTAATTTTAGCATTTCTCCATTTGTTTCCCCTCAAAACATTCCCAAGCAATTGTCTGAAACGCTACATCTTGAAGAAATGAGATTCCTCTTACTAGGCAAAGTAGACCAATTCTTAAAGATTTGGTCTCCATTTATCAACTTTTTACAAGCATATGGTGCAACATAACATAACCTTAGAAATTAAATGGTTTAGAACTGGGTGACGGATGGGCAAAATATGAGATAGGTAGCTCTCTCCTAATCTCTCTTTTCTTTACTTTTTCCTTTTCTTTCAATCTTTTAACTTCTCATCTCTGTCCTTTATTTCTTTTGTTTTCTGTTTCTACTCGCTTGTCTATCCCGACACTCTTTATTTTTTTCTCTCACTGTTCTTTTATTATTGAACCAAAAGTATGAAGTTGTACAAGAATGAAAATATGTATTTATGTATTAGGTACTTAAGTACCAGACTACTGTACTTCTAACAAAAATAAACAAACAACAAAAAAAAACATTCCCAAGCAATAAGTAAGGTCAGAGTATCGATGTATGTATCTTGACTGCACTTAAAGTGTGGCTTGGGAGACACCACCAAGAAGATAAAGGGGGATTTGATACCAACATAGAAAAATTGTATAGGAAGGAACTGCAGAACTGGTGGTTTACACTGAAGATAGACTTAAAATGCTGGAGTACCTCAGCGGGAAAGTCGGCATCTCTGAATAGAAGAAATGGATAACGTTTTGGGTCAAGGCACTTCTTCAGACAAATTTGTATTTATATCTTTTATGGTTCTTGAAGACAGAAATAATTTTCTCTTTGCTACGTCCTTTTTCTATTAATTAACAAACTGACCATGCATTTCTTTGCCTTGTAGCCGAGTGTGCAAGTGAATGAGGGATACATATCCAGCTGGCCTGGGCACATAACTAGTGAGGTTATTCAACATAAACAAAAGTTCCAGCCATCAAATATTGACAAGCAGCATGGGTAAGAAGAACACTTTGTTAATAGATATTGTTAAAGTCTAGAATTGGAAGCAGTTATACTTTATAAAGATAAAATTGTACATCAATTTTAAATGACATGCCGTTGCTGCCTGAACCATTTCTATCAGATATAATAAAAGCCTCTGTTGATTTTACTCAACTTCACTTAAGATGGTTACAATTGGACTCCGTTTTTGTCACCAGAAATGGTGACAAGGCAAAGTTGAAGATTCTCACCTTGGAAATAGGAAAATGAGCCGGACTTTCTATCCCCAGAGAATGCTGCATTATTCAATTAGATCAACTGATCCGTACTACTTCTAAATGTTTATGGAATAGAGCAGGAAGATACTTTTATCCTCAAAGTATGTTTTTTGACTAGCTTTACAAAGGCAACCCAGTAACTATTACCAGGTCAGCCACATCTGCAAGTTCCAGTGTGAAAGGTGACATTGCACTTTCAGTAGCTGCTGTTTCACACAATAACCTAGACAGAATAAAATGTAGAAACTAGGAACTGCAGATGCTGGTTTACAAACAAAATGTATAAAGTGCTGGAGTAACCATGTCAGTCAGGCACCAGTAAATAATTTCACTTGATACATTTCTGATCCTGTTCACTATCTTTGCCTCATATCACTGGTTATCAAGCATTATTCGCTATAATTATGGGAACTTGCAACACTGGCCATAATTCCATGCCATGTATCTGCCCATGACTTTTAAAAGTGGTTCTTTAGGCTTACTTTGTTCCTTTATAATGATAGATGTTTAAGACGCATATCATGTGTGTCTGTCTCTGCAATAGGAGAGTCTACAGTTGTGTTAAGCTGCATCTGTTGTGGCTCCCCGTCAATGAATCTTTAAATTCCATTGTCTCATTCTACAGTTGCTTGCAACGTAGATGCTATCAAAAGTAATTCCAGCAACTACTGTCAAATGGTGCAGATTCCATTTCTCGATCATCTGCATGGGACTTGTGACTGAATATGCTTGCAAATGCTTCACACAATGGGCCACACAATTATTGAGAGAAATGCACACAAATTGAAGAACATTTATCATTTGTAATAATATATAAATAATGCAATAAGCAAAATTTCTGTAATAATGCCCGGTACTCCATTTTACTGAAGGAAGCAGAAGTGGATATATTATAGCAGTGACTATTTTTTCTAAAATTCCCCTTTTAATCGTTCAGATACAATGCTACATATGTAAGCAATTCACCAAAACCTCGATTCTTAGAAAAGCTGGAAGACCACCTGAGGAAAGAGCTGCAAGTCTTGGACCCAAATATACCTAACGCTCGGGAAGTAAATCTACAAGTGCGTATAAAATTAAAATATATAGCTCAGTAGCAATGTAACATTATGAATGATTATATAATTTTTCCTTTGTGACCATCCCAAACACAGTCCAATTTTCACAAAACAATGGCCAGTAATAAAACAATCCATTCTTCACAAAATGGTGTTTTTTTGAAAGGAAATAAAACCCATACAGTGCAGCTAATTACCATGTTTGCTCCTGTGACACCACCATATGCATCCTGCCAATTAGATAATTGCCCTTTATTCCTTAAATCTTTCTACTGCTCCGAGGCCTGTTTCCTGAACTCATCAATAATTTGTTTCCAAATCTCCAGGCTTTAACTTTCACTGACAGTTCCTCCGTTGAGGACTTTGCAGAATGCTTTCTGGAGTCCATATCAATGACATAAACTGACATTTCCCTGCCTATGACTTCAGTCATCTCACCAAGTAATTTAATAAGAGTATTCAGATATGACCTCTTTATTAACTTGTGAGGCTATTAATCAGCTGATGATTTCTGTGGTGTTGTGTAACTTTGATCTTAACAAAAGCCATAAGCACATAAAAGATAGAAGTAGAACAAAGGGCATTTATTTCTTTGTGTCTGTTCCATTGTTCACTAAGGTCATGGCTAACCTTTTACCTCAGTGCCACTTTGCAGCACTAACCTTGTATTCATGGCTTCCCTTAGAATCTAAAATGCTATCAATCTGTCTTGATTGTCCTGAGCAATTAAGCCTCCAATCAATTTCCTTTGGATGAAGAAATCACTTCTCATCTTAGTCCTGAATGGTCAAACCTTTTTTTAAGAACTAAAATTAATTTTAAAAAAAAACAGTTGTCAGCAGATTTTCTTGAATAATGATTGCAAGAGATTTTACAGATCCTCATTTTCAAAGTATTCCTTTTCCTCAGATGGTGTAGAATTTCCTAATTGTCAGCTGAATGTTTATTTTGAGATGAACTCATGTGTACCAACCCTCAGTGATTAGGATCTTTGGTTTTTCTTTCATCTAACTCTTGCACCATGATTCAAGAAAGCTCTCTAGAATACTTAGAATAAATACAGCATCAAAAGCTGCAGTTGATATGAAATGTTTAAAATAATTTACCCTTAGCCTGTGGTAATCATTTCCTAAATTATTAAAGTGTTGAGTTCATCCCTGCATATCATTGCTGAGTAACTAATTATTCTGTTTTCTACAAAGGCTTATCGTGAAGTGTTTGAATATTTCATTGAGGATTTAAAAACCTACAAGCCATTGCTCTCAGCCATCAAAAATGAATACGAAGTTGTCCTAGGTATGTAATTTTCACAGACTATGCTTCCTATACTGCACCTCCAAATATCTGAGTGAATAAAGATGAAAACATTTGATCATCAAGCAGGCAGTTATTAACCAATTAATTACTCGTATCAATTAGAAATTGTCCATTCAACAATTAAGTATAACATAAATATTTCTGTTTAAAGATGATTTCAAATTACACATGCTACTGGCAAGAACTCCTCAGTAGTGTTAAGGGCCTGTCGCACTTGGGAGACCTCCACCGCGACCTCTGGCGACCTTAAGCGACTAAAAAAAAAGTTTGTGGTGACCAACGACCTCCTACGACCTTCATCGACTATGTGTACGACCTCCTACGACTATGTTGAAGACCTCCCTCAGCTATGAAGAAGACCTCCTTTGACTATGTTGGAGACTGGCTTCGACCATGTACGTTTTACTCGAGGATGGTCTCTGGCAAATTGGTCCGTGAATGAGCACGACCCCCTTCCACCTCAGAGGACCACACCGAAAACCAACAATGACCAGTGACGAGTGTCTACAGCACAAATGATCACCTGATAAAATGATGTCATGTCTGCATTTTTTTCTCACTAAAAAATGCCTCCCAGGTTTAAAAAAAAAAATCATTCTGAACCATGCAAGCAAGGAAGGGACTAGTTTGGAGAATATTAGTAAAAATACAACTGCTGCTGTTTGCAGTAGCCCTTTTGCTTCAGCAGCCTTTTAAGAAAGGCAGAAGGGGAAGAGCAAGGGTGAAGAGGAAGCACAAGAAGATGTCTCAATGGGTGAATGGAGATGATATGATGGACTGTCCCAGTACACCAGATGACTGGAAGAGAGTGGCGCTGGGCTTTGACACAATATGGAACTTTAAGCACACATGTGGGGCAGTGGATGGCAAGCATGCCATTCTTGTCCCTGTACCCCTCATTTTCCTTTTCGTACAGGATGGCATTCTGCTGGAACCATTCCTCAAGTTCCCCCTCCTGTTGCCTGGTGAAGGTATAGGGCATAACCTTCCTCCAACCCTCCCTCACCACCAAAGGTGGCATCTGCCTCTGATGCTGTCAGACACAGGAGAAAGGGCTGCTTTGTTGCCTTCAAATGAGGCAGTGAAGGATGGGGTGGTGGTGGGGACATATACTACCACCCTGATCTCCTCCTCCAGGGGTCTCTCATGCAGGGCTACCTCCTCCTGCACTATCACCTCCTGCCACTCCTCTTCCTGGGTGGGCAACACCTGTATGGCAGGTTTTATTTAGGGTTGTGCTTTCCCTCTGTGCCGCTGCTGCCTTTGTGGTGCCATCTCTAAAACGCAAGTCTCCTCTCCAAAAAACTCTCCAGCTATGAATGAACATGCCTGGGAGTGACCGAGGTGATGTGCTGCTGTTTAAATCATCTTTTTTTCTACTGACCTTTTTTTCACCCCGGAGCTATTACCTTCGACTACCTTCGGCTACCTATGACTAGCAACACGACCTAATACAACCAACTTCGACTAGACATACGACTAAAAAAATATCGATTTTCCCCACTGCGACCTATTTTTAGTCGCGATCAAATTTTAACATCTTGAAAAATATGCCGCGACCTAGCTGACGCCTCGACTACGCGGAGACTACTCTCGACCATGAAGGAGAGTGACGAAGACCTCCTACAACCTCGTGGCGACCTTTCCGCGGCTATGGGTCGCGGGCAAACTCGCCTCAGGTCGCGATGGAGGTCGTCCAAGTGGGACAGGGCTTTACACTGATCGTTGGACCTGTTCGAATTTACAATTTGGGGGAGATTCTATCAGAGTAGCACAGGTAAATAATGGTGGATGGAATTAATGCTTAATTTGGTGGATGGTATGTAGGTTAAGTGAGCTGCTTAGTCCCGGAATATGTCAAGCTTCTTTAAATTTATTGATGCTGGATTCATCTGGGTTAGTGGATGTCCTTGTCAATGGTGAAAGTATTTTGGGGGATTCAGAGATGAGTTCATTGCCAGCGATTATCCAGCTACTGACACTGACACTCCAGATGGTATTTATGCTGCTTGTTCAGTTTTGCTTGTGTTTGACATTGATCTCCAAATATATGAGTGAATAAAGATGAAAACCTTTGATGTTAATAGATAACATCAGGAGAAAAATGGAACACAGGGGAGAGACAAGACTTTGCCTTCCATCACAGTGAGGAGGAGATTCACTGTGATGGATGTTTGTGTGAATTGAATTGTTTGTGTGTCTTGTAGCAATTGTTTATTTTTGTATGGTTGTAGAAACAGAGTTTCGTTTGAGCCTCATGGAGGTTCAAATGACAATGAATAAATATTGTACATTGTATTGTATCGATAAGGAACTGATTGGATTGCTCTATCAAGGAAGGATCATGGGCCAGTTCTCCTCTATGCCCCAAAATGAAGCATAGTGTTTCAGAAGACACCACTTCACATTACACATATAGATCAGCAATGTGTTACATATGCAGTCCAGAGCAGACATGGTGATGGTAGTCAACGTCACAGTGTTTATTTTTAGTTTAGAGATGCAGTGCGGAAACAGACCCTTCAGCTCACCGAGTCCACGCCAACCAGCGATCCCCATTCACTACCACTATCCTACACACTAGGGACAATTTACAATATTTAATGAAGCCAATTAACCTACATAACATATACGTCTTTGTATTCTGGGAGAAAACTGGAGCACCTGGGGAAAACCCATGTGGTCACGGGGAGAATGTACAAACTCTGTACAGACAGCACCCGTAGTCAGGATCGAAGCAGGGTCTCTGGCGCTGTAAGGCAGCAAATCTACCACTGTACCACTGTGTCGTTCCAGTGACATTGAATAGTTTTGTCTCGGATTCTGCCAAGGCTGAAGCAGAGGACATACAGAAGATCTCTAAATTTGCTACTAACTGCTAAGTTACGAAAAGTACTGAGGTTCTCGCATCCAGCATTGCCAAATTCATCTCCTGCCTTTGAAGGTAGCAACTGCAGCATGCGGTTTGCAAGGACTTTCCAAAGGTACACAATTTTTGAGGGTGTCACATCGGAAGATTAACTGGAAGGGCTTCCACTATCTTAATGTGCAGCTGGCATGTGGTCACAGTCGAAATAATCTGGTAAATCCAAATTACACAGGAGGCACTCATGACAATCACACCCTCACTCATGACACTTACACCCCGTGGCAATCTGCTGTACTTTCAATTTTTTAGCTACCAAAATGTTCCAAAGGATAACTGCTTTTTGAATGATGTTTTGTTAAAGAAGGAACTGCATTTGCTGGAAAATCGAGTGTACACAAAATGCTGGAGAAACTCAGCGGGTGCGGCAGCATCTATGGAGCGAAGGAGATAGGCAACGTTTTGGGCCGAAACCCTTCTTCAGACTGATCGCAATGTTTCGGGCCGAAAACCTTCTTCAGTATGAAGAAGGGTTTCAGCCCGAAACATTGCCTATCTCCTTCACTGCTTTGGAATAATGCCTGCTTTTTAAAGACGTGACTGGTGGCACTGTTGTTAGCATTTGTAGTGACTTTCTACCTCTAGCACACTCTGGCACTTATAAGGGCAAGACCATTTGTGGCTGCTGGCTAGTAGCAGGAGCTAGAAGCAACAATGACAGTCCTCTTCTGAACATGTAGCCAGAGATAATTGAATGCATAAATATTATTCCAGAAACTTGAACTATATTCTTTTACAGTTCACATTTGACCTTTTATCTACTGCTGATTATCTCAGATTTCCTTTAGCCAACAGGGGCCGTGAAGTGTTTTTGAAAGTGGGGGTTGGCTGAGCGATCACTGATCACCAGCCTTGGGGTACCTGGCGAGCGTACGGTGACCGAACAGTGGGAGGTTGTGGGAGGGTCCCGCGGTAGGGACTTTTTGAAATTTGATGTGTTAAAATCATGTTTTAGTGCATTGTTGAAGTATGATTTCAATGTATTTTGTTTGAAGTATTTTTAAGATAATGCAGGGCCTACATGAGAGATAGGAGCAGGTGATTATTATTTTTGACCCGAAATGATACTTCACCCATTCATTTTCTCCAGAGATGCTGCCTTACTGAGTTACTCCAGCATTTTGTGTCTATCTTCCCTATTGCCTTGCCTTTCCTCCCAGACTTTTACAAGGTTTCCCCTTCAGTGCTAGGCCCAGCCCTCTTTGTAAAGAATCTCCTGAAGCGCTGTCTGTCCACTCTCTGCCGAGTTTGTCGTCTGCCGTTGCCTCTGGTGTGATCACCCAAAGTCCATGTTGTACGTTTGTTGGAACAACTTCTCCTTGTTTGTTCCACCACATGCTCTCAGTCTCCTACTCCCCTCCCCTGCAATGTCAATAGCCCGAGAGTCTACACATGACTGAGACCTTTCATTGCTCACCCATTCTGACTTCCCTATGAACTCTTGACATCCTTCCTGGTGTGAGACCAGAGCTGACCCTAGAATCTATCTGGGGTTAGCCAGTGTTTGTAATGGCAGCTCTCTGTGTTTTTTGTTCCTGATTCCTCTATAAAGAGGAGCAGGAAGGTTGGGTTGTTCAGCAGCGTTCTCCAGTAGTCTGACCCCGTGACGTACCCTCAGACCCCAGGTCCCTCCTCCCGTCGCTCGCTTCCACACGGCTCCGTGTGTGAGTGTGGGAAGCCTCCACTCTCCCTCCCTCCATCCCATCCCCCTTCACCTTCACCAGCTCGCTAGCCTGCCCCTACCGCAGTGAGTTGCTGACCCACCCCCCCCCCCCCCCCCCCATCCCGGTGTGTTACAGGTGAGGTTGGTGCTTCCATGTCGGTCACTAAAGTACATCCGCTGGGCTGGCCATTAACTTCTGGGGAAACATTGCTAAAAACGTGGGGGGGCTGCAGCCCACCCCCCAGCCCCCGGTTCCAGGCACATGGCCAAAGCTTGGCTGGTGGAAGACTGTTTGCCTGTAGGACTCTGCAAATGATCGGGCAGTATAACCTCCAGAAATTGTTAGTCTAGAGGGCCAAACTCCGGTCTGCATTGTCCCATCATAAATTTTCAGCAGTATGAGTTCCCTGGTTGACTGAATGACAGTTAACAGCAAGGGCACAGATGGAGTAGGAGAGGGTGCAAGATTAATTATGTAATTCAAAGAAAGGACAGATTAATTTTATGTCATCCTGTTTCCTAGGATTTTATGTCATCCTGACTCCACATTGAAGTTTGACGAACAAGTCAATGCCGTGATAAAAGCTAGCTTCTTCCAGCTTCGCACAATAGCTAAAATAAAACCATTCCTCCAATTTGACGACCTTGAAAAGATCATCCACTCATTTATCTCCTCCCGCCTTGATTACAGCAACTCCCTTTACACTGGCATCAGCCAATCATCCCTGTCCCGCCTGCAATTGGTCCAAAACGCCGCAGCAAGACGTCTGACGGGCATCCGAAAAAGGGACCACATCACCCCGATTCTGGCCTCTCTCCACTGGTTCCCAGTGCGGTTCAGAATCAATTTCAAGCTCCTCCTACATGTATACGAAGCCCTCAACGGGCTTGCCCCTACCTACATCAAAAATCTGCTAACCCACCACACCACCTCCAGGTCCCTCAGGTCGGCCGCCTTGGGCTTACTGACCATCCCGCGGTCTCTGCATAAGCTCAGGGGCGAGCGCGCTTTTGCGGTTACAGCACCTAGACTATGGAATAGCATCCCTCTTCCCATCAGAACTGCCCCCTCCAACAACTCAAAAGAGTAGAAGACTAGACTTAAAACTTCTACTCATAAGCGTTTCTTGAGGTCCTCTGAGGGAGCGCTGTATGTATGTATTTATGCATGTATTGTTGATCTATGTACCATTGTTTGGAGCACGTTAGTACCTGCACTAATGTAAAGCACTTTGGTTAACGAGAGTTGTTTTTAAATGTGCTTTAGAAATAAAATTGACTTGACTAGACTAGGATAGTGTATTAACAATCCCAATAATCTGGTGAAGGGTAGTTGCTGCACTTATTTACCCTTTGGTGTTGCATGGCTACATTGTGTGCTTTCACTGTGACATTCAAATGTGGAGGAGCATCTGCTTGTTATGCAATAGATATACAGAGGCTTGTCCACCACTGCTGCTGGAAGTGATATGCTCCATGCACTGTCCTAAGCAGTGTAAGAGTTTGTACAAGGCTTCTCCAAACTCCTTGCTTGCATATCTCACACTTTGTGTCGGCAGACGTACAAATCCCCAACTGAGTGTTGGTCGCCCTGCTATAGAAAATACATCACTAAGCTGGAAAGAGTGCAGAGAAGATTTACCAGGATATTGCCAGGACTCAAGGGTCTGAGTGAAAGGGAAAGGTTGGGCTAGGAAGGACTTTATTCCTTGGAGTGCAGGAGGTGAGGGGTGATCTTATAGATATGTATAAAATCATGAGAGGAATAGATAGGGTGATTTCAAACAGTATTCCGTGAGTGACTCCAACGAAAGCGAAGCAGGAGAGAAGCCAGATTAATGCCATGGTTTAAATTACAATGTGTTTCAAGAGATTGGTGATTGGTTTTACATAGTCTGGTTGCCATGAACGATACACTCGCAAAGTCACAACTAGATAACAATGCGTGTTCTTTACAAAGATAAAATCACCATCGACTTCCGGTGGCGCTATGGAGGGCTAGAGAGCAACGCCAGCCAGCTCCTTGTAAAAAACATTGAAAAATCGGGGAGAAAGCGACCTACCTGCTGCCTGCTGCTTCTGTACCGATTGCCGTGAGTGACGTCATCAGGCGCGCGACTTACTATGTATACACAGCGCAGCCCCCGCACGGATAAACCGAAAAGTCGTGTTACTAGGCAGAAACCGGTGGAACAAGAAAAAGGCCCGATTGAAGCCTCGGGCTCAGGTAGGACGCTATCCCAAGAAGATGTCGAAAAAAACGATGAAAAAATCGGAAGGTGAAGATCTTAAAACTTTTATTGCAAGTGAAATTGTTGGCTTTAAAGGAGGAACTAAAGAGTGAACTTGCAAAAACGAACGAAGAATTGAAGAAGATGAATTTTGGGGAAGAAATTAAAAAAATCAAGGAGGAAATGATGGATTAAAGCTTGAAATTAATATCACGGCTATGAATACATCGGATAAACTGAAGAAAGAAATTGCAGAAATACTGACTGAACAAGTTGCAAGTATGACAAACGAGACAAATGTTAAAATCAGAAAAGTGACAACTGATCTTGAAGAAAGGCTGAATCCTGTGGAGGAAGCACTGAATCAACAGATGTCAGCCATAAAGGACCTTGAAGGACTAGCCGAAACAAGTGCTCAGACTACGGCAAAACTTATCACAGAAAACCAACGCCTAACTGAGCTACTGGGCAAAATAACTGAGAAATGTACTGAATTGGAAGGTCGCCAGAGAAGACAGAACCTAAGAATTGCGGGTATTCCAGAAGGGAAAGAGGCGGATCAAGATCCCCGAGAATTTACTGCAAATTTACTGCAAAAAGTTTTATGTCTGGATCAAAAGCCTCTACTTGCTCGAGCACACAGAGTGATGAGACGCCAGACAAGACAAGGTACTCCCCCAAGACAAATGATAATAAAAATTCAGTACGACTATGTCCTGGAGGAGATAATGCAAAAAATTACAAGAAACAGAAATCTTACATTTGAAGGATACGGGATCAGTATCTATCGAGACTACCAAGCAGAGGTCTCCAGGAAAAGAAAAACATTTAATGAGACCAAAAGATTCTCGAGGGAAGTGAAGAACTTGAAATATGGTCTGAGGTATCCAGCTACCCTAAGAGTCACCTACAATCAGAATGAACAGTTTTTCACCAACCCTGGGGAGGCACTGGACTTTGCCCAGAAGATTAAGGCTCGAGAGGAAGCTTGAATAATACTTTTAAAACTGAACTTCATCATTGAATAAACTGACTTTGCAGGACTGGATGGAACTAAAGTCGTGTCTAAGGAAGCTGGAGAAAGATGTGGATCAGAAACTCTCCCATGGATACTAATAATTAGTATAACTGCACTACTAATACAAATAACTAATAAATACTAAAACTATAGCGTGGTATTTTTACTAATCAGAGCTAATAATTATCACTAATGACTAATACTTACCTATAATAGTAAATTTAAACGAGAACTCACCTGTTCGAAGTTTGATCGTTATTTGCCCCTCCTTGGAAACCCTTTTTTTCTTTTTTTATTAATTTTTATTCTTATTTTTCTTCATCTTCCTTTTTTTTTCAGTTTTTTTTTAAATTATATTCTTAAATAAGTTTTTAAATATATGTATTCTCACATTCCTGATTATTGGAACCCGAATATTTTAAAATCCAATATCCACGGTCAAATCCTGCTATGGAATAAAAATCTCAAGAAACCAGGGAGCTGGTTAAGTTGGTAACATCAAATACGGAAGTCGGTAGATGGTTAGCCATGCTAGTATGGCTAGCACTAACTACACAATACTAGAGTAGTTATTTTTCTTCTTTGTGCACATTATTAATTTATTAATCTATCCTCTTTTTCTTCTATTATAATCAATCGTTATTATTTTCAGTTTGAATGGAGTTACAAATTGGATCAAAGGAGATATACATGTGAGAGACATTCAAGGGTCTTAAAAATTCGTCTATTCGGAGTTTGGGGTGTAAGGTCGGGTCTGTCGAACTGAACCATTTACTGTATTACAGACCTCCATAGACAAAAGATGCAAGATTTTAAAATGAATACGGGGCGGGAATGAAGGAATAACGTTTTTGTAGCTGGAATGTTAAAGGTATTAATGAACCAATTAAGAGAGGTAAAGTAAACTAGCACATTTAAAAGCAATTAAAGCTGATGTAATTTTTATTCAAGAAACACACTTAAAAAAAGATGCCAGAGCATAGGCTGAAAGCTAAATGGATAGATAAACGTATCATTCTTCTTTTACACACAAATCCAGAGCTTAGCAATATTATTTCGTAAAGGCACTTTATTTAAACATACATCAACTATAAACTGACAGTGATGGTAGATACATTATTGTAAATAGGAGATTTAAAATGCACAAAAATGATTTTTGTTAATGTTTATGGACCAAACTTTGATAGTTTCACTGTTCTTTAAGAATTTATTTAATAATATCCCGGAAATAGCACAACATAACTTAATAATTGGAGGAGATTTAAATTTGTACACTAGGGCTCATTATTTAGATAGATCCACAAGACAAAGGAAGACCAAATCCCATTCCAGGGACTTATTAAATGCATACATGGATACTCTGCGAGTAATATTAATGATGCTTGGAGAGTAGAAAATCCAACTGGACAAGAATATTCATTTTACTCACCTGTACATAAAACCTATTCAAGAATAGATTATTTTTTGGTAGACTCTAAACTCATATCACTTACTTACAATTCAAAATACCATAATATTACAATCTCAGATCACGCACCTTTAACATTTTATGATTAAAATAAATGGTAAAACGGAAAAAACAGGGACAATGGAGATTTAACCCACAAATTTTAAAAGACAAAGTAACTCAGGAATATATTATAGAACAGATCAAGATTTTTCTTTGATATAAATGATAAACCGGAAATATCTTCTTCCCTATTATGGGAAACTTTTAAATCATATGCCCGTGGAATTATGATTTCTTCCTCAAGCATTTTATAATAAAGAGAATCGGAGGGAACAACAGGAATTGGAAAAGGAGATTAAACAATTAGACACAGAGAATGCTGCTAATCCATCCATAACAAAACATAACAAAAAAACCGCTGCACTGAAATATAAATTAAATAAAATAATACTCATCAAGTTGTAAAACTCTATCAATACAGTAAACAATTACAATTTGAATTTGGAGATAAACCTCAAAAATTATTGGCTCGTCAATTACGGAAAATGGAGGGAGAAAAAATAATCCATGGGATTAAATCATACAATGGCGAACCATTAGTACAACCCAAAGATAATAAAATGAGAGATTTTTGCAATATTATAAAAAATTATATTCAGCTAAAATGACAGAAAACATAATAGGAATAGAAGCATTTTTTAAAAAATGTAATCTAAATGGGTTGGATTCACAAAATAGAGAATCACTAAATGCTGAAATATCAGTAAAATAAATCGAAGAATCTATCAGATCATTAAAAAATGGTAAAACACCGGGACCAGATGGTATTGGTTCGGAATTATAAAACAATTTATGATCTGATTGCACCACGTTTGAAGATACTCTATGAATACATCTATACCCACCAGAAACTACCAGAAACGTTAAATGAATCTATTATAACACTTACACCTAAAATAGACAGATATCTGGATGACCCAGGATCATATAGAGCTATAGCTCTTTTAAATACTGATCAAAAGATACTAACCAAAATATTAGCACAAAGACTAAGCACAGTTATTAATAAATTAATTCACCCGGGTCAAACAGGATTTATACCAAAACGATATTCCTCATATAACCTGAGACGATTATTTAATATATATTCGAAAAGAGGTATTAATAAAGACCTAGTAATTATATCGTTAGATGCGGAGAAAGCCTTTGACCAGGTGGAATGGTCTTACTTGTTTTCGGTTATGGAAACTTTTAAGTTGGGAGAGAAGTTTATTGGGTTAAATTATTATACACTAATCCAACAGCGAGAATACTAACAAATCAAATGCTATCAACTAAATTTAATTTATTCCGAGGCTGCAGACAAGGTTGTCCTTTATCCCCGCTATTATTTGCACTTGCAATAGAACCATTAGCTCAATGTGTGAGATTACATCCTGAAATATATGGGTATGACACCAGAGATACTGAAAATAAAATCTCCTTATATGCGGATGATGTATTACTTTATATTACAAAGCCGGAAATAAGTATTCCAAATTTACTAAAATTAATAACTGAATTTGGATTATTTTCAGGATATAGTATTAATTGGAATAAAAGTGAATTTATGTCAATAATGGTAAATAACTTACATATATTACAACAATTTCCTTTTAAGATAGCAAACAAAAAAATCAAATATCTTGGAATTTCTGTAACAAAAAGATTTGATTCTTTATTTTAATCCAATTTTCCACTTTTATTGAATAAATTAAATAAGAATATTTTATTTTGGAAAACATTACCTATTTCAATGCTAGATAGAATTAATGCAATAAAAATGATTTTTCTCCTGCAATTACTGTATCTCTTCCAATTGATTCCGATATATCTTCCTAAAAATTTCTTCAAGAAGGTTGATTCTATAGTCACCAACTTTATCTGGGATTATAAGAGCCATAGAATAAATAAAAAACATTTATGTAAATCAAAAATAAATGGAGGTCTAGCACTGCCAAACTTTATGTTTTATTACTGGGCAGTTAATATTAAAAATATGAATTTTTGGTTAGTAGAGACAGATAAACAACCAATCTGGTTAAAAATGGAAAAAGAAGATTGTTTGCCTTTTGAAATTAGCTTGATTTTATTCGCTAATATTAAACTAGGTAAGAAAATCTATAGTGAAAATCCTATAATAGAAAGTGGGATACGTATCTGGAAACAAATAAAGAAAACATTAAAATTGAAATGTATACCACTAGCCCTTACCATTGTAAATAACGTTACATTTAAACCTTCAATCATGGACAAAGGTTTTTTACAATGGAAAAACTATGGAATTAATAAGATGGGCGATCTCAACAGGGAAAACTCCTTCATGTCATTTCAAGAATTACAACGAATTTATGGATTACATTCAAAAGATTACTTTAAATATTTACAAATTAGAGACTATGTAAAAGCAAACACACAAGAAATCAGAAATAGAAAGACAGATATTTTAGATGAATGTCTAAATAAACACCCGAACACAGAAAAATTGATATCATATATTTATAACATTTTATTGGAAAACGATGTCCCAATGACAGAAATATATAGGCAATCATGGGAAAACGAATTAGGTCAATTAATCAGACTAGAAGTATGGGATGAAAGTTTACAACATATACACCATTGTTCATTAAATGCTAGACACTCTCTTATACAATTTAAAATATTACATAGATTACATTATTCAAAATCCAAATTACATAGTATTTTTTCAAATGTATCTGCCATATGTGATAAATGTCAGCACTTAGAAGCTAACTTAACGCACTCATTTACAAATTGTATAAAAAATTACTAAATTTTGGACAGAAATATTTAAGATAATTTTGAATGTTGTTAATATGAATCTGATCCCTGACTCAAAATTAATAATATTGGGAATATTAGAAACAGATCAATTAATAACAACGAATCAAATAATTTTTATTGATTACAGTTTAATAATTGGAAAAAATTAATATTGAAATTCTGGAAAGGTTCTACATTCCCACAACCAAAATGTGGATTACAGGAATGTCGGAGACACTTCATCTGGAAAGATTAAGGCTTGTCCTACTGGACAAGTTGGATCTTTTCAGAGGGATATGGTCTCCATTTATTGAATATTTAAAGGGTCAAAATGGCTCGGTGCGAGAGCCTGACTGAAGCCTGAATAAAGGAATGGATGAAGAATCATACATAACAAATCATGGATATATCTCCAATGATGGATAACCTGTTTAACATTCGACTATTTTTTTTTTTGATTTTCTATTTTTACTTTATTTTTCTCTATTTTTTCCTATCTGCAATAAAAACAAAAAAAATGTATAGAAATACAAATAAGACATAATTGTTAATATTAATAATATTACGAATGTATGTGACAAGTATATTCTTTTTAATATGTACTTACGTCTAATAAAAATATTTAACAAAAGGAATAGATAGGGTGAATGCACATAGTCCCATGCCCAGCATAGGGAAATCAAGAACCAGAGGATTTAAGTTAAAGCTGCGAGGGGAAAAGATATAATAGGAATATGAGGGGCAACTTTTTCACTCAGAGGGTTGTGGGTATATGGAATGAGCTGCCAGAGGAGTTAGTTGGCACAGGTACAATAACAGCATTAAAAAGACAATTGGACAGGAAAGGTTTATGGATAGGAAAGGTTTAGTGGGATATGGGGCAAATACAATCAAGTTGGACATACTTAGACGGAGCATTCAGGTTGGTATTGATGTGTTGGCCAAAGAAGCCAATTCCATGCTGTATGATTCTATGACGATGAGCCCTCTGCAGCTGAACTCATTAATCTAGGTCTCCATGGAATTGGCATCGTGACTGTCCTTTCCTCGGTGTACTGTCCACTCATGTGGTGACTAACCACACGCTGGTTCTGCCTCTAATTCAGTACTTAAATTATGTGTAGAGAGGAACTACAGATGCTGCTTTATACTGAAAATAGACACAAAATGCTGCAGTAACTCAGCGGGTCAGGCAGCATCTCTGGAGAATAGATTACGTTTCGGGTCGGAACCCATCTTCAGACGGAAGTCCGAAACGTCACCTATTCGTTTTCTCCAGAGATGCTATCTAACCCGCTGAGTTACACCAGCATTTTGTGCCTACCTAAATTATGTGCATTGCTTAAATTTGCTTCATAAGATATGAAGTTTTAGTTGTCTGAGTAAAGCACAAGAATTAAGCTGTGATAAGCAGGACAATAGGACTGGATATGTACGCTTGCAGCATGTTTAACATTATTTTCAAAGCCTCCAATCTCATCTCTGCTGCACCACATGCTATGAGATAGATCTAAAAGAAGATAATTTGATTATTTAAAAATATATGTAATCACGCATGGTAATTGGTTGTTACCGACAAAAGTCAAGTCAAGAGAGTTTATTGACAAAACCAGTGCTTTATCCCCATCTGTTATTATACCTTTTTGGTGGAGATCAGCAGTTTTCATGAATTGCAGTCTTCAGAGTATTCAACTATCATTAATAAAATAATAATTTTTTTAAGCCTGAATGGTGTTGGCTCGAAGGGAACTTTGGGATTCCTATGTATATATTTCCCATGTCTGAGATGGTGGAATTTGAAGTTTTTTTGAGGGGGTGGTGTGAAGGATGCCTTGTTAGGTTGTTACAGCATATTTTGTTAAGGACATACAATAGAACCACTGTGCACTAGTGATGGGGAGTGATTGTTCAAAGTGATGGATAGCTTGCAGTGTCGTGGATGGCATCCTGAGTGTTGTTGCAGCTGTGTGCATCAAAACAATGCAGTCTTCCATCACACTCCTGACCTGTACCCTGTAGATGGTGAAAAAGCCCGGGAGAGTAAGGAAGTGACCCACTTGTCATAAATACCCAGCTGCTGACATGTTCTTTTTAGCCACAGGTCAATTTCTGGTTTACAGGAACTCTTAGGATGTTGATAGTGGGAATTTTGACAATGATTATATTTATTAATCTTGAGGGAAGATGGTTACATTATCTCTTTTCGGAGATGATTTTTTTCCACATACTTGTGTGGCATGAATATCATTTTCCGCATATCATCCAAAGTTAAATACTCAGAAAGTTTCATGGAAAGTCTACACAATGTAGGATTCCACCCAGAATGTGGAATAGTCTTGAAAAATGGGAATGGGAATGACGATGACAGGCCATTGTCATTTACTTTGCTATGCATTTTGCTATTTGTTTTCTGTTTAAAATTGGAAATGTTATTGAAGAATGAAGTCAGTTTTATAAAAAGTAATATTAACTGGAAAAAATACCTTGATAGGGACAATGTTGAAAAGGCAAATTGAAGTGGATGCAGTATCATCATTGATTCTTCAGAATGCAGGTGAAAATTACTCTGAATTCAAATTGATGACAGAGATTATGTTTGTGATAGCTTAGCATTATATCTTGCCTCAGCAATGTTATATTCCACAGATGCGCTGTAGAAAGCATTTTATCTTCTACAGATGCACCATAGAAAGTATTTTTTTCTTCTACGGATGCACCATCGAAAGTATTTTGTTGGGATGCATCACAGCACAGTTTAGGAACACCTCTATCCAAGACTGTACGGAATATCAGAGAGCTGTGGACACAGTCCAGACCATCATGCAAATCAACCTCCCTTCCATTGACTCCATCTGCACTTCATGCTGCCTCGGCAAGGCCACCAGTCAAGGACCATTCCAGTCACTCCCTCTTCTCCCCTCTCCCATCAAGCAAGTGGTACAGAGCTTTGAAAACGCATACCTCCAGATTCAGGGCCAGTTGCTTCCCAGCTGTTATCAGGCAACTGAACTATCCTATCACCAACTAGAGTTTGGTCCTGACCTCACATCCACCCCATTGGAAACCTTTGAACTATCTTTAATTGGACTTTACTGAACTTTATCTTGCACTAAATGTAATACCCTAAATACATTGTGTGAATTCTGGCTTACTGGTATGCCCACCAGACTAAGCAAGTAAAATGTGGCAATAGGGTCTCAGCCCCATTTGGGGGTTAGCAATGGTGTCAGACAAGAGGGAATTTTGTTCCCAGTTCTTTTTAATCTCTATATTGATGATTTGTCCAAGCAATTGAAAGCCTGTAATACTGGGTGCATGATTGGTAATACTCTAGTGTACCATATTATGTATGCAGATGATCTTGCGGTCTTTAGTCCATCTAGCATTGGTCCAGCAGCTCCTTACTGTATGTTCTGTGTATGGTGTGCAACACAATATTAAATATAATGCTGGTAAGAGTGTTGTTATGATCTGTAGAACCAATGAGGATAAATTTCTAAAATGTCCTGATTTTAAATTGTCTGATAATGATCTTAGTGTCTGTAATAAGGCAAAATATCTTGGACATTTTATTATAGAACAAATGACAGATGATGGGGATATTTATAGGCAACACCGTATGATGTATACACAAGCAAGTTTAGTGCGTGTACAGATGGAGTGAAGATGTACACTTCCGGCTGTTATCAGGCAACTGAACTATCCTGTTCAGAGCATATTGTACACCACTCTTTACTGCACACATATGGTCAAACTCCAGAAAAACAAGCTTACAGAGACTTAAAGTAGCTTATAATTATGCCACGAGAATGTTACTTAAGAGACCTAGATGGTGTAGTGCAAGTGCAATGTTTGCGGCTGCAGGAGTCAATACTTTAAAAACTGTCTTAAGAAATCTTATGCATAAATTTATTTGCCGGATTAATGACTCTGAAAATGAAATTATCTTGGCCTTATCAAACATAACGTTTAGCACTACACGCTCCCAATCCCAGCTGTGGAGACATTGGTATAGTTGTCTCATTGCAGGACACTGATTTTTTTAATTCTTGATCTTAAACCATGTATTGTGCTTTTGTATGTAATATATTGTGCTTCTGTATGCAATTTATTTTATGTAATGTCTTGTCTTTTATCTGGACCTTGAGTCTGTAATGAAAAGTAAGTAAAAAGTAAGTAAGTATACACTGTGCACAGCTTGATTGTAATAGGGTTGTATAGAATGTATAGGGTTGTCACTAACTGGATAGCATGCAAAACAAAATATTCACTGTACCTCAGTACATGTGACAATAATAATAAACTGAACTAACTACACTAACTAGTTATACAGGCGTAACATTTTACAGCATGGAAACAAATTCTTCAGCCCATTGAGTGCGCTGATCATCAACGACGATATTAATCGTACGTTGTATCCTTTTCTTCCCACATTCTCATTAACTCCCCTTAAATTCTACCACAATTAACCCATCAACCTGCAAGTCTTTGGGATGCAGGAGAGCACTTGGAGGACCCACACAGTCACAGGGAGAACATGAAAACTCCATACAGACAGTCCCTGAGGGCAGGATTAAACCTGCGTCTTTGTTGCTGTGAGGCAATGGCGCTACTCGATGTGCCACTGTAAAAAGAATGGAGAACTATTTTATTCACATTAAAAAACAAAAACTTTTATTTCACCAACCGATTTCAATTTTGAGATTTAGGCTTTGAGATTTAGGGCGACACAGTGGCTCAGTGGTAGAGTTGCTGCCTTACAGTGCCAGATCCTGACTATGGGTGCTGTCAGTACGGAGTTTGTACGTTCTTCCCTTGACCGCTTGAGTTTTCTCCAGATGCTTCGGTTTCCACCCACACTCCAAAGATGTTCAGGTTTGTTAGTTAATTGGCTTTGGTAAACTTGTAAATTGTCCCGAGTGAGTGGGATGGTGCTCGTGTATGGGGTGATCACTGGCTGGGCATGGACTTGGCGGACCAAAGGGCCCGTTTCCGCGCTGTATCTCTAAAGTCCAAAGTGTGAAAGGGGAAAGATCTTTTTGAAATCTAACACAATCAATTTTCCTTTAAATCAGAATATTTGGCGATAATCAAGCATTTCTTACTAGGGCAACTTATTTTTTTTTAGGGGGAAAAAAACAATGAGCATGTGTTTTTTGTTTTCTAAAATCACGAGAAGTTAGCTAAATAATTCAATTTCCATCAGATCCCTGTCATTAATCCAGCAATATCCTTTGTATTTCAGCTCAGCAGCGAAATCGAATCCGTGAGCTGGAACCATTGCAAGGCATGCTTGTAACCACAACAGAGAGTTGTGAACAGAGGCTTCTTGCCCTGCGTGAAAAAGAAAAATTTGAGATTCTATCACTGAAGCGTGAAAGAACACAGCTACTCAAAAACATTGATAATTTAATGGAAACGCAGGATTCTCTGAAGACCCAGGTCAGTTAAATCATGTGTGACTAGCATTGAGTTATACAGTATGGAGACAGGCCCTTCGACCCAACTCATCCAAACAGACCATGATGTCCATATGAGCTGGTCTTATTTGCTTGCGTTTGGGCCATAACCATTTAAGCTTTTTTTTTCTATCTATGTACATGTCTAAATGTCTTTTAAACATTGTAATTGTACCCATCTCTACAGTTTCTTTTCGCAACTCGTTCCATATATCCACCACCTTCTGTGGGTAAAAGTTGCACCTCAGGTTCTTTCTAAATCTTATTCCTATTACATGTGACAATAAACTGACATTGAAACCTTGAAACCTTACTTTAACTTTCTGCCCTCTAGTTTTATTCTCCACCACACTGAGAAAAACTGTGACCATCCACCATATCTATGATCATCATGATTTTGTATCTATAAGGTCACCTTTGAACTTCCTTAGCCACAGAAGAAAGGTAACCCAGTCTTCTTCTTGCGTATGGCGTGCACAGCCTAAAGTTGTAGGACAACTTGTTCTATTTGATCTTGTTTGATTGTGCACGCCGGGTTGATTGCATTCGTCGAAACAGGGCAGACCACGTGAAGGTTGCAATCTTCCACCCCGGTAACCCAGTCTGTCTCCAGCCTCTGCTCATAATCAAGCCCTCCAGACCCCGTAATATCTTTGTGTCATATATTCTTTAAGTAACATGCAGGATAATATGATGCAAACCCACTTCAAATTAGCTGTGGCTTGTTTGTTGCATATAATAAAATGTTTATTAGGGTATTCTTGCCCTCATTTTCTGCTTTTTGGCTTGATCTAAGTAAATTGAACCATCTCTTTTCAAATCACATGTCTTTTTCCACATTAGGACAATCTGATTGACGTTGCATTATTGCTCCCAGAGCCGCACAAACAGAGCATTCTTTCAAATTAAAATGAAACATTCTTTATCATAGAATGTCCATTTATCATTTTCCTGCCCTGCTTTCCCAGTATATTGACTCTTTTGTTTGGGTGTAGTTACACGACAGTCATTAACTATCTCATCTTTATTTACATGCTCACCTCAAATGTGCTGTGTCAGCCATCTACTTCATAAACCTTTAATTGGTGTAAGACAGCAATTATTGTAATTTACTTGTGATACTATTTTGTTGTTAGTTGGCTGCCAAATTGATCAATACGCTGCAATGTTCGACTATTTAAAAAAATAAATGATGTTATTTATTCATATTGACAATAGAAAAGGAAAGGTTTTACATTATACAATGGTCCATTGTCTCAATACTACAAATGTAACCACAGTATTTGTGTGGGGGGGAAAGCGGTAGCACATTTGCACATCAGTAAACGGAACTAAGATGTCTGTACAGATGCTCTTTCTTTTATGGGACATTGGTTGTGGGATAAATTAGATCAAGGCACCCAGATAATTTAGCTGCTCTTCTTTAAATAATAGCAGTTTATTTGGAACGGCAGATGCACCATGGTTTGACCTACCATTTGAAATTTATTTTCTTACTGTATATGCCTTTTCATCTCTGCTTTTGTATTCTCAGCTGTACAGAGATACCAGTTAAAACTGTACCTCGATCTTCAATCTTGCAATTTATTTATCTTCCGAGGCTTCTGAGTAAAAAAAAGCAATTGAATTAAATAGCACAGAAACGCGCCATTTTGCCCATTCTGTCCATGGTGACCATCAAGTACCTATCCATATGAATCTTATTTACCTGCATTGCTCCATTGCCCACTGGTTTTAATTTACTTTCTTCAGGCTAACGTCAAATATTCATGGGAAGTTTTATTTCATTATTGGCGCTACATAAAAAACAAGTTACAGTGGCTTGCAAAAGTATTCATACCCCTTGATTTTTTCCTCATTTTGTCACGTTACAACCACAAACGTAAATGTATTTTATTGGGATTTTATGTGATAGACCAACACAAAGTGGTGCATAATTGTGAAGTGGAAGGAAAATGATTCTTCATGGTTTTCAAATTTGTTTACAAATGAAAAACTGAAAAGTGTGGCGTGCAAAAGTATTCAGCCCCTTTACTCTGATACCCCTAAATAAAATCCAGTGCAACCAATTGTCTCCAGAAGTCACCTAAGTAGTAAATAGAGTCAATTTGTGTGTAATCTAATCTCAGTATAAATACAGCTGTTCTGTGAAGGCCTCAGAGGTTTGTTAGAGAACATTAGTGAACAAACAGCATCATGAAGCCAAAGGAACACACCAGACAGGTCAAGGATAAAGTTGTGGAGAAGTTTAAAGCAGGGTTAGTTTATCAAAAAATGTCCCAAGATTTGAACATCTCACGGAGCACTGTTCAATCCATCATCCGAAAATGGAAAGAGTATGGCACAACTGCAAACCTACCAAGACATGGCTGTCCACCTGAACTGACAGGCCGGGCAAGGAGAGCATTGATCAGAGAAGCAGCCAAGAGGCCCATGATAACTCTGGCGGAGCTGCAGAGATCCACAGCTCAGGTGGGAGAATCTGTCCACAGGACAACTATTAGTCGTGCACTCCACAAATCAAGCCTCTATGGAAGAGTGGCAAGAAGAAAGCCATTGTTGAAACAAAGCCATAAGAAGTCCCGTTTGCAGTTTGCCACAAGCCATGTGGGGGGGACAGCAAACATGTGGAGGAAGGTGCTCTGGTCTGATGAGACCAAAATTGATGTTTTTGGCCTAAATGCAAAACGCTATGTGTGGCGGAAAACTAACACTGCACATCACCCTGAACACACCATCCCCACTGTGAAACATGGTGGTGGCAGCATCATGCTGTGGGGATGATTTTCTTCAGCAGGGACAGGGAAGCTGGTCAGAGTTGATGGGAAGATGGATGGAGCCAAATATAGGGCAATCTTGGAAGAAAACCTGTTAGAGTCTGCAAAAAACTTCAGACTGTGGCAGAGGTTCACCTTCAAGCAGGACAATGACCCTAAACATACAGCCAGAGCTACAATGGAATGGTTTATATCAAAGCATATTCATGTGTTAGAATGGCCCAGTCAAAGACCAGACCTAAGTGAGTCTCTGGAACTCTCTGCCACAGAGGGTAGTTGAGGCCAGTTCATTGGCTATATTTAAGAGTGAGTTGGATGTGGCCCTTGTGGCTAAGGGGATCAGAGGGTATGGAGAGAAGGCAGGTACGGGATACTGAGTTGGATGATCAGCCATGATCATATTGAATGGCGGTGCAGGCTCGAAGGGCTGAATGGCCTACTCCTGCACCTAATTTCTATGTTTCTATGTTTCTAAATCCAATTGAGAATCTCAGGCAAGACTTGAAAATTGCTGTTCACAGACGCTCTCCATCCAATCTGACTGAGCTTGAGCTATTTTGCAAAGAAGAATGGGCAAAAATTTCATTCTCTAGATGTACAATGCTGGTAGAGACATACCCCAAAAGACTTGCAGCTGTAATTGCAGCGAAAGGTAGTTCTACAAAATATTGACTCAGGGGGGCTGAATACTTTTGCACGCCACACTTTTCAGTTTTTTTATTTGTAATAAAATTTGGAAGCCATGTATCATTTTCCTTCCACTTCACAATTATGCACCACTTTGTGTTGGTCTATCACATAAAATCCCAATAAAATACATATATGTTTGCGGTTGTAATGTGACAAAATGTGGAAAAGTTCAAGGGGTATGAATACTTTTGCAAGCCGCTGTATATTAGGGAATAAGATTCTTTCATATTCCATCTTCTACGTCGCTCATTATGATGACAAAAATAAAACACAATTTTATTTCGAAAACTTTTAATTGTAGAAATTCCATAGTGCTGATTTTTGAGTTTGTTTTCTGATTCGCAGGTTAGTAAGCTTCAGGAAGAGCTGGCAACTGAATATGAACGATATCGAGAACAAAGAGATGCACGCATTCTTCTGATCGCCGATATGAATAATCTACATGTTCAACAAGAAGAGCCAGTACATTCGCAGGCAAAAGAAGGTGAAATGATACAGTTGGTTTATATACTTCTGTTGTATAACAACTAAGTAATATTTATTCTGCTTGTGTATGAGAATCATGGTGTTTTCAAGATAAGGTGCAGTGACACTGGGAATCAAGTCAATCTTATGTGCAGGAAGGAACTGAAGATGCTAATTTATACTGATGATGGACACAAAGTGCAGAGGTAACTCAGCAGATCAGGCAGCATCTCTGGAGAAAAAGAATGGGTGGTGTTTCAGTTCGGAACCCTTCTTCAGAATTCTTTGTGGCAGTTTTGTTAATTTGATGTTGAAAAAGCAATGTCAATTATTGATTATTCAACCTGGCTCAAGATTGGAACTCAATAAGTAGACTTTTCAGTGAAACTGCTTCAAATTAGCCTACAGGTTTTAATGGCTTTCTTCAAGGAGCTCTTGTGATTAGGGATGTGTACTTGCAGATACTACCATATGTAGGGCAGGGATGCCCGATGGGGGAATGCAGTGCTATTTTATGACTGTACATGCTGGAATGGCGTACATGCACCCCTCAATAGCCAAAAACTAGAATTTAAATTTTTTTGAATTTTGATTTCAATCTTCAGGATTAAATTATCAATTTTATTACAAAAGACTATGAAAGTTTAAAGCATTGCTTGAACTATTATATCATAGGTTGTGATAATAATATGATCATTTAATTTTCCAGAAATGTGATACGTATGTTTGGTTAAAAAAAGGTGACTATTTTTGTCATAATATGCTTTATTTTTAACATGTGTTACTTTTAAATTTGAAAATCATTGGTTCCCAATATCAAAACAGAGGAGGAAATTGATGGTAAGAAAATGTTAATAAATGTGGCTTAAAGTTTAATTGATATGTATTAGTTTAATTTAGTGATACAATATGGAAACAGGCCCTTCGGTCTACCAGGTCCATGCTGACCACTGATCACCCATACACTAGTTCTATCCTACACACTAGGGACAATTTACAGAAGCCAATTAATCTACAAACCTGCATGTCTTTGGAATGTGTGAGGAAAAGGGAGTACCTGGAGAAAACGCACACGGTCACAGGGAGATTGTACAAACTCCGTGCAGACAGTACCCGTACTCAGGATCGAACCTTGGTCTCTGGTGATGTAAGGCAACAACTCTTCTGCTGTGCCACTGTGCCACTCATTTTTATGTCTACGAAAAGTATATGAATATATTTGCATATACTAAGCCATATAGTTTCAGCTGTTTAAATACACCAGTGCCTGTTTATATTCATAAATATTTGGTCCACAACTTAATACCTGGATATTTGCTTGTGTACCATTAGTGGGGAAAAGGCAAGGGATAAATGTATGCTTCATAGTAGACAAAAAAAAACTATTTTGAGCTACTTAAATTGGAAACAAGCAAAATTAGAATAGAATGTAAGAAGTCCAATGTAAGTAAAATAATATATTTAGATGTGGATGAAAAAATTAAATCAGTTTTAAAATTGATTGATTCATTTTACAACTATAAAATGATCCAGCTTTTTCTTGATATGTGTTACATATTTGATGTGAACTTTTGAAAAAACTCTCTTATACCTGTTTTACTAAGAATAAGCACATTTGCAGTGTTCAGTTTTGGTTTACATTTCAATCACGGAACCATCCTACAAACAACGAGAGAGCAATCCTGAGCTACTATCTACCTCATTGGAGACCCTCAGACTATCTTAGTTTGGACTTTACTTGACTTTGGCTTGCACTAAATGTTATTCTTATTATTCCATTTAACATGTACCTGCACACTGTAGATGGCTCAATTGTAATCATGTATTGTCTTTCCGATGATTAGTTGGCACACAACAAAAGCTTTTTTTTAATTAATATTTTTATTACAAGCAGTGTAGAGTAGTATAAACCGTTGCATATGACAAAATACATTTATTGTACATCTTCCATTTTAATTTTGACAAAAATGACATAAAAAAGAGAGAAAGAACAAGAAAGAGAAAAAGTGAAAGAGATAGTGAATGTGTAAAAGTAGAACCCCTAAACTACCAAAGAGTGTAGTCACAAAGTGAGTAAGTAAAAACTTTTTTTTTAAAGACAAAAACGAAAAATAATTTTAAAAAAGAGACCAAAACGTGTTGATATACCTGCTTCATTTCTCACCTCACCCATCACCCTATCCGTAAATCGGTTTAACAAAAGCTTTTTAATGTACGTCAGTACACGTGACAATAAACTAAGCTAAACTACACTAAGCTAAACAAAAAATCTGTAGTTATGTTGACTCAACGAACCAAAACCGGAGTCTGCTCTGGCTATTGTTGGTTGACTAGGTACTTTTAATACTGATATTTGCATGATACTGAAAGGTATTAAATGTGAATGACGATATAGGTAAGATATTTTTTCAAACATTTTTCACATGTTGTTTTTCAAAGCCGATGAGGCTGATGATCCCGTTAAACTGAAATTGGCGTTGAAGGTGGCTCATGAAGACCTCAAGGGATTGCAAATGACGCTAAATGAAATGAAGGCAGAGTATGGGGATGTGATTCCAAGAAGGGAGTTTGAAACTTTAGAAAAAACCTATAATGAGCTAACTGAGAAGGTATGTGCTCATTTTCTATGTTTAAAATGTATTCTGCAAATATTGCTGAATTATGGTATCTTGTATATTGGATTATAAGTCAGGAAATGTTGATGCTATTTGTACACTCCACTCCTTACATCGCATTGGATTTTGATTTCATTGTTAATTTCCAAGCTTTTAGCTAATAGCTTATCTCCATTCACCACTTAGAGGGAATCCATCAAGTTGTTTAGGTGCCAAAATTAAGGAGTATGAAATTAAATCCGATTAAATAGCATTTACTGGATTCAATCTCAACAAGTAGGTGCAATTCAACTTCCAGAAAATAATTGGGATTGGGAAAAAATATAAAGATTTCAACAAATTTGATAAAAGTCCATAAAATTGATATGGAAATGGAAAGTAGAATATGAGGGTAATCCAGTGAGAAATATAGATGTGCAAACCTCCTACCTGCATGTGACTAGGAAAAGATTGGCAACATTTAATGTAGATCACTTTACAGACTGAGGGAGGAAAAATTATATTACAGAAGAGGGAAATTTAGTTTAGTTTAAATAATTTCCAAGACCCACCTATAGCAGCATTTGTGCGTCAGACGTCACAGCCACAGATCAGGTCAGAAAGGTGATATTGCAGAACCAGACGCCATCTCAAAGGAAAAGCCCTGCTTTGTAAGAATGGCTCACGAATGTTGCTGGCTATGCATGCGCAAAGTTATTTTGAGCAAATTATATCAAAGCCTGACTTGTTGTCATGCAGGAGATTGAAAATGCTGGAGTAAACTGAAATAGGAATGTGGAGGGAAAGGGAGGGGAGAAATAGGTGCACGTCTAGGAGGGGAACATGGGAGAGGGTGAGAAAGGGGTGGGTGTGGGGGAGAAAGGGGAGGGAGGGAAGGTTGTTACAAGTTGCCTAAAATTGGAGAATTAAGCAACCCAAGTGGAATATGAGATGCTGTTCCTGAAGAACCTTTTGACAAAGATAAAAAGCTAAAGCTTATCGATTAGAACATCTTTTAACGCAGAATCCAGTATTGTATTGTATGATTAACCAAAATGCACTGAAAAGGCTGGTATTTAGTTAATGAAGATTAAAGGGCCTGTCCCACTTGGCCGCTATTACGCAACAGGCCGGTAGTGTCTGACGCGCGGCGGTCGCGCGTCATCATTCGTCCGTACAGCTGTCTGGAGTGAAGTCATTTGAATACCCAGTTAATGATATTTACCCAGTTTATGATATTTATGGTTATTTTCTCAATTGTTCCAGTTTCTTGAGTGGTATGCTCAAAACTGCTGATGTAATGCCTCTATTCAAAAAAAGAGGTGAATGAAAAGTAGCAAACTGCAGACCAAATTAATCTGTGGGAAGGAACTGCATTGGCTGGTTTAAATTGAAGATAGACACAAAATACAGGAGTGACTCCACGGGACCGGCAGCATCTCTGGAGAGAAGGAATGGATGATGTTTCAGTCTGAAGGTCTCGACCCGAAATGTCACCCATTCGACCTGAAACATCACCCTGTGCCACTTGGCCGTCATTTACGCGACAGGCCGGTGGCGCGCAAAGATTTCGCACAGGACGAAGTCCTGGAGCGCTGAGCGATACCGCTCGCAACTCCACACTCCTCCACGCCACTCCATGCGGCCCTGCCGCGCTACCCACACACTACCCACACGCTACCAGGTCGCATAAATGGCGCGCAAATGACGGCCAAGTAGGACAGGCCCTTAAGTGTGCAGATGTTTGGAGTCCAGTTCACAGTATTTGGACTCCTTGGTCTGGGTATCTCAGGTTGAAGACCCTAAGTTCAGAGCTAACAAAATAAATTGCATGGTGCCAAAACAAAATCTTCAATGCATTAGCAGTAACTTTTACAAATAAAACTTTAATATCAGTTTTATAAAGAGCCCTTTTGTCAACAAGAATTCAAAAGTTTAGAGTAAGTTAGTCTAGTCCACTTTGCATGGAATATATATAGGATGTTTCCACTAGTGAGAGAGTCTCGGACCAGAGGTCATAGCCTCAGAATAAAAGGGCATACCTTGAGAAAGAAGATGAGGAGGAATTTCTTTTGTCAGAGGGTGGTGCATATGTGGAATTCATTGCCACAGAAGGCAGTGGAGATCAAGTCAATGGATATTTTAAAGGTGGAGATTGATAGATTCTTGATTAGTACGGGTGTCAGGGGTTATGGGGAGAAGGCAGGAGAATGGGGTAGAGAGGGAGAGATAGATCAGCTATGATTGAATGGTGGAGTAGACTTGATGGGCCAAATGGCCTAATTCAGCTCCTACAATTTATGAACTAATGAATTTATATAATCCTCTGGTTGAATTCTGTAGTTCCTTATAAAATTGATTTTTGAACTGCTGAGCATGAGGATTATAAGATGCTGTATTACCAGCATTGTATTTACGTCTGTTTATTCTTTTAGTATGAACATATGCAGAGGCATTTCACTCAGTTGAAAATGGAACATAATACCCTATTGGACGTTAACAAGAATATGACTCTTGAGCATGACAAACTGAGTGCAGAAGTTGAAGTACTAAGAACTAAAGTGCCAGGTAAGTAACACAAAGCCTCATCTGCCTGGATTAAAAACTAAGTTTCATACCTAAAAAAGGTTATTTAATTGCTTTGCAATGGCCATATGTGATACTCGAGTGTCATTCTTCCATTTGACTAACAAACATATTTGCCAGTGTACATTGTCTCTTGTCTGTTTCTACCATTCTTTTTGCTGATTCCCTAATCTCCACGGATGCCTTTGAAATCTGAGGTCTCTCTATTAAGTTTTAAACCTGGAAAACCATACACGTATCATCAAAGAGCAGCTCTGATTTGCCTGAAATATGCCATACAGAATCCGAGGACTGATATCTGCTTTTTGTAAAATGAAAATGTAATGCCAACTCCAGTGTTAATTTATTACTTTCCAGATCTGCTGGCCACGTATGAGCAATACATTGAAAGTGTGGAATACTTCATCTTGTATTTACTCTAATTATTTTCACACAGTCTCATTAAGTGTAGCCTGATTTTCCATGAAGTCCACTCCACATTCGTTCAAATTATAGAGCGATATCTACTTATCAGAGGAAAATGATGAAATTATTTCCTTACAATTGATTTGTGGCGTCATTTGGTTGTGTACACGTTGGTTCCTGTTACTGATGTGGTACCATGGAATTACTTAAATTATTGACGTACTTAGGTATATTGTGCACAGATTGGCAAGACATTAATTCACGATGCCCTCAAGAAATTAACTCACGATGCCCTCATTAGACATTAGGGACAATTCTAGAATTAGCAGCCATAGCCAAAGAGAAGTCTGTTGTTGAGTATGTGCTTGTAGTATATGATCTAATAATACTTTTGGAAAACAGATCTCCTTTATGCTGCTTGTTCAAATGTAGATAGCTGTGCCCATGTACTTGGCATTATATTTGAATTGGATGGCTTGAATTTTCCCAATTAGATTTGCTTGTAGAAATATTAACTAATGTCAGTATAATTTAAAGTTGTGGATGATATCTCTAACCAAATCACATATTCAAACCTATATACCGGAAAATAATAGATGCCAATAGTAAATTAAATTTTAGAAAAATATGTCACTGGCTGCCCAATAGATTTAAGTTTAATTTAATAATGCAAATCTAATATTTTGGTTTTTGCTTGTAATTTGAACAGGTAATCAGATGGCAGTTAACGTAAATGAAGCAAATCGGGATTACTTTGAAGGACTGGTATGAGTTTGATAATCATTCATCGAATGTTATTGACAAAAACCTTTAGCACACCCACCTATACAGTACATAATACAAAAAAACAGTTACTGGCAGTTTCAGTTGAGTAACCCAAATGATTGATGTGCCTTCTGGCAAAAGGTTGGTGACAGACATGATCTTGACCCAGTTAACACAGAAAGGGAGAAAGGTTAATGTGTGGGCTTGGACGCAAGATTTTGTGCACTTTTATCCTTTGTATTTTGAGAACATTGGTTGAGATGGAGGGTATAACAGAGATTCACATTTTTTCCAGTAGATCCAATGAGGTTTTAAGGCAAATCTAATCTGAAAATAAAAAAAGCTTTCATCAGCAAAAACTGATCATAAAGCGATCTTACTCTGAAATGTCCTCCCGCCAACTAGAGAGCGGTCCGAGCTACTATCTACCTCACTGGAGACCGTCAAACGATTTTTATTCGGACTTTACTGGACTTTATCTTGAACTAGATGTTATAGCTTTTATCCTGTATCTGTACACTCTGGACAGCTTGATTACAATAATGTATAATCTTTTTGCTGACTGGATAGCACGCAACAAAAACGCTTTTCACAGTACCTTGGTATATGTGACAATAATTTAGGTTTTAGTTTTAGTTTTAAAGATACAGCATGGAAACAGGCCCTTCAGCCCACCGAGTCCACACTGACCAGCGATCCCCGCACATTAAAACTACACTACACACACTAGGGACAATTTCACATTTATACAATCCAACTAACTAAGCCAACTAACCTACAATCCTGTACGTTTTTGGAGTGTGGGAGGAAGCCGGCAATCTTGGAGAAACCCCACGTAGGTCACAGGGAGAACGAACAAACTCCGTACAGACAAGCACCCCTAGTCAGGATCAAACCCGGATCTCTGTCGCTATAAAGCAATAGCTATACCGCTACGTCACCGTGCTGCCCTCAATAACGTATTAAGCTCAAGTTTAATATGTAATTGTAGCCTTGTATTTGTAGACCAGTGTGGCTGATTCTTAATTGGTCTGACAAAGATTGTTGTATTATAATTCTATGTACAATAAACAGGCTATCTCACTTATTGATGGAAGCACTATACATTGTGTCAGTTAAATTGGAACCATTTCCGTGGTTTCAACACAAGAATAGAATACAAGAAAGGGCAGACTGAATCCTCAGTCTGAAGAAGGGTCTTGACCCGAAACATCACCTCCTCATTTTCTCCAGAGATGATGCCTAACCTACTGAGTTACTCCAGCTTTTTGTGTCTGTCGTCTGCTTAAACCAGCATCAGCAGTTCTCCCCTCCACAATGGTTAATAAATGCTTGTTTTACCATCAATGCTCACTTCTTGAGAAATAATTGAAATAAAACCTTTTGGGTATGATGAAATAGCAGCACTGGCCAACATACTAAATGGGTTCATAACTGCCCAGCTAATTCAATATCAATCTAGAGGGATACCAAAAGATGGGGAGAACACAATATTCCTTGAGCATGTGATAACAAGGAACTGCAGATGCTGGTTGAAATTAAAAATAGACACAAAATGCTGGGAGTAACTTGGCAGGTCAGGCAGCATCAATGGAGAACATGGATAGATGGAATTTCCGGTTCCAACCCGAAATGTCGCCTATCCATGTTCTCCAGGGATGCTGCCTGACCCGCAGAGTAACTCCAGGATTTTATGTCTATTCCTAAAGCATGGATTACAGCAGAGGCTGAATTTATATCATGCCCTTCGTGGCCTTTGCATGTCCCTGTACGGTTTAGAATCAATTAACCACTTTCTGCAGTGTTGAATGTTAACATAGTGAAACAGAGCAATCAATTTGCATTCTGCAACGTTCAACATATTTAATCAAAAGATTTGTTTTGTAATTTTTGTATGAGGGACAGCCGTGAAATCTTCTGCATTAATCTTTCCTGTAAACATAAAGCAAGAGTTATAAGAATATTTACTGATTTTCTTTGTGTAGGGGACTGGAGAAGATGTTGTTGTGTTTCTGCGCCATAATAGTCTTGTCAAGAATGTGAATCTGACCAAGGAGGATTTAATCAATGTGTTGAGGGAAATCTGGGAAGAAAAAAGTATAAATGATCATCAGGTATGTGAACCCACTCCTCAGTATCACATATGTGGCTTTCTCTGAATGTAAATAAGTACTCAAGTAAATGGACAGGTATATTTCTAGCTCTGTCTTTTAACAAAACTGAAATCAGCTAAAACGATTGAAGCACATTACAGATGCCATCAACATCCTTCATATTGGGAAGAAAAATGTCCAGAGTAGCTACTGCTGTCAGTGGCCACTTTTAAACCCAATCTCATCATTGAGGAATTACCTACTGATAGTAGAATTGCCTCAACCAGTATAGGGCAGGAGCATGTTTTGGCAGGAACAGTTGCTCTGCAGTGATAACATGTGCAGGTGGAGACAGGCTGTGATATCTTCCAAGAAATTGCAAGGAATTGTGGACACAGCCCAGACCATCACAGAAACCAACTTCCCATCCATTTACACCTCGCACTGCCTTGGCAAGGCCACCGACATAATCAAGGACGAGTCGCATCCTGGCCGCTCCCTCTACTTCTCTCTCCCATTTGGCCAAAGGTATAGAAGTTTGAAAATGCACACCTCCAGGTTCAGGGACAGATTCTTCCCAGCAGTTATCATGCAACTGAATAATCCTACCACAACTAGAGGGCGGTCCTGAACTACTTTCTACCTCATTGGAGACTTTCTTTAATCAAAATTTACTGGCTGTATCTTGCACTAAATGTTATTCACATTATTCCTTCTATCATGTATCTGTACATTGTGGAATGCTCGATTTATAATCATGTATTGTCTTTCCGCTGACTGGTTAGACAATAGGTGCAGGAGTAGGCCATTCGGCCCTTCGAGCCAGCACCGCCATTCACTGTGATCATCGCTGATCATCCACATTCAGTACGCCGTTCCTGCCTTCTCACTATATCCCCTGACTCCGCTATCTTTAGCTCTATCTAACACTCTCTTGAAAGCATCTAGAGACTTGGCCTACCTTCTGAGGCAGAGAATTCTACAGATTCACAACTCTCTGGGTGAAAAAGTTTCCTCATCTCCGTTCTAAATGGCCTATCCCTTATTCTTAAACTGTGGCCCCTGGTTCTGGACCCCTCAACATTGGCCACACCTGGAGTATTGCGTACAGTTTTGGTCTCCTAATCTGAGGAAAGACATTCTTGCCATAGAGGGAGTACAGAGAAGGTTCACCAGACTGATTCCTGGGATGGCACGACTTCCATATGAAGAAAGACTGGATAGACTTGGCTTGTACTCGCTGGAATTTAGAAGATTGAGGGGTGATCTCATAGAGACTTACAAAATTCTTAAGGGGTTGGACAGGCTAGATGCAGGAAGATTGTTCCCGATGTTGGGGAAGTCCAGGACAAGGGGTCACAGTTTAAGGATAAGAGGGAAGTCTTTTAGGACCGAGATGAGAAAATCGTTTTTCACACAGAGAGTGGTGAATCTGTGGAATTCTCTGCCACAGAAGGTAGTTGAGGCCAGTTCGTTGGCCATATTTAAGAGGGAGTTGGATGTGGCCCTTGTGGCTGAAGGGATCAGGGGGTATGGAGAGAAGGCAGGTACAGGATACTGAGTTGGATGATCAGCCATGATCATATTGAATGGCGGTGCAGGCTCGAAGGGCCGAATGGCCTGCTCCTGCACCTAATTTCTATGTTTCTATGTTTCCTGCCTCTAGCGTGTCCAATCCCTTAATAATTTTACTTGTTTCAATACGATCCCTTCTCATCCTTCCGTATTCCAGAGTATACAAGCCCAGCCCCTCCATTCTATTAAGATATGACAGTCCCGCCATCCCGGGAATTAACCTTGTGATCCTACGCTGCACTCCCTCAATAGCAAGAATGTCCTTCCTCAAATTTGGAGACCAAAACGGCACACACTACTCCAGGTGTGGTCTCACTAGGGCCCTGTACAACTGCAGAAGCACCTCTTTGCTCCTATACTCAACTCCTCTTGTTATGAAGGCCAACATGCCATTTGCTTTCTTCATTGTCTGCTGTACCTGCATGCTTACTTTCATTGACTGATGAACAAGGACCCCCAGATCTCTTTGCACTTCCCCTTTTCCCAACTTGACACCATTCAGATAATAATCTGCCTTCCTGTTTTTGCCACCAAAGTGGATGACCTCACATTTATCCACATTAAGCTGCACCTGCCATGCATCTGCCCACTCACCCAACCTGTCCAAGTCACCCTGCATCCTCATCGCATCCTCCTCACAGTACACACTGCCACCCAGCTTTGTGTCATCTGCAAATTTGCTAATGTTACTTTTTTCCCTTCATCTAAATCATTAATGTATATTGTCAATAGCTGCAGTTCCAGCAGCAAGCCTTGCGGGACCCCACTAGTCACTGCCTGCCATTCTGAAAGGGACCCGTTAATCCCTACTCTTTGTTTCCTCTCTGCCAACCAATTTTCTATCCATTTCAGAACCTGGATAGAAAAAGGCTCAAAGACTTTCTGTAAGTCCAGGTACACTACATCCACTGGCTCTCCCTTGTCCATTTTCCTAGTTACGTCCTCAAACAATTCCAGAAGATTAGTCAAGCATGATTTCCCCTTCCTAAATCCATACTGACTCGGACTGATCCTGTTACTGCTATCCAAATGTGCCGCTATTTCATCTTTTATAATTGACTCCAGCATCTTCCCCACCACCGATGTCAGGCTAACTGGTCTATAATTCCCTGTTTTCTCTCTCCCGCCTTTCTGAAAAAGTGGGATAGCATTAGCTACCCTCCAATCCAGAGGAACTGATCCTGAATCTATAGAATGCATCCACAATTTCTAGAGTCACTTCCTTAAGTACCTTGGGATGCAGACCATCAGGCCCTGGGGATATATCAGCCTTCAGCCCCATTAGTCTACCCAACACCATTCCTGCCTAATGTGAATTTCCTTCAGTTCCTCCATCACCCTAGGACCTCTGGCCACTAGTATATCGGGGAGATTGTTTGTGTCTTCCTTAGTGCAGATAGATCCAAAGTACCTGTTCAACTCGTCTGCCATTTTCTTGTTCCCCATAATAAATTCACCTGTTTCAGTCTTCAAGGGTCCAACTTTTGTCTTAACTAATTTTTTCCTCTTCACCTACCTAAAGAACCTGATTATCCCTGTCTACCTGTATGTTGAAATCTCCCATAACAACCGCAGCATTACCTTTACTACATGCCAATTTTAACTCTTGATTCAACTTGCACCCTATATCCAGACTACTGTTTGGGGGCCTGTAGATAACTCCCATTATGGTCTTTTTACCCTTACCATTCCTCAGTTCTATCCATACTGACTTTACATCTCCTAATTCTATGTCATTCCTCACCAACAGAGCTACCCCACCCCCTCTGCCCACCTGTCTGTCTTTTCGATAGGACGAATATTCAATTCCCAGCCCTGGTCCTCTTGCAGCCATGTCTCTGTAATTCCCACAAAATCATACTTGCCAATTTCTGACTGAGCCTCAAGCTCATCCACTTTATTTCTTATACTTCATGCATTCATATATAATACTTTTAATCCATTACTCCTCTCACCCTTCACATCAATTCCTATTTCACTTGGCCATAGTCTCCTATCCCTTCCTGAACTTTCTGCCCCGTTAATTCTGGTGTCTTTCTTAACTTTTCTTATACACTCTTTCCCTTTAACTTCATATCTCCAGTTTGTCCCCTCCCCTCCACTATTTAGTTTAAACCCACCCGTGTAGCAGTGGCAAACCTGCTTGCCAGAATGCTGGTTCCCCTCCTGATAAGGTGCAACACATTTGTACAATTCATCCTGCCCCCAAAACAGATCCCAGTGGTCCAAGAATCTACATCCCTGCTTCCCACACCAGCTCCTCAGCCACACATTCAGATCCCCTATCTCCCTGTTCCTGCCCTCACCAGCACGAGGAACTGGAAGCAAACCAGAGATAACCACCCTGGAGGTCCTGCTTTTCGGCCTTCTTCCGAGTTCTCTGAAGTCACGCTGCAGAATGTCTTTCCCCTTCTTCCTGACGTCATTGTGCCAACATGCACTACCACTTCTGGCTGCTCACCTTCATCCTTGAGGATGCTCGGCAATCCGTCAGTGACGTCCCGAATCCTGGCACCAGGACGGCAACAGAAACTTTTCATTGTACATGTGACATTAAACTAAACTCAACAGGCAACATTCATTGACGAGCCACAATTTGTTGAGGTAATAAAGGATCTTTGCGTCATGGCCATGCACCCACTTGAGAAAATTAGAATTGATTTTTTATGATATCATAGCAGTTCATGGCACCATGGGTGGCTCTGCGACACATGAGGGGGGAAAAAAGAGGGGAAGGGCAATAGTAATAGGGGATTCAATTGTCAGGGGAATAGATAGGCGTTTCTGCGGCCGCAAACGAGACTCCAGGTTGGTATGTTGCCTCCCTGGTGCAAGGGTCAGGGATGTCACTGAACGGCTGCAGAACATTCTGGAGGGGGAGGGTGAACAGCCAGTTGTCGTGGTGCATGTTGGCACCAACGATATAGGTAAAAAAAGGGATGAGGTCCTACAAGGTGAATTTAGGGAGCTAGGAGATAAACTTAAAAGTAGGACATCAAAGGTAATAATCTCTGGATTACTACCAGTACCATGGGCCAGTCAGAGTAGAAATAGGAGGATATTGCAGATGAATACGTGTCTTGAAAAATGGTGCAAGGGGGAGGGATTCAAATTTTTAGGGCACTGGAACCAGTTCTGGGGGAGGTGGGACCAGTACAAACAGGAGGGTCTGCACCTGGGCTGGAATGGAACCAATGTCCTTGGGGGAGTGTTTGCTAGTGCTGTCGGGGAGGATTTAAACTAATGTGGCAGGGGGATGGGCACAAGAGCAGAGAGGCAGGTGGGTGTAAAATGAGGGTAGAAGCAATAGGTAGCAAGGTGAAAAGTAAAAGTGGCAGGCAGACAAAACTAGGGCAAAAATCAAAAAGGGCCACTTTTCAACATAATTGTAGAAGGGGTAAGAGCTTTGTAAAAACAAGCCTGAAGGCTTTGTGTCTCAATGCAAGGAATATTCATAATAAGGTGGATGAGTTGAACGTGCAGATAGCTATTAATGATTATTATATATTTGGGATCACGGAGACATGGCTCCAGGGTGACGTAGGCTGGGAGCTGAACATCCAGGGATATTCAATATTCAGGAGGGATAGAGAGAAAGGAAAAAGAGGTGGGGTAGCATTGCTGGTTAGAGAGGAGATTAACGCAATGGAAAGGAAGGACATTAGCTTGGAGGATGTGGAATCGGTATGGGTAGAGCTGCGAAACTCTAAGGGGCAGAAAACACTGGTGGGTGTTGTGTACAGGCCACCTAACAGTAGTAGTGAAGTTGGGGATGGTATCAAACAGGAAATTAGAAATGCGTGCGACAAAGGCAAAACAGTTATAATGGGTGACTTCAATCTACATATAGATTGGGTGAATCAAATTGGCAGGGGTGCTGAGGAAGAAGATTTTTTGGAATTATGCGGGATAGTTATCTAAATCAACATGTAGAGGAACCAAGATTGACTGGCAATTAATTCTAAAAGGATTGACGGTTGGATATGCAATGGAAGACATTTAAAGACTGCATGGATGAACTACAAAAATTGTTCATCCCAGTTTGGCAAAAGAATAAATCAGGGAAGGTAGTGCATCCGTAGATAACAAGGGAAATCAGGGATATTATCAAAGCAAAGGATGATGTGTACAAAGTAGCCAGAAAAAAACAGCATACCAGAGGATTGGGAGAAATTCAGAGACCAGCAGAGGAGGACAAAGGGCTTAATTAGGAAAGGAAAAATAGATTATGAAAGAAAACTGGCAGGGAACATAAAAACTGACTGCAAAAGTTTTTATAGATATGTGAAGAGAAAGAGATTAGTTAAAACAAATGTAGGTCCCTTGCAGTCAGAAACAGGTGAGTTGATCATGGGGAACAAGGATATGGCGGAGCAATTGAATAACTACTTTGGTTCCGTCTTCACTAAGGAAGACATAAATAATCTGCCGGAAATAGCAGGGGACCGCGGGTCAAAGGAAGAATTGAGTGAAATCCAGGTTAGTCGGGAAGTGGTGTTGGGTAAATTGAATGGATTAAAGGCCGATAAATCCCCAGGGCCAGATAGGCTGCATCCCAGAGTACTTAAGGAAGTAGCTCAGGAAATAGTGGATGCATTAGTGATAATCTTTCAAAACTCTTTAGATTCTGGAATAGTTCCTGAGGATTGGCGGGTAGCAAACATAACCCCTCTTTTTAAGAAGGGAGGGAGAGATAAAACGGGGAATTACAGACCAGTTAGTTTAACATCGGTAGTGGGGAAACTGCTAGAGTCAGTTATTAAAGATGAGATACCAGCACATTTGGAAAGTGGTGAAATCATTGGACAAAGTCAGCATGGATTTACGAAAGGTAAATCATGTCTGACGAATCTTGTGGAATTTTTCGAGGATGTAACTAGTAGCGTGGATAAGGGAGAACCAGTGGATGTGGTGTATCTGGACTTCCAGAAGGCTTTCGACAAGGTCCCACATAAGAGATTAGCATACAAACTTAAAGCATATGGCATTGGGGGTTCAGTATTGATGTGGATAGAGAACTGGCTGGCAAACAGGAAGCAAAGAGTAGGAGTAAACGGGTCCTTTTCACAATGGCAGGCAGTGACTAGTGGGGTACCGCAAGGCTCAGTGCTGGGACCCCAGCTATTTACAATATATATTAATGATCTGGATGAGGGAATTGAAGGCAATATCTCCAAGTTTGCGGATCACACTAAGCTGGGGGGCAGTGTTAGCTGTGAAGAGGATGCTAGGAGACTGCAAGGTGACTTGGATAGGCTGGGTGAGTGGGCAAATGTTTGGCAGATGCATTATAATGTGGATAAATGTGAGGTTATCCACTTTGGTGGCAAAAACAGGAAAGCAGACTATTATCTAAATGGTGGCCGATTAGGAAAAGGGGAGATGCAGTGAGACCTGGGTGTCATGGTACACCAGTCATTGAAAGTAGGCATGCAGGTGCAGCAGGCAGTGAAGAAAGCGAATGGTATGTTAGCTTTCATAGCAAAAGGATTTGAGTACAGGAGCAGGGAGGTTCTACTTCACTTGTACAGGTCTTGGTGAGACCACACCTGGAGTATTGCGTGCAGTTTTGGTCTCCAAATCTGAGGTAGGACATTATTGCCATAGAGGGAGTGCAGAGAAGGTTCACCAGACTGATTCCTGGGATGTCAGGACTGTCTTATGAAGAAAGACTGGATAGACTCGGTTTATACTCTCTAGAATTTAGGAGATTGAGAGGGAATCTTATAGAAACTTACAAAATTCTTAAGGGGTTGGACAGGCTAGATGCAGGAAGATTGTTCCCGATGTTGGGGAAGTCCAGGACAAGGGGTCACAGCTTAAGGATAAGGGGGAAATACTTTAAGACCGAGATGAGAAAGACTTTTTTCACACAGAGAGTGGTGAGTCTCTGGAACTCTCTGCCACAGAGGGTAGTTGAGGCCAGTTCATTGGTATATTTAAGAGGGAGTTAGATGTGGCCCTTGTGGCTAAGGGGATCAGAGGGTATGGAGAGAAGGCAGGTACGGGTTACTGAGTTGGATGATCAGCCATGATCATATTGAATGGCGGTGCAGGCTCGAAGGGCCGAATGGCCTACTGCTGCACCTAATTTCTATGTTTCCATGTTTCTATTTATGAAATAACATCCCAATTATGTTTTTAAACCTGTAATAATATAATGTAAATGACATTCAAAAACCAGCATTACATTTTCATTAAAGAAAAGATAATATGTCTTCGAAAGGTTGCAGATTTCAATAAATATGTGCATAATGTTTGAAGATTCTGTATTGTTTTCTTCCATAAATACAGAACAAAACAAAGTCACATCTTCCTGAGTTTTTCCATAAGTACCTCCGGAAGAAGTTTGGAGACTCTGCCATGCTCTGGGCTTACAACATTTACTATGGCTGCAGGTACTATCAGGACGATGAGTTCATCGGTCTGTTTTTCCGCATCATCAATGGAATAGTGAGTTTCTGTATTTGATAAAATTAACAAGGTTCAAATAGTAAGTAGATTGCATATATAGATAAATGAATTTTCCTAGACTCTGCTGATATTCACAAGATGTCATTGGTACATTTGGGAAGCAGCAAAAGCAACATTTTTAATTTAGTTTAGAGATACGGCATGGAACCTGGCTCTTCAGCCCACTGAGTCCATGCCAAACAGTGATCCCCACACACTAACGCTATCCTACACACACTAGGGACAATTTACAAATTTACCGAAGCCAATTAACCTACAAACCTTTGAAGTGTGGGAGGAAACCGGAGCACCCGGAGAAACCCCCCGCAGGTCACGGGAGAACGTATAAACTCTGTACAGATAGCACCCGTGGTCAGGATCGAACCCGGGTCTCTGGCACTGTAAGGTAGCAATTCCACTGCTGCGCCACCCTGCTAAACATAGGGGGACACAAAGTGCTGGAGTAACTCAGTGGGTCAGGCAGAATTCTGGAGAACATGGATAGATAAAGTTTTGGCCAAGACCCTTGTTCAGACTGATTATGGGGTTTGGGGGGCAGGGAGAGAGGAGAGGCAGAACAAACACGGCAGGTAATAGGTGGACTAAGGCGAGGGGGCTTTTTGATAGGCCGAGGGTTGGAACAAAGGCCAGACATCAAAGCAGAACTTGTGAGACAGGATTGAAATAGCAAATTATATAGCCAGATGAAGGAATCTGAGAGGAGGGGGGAGGAAAGAAATAGGTATGGGGCATGGGAGTAAGTGTGGGGGAAGAAAGGTGGGCTGTGGGGGAGAGAGGGGAAGTGTTGTGAGAGGTTACCTAACATTGGAGAATTCAGTGTTCATACTGTTGGGTTGTCAGCTATGTTGATCTGATTTCCCCTACTCTGTGTCATTGAGATACTGTTAGCCGTTACAAAAGTTCACCAGTTCAATGATTCTGAGGGTGTGAGATCTATTAAAAGGATAAAGAAAAGTTGGATGGAAAATAGAAATATAACATCACAAAAAATTCTCAGGTCTCCCTCAGCCCTCCTCCTCTTCTTCCTTTCTTCTTCCCACCCCCCCTCCCCCCCCTCACATCCGTCTGAAGAAGGGTTTCGACCCGAAATGTTGCCTATTTCCTTCGCTCCATAGATGCTGCCTCACCCGCTGAGATTCTCCAGCATTTTTGTCTACCATCACAAAAAAAATCTTTATTTTCTTTAAGTGCCATCTTGCTCATATAATTAGTTCAGGTTTGGGTATAAAATTATTTTGTCTGTGAAATGGCCAAAAGATCATTTTAAATCTCCAATAATTTACAACCAAATCAGAATCAGGATCACACTTTATTCGCCAAGTATGTTTTGCAACACGAGAAATTTCATTGGCCAGGTCAGTCATACAATTAAAAGTAACAGATCACTTCAAAAACACATTTTACCATGAACATCTACCACAGTGGCTCCTACACATTCCTCACTGTGATGGAAGGCGAAATAAAGTTCAAGTCCTTCCCTTAGTTCTTCCTCGGACGTGGGCCTCAAGCCACCATTGACGGGACGATCTTGACGCCCATAGCCGGCGGGGTTCAGGCCCTCCGGGTCAAGGCGATCAAGCTCCTGCATCAGGGTGATGTCAGCTCCCTCGCGCTGGATGATTGAACCTCGCGTCGGGGCTGGTGAACCTTTCGCGACGTTTGAGATCCCGACTCGGCCTCACCCGAGACTGCGAGCCCTTGATGTTGATTCCCCGGTGGCCGCGGAGGGAGCGATCCCAGGCAAGGGATCGGCTCCGATGTTAAGTCCGCGCCGCTTGGTGGGGCTCACGACAGTCGGAGGAGACTTCCAGGTCCAGCGATGGAAGGCCGCAGAGCCCGGAGTATGTGATCCGAAAAATAATCACATCTCCGGCAAGGTAGGAACCTGAAAAAAAGTTTTCCCCGATCCCCTCCCCCCCCCCCCTCCCCCACATTAAAACAAAACTTTAACAAACTAAAAAATAACAAAAGAATGAAAAAACGAACAGACTGCCGGCAGGGCTGCCATCTCCCTGGCGCCCCTGGTGGTCTTATGGAGTATATGCAAACTTTGTTTCTGGAGCTTAATAGGCAATTGAGTTACCAATGCAATACTTCCCAATGAAACTCACAGCGTGTTAAGAATGAGATGCCACTTTTGGAATCACTTGCAGTGGAAATGGTGAAAATCATCCAGCAACCTGTGGCAATTCTCAATTCAGACTATCACTTATTACAAGCTGATGTTTTTCAGCACAACAATCCAATGCATTCTCAAGGTTAACTGAACAATGAGGCAGCAAATTAATTATTTACAGCTGTCCTTTCAAGGGATTGAAATTTTGATTTGATTTGGCCGTCCCATAGCCGGTTGGTTTTTTCATAAGACATAGGAGCAGAATTAGGCTATTTGGCCCATCAAATTCTGTCATTCAATCATGGCTGATCTATCTTTTCCTAATAACCCCATTCTCTTACCATTGCCCCATAACCTTTGACACCCTTATTAATCAAATACCCATCAATCTCCCCTTTAAAAATACCCAAAGACGGCCTCTATAGCCGTCTGTGGCAGTGAATTCCATAGATTCACCACCTCGTGGAACTAAATGCAAGGGAATGAATCACTTCAAATTAAGCCAAGATTTGACTATGTTTTTGTTTAGTTTATGTTTAAGGTAGTCTGCTATAATTGTCTAACCACACTTATGTTTGGAACAAATTAGGTTGATGAAAGTGTATATCACGGGCATGTGAAACTTATTTCGGACATGTTGAATTCATTTACAAATCGTGACACTGCTGGAAAAGGAATTCTTACCAAACACGAATTCAGGTTGGAGCTGTTAATATTTGATTACGTGGAAAATGTAACCTTGCAAATACATGGCACGATAGAAAGAATATCTGCATTGTTAACTGGGAGCTAGGCCTTCGATCCTCATGTTTCATGGATTCTTAAACATATTGCTTACAACCAGGGTTTATTTCCTTGGAGTACAGAGTTAAAGCAGAAAATATCATTGGAGCAAACATGATGGTCTAAGTCAAGCAGTAGTTGTAAACTAGGAGAGAGTGAGGTACCAGGAAAATGCAGATGTTGGTTTACAAAAAAGACGCAAAGAGCCAGAGTAATTCAGTGGGACAGGCAGCATCCCTGGAGAACCTGGATTGGTGACATTTCACCCTTTTTTCCTCGGGTGGACATGTCCAATACTAGAGGCAATAGCACATCAGAGAGTACACCGAGAGTAGTAGGGGCCTGGGGCGCGTTGCCAGTAGTGGTGGTGGAGGTAATTAGGATAATGGTGTTTCAGAGACTTGTAGATAGACACACAGAAGTGCAGAGAATAGAGGGATGGGGATCATCAGGCAAATGAGCAGTTTAACTTGGCATCATGATTGGCACAAACATTATGTGCTCAAGGGCCTGTCTCTGTGCTGCACTATTCTATGTAAATACAAGTTCATCCAAATTCATCTGTAAACGTTAACTTTTGAGGCATTCATGCCTCAGTTTGTTAATACACCATACGTATTCATCCACCTCTGTAGGATATTGCAAGACTTAATGTTAGTAACCAAAGCATGCTATGTAAATGTTACTTCTGAAGGGACAGGATCAGTTCTTGGTGTGAGCATAGAATCATAGAAAATAGGTGCAGGAGTAGGCCATTCGGCCCTTCGAGCCTGCACCGCCATTCAATATGATCATGGCTGATCATCCAACTCGCTATCCTCTACCTGCCTTCTCTCCATACCCCCTGATCCCTTTAGCCACAAGGGCCACATCTAACCCTCTTAAATTTAGCCAATGAACTGGCCTCAACTACCTTATGTGGCAGAGAATTCCACAGACTCACCACTCTCTGTGTGAAAAAAGATCTTCTCATCTCAGTCCTAAAAGACTTCCCCCTTATCCTTAAACTGTGACACCTTGTTCTGGAGTTCCCCAACATCGGGAACAATCTTCCTGCATCTAGCCTGGAAGATCCAATTAAGAATTTTGTAAGTCTCTATAAGATCCCCCCTCAATCTCCTAAATTCCAGCGAGTACAAGCCGAGTCCATCCAGTCTTTCTTCATATGGAAGTCCTGCCATCACAGGAATTAGTCTGGTGAACCTTCTCTGTACTCCCTCTATGGTAAGAATGTATTTCTTCATATTAGGAGACCAAAACTGTATGCAATACTCCAGGTGTGGCCTCACCAAGACCCCGTCCAACTGCAGTAGAACCTACCTGCTCTTGTACTCAATTCCTTTTGCTATGAATGCCAACATACCTTTCGCTTTCTTCACAGCCTGCTGCACCTGCAAGCCTACATTCAATGACTGGTGTACCATGACACCCAGGTCTCGTTGCATCTCCCCTTTTCCTGATCGACCACCATTCAGATAATAGTCTACCCTCCTGTTTTTGCCACCAAAGTGGATAACCTCACATTTATCCACATTATACTGCATCTGCCATGCATTTGCCCACTCACCCAACCTATCCAAGTCACCTTGCAGCCTCCTAGCATCATCCTCACAGCTAACACTGCTGCCCAGCTTCGTGTCATCTGCAAAACTGGAGATGTTGCATTCAATTCCCTCATCCAGATGATTAATATATATTGTAAATAGCTGGGGCCCCAGCACTGAGCCTTGCGGTACCCCACTAGTCACTGCCTACCATTCTGAAAATGACCCGTTTACTCCTACTCTTTGCTTCCTGTCTGCCAGCCAGTTCTCTATCCACATCAATACTGAACCCCCAATACCGTGTGCTTTACGTTTGTATGCTAATCTCTTATGTGGGACCTTGTCGAAAGCCTTCTGAAAGTCTAGATATAACACATCCACAGGTTCTTCCTTATCCACTCTACTAGTTACATCCTCAAAAAATTCTATAAGATTCGTCAGACATGATTTACCTTTCATAAATCCATGCTGACTTTGTCCAATGATTTCACCACTTTCCAAATGTGCTGCTATCCCATCTTTAATAACTGACTCTAGCATTTTCCCCACTACCGATGTTAGACTAACTGGTCTGTAATTCCCTGTTTTCTCTCTCTTTCCATTTTTAAAAAGTGGGGTTACATTAGCTACCCTCCAATCCTCAGGAACTACTCCAGAATCTAAAGAGTTTTGAAAAATTATCACTAATGCATCCACTATTTCTGGGGCTACTTCCTTAAGTACTCTGGGATGCAGCCTATCTGGCCCTGGGGATTTATCGGCCTTTAATCCATTCAATTTACCTAACACCACTTCCCGGCTAACCTGGATTTCACTCAGTTCCTCCATCTCATTTGACCCCCGGTCCCCAGCTATTTCCGGCAGATTATTTATGTCTTCCTTAGTGAAGACAGAACCAAAGTAGTTATTCAATTGGTCTGCCATGTCCTTGGTCCCCATGATCAATTCACCAGTTTCTGACTGCAAGGGACCTACATTTGTTTTAACTAACATTTTTCTCTTCACATATCTATAAAATCTTTTGCAGTCCGTTTTTATGTTCAGTGCCAATTTTCTTTCATAATCTATTTTCCCTTTCCTAATTAAGCACTTTGTCCTCTGCTGGACTCTGAATTTCTCCCAGTCCTCTGGCTAATTTGTATGCTTCATCTTTAGTTTTGATACTATCCCTTATTCCCTTGTTCATCCATGCAGTCTTTAAATGCCTTCCATTGCATATCCTGTGATGACTGCTTGCACTCTCTCAATGACCATTTGAGTGAGATGTTAGATGTGCTACAATGGGTTCATCTTGCACTTTATTAATTTATTAATTAATGTATGTATTTACATATATAATTGTAGTCAATGCCTACTATGTTCTGTTGTGCTATGCAAATAAAGAATGTCATTGTCCTGTCAGGGACACATGACAATAAACTCTTTTGACTTTGACTTTTGACTTTGAGGTTCAATTGTGTCATAACATCAAAAGGATTATTTTAACATTTAAATACACTCTGTCAATGCAAAATACATTTATCAAGCGTCTGTATTGCGATGAAAGTTTGCTGAAGTTAGCAAGACATAGGAGATGTGTCTCAATGGTTTTGCATGTGGAAACCTTGCAGGAAAAATAAGATAAGAGTAAGCCGAGTCTCAGATATAACAAAATGAGAAAATTAAGTTAACATCTTTAACCATCACCAATAATGCTTATAATATTACCACTCTGGTGCCTTCAATTATTGCTTTGGTGAGCAGAGAAATACATCAGGTAGACAGACGCACAGCGTCTCTTGCGCAGAGTAGGTGAATCGAGAACCAGAGGACGTGGGTTTAAAATGAGGGGGAAAAGAGTTAATAGGAACCTAAGGGATAACTTTTTCCACAAAAAAGGGTGGTGGGTGAGGTTCTTGAGGCAGGGACTATCGTAAGAGTTAAGAAACATTTAGACAGGTATATGGATAGGACAGGTTTAGAGAGTTATGGACCAAATGCAGGCAGGTGGGACTTGTGTAGATGGGACATGTTTGCCGTTGTGGGAAAGTTGAGCCTGTTCATGGGGCTGTTTCCATGTTGAAAGACTCTATGAAATAAATTGGGTGTATTTTTCCTGAAAGGCATTAACCGTTCTGTTTGGTGCAATAATGAGTATCAGGCATTGGGTGGGGGTTTGGGGAGACCGTTCATCAGCTTTCCATTCTGGAACCTGTTATGATCTCCCACCACTGTTGCTGCTCCCTATATTATATTGTATTGTATTTTATAATATTTTTATACCACAAACTGATATTTGCCAAGATTACAATAAGAAGGAACTGCAGATGCTGGTTTACAAAAAAAGACAGCGTTGGAGTAACTCTGCGGATCAGGCAACATCTCTGGCGAACATGTCCTCCAGAGATGCATCCTGACCTGCTGAGTTGCTCCAGCGCTTTATACGTTAGATATTTCTTGGTAGTTCTCATCCTATTCTAGTTATTTCCAAACTGACGAATGATCTGTTTTTCGTACTTCTATCCTGCAATTGCTATTTATTTTCCCCATCGCCATCACTTTTGTGAAAGATAGACACAACGTGCCTGAGTAATGCAGCGGGTCAGACAGCATCTCAGGAGAAAAAGAATGGGTGACATTTTGGTTTGGGAGCCTTCTTTAGACTGCAAGTAGAGGGGAGGGAACTAGAGGTAGGAAAAGCCCAGAACAAAGAAGGGCTGGCAACAGATGACCAAGGAAGGGTGGAGCCCTTAAAGCCCATTGTTGGCTGGGGAAGAGGTGGTAACAAAGGCCCTGTTGCGACTGGGGGAGAGGGAGCAAGAGCACAACTATGGGATACAGTGGAGACTCATGTGAGGGCCACTATTTTAGTATCTCTTGCTACTAAAGCAGGCAAACTGTGTTTAACATTTCTTCCACTAGAAAGTACCCCATTCAATGCAATACTTAATTTCTTCACTGGAATATAAACCTAAATTATGTGTTCAAGTCCCAGACAAGAAGCTATCAATAGCACTAAATGGTCATAAAAATATTTACATTTTCTCTTCATATTTTGGCGAAAGTAGTTGAATGTGTAACTTTGAAAACTTGTTTCTTGCAGTCAAGCCATAAAGTCAGCCCTCCCAAATAAGGGTGGAAATTCCATCGCCGAGCTAGTCACTGCAGCAACAACCGAACTTGGGGACAGCAAGAAAATTACTTACAACGCATTATTTACAGAGGTAACTTAAATGCAGTCACACCAACACTAACAGAGTTCAAAACACCATATTCAAGAATATTCAGTCTTGCAGCTGGATGTCCAAATACAACAGTTTCCACCATGTTATTTATCAAAAAACGTTTTTAGTTTACAAGGGAAATCTAATAGTACAATGTGTGAGATGGGGGTGGCGGGTAGGCATAAGGCCCCGCTCTCTCTGTCTGTCCCCGTTCTCTCTGCCCTCACTCTGTACCCCCCCCCCCCCCCCACCATCTTTAGACGCGCCTTCAAGTGGGGGGCTATGCATCAGTGGATCGAGCGGTTATGGGGTAAAAGGAGCAAATTAATAAGATTAATATAATATCAAGGGGGGCAGTTAGCGTGTGTGCGGGGGGGGGGGGGGGGGTAGTTAGTGTGTGTGTGGGGGTGGTTAGTGTGTGTGATGCCGCATGCCACCGCCCCCCCTCCCCCGCAACTGGGCGTTGGGGGAACAGACCCAACGGGTCTCCACTTGGTCTATCTATATTTATTTAAAACTCTGTGTGTGTGTGTGTGTATCGGCCGTGTGGGTGTATGTCAGATTTGGCCTTTGATTTCATGGTTCGCCAAAAGCACACTTTCAAACTCCGAGAAATTTTCCATTTTTCTACACATTACACTTTTACATTCACCCATTCACTCCTCATTACATTTAGACATATTTATGTACACTTTTTAAAATAAATCCTTCACCCCCCCCTCCCCCACACATTCTCACTCGTTTTGTGGCCTCCTGCTGACCACCCACCATAACGGCAGCTGTTGCAGCCTGCTCTCCCCCAAAAACGCTGCTTTTCTTTCCCCGCTGGCGATTTTCGCTGCCGCTGCCGATTTCACTTCCTCCACTCCATCAGCCCGGCTCGGCTCTATCACGCTTGCTCAAGCCAAAGATCGCCTCTTCCACCGCTGCTTTTCGCCGTGCTCCGAAATACAGCGGGGGAACAGCCGATCTTTGCCTTGAGCCAGAGGGAAGGCAGGGACAACTTCCAATCCACCAGCAGAGTCGCTCCGTTAATGGATTCATTCGATAGTGAGTTCAGTTCGCTAACAACCCCCCCTCCCACATACTCGGGGACTGAAGCACGTTCGGGGACCAGAACCAAAGGCTCTGCACTTGGAAGGGCGAGGGGGGGAAGGAGGGGGGGAGGGAGAGAGAGAGAGGGAGAGAGAGGGAGAGAGAGGGAGAGAGAGGGAGAGAGAGGGAGAGAGAGAGGAGAGGAGAGAGAGGGAGAGAGAGGGAGAGAGAGGAGAGAGAGGGAGAGAGAGAGGGAGAGAGAGGGAGAGAGAGGGAGAAAGAGGGAGAAGGGAGGGAGAGAGGGAGAGAGAGAGAGAGAGAGAGCTCTCGCATCCTCGAAAAGCACACACGGGACATTTGTACATATGTCAGTAGCAATTTACCTTATGATTTTAGAAATCCACTCCTCTATAAATTTGGTTAATTATTTCCCGACATTTGTACTAAAATTCACCACTAATCTGACGATTTATCAAATCAAACCACTGCCCAGCTGTATGACATCACAATGCACTACCTCTCTCCCTGCCTCCAGCACCACTACTGGCAATGCGTCCCAGGCCCCTAGTACTCTCTGTGTACTCTCTGATATGCTCTGCACATCTCCAATAAACTTTCCCCCTCGCACCTTATAGCTATTGCCTCTAGTATTGGATATTTCAACGTGCAGGTTACACAGGTTAAGTCACCACCCTCCCCCCCTCTTCAAAAGGCGCAGAAAGAATGAGCAAGTTCTGCAGATCCCGAGGTCACTGGAGGTCATCTGCGCTCGCGTGCTGAAGGGGAGGGGGGAGAGGAGGAGGGGGAGAAGGGGGGAGAGGAGACGGGAGAAGATTGAGGGGGAGAGGTGGAGGGGGTAGAGAAGTGGAGGGGAGCAGAGGGGGGGAAGGAGAGGGAGAGAGAGAGAAGAGGGGTAGAAGTGGGGGGGAAGAGGGGAGGGGAGAGAGGGGATGGAGGTGGGGAGAGAGGAGGGGGTAGTCCCCCCCCACCCCCTTATGTTTGACAAGGCCACAATAATTGCATTTTTAGAGTCATTTATCCTCCAAATGAATTTATACATACGAGTACTGAAGTACTGACTCCTGCAGCCACAAACATGTTACTAGTACTACACCATCTAGGTTTCCTTAGCAGTGTTCCCATGGCATCATTATAGGACACCTTTAGTCTCTGCAAACTTGTCTTTCCATAGTTCGACCACAGGTGCGCAGTATGGAGTGGTGTGCAATATGCTCTAAATAGCGACATCTTCATCACATCTCTCAGCCCAATAAAGAAAGGTGATAGTTGGCAGTTCAAATGCAAGAACAGCCTCCTCCCGACTACTATATGACTCCTGAGCTAATCAAGTCTTTAACACCTCTTTCCTGAAGGTGCTGCCACGTACATTTACTCTTAGCTCTACCTCATTTGGTTATTCTGTTGTTGTACTTTAATATTTGAGCACAATTTCAGATTACACTACAATCTTGCACCATTCTGAGGTTTTGCACGTTGTATTTATTATCGTAATTAGCTTTAATGTATGTATACTGTTGACTCGAGCTCCACATGAACTGGGAATTTCGTGCACCCTTGCGCTGTATAAGTGATAATATTTACAGGCTATATTAAAAATAACACTGAAGTGAAATCCAAGTTAATGCAATAAAAATGTCTATGATTTTACTTAGTACCATTTCCAAAGGATACTTTTGCTTGTAGGTTTTAGTTATTTTTAAATAATTTAAATTACCCCTCATTCAGCATTGGAGGAAGGTTTCCCTGAGCTCACAGAAAAGCTCTGGGTACAATTAATAATCTTGTTTTTCATTTTATTCTTCTTCTGTTGCTTTACAGCATGGAGATAGCACACCAGCAATGTTTATAACATTGTTACAACGCCAGTACACTGCAGAGAGAACAAAGTACATCGATGAACTAAGAAATGTACTGGAAGATAAAGAGTAAGAGACAGATCTTATTATGGTTTTCACTCGAACAGATAGATTACTTATGTATTGCAAAAAGGCATTATACATGGTTGGCTGCAAGTTACAGAAGTTAAATTGAGCAGTTCTGATTTCATAAATCAGTTGACTTTCAACAGGTTTTTGAAAGATACAGGATAAAAAGCAGGCCCTTCGGCACACTGACTCCAGGCCAGCCATCGATCGCTTGTTCACACAAGCTCTAGCTGATCTCACTTTCACATCCACCCATTACACAGTTGGGGCAATTTGCAGAGGCCAATTGACCTACAAACTCGCATGTCTTTGAGGTGTGGGTGGAAACTGGAGCACCCAGAGGAAACCCATGCAGTCACAGGAGAATGTGCAATCTCCACACAGACAGCACCCAAGATCGGGATTGAATCCCGGTCTCCAGCGGACAAGGCAGCAGCTCTGCCAGCTGTACCACTGTGCTTCCCCTTGTCATGAACCTCTAACTTTAGTTTATGGATACTGCTCAGAAACGGGCCCTTCAGCCCACCGAGTCCGTGCCGATTAGCACTATCCTACACACTAGTGACAATTTACAAATTTTACTGAAGCCAATTAGCCTACAAATCTGTACATCACGTGTTGGAGGAAACCAGAGCACCTGCAGAAAACCCAATTGGTCACAGGGAGAACGTACAAACTGTACAGACAGCACCCGTATTCGGGATCGAGCCCGGGTCTCTGGCGCTGTAAGGCAGCAACTCTACCGCTGCACCACCGCGCCGCCCTCTAGCTATTATCACATTAACCATTGATTTTAAAAATGTTGTTAAACAATATGCCATCAACTTAGTAGAAAGCTTAGGTTGTATGATGGTATTATGTATCATAATAGAAATTAGATTACTGATTTTCTAGGCAGCAAATTAATGGGCGACTATAGTTTGTTGTGATGATCACAAATAACAACAGTATTTAATTCAGACAGTTTTTGTTGGAATGTATTTCCTAAAGTTTCAGAGAATTTAGTTCACTTTAATACAGTAAACCCTTGTTATAATGGACTATGGGGGGGGGGGGGGGTCCGTTATTACCGATTGTCTGCTATAACCGAGTAAGATATTATTATTGTATGTAGCTGAAACAAAGATCTGCAGATGGTGGTGAATACGCAAAAGGACACAAAGTACTGGAGTAACTCAGCAGGTCAGGCAGCATCTATGGAGAACATGGATAGGTGACATCGGAACCCTTCTTCAGACTAATTAATTCAGATGAGTTACACCAACAGTGTAATTTCATCTTAAAACTAGGTACGAAGCCACTTGCGATCCTTTCTTCACCCACCGCACGGTCCGGTTGAGACGGCTCGCATTGTAGCACCTGACCGATGGCGCTTTCTTCAGGCCTGCTGCCTGCGACAGGGCACTGTGAGGCTCCCTCCCCACTCACCTGCTACTGCTTCTTCCTGTTGACCTCACCCGCAATCGCTGGCATCTTCCAAGGTGGAGTACGTTGGCGACTCCAGGGGAGGAGGAGGTGGCAGCAGAGGAGGGATCGGTGGAGTGGACAAAGCGACAGGGGAAGGCGGAAGCAGCAGCGATGGAGCGGACAAAGTGACGGCCACCAGGCAGAAGCAGCAGCTGGTGAGAAGAGAGGGAGCCCCGCTGTGACCGGACCATGAAGTGCGTGAAGAAGGGCTCGCTGGTGCAGCTAAAAATTTTCTCAGCATTGATCTGTGTAGACCTTTTGCTAGCAAACAATAGTGATATACAATGTTGTTCTGAAAAAAACCCAATAGAAAACTAAGTTTTGAATGTAGGCCAGTGTGGAAAACTCAAGGGACTGTCCCACTTGGGCGACCTAATCCACGAGTTTTGGCGAGTTTGCCCTCGACTCATACTCGCGGCATGGTCGACACGAGGTGGTAGGTCTTCATAACTCTCCTTCATGCTCAAGAGTGGTCTCCACGTACTCGAGGCCTCAGCTGGGTCGCGGCTTTTTTTCCAATATATTTAAAAATGCCCGAGAGTAAAAAAAGGTCGCCATGGAAAAAATCGATACTTTTTTTACTCGTAGGTTTAGTCGTAGTAGGTCGGCATGTTAGTCGTAGGTAATCGAGGGTCGTCGAAGGTAGTCGTAGATAGTCTTCATTATAGTCAAAGGGAGGTCGAAGGACATCGAAGGAGGTCGTCTTCACTCTCCACTATTCGCTGCCCAATTTTCCCGAAGTTAGTCGTAGCAAGTCGTAGCTGGTCTTCAACATAGTTGAAGGAGGTCGAAGGAGGTATTCTACATAGTTGAAGGAGGTCTTCAACATGTCACTTTTTCAAACTCTTCTAAACTCGCCAATTAGGTCGCCTAAGTGGGACAGCCCCTTCAGTTTAAAAATATCACAACAGTGCTTCCTTCATAATTAGCTCTCTGACAATTTTCCCATCTAAGCTAGTCTCCAATTTGTTCCAGTTCCTTTTACATTTCCTTCAATAGAGTTCATTGTCAAATCAGCTAATGCTATGGGAACTGAAAGTACAAATATTTCCAGTGGGGCATCTAGGCACAATCCACTTTCATTCATTGACTGAAATGAACATACGGTAGTTCCTTGGATGGCTTATAAAAATATAAGAATGCAAACATACAGGTTGGTTAATCAAATTTTCATCCTGAAAGAACCATGTATTTAACAGATGTGGCAAATTGCTATCCTATTGATGGAGGGAACTGTGATTATTTTGCAACTGCAGCTCTTGGTATCTTTTATTTTACAGAACCTTTATTTACAGACAGGCATTCATGTAATAAACCTGTAACTAAAAATAGTATCCAGGCAAAAGTTACAGAATTTTTGTTGATTTGATAAATTATACACAACAGTGATATGGAGGGAAATGGACAGGATGGGATAATGGGTGGAAAGTTATAGAGGGGGAATAAGAGGAAAATCAAGGACTCCTCACTCCTCCTCTCCCTCCCTTTTCTGGCACCCTTTTGTTTCCATTTTACCGTGAGCCTCTAACCTATCTCCACCCTTATGCCGACCATTCCCCCTCACCTGTATCCAGGGGCGGAAAACCGGGGGGGGGGGGGGCAGAGGGGACAGGTCCCCCCCATGTTTTGAGAGGGGGGGGACATTCCCCCCCCCCCCCAAGTTTTTGTCATCCGGATTTTAATATCTCCGCTTTCCGTGAAACATTGGAGATGGGACTGTTGATTGAGGGCACCGATTGGACGAGAGACGTCGGTTAGCAGGCAATGGAGGCGGGACATGATGATTCAGCGGGATGATTGGAGGAGGGAGACGTGGCACAGACCTGCGCCTCATCCACAGCCAGGATCGATCCCAGCCGGGTCTCCGACGCTGTCCCGTCCCCACCTGGCAGATAGGTCGGGAATCAGACGGGCGCGCCGACCCCAGGCCCACAAGCCAGCGCAGAGAAGCAGCGCTAAACCCAGCTCACTCTGCCTGTCCCACCAGGTGAACCTGTCTGGGATTGCGGGAAATCTCTTTTTCACGCAGAGAGTGGTGAGTCTCTGGAACTCTCTGCCACAGAGGGTAGTTGAGGCCAGTTCATTGGTTATATTTAAGAGCTAGTTGGATGTGGCCCTTGTGGCTAAGGGGATCAGAGGGTATGGAGAGAAGGCAGGTACGGGATACTGAGTTGGATGATCAGCCATGATCATATTGAATGGCGGTGCAGGCTCGAAGGGCTGAATGGCCTACTCCTGCACCTAATTTCTACGTTTCTATGAAACATGGCCAGCGCGGAGCAGCGCTGGTATCTCGTCAGTCCAGTCAGGGCTTGTAGGTTAATCAGGCGAGATAGGCAGAGTTGAGCTGCATTTAGCGCTGGATTGAGCCTCCGAAGCCTCGCGCGTGAGCCAAAAAATTGTCTGAAGAAGGGTCTCGACCCGAAACGTCGCCTATTTCCTTCGCTCCTTAGATGCTGCTGCACCCGCTGAGTTTCTCCAGCATTTTGTGTAACCCTCGATTCTCCAGCATCTGCAGTTTCTTCGTTAACAAAAAATTGTGTGTCCCGTCCCGTCCCCTCCATGTTTTGATAGCAGTTCCGTGCCTGCCTGCATCCACCATTTGTCAGCTGTTGCTCACCTCTCTTCACCAACTATCTTCCCATGACCCCATCAATCTGAAGAAGGGTCCAAACCCAAAACGTCATCTGTCCTTTTTTTTTCCACATATGCTGCCTGATCCGCTGAGTTGCTCCAGCACTATTTTTGTTTTATGCAGCAGTCGACATTGTATCAGTGTCAACTGAATATCAAAAAAAATTAAAGGAGAGCCATGCAGCTAATTGTTGCTTTCATATACATAAATAGTATAATTTAAACTGGAAACAATATATTCTGACGCAAAGTTAAACTGTCCAAGGGAGAATCATAAATATCCCTCAAGGCACACAGTACTTCAGGTCTGTTTATACATTAATCCACTCAGAACAAATGGCTTTAGAAATTCAAAATAGCATTCTCTCATATATACTCAAATGCTCTTTATAAGTGTAAGTTATAATTGGGCCTTCTATGGAGTGTGTCCTGGGAAAGCAATGATGTTAAAAGGAGTCTTATTGTCAACTTGTATATAATTCATGTGATACATAAGCAGAAGAAATATTGATTGTGTCTTACCTGTTATTTATCCAAAGGGAGCTGACTGTAAGTGACCTAAAAAAGGCATTTGAAACGATCGATCCTTCTATAGATACACAAACCCTGAGTACATATTTAGGTCAAGGTTTCCAAACTACAGGTGAATTACTTACTGAGGCTTCTGTGGCAGACATTGACACTATATTAGACAGACTACAAGCAAGTGATGTGAAGAGGATAGGACCACCTCAATAGTACAGATATTTTTCAATTGTTATTTTAAATAAATTACATGTTGTAAAGATTGCAGTCTTGCTTATTGCTAATGTTTTAAAATCACTTAATATTGTACAATTGATTTTAATTATGAGAATATGGTTACATGAGAAGACCATTTCTGGAAATCTTCAAAACAACATCAATTATATGCTTAATTAAAACTGCCATTTATTTTAAGGCAGAATATACATGAACCATGAAAAATGCAAGTTAAAAGTCACTCTGATAGTATAACGTGTCTAATTATAGATTCAAATTGTCATATTGTAGTAATTCTGTGCTAATAAGAGGATATGAGATGTTAGTTGTCAACAGAAAGCTTGAAGAAAGATCCTTCAGCCCTTTAAGTCTGTGTTGATCATTGAGCACCCATTAAAAAAAAACATTAAATCTACCCTGACCCATTTTATTCTGCCCATATTTTAGGCCTCGAGACTAAAAATATGGGCAGAACTGTTCATGTGGTTTAATAGGTTAATCTGATACCTAATTTTCACCCAAGCAGAACTCAAGATTTACATCTTTGACATCGATGACACCCACTTTTTTAGCCAGATTCTTGCTACTTACATTTTATACCCAGATATATGCTGGGTTATCTCAGCAGCCAGCAATTTGATATTTATCCATGCAAGTGTCAGCAGTTTTTGGACAATTAACCTGTCATCCAAAAACGGAAGTACTGAATTTATAGATTCCTGCTGGCAAGTATGTTACACCGCTACACATGTCGGATGCATTCAGATTAAGTATGATAAATGAAGATCTCCCAGAAGTCATTCCATCTCTTGATTGATAAACTTACATATTTCAAATTATTTGCTCCGATTTTGATTGAGTAGATTGGAATGGAATACTTTATTGTCACATGTGCCTAAGCAGTGAAATTCTTCGCTTGCATACCCAATGTTTACAAATAGCAGCCATCTACGGCGCTGGCAAAGTTACAAAGCACACCGGCTCCTCCTTTTGTTCTCCTTGAGATTTATCTTTGTTAGTAATTCTGTGGGATACAATATTGCACTAAAATAACTAAGAATTACTAAATTTCTCAGTAAGCCAAGCAGAAAAGTTACTGAGTTTATTAGAAATATAGATTACTAGAATATATGAAAGATATAATTAAATGCAATGAACAGCCTAATGAAATAATGTACCAAATGTATAGAGGAGTGGATTTCTAAAATCACAATGAAAATCTCTACTGAAATATGTAAAAATCACACATACACACAGTTTTAAATTATGTATGATATAATACTAGACATTATGTATATTTTTGGTTAAATGTTGCAAATATTTAAGGAAAGCCTGTGTCTCAATAAAAGTGTGGTTAGTGTGTGTGACTTTGCAGCCCCCCCCTCCCCCCCCCCCCCCCCCCCCCGCAACCGCACGTTGAGGGGACCAACTTGGTCTCGTATTTTACAAATATTGGTTCTGGAGGTCAGTAAATTAGGAATACAAAATCAAAATAATGAAGATTTTATATTTTATTTATTTTTCAGAAAATGTAAGCAATAGCATTGCAATGCCATAAAAAATACTTTTGCAGTAAATTAGTGAACATTTAACAACATGTTCACATATAGCTCTTCTCTTTATGCTGGCAGCTTCATTGGATATCTTTAACCTGTTTGCTTGTAAGTACGATTACATGTCATTTAAAATTAGCAATCTTTCTCAAAGGAGGCAATGCAGTTAGTGGCAAAGTTCATAGACAAATTTTGTAACTGGGGCTAAGACATTATTTGCGCTAAGTTTGGGAAGGATAATTCAGTCAATGATGCTGCAACTCATTTGAGACTTCTGAATGTGAACCGTTAATATCAGAAGTGCTTAATACAAGCATGAATCAATTTGATGCTATCTAAAAGTTGTTTGGAGTCTCTTCAACCATGTGCTTTTACCTCTGACAATGAAATGACAATGAAAAAGTAAGAAACAAATTGAAAATAGTAATTAGGTAAATATTTTAAATTTGATCCCTGGATTATATCTGATGCTACTTCTATCAATTTTCCTCTCAAAGGAAAAGTTTCTGAACTCGTGAAAGTTTGAAGAGTTTATAAAATAGTTTTATTTTGACATTTGATCTTCATAAAAGTGAAACATTTCTACTTGCTTACATGGATTTATAGTTTATAATTTAGCAATCAAAAGCAAGTAGTTTGCGGAGACAATCGCTTTTATACATGCGGCCTATTTTTTAGGAATCATCTTATTCCCGCTGACAGCCATTGGAATTAGCTTTTCTCTGCATTCCATAGATAGATGGTTTTCAATGAGGACATTCAATGGCATCTTGGCAGTCACAAAGCCCTGTCTAAGAAACATTTAAAAAAAGAGAGAATTTAGCGACAAGTTCAATATATGGGCTCTAAATACATTCTCTCAGATCAGTTAAGGATTTTTACACAATGTTATAAGATGGCCACGGTGTTACTAGTAAATGCCAGTTAGATCCGTTTTTTTGCACACGCAAACCAACTACAGAAGTTCCAAGTTTACAATGATTAACATTGTATCACAACTCACTGGAGCCCTAGAACAATTAAGTCCAGCAGCATTCATGGTGCTGGGATGAACCTACAGTATTTTGCAGACAATTGCACATTATTCCCCTCTGGATGAATCGATTGTAATCATGTATTGCTTTTCCGTTGACTGGTTGGCACGCAACAAAAACTTTTCATTGTACCTCGGTTCACATGATAAAAAACTAAACTCAAACTCTTCATATTCCTAGTCTTTAAATTCGTTTTTTGTGTTTAAAATGTTGCACAGGAAAATGATATATTTTCCAATCAATACAGCAAATTTCAAGTGAGTGCAGGAAGTAGGGCCTCCGTGAGTAAAAGAGTGTGAGTAAAAGAGTGTGAGTGCATTGAGCCAAATGCCAAACTATCAGGATTTATGATTACCGTATTTCCCAGCAATAAAAACGCACCTGCGTCAAAGACGCATCCCCATTTTGAGTAGCTAAATTTTGAAAAAAGGCTGGCGGAACATAGAATTTCTCACACTCAAAAAAAAAATAAATAAATAAAATAAAGAAAGTAACAATTCAATTTGTCCAAGGCTTCCAGATCTCCTCCATTTTGAATGACTGAATGGGTGGAGGGTGGCGGCAGGTGGAAAGATGGTGGGAACAACGGGAGCACACCGAGACAAGTTGAATCAGTTGTGATCTTATTGAATGACAATACTAGTTCAAGGGACCAATTCGGGGGAAAGTTCCTTTCACAGCGTGTGGGGAGTCTGGCCCGGGACAGTAAGGGCAGGAGCATTGAGAAGGAGGGGGTCGGGGATCATGCCAGCAACTCACTCACTCACTGCCGCTACGGACGTAGAACCACCGCATTGTGACTGCTCCTCCCGCTCGTCGGCCTCGCTCACATCAGCTGCTTCCTGCAAATCCTTAAATTCCGACTGCCGCCGGGAGCAGGACATGGCCTCACTTGCTGCGCTGGGTGACACTGCATGGCATTCACTGCCCGGTCCGTGTCTTTCAAGAGCAAAGATCATAGAGTGGAGCGGGTCAGCGGGTGGTGGATAACAGGACAGCTGGCGATAGAGCTTACTACTGTGTCAGCGCGAGTAACCTCAATTGACCCCTTGATCGCGTTGACACAGGAGTAAGCTCCGCCGCCCACTGTCCTGTTATCCATCGCCTGCTAATCCGCTCCGCTCTATGATCTTTGGTCTTGACCTGGTCCCCTCACTGTCCGGTCCCAGCGGCCGCTCGCAGCCACCCGAACTACTTCCCTCCCCGGCCATAATGTGGTGGTTCTGTGTCCGGAGCGCCGCGGCAGCGGTGAGTGAGTTGCCGGCATGATCCCCGACCCCCTCCTTCTCAACGCTCCTGCTTGTGCTGACCTGGGCCAGACTCCCCACACACTGCGAAAGGAACTCCCCCCCCCCCCCACCGGCGCTGTCCTTTTACAGCCGCTTCCCATCAGCTGTCAGCAATGAGGGATAGACTTGGCTATCCCTCAGTACAGCAACATCGTTCTTGATGTTGTTGTACTGAGGCATAGCCATGTCTATCTTTCTTGGCTAACAACCTAACTTTCGGCGTCCTAGACGCAAGTAAATTTTTGTGCCTTATTTTTGGGTATAAAATAGCATCTTCATTGCCAGCAAATACGGTATTGGAAAGTGAACTGTTGGAATTTGACTGTACCTGCTCCTATTTTCAGTGTGAGATTATTTGATTGTTAACAATATACAGTAGCCTCTTCCCTACACTAATCCTTAATAACTGAACAAGATCAGAAAGTACCCAGTGAAAAATAATGAAGCTGGTTGCAGAATAAACTGGTTTCCGTGAACTGGCTGTTTATCATGACTTGATTCAGACCCTCACCTTTTCATTAGCAGTTCCAAGTCTTCTTTTTCAATGGTTCTTCTTTTAGCATGTTTGCTGTAAACATCCATATCATCACAGAGCTGTTTGAAATACAACTCCAGGCTGCAATAAAAAGGCATTTGTAAAAACAGCAGAGGCATTACCATTATAATGAAAATTAATATTTGAACAATTTGCAATATTTTGTGCATAAAGCTCCACTTGCCACTGGTTAATTGCTCCAAATGCCTCCTTCTTCACTCTCATTTTGGCATAGTGGGTAAACACAGACTTTACAAAGCTGCTTGGCAAAACTGTTTTCTTTCGATTTTGTTTTGGCTTTCTTGGATTATTTACTTTTGCAAGTGGTTTCTGTGCCCTGATGAAAAGGGATGCAATATTTAACAACAGCACAAGCAACACTTTAAGTAATAAAGGATCCGATATCTATAAAGCAGATTCAAAATCAAAAACATGTATTTCACATCTATACCCTGTTTCCCAGTTCAATTGCACTTTGCAAAGCAGACATTTCTTTAGATCAGAAGTTGACAGCCCGGCAAGCCACGGCCAAATCCCAACAGCAGGCCTGGCTTTGCCGCTGTGAATCCGGCAACCTGCCCGGAGGGGGAAGCAGGAAGAGGAAGATGGAGGGAGATGGCAGTGGACGCTGGACAAAGGGCCCTCTAAGAAGAACTGGAGGGAGGGGGTAGGGGTTCTTACTTTCTGCGCCCTCAAGGTTGGATGCGGGAAGTGCACCCCGGGGAACAAGGGCAGAAGAGGGTTGTGCAAGTAGAGGGACAACGGTTCGATCTAATCTGCCTAAGAAGATGATATTTCATCATGAATCTGGAGAGCTCCTAATGGGGCGAAGAGCATCGAACACTAACCACACTGAACACCAAAGTCAACATCAGAGTTTCAGGTATAACAGAAGATATTTTGGTTTTAGTTTTAGAGATACAGTTCGTAAAGAGGCCCTTCAGCCCACCAAGTCTGCACAGATCAGCGGTCCCCCGCACGCTAACACTATCCTGCACAACACACTGGGGACAATTTAAATTTATACCAAGCTAATTAACCTACAAACCTGTACGTCTTTGGAGTGTTGGAGGAAACCAAAGATCTGGGAGAAAACCCATGCAGGTCATGGGGAGAACGTACAAACTCTGTACAGACAAGCAGCCATAGTCAGGATCAAACCTTGGTCTCTGGTCTGGGTATCTGATTTAGGCATTGATATTTGATTCATTTTACTACTACCACTATACAAAAGGAAAGCCATTTCATCTTTTCTCTAAAGCAAAATTTGCGACACTCCAGGAAACATTTCCACAATTGGAAACACGAGCTCATGTCAATTTTCCTCTCTCACGCCTTCAGTAGCACTGATGCCAAACTTAGCATTTCAGGCACAATCTTTGTTGAGCTGTCAATTCAAAGACCTTGGATGTTAAACCATGATTCTTGCTCTGTTTGCGTCTACATAACACCAGTGAATTACATTTGGTAACCAAGTCACCAGAGGAGCTGGTGTGTGTGTGGGGGGGGGGGGGGGGGGGGGGGCGGGAGTGTGTGTGGGGAGGGGTGAAGCGGGTGTGTGTTGGGGGTGGTGGGGTGGGTGGGTGTGTGTGGGGGGCATGGGGCGGGTGTGTGTGTGGGGGGCATGGGGCGGGTGCGTGTGGGGGCAGGGGTTGTGTGGGGGCAGGGGGTGTGTGTGTAGGGGGATGTGAGTGTAGAGGGGTGTGAGTGTAGGGGGGTGGGTCCTCCTTGACATACCCCCCCCACTCTTAACAAGGGCAGAGTCCCCCTTGTCCTCACTTTCCACCCTACCAGCCATCACATACAACAGATAATCCTCTGACATTTTCGCCACCACTGGCCACATCTTCCCATTTCCTCCCCTTTCGGCATTCCGCAGAGACCGCTTCCTCTGTAACTCCCTGGTCAATTTGTTCCTTCCCACCCAAAACACCCTCTTCCCTTGCAACCGCAGGAATTGCAACACTTGTTGCTTTACCTCCCCCCTTGACTCCATCCAAGGACCTAAGCAGTCTTTCCAGATGATGCAGATGTTCACCTGCACCTCCTCCAACCTCATCTATTGCATCCGCTGCTCTAGGTGTCAACTGCTCTACATCGGTGAGACCAAATGCAGGCTTGGCGATCGCTTCGCCCAACACCTCCGCTCAGTCCGCATTAACCAACCTGATCTCCCGGTGGCTCTACACTTCAACTCCCCCTCCCATTCCGAATCCGACCTTTCTGTCCTGGACCTCCTCCATGGCCAGAGTGAGTCTCACCACAAATTGGAGGAGCAGCACCTCATATTTGTGCCTTCTTTATGGTTACATCATTCTGCTGGGTCCAGGAAAGATCTTCGGTGATATGCACGCCCAGGAATTTGAAGTTTTTGACCCTCTCCACCATCGTCCCATTGATATAAACAGAGTTATGGGTCCTCATCCTTCCCCTTCCAAAGTCTACAATCAGTTTCTTAGTTTTACTGGTGTTGAGAGCCAGGTTGTTGTGCTGGCACCATTTGGTCAATCGGTCGATCTTACTTCTATACAGATTCATCACTATCTGTAACACATCCAACAACAGTGGTGTCGTCGGCGAACTTGATGATGGAATTTGCCCTATGACCGGCTACATAGTCATTAGAATAAAGTGAGAAAAGCAGGGGGCTGAGTACGCAGCGTTGAGGTGCTCCTATACTGATTGTTACTGAGGATGAGGTATTTCCGCCAATTAGGACAGACTGTGGTCTGTGGATGAGAAAGTCAAGGATCCAATTGCAGATGGATGCGCAGTGACCCAGTTCCGTGAGCTTGGTAACCAGCTTGGAGGGGATGATGGTATTGAACGCCGAGCTGTAGTCTATAAACAACAGCCTGACATAAGTGTTTTTATTGCCCAAGTAGTCCAATGCGAAGTGGAGAGCCAGTGAGATTGCATCCTCTGTTGACCTGTTGTGGCGGTAAGCGAACTGTAGTGGGTCGAGGTTCTTGTCAAGGAAGGGGTTGATATGCGCCATTATCAACCTCTCAAAGCACTTCATTGCCACCAACGTTAGTGCCACTGGTCAGTAGAGCCATCACAGTTCTGGAAAAAGGTCTTGTGGATAGATGAGACGAAGATTAATTTATATCAGAGTGATGGAAAGAGCAAAGTATAGAGGAGAGAAGGAACTGCCCAAGATCCAAAGCATATCACCTCATCTGTGAAACAGGGTGGTGGGGGTGTTATGGCCTGGGCATGAATGGCTGCTGCAGGTACTGCCTCACTTATCTTCATTGACGATACAACTGCTGATGGTAGTAGCATAATTAATTCTGAAGTATATACAGTAGACACATCCTATCTGCTCAAGGTCAAAACTCATTGGCCGGCAGTTCATTCTACAGCAAGACAATGATCCCAAACATACAGCTAAAGCAACAAAGGAGTATTTCAAAGCTAAAAAATGGTCAATTCATGAGTGGCCAAGTCAATCACTCGATCTGAACCAATTAAGCATGCCTTTTATATGCTTAAAAAGAAAACTGATGGGGACTAGCCCCCAAAGCAAGCATAAGATAAAGATGACTGCAATACAGGCCTGGCAGAGCATCACCAGAGAAGACACCCAGCAACTGGTGATGTCCATGAATCGCAGACTTCAAGCTGTCATTGCATGCAAAGAATATGCAACAAATTACTAAAAATGACTACTTTCATTTACACGACATTGCTGTGCTCCAAACATTATGGTGCCCTGAAATGGGGGGGACCATGTATAAACACTGGTGTAATTTCTACATGTTGAATTCAAAATGTTTAAAAATGGCCTTTGTTAAAATCTGACAATGTGCCTTTAACCACATGTGATTCTTTCTATTACAAATCTCAAATTGTGGAGTACAGAAGCAAATAAATAAATGATTGGCCTTTGTCCCAAACATATGGAGGGGACTGTAGATACTGAAAATGGACAAGTTCCTATTAAAAAAAAATCATCCCAATCCTACACTTGCAAGATAGAGCTGCCCAGATTTAGTACCGAGACAAGACAGAGATGGAAAAGACTGAAAGAGAATTAAAATAATTTGGCCAGTTTCTTTGGCTGAACTACATTTACATCATTCTAATTTGAAACTCCATTAAAATATTTCAAATTATCAGTATTTTAGTTTCTTTCTATGTCTGAGAATTTTATTTTGAAAGCTAAATTTGACAAAGTGTGGATCTCTGAAGATCAGGAAAGACCAGGTCACTGTTAGCATAACTCTACTGGTCTCGAGCTAAGGCCAAGCAGCCTTAATTTAAGAGCTCCACTGGAGTGAGAATTGTAAAAAAAACACAATGAAGAAAAGAATGTAATATCTGAAAGATAAGCAGCTCTTTAATTTGGTGTCTTCCGTAAAAATTGTTTTTCTCTTCCCTCCCTCCACACCAAATCCATATGCAGAATTGGAGCAATGCTTGCATACCGACAGTACTTACCGTCTACCCAGTATTTTGAGAAAGTGTGGTGTGGTCAGTAATGGAGATGATTTCAATACCTTCTCACTTGACTGGAAAGTCTGTCTCACTTTATTTATGAGTTTCCAGACCATAAAAGAAAATAAAAGATATGGATTAGATTGCATGTATAATCGTTTACATGATTAAAATACTTTATATAATCTGTTTCCATATTAGTTTAAGACACAATATTGGGTTTAAAACTTTCACTTACATTGCACATCACTTTTTACAGCTGCAGTTATGATCTATGCCGTTTTAATGATTTTGTGTATCTTTGAGTTTTACCTTTACTGTCGTCTTTCTCATATTCAATGTTGTGCATCAATTCTTCCACATCCATTTCATCGGATTCTGCATCTCCATCTGATTCGGTGTCTTCCATTCTTGCATTATCTGTTTCACCACCAGCCAACTCGTCATTGTCCAATCGGGATGCACCTGCTCTGCTGCCACCAGCCAATCCGGATGTACCTGCCATGTTGCTGCTCAATCCCGACACACCTGCGATGCTACCATCCAATCCGGATGCAACCTTTCTGTTGCCGTCCAATTTGGACGCAACATTTCTGCTGTCATCCAATCTGGACGCACCCTTTCTGCTGCCGTCCAATCCGGATGCACCCGCCATGCTGCCGTCCAATCCGGATGCGCCCGCCATGCTAGTGTCCAATCTGGACGCACCCTTTCTGCTGCCGTCCAATCCAGATGCACCCTTTCCGCTGCCGTCCAATCCAGATGCGCCCGCCATGCTAGTGTCCAATCTGGACGCACCCTTTCTGCTGCCGTCCAATCCAAATGCACCCTTTCCGCTGCCGTCCAATCCGGATGCGCCCGCCATGCTGCCGTCCAATCTGGACGCAACATTTCTGCTGCCGTCCAATCCGGACGCAACCTTTCTGCTGCCATCCAATCCGGACGCACCCTTTCTGCTTCCATCAAATCCGGACGCGCTTGCCATGCTAACGTCCAATCCGGATGCGGCCACCATGCTGCCATCCAATCCGGATATGCCCGCCATGTTGCCGTCCAATCCGGATGCGCCCGACATGCTGCCGTCCAATCCGGACGCACCCTTTCTGCTGCCGTCCAAACCGGATGCAACCATTCTGCTGCCGTCCAATCCGGATGCAACCATTCTGCTGCCGTCCAATCCAGATGCACCCTTTCTGCTGCCATCCAATCCGGACGCAACCTTTCTGCTGCCGTCCAATCCGGACACATCCTTTCTGCTGCTGTCCAATCCGGATGCACCCTTTCTGCTGCCGTCCAATCTGGACGCAACATTTCTGCTGTCATCCAATCTGGACGCACCCTTTCTGCTGCCCTCCAATCCAGCTACATTGCCATTGCTGCTGTCCAATCCAGGCGCATCCACTCTGCTGTTGTCCAATCTGTGCGCATTCGCCCTGCTGCTGTCCAATCCAGCTGCGTCAGCACTATCGCTGTCCAGTTCTAAACTTCCCAGTTCTTTTATTTTAGCACCTTGCATTCTTTCTGTGACTGCTTCAAAGTCTTTTCTGCTTTCACCACCTTCAGTTCCCACTATTCCATTATTCATTTTAGGACCCTCTGCATTCTCTCCATCCTCTTCAGCATATTCCATTCTTCCAGTATCTTCCAAAATATCCACAGTTTCACCATCTTCATCTCTTCCATCATTCACATCATGTCCTTCCACTGTTTCATCAACTAGCATATTCTCAGGGTGCTGCATCAATGGTGACTCCTGTCTATCTCGTATTGGCAATTTCTGCTCTGGCATCTCCAAATCTGCAGATGAACAAGAATGCTATCACAACAAATTCCTCCAAATGTCCTTCCTCCCACCACAATAAACTAACAGATCAATACAGAAACTCAAATGTCAATTCTATAACTTTGATACTTTAAAAAGTTGATTGCTTTGTTAATTATCACTTGATGGTCTGCCAAGAGCAAGATTGTTACTGCTAGTAATCGGAATGGAACATGCGACAATAATCTGAACCAAATGTGTTGGGTTTTTTTCAGCGTATTGACAAACTCAGATTGAGACATATGGTTATAACCCAACTCCAATGGGCTTGATAATGTTTTAATCTAAAAAAAATCAGGACATGGTAGAGAACACAAGCGAATGTTGAATTTGAAAGATACAAGGGGTTTGAAAATTGTCAACAAGCATTTCAAACAAGGGTCCTTACTGATGGAAGAGTCACAAAGGCAAAAGAAGTTGCTGACTTTAGGGAAAAAAAGTATGAATCCATTCCATGGAATAAATTCAAAGAAATGTTAAGTATTGTTCTCACTAATTCTTTCTCCTCCTTTGCCTTTTATAACTGCACTTGATTGGGATGAGACACTTTTTGTGGCTGGACCAAGCATCCAATCGTAATTATAAAAAGTGTATCCTGGTACACCTCAGTGATTACTGGTTAATGGCAAGGGACTTGACCTTGGGCTGAACGGAATATGATTCCCCAGTAGTTATTTCTGCGCTCTGCAGTTTTATTTATTTATTTACTTACTGTGCTGTATGCAGTAAGCAGTCTCATAATACAGGTCAGCTGCTCACCAGTTTCTCTTATTCTGCTCGAAGGGATTTTGTTGGGAAACTACTCATTTTAACTTTTGACCCAACAACCAGCAAATAGAAATGATATCAAAATATAAACAATGCATTGGAAGGAGCTCAAATCATGTATTAATCTTTTTTGACGGGACTTAAACTGTCAAAGACTAGCAAAGACCAACATTTGATGACACTTCATTGTATATAATCCTTCTGCAAAGTAAAATAATCGATTTACTTTTTTAAACTTCCTTATCTCTTCAAATTGGTTCAATTCCAAAAAAATTAATTTTAAATCAGGGTACATTTTGAAATATACCCAAAATGTGTAACGCAAATTGTAATTTTAATTTGTAACTAGACTAAGTGCGACCCATTGGGTCCCCCAACGCAACCTGTTCCCCAATACAATATACCACCACTCACCCGTTCCCCCAATGCAACCCATCCCCCCAACACAATATTGCACCACTGAAGCATAGCCCGGCACAGGCACTATTCCCCCGCTTCACCCACTCTCCCTCCCTACCCCTTCCTCTCCCTCAATCTCCCTCCTCTTCACCCTCCCACTTCTTTACCCTCTCCTCCTCCCCTCCCCAATCCCTCCCTGACCTCTCCCCCCCTCTCCTTCCCCCTACCCTCAGTCACTCCCTCCCACCATGACTCCTCTCCCATCCGATCCCCTCCTATCCCTCTATCCCCCACTCCTTACCTCCCTCTATCCCCCCTACTATCCCTCCTGACCTCCCCCACTGCCTTCCTCTCTATTCCCCACTCCCTATCTCCCCCACTCTATCCCCTTTCCTCCCACACTCTCCTCACCTTCCCCACTTTCACCCTCCCTACCCCTTCCTCTCCCTCAATCCTTTTAGGATCTTTCCCATCTCCTCCCCCAATCCCTCCCTCTCCCCTACCCTCAGTCAGTCCCTCCCTCCATAAAATGCAGCATCTGCAGTTTCTTCCTCCACAGGTCATGTGTGTGTGTGTGTGTGTGTGTCTCAAACTCCACGCAAACTGCTCGGCCACCCTGCAGCCCGACTCTCCCTCCCTCCGCCCACACTGGCTCAGCCACTGCTGGGCCCGTCCTCGCCCTGCCCACCCACTGCCAGCGCTCGGCCCATCCCCGTCCTGCCCACCACCCTACCTGCCTGCCTGCTTGCTTGCTTGCTGCCGCTGTCGGGGGATGGAGCCGTGTTCGTCACGGTGGCCACCACGAGTTTCGATGAGCTGGTGGAGAAGATCTCCTCCGAGAAGGCCGTGAGGGTGAATTACCGCAATGGCGATGGCAGAGGAGACGGCCCAGGGGGGGGCGGGCAGACGGGACCGCCACTGCCGCAGAGAGCGGGCGGGAGAGAGGGGTGAGTGATGAGGGAGAGAGAGACGGGACCAGGGCCTCCACTAAACCCCCCCCCCTGCTGCCGCCAGTGGTGGAGGAGATGATAGACAAGTTAGTGTGAGGAGGGGAGAGGAGTTTGTGTGTGAGGCGGGACAGGCCGCTGTCGGTGGGACAGGAAGGGGTGTTGCTATCCTGGCCGTGGCATTGACTGACAGGAGAAGAGACCAATCTGCGTGGCGCTGACAGAAGGAATCTGAGCACACGCGTTTTTAGAGATTTTTAAACCTCGATAACTTTTACAATATACCATAGATTGGAACGAAACTTGTTGCACTCGCAGCACAGGAGTAACCTGGCGAATAATCGTAGTGCTATCGAGTAGTCTTTACGCAAATAGGAAAACCCCACAAACCGGAAGAGAACAAGATCAGAGTTTTAGTTATGTATAGATGTCACAACATTTCCTTGCTTAATATTCACATCGAAAGAAAAAACTAAACCCAAATGCTATTTCTAACTTCACGACAACCAAATTTGTACATGTGCACTGCACCTTCTCTGTAGCCATCATTTTCCTGACTGTGTGAAATGATAACGATTTCTATAAGAGAAAAGAAATTACAATTGCCATTTGTGATTAACTTTTTTACATCGGTCAGCATTTTACATAAAAAGCTTATGAAATCAATATGTAAATTTGTATTATTTCTTTATGTACAAGAGGAAAAATGTAAAGTGAGGTATGAGAGCACAGCTGAACAGCTTTGGACAAGAGTAAGAAATGTATTTTTCAAAAGGTACACTAAAGGAAGCTTAAAATTTGAAAGGGAAGGCGTCTTCAGTGTAAGTAACAACCGCTCTCTGGCTGTAATTATACAAACGGCAACACAGGACATTGCAGATGCTGATATCTTGAGCAAAACACAAAGTGCTGGACAAAGTCAATGGGTCTGACAGTATCCGCAGAGAGAATGGACAGACAACGTCTCGGGTCAGGACCCTTCCTCACACCAATGGAAGGGACCTGACCCAAACATCATCTGTCCATTTCCTCCAAATATGCCCTAGGACCCAGTAGTTGGTAAGTTACTGGAGAGTATTCTCAGGGATAGGTTATACAGGCATTTGGATGGGGATGGGCTGATTAGGGATAGTCAGTATGGTTTTGTACGTGGGAAGTCGTGTCTCACAAATCTGATTGATTTTTTGAAGACGTGACCAAAAAGGTTGATGAGGCTGAGCTATAGATGTTGAGTGCATGTGTACATGGACTTCAGTTAGGCGCTCAACAAGGTTTCACATAGTAGGCTGCTCTGGAAAGTTAGATCGCATGGGATCCAAGGGGAGATAGCTGAATGGATAGCAAATTGGCTCCTTGGAAGGAAGTAGAGGGTGATTGTGCAAGATTGCTTCTCAGACTGGAGGCCTGTGACTGGTGGTGTGCCTCAGGATTCGGTGCTGGGCCCATTACTGTTTGTCATCTACATCAATGATTTGGATGAGAACATACAGGGCAAGATTAGCAAGTTTGCTGATGATACAAAACTTAGTGGTTTTGCAGATGGTTATGAACGATTACAGCAGGATCTGGATCGATTGGCCAGGTGAGCAGAGGAACAGTTGATGGAATTTAATACAGAAAAGTGAGAGGTGTTGCATTTTGGGACATCCTACACAGTAAATGGTAGGCCTCTGGGTAGTGTTGTAGGGCAGGGGGGTCGAGGAGTACAGGTGCATGGTTCCTTGAAGGTCAAGTCACAGGTAGATAAGGTGGTCAAAAAGGCTTTTGGCACTTTGGCCTTCATCAGTCAGAGTATTGAGTATAGAAGTTGGGAGGTCATGTTGCAGTTGTATAAGACATTGGTGAGACCGCATTTAGAAATATTGTGTTAAGTTCAAGGCACCATGTTATAGGAAAGATATTGTCAAGCTTGAAAGGATTCAGAAAAGATTTACAAGGATGTTGCCAGGACTAGAGGGAGAGGTTGAGTAGGATGGGTCTCTATTCCATGGAGCGCAGGAGGATGAGGGGAGATCACTGTATACAAACCAGAGGACATAGGTTCAAGGTGAAGGGGAAAAGATTCAATAGGAATCCGAGGGGTAACTTTTTCACACAAAGGGTGGTGGGTGTATGGAACATTCTGCCAGAGGAGGTCGTTGAGGCTGGGACTATCCCATTGTTTAAGAAACAATTAGACAGGTACATGGATAGGACAGTTTTGGAGGGATATGAACCTAGCGCAGGCAAGTGGGACTAGTGAAGCTGGGACATTGTTGGCCGGTGTGGGCGAGTTGGGCCGGAGGGCTTGTTTTCACACGGTATCACTCTATGACCCACTGAGTTCCTCCAGGATTTCGTGTCTTGAACCAATGGTTTAGTGATTAGGGATTATATAACTCTGTACATTTTGCAACCCACAAAATAGGTAAATAGCCCCTAAGTAATATAATAGACATTCACTCCGACATAATCTAGTGGATTCAACCATTATCAAATCAATCCGAAACAGAATACCGGAAACCACAGGAGTGTCATCCCCGCGTGGATCGCTAGTGAAATCCTCTGCTCCATACTCCATCTGAGGGTCTGTATCTGCCAAGATCTTTGCTTCCATGAGATGTTGAATCCCATCTCTTCCTGCATAGAGGGTCTTCACAGATCCTTCCTCATCTGATGCAAACTGCTTTTGTTTCTTCAGGTCAAGCCCAGTATTCAGACCAAATTTATTTCTCACTTCTTCGTTTGAAACAGCCTCTGCCTCATCACTTTGTGTTTGCTGGGGTGTTGGGCACAGTTCAGTAATACCAACTTCATTGAGCTCCGCATTTGTAATAGATTTCTCTTTCTCTTTATTGTCACTAGCCATTTCTTGTATTTCTGGAGATGATTTTTCTAGATTATTAAAGGAAATGTTTTCCCATTATCTTTTTGTTTGTAAGCCGTTCGACTGACTAAATATGTTAAAATTATATAAATATTTCTTCATCAAAGGTAAAATACTACAAATAATAGAAGTCTGAAAACCGAGATCACTATATATTACTCAGCAGTTTAAAACAACATCTGTGGAAAGAGAAACAGAGGTAAATGTTTCAGGTTGATGATCTTTCACTTGAAACATGAACTATATTTCTTTCTTCACAAATGCTGCCTGACCAACTAAGTATTTCTTGAATTTTATATTTCATAAATTCCCTTTGATAATAAAATCTTTTCAAATATGAAATTACTGCTATGGTTATCGTATTCAACAGAAACTGTTATTGACCAGATTTAATGCGTAAATATCAACTGGAAGCACAGTGCAATGATCCTTTTGAAATCTTCCAATTTATCATATTTTCACGCGAGTTATCACGCAAATCGCCGATACCATAAAGGCAATTTCCCAGAGAATGGAATGAACAATATTTAGAGGGGTTACCAGATTCAAAGCTAGATAGCTTGCTGATCACTGAACAAAGGTGGCAGAACTGCACCATCTGTGGATAATGGAAGTCAAAGGTGGGATTTTGTGCAAAGTTTGCATATGAGCTTACCCAGAGTCAGGGAATCAAGAGCCAGAGGACATAGGTTTAAGGTGAGAGGGAAAAGATTTAATAGGAACCTTTAACTTTTTCCACACAGAGGGTGGTGGGTAAATGGAATGAGCTGCCAGAGGTAGTTGAGGCAGTTACTATAACATATAAAAAGCATTTGGATAGGTACATGTATAAGAAAGGTTTAGAAAGATATGGGCCAAACATGGGCAGGTAGAACTAGCATTGATGGGACATCTTGAATGGCATGAGCAAATTGGGCCAAAGGGCCTGTTTCTGTGCTGCATGATAACTTTCTGTTGTCTGCGATTTAACTTATCGTGCCTTCCACAGCCATATCTTCTTGAGGCAGTGTCTCACATGCATGCTTTTGACTGGTCAGAGTCCACCGTTCTTTGCAGCTTCTTGCGTTACATAGGAATGCAAAAAGCTACAGCAAATGAGGACTCAGCTCAGTCCATCACAGGCACAGCCTCCGTCAAAAGCATCTGTCTCTCAAGGTGGCAGCATCACTGATCTTTACCATTCTGCCCATGCCCCCTTCTCACTGCTTTGAATTGCCAGACCAGGCAATAATGCAACCAGTCTGGATACTTTCAACAGCATATCTGTAGAAGTTAGAATATTCAGAGACTTACCAAATTTCTTTAAATTTATAAGAAAGTAAAGCCGCTAACACACCTTCTTCATAATTACATCATTTTGCTCGGCAAAGGACAAGTCTTCCGATATGTTAACTCAGATGCCAACTCAGAATAACATGAAATAACTGCGGACTTTGCTCAATACTCCTATCTACATTATTATTTTACTTCTGATATTGTAAGTAGCAGAATCCTATTTTTAGTAATGGTTATAGTATGTCCTACTTATATCTTGCTCTAATGCCTCATTATATTTCCCTTCATCTGCATTTCAGAGTGCTTCGAGAGCTTTCATGAATCAAAAGACTAAATCTGCAGTAGAATTATCTAGTGAAGTAATTCGGCATGAAATCTCTTTAGGCAGCAGATCCTATTCGGACAATTGAATCACACCTTGGAAGATTTCACCCAGCTTGTACAATTCTAGGATAATCACACTCTGAGATTCATGCCCTACACATGTAGGCTTCAGGCTCCCAGAACTGACCCACTTCAGCAAAATTCGATTAAAAAAAAAAGTTAATCCAGGCAGTGGTCACCTACTTTCGAGAAACCAATTAAAAAAACCAGAAGGGCCAGACAGTATTTGCATACATTTAAAACAAAAAAATTGAAGAGCCCACTTACGTGAGGAAGCAAAAAAACGGAACGTGCAATACCTTCTGCTTGTTGTAGGTGGAAAAGCACCCCTCCTTCAAAGTCATCTTCACTGATGAATTTGGTTCTTCTCGGTCTTCTGCTCAGAACTGGTACTGACACAGTTTCATCGATACCAAAATTAATTGAACTGCAACAGACAGAATATGATCAATACGTTTCCCACATGCCATAAATGATGGTGATACTGAAATGCTGTTTTGTGAGGTTAGATACACATCATCTGCTCTTTTATTTTCAGGTAAATCTATGAGGCATCGTCCAATTGGACCCGTCACAAACCATCCGAATGGCCAATCCACTGCAGAATGTTTAAGCTTTAGATTATTAACATTCTGGTACATTTTATCCACTAAATGCCAATATTAAATCACCATATAATGTATATATTACACAAAGCATATGCATACACTAGAATAAATGATGAGTTATGATGCACAAAAATTATGCCCTGCCGTGAATACTGAACAAGTTATGGCTCTTCTCTGGAAAACGTTAGGACACATTTCAGACCATTTGAGGTTTAAAAAATATTTTTTTAAGTGTTGAATGGACGAGTCAGAGAAATGTCTACTTATGATCCAAGACCAAAACTGACCAGGAGGTACAAATAAAAAAATCACCCTCTAATCCATTCAGAAGAAGCTGTTATTCTTAAGAGAGTGGGAAGAATTTGAAATCTGCTCTGTCAAACATTGAACAGTACAGCAGAAGAACAGATTCTTATGCCCACAATTTCTGTGCTGAACACGATGGCAAGATTATCATGAGAGGGGAGCTGGCTAAAGTAGACTGGAAAGGGATCCTACCCGGAATGGCGGTGGAACAGCAATGGCAGGAATTTCTGGGCATAATCCGGAAGAAAGGAAAGAAAGATTCTAAGGGGAGTAGGAGGCAACCGTGGCTGACAAAAGAAGTTAGGGATAGAATAAAACTAAAAGAAAAGATGTATAACACAGCAAAGAGTAGCCGGAAGCCGGAGGATTGGGAAACTTTCATAGGACAACAGAAGGAAACAATACGGGCTGAAAAGATAACATATGAGGGGAAGCTAGCCAGGAATATAAAGAAGGACAGTAAAAGCTTCTTTAGATATGTTAAGGGAAAAAGAGTAGCAAAGTCAAATGTGGGTCCCTTGAAGGCAGACACGGGTGAAATAATTATGGGCAACAAAGAAAAGAGTTGAATAGGTACTTCGGATCTGTCTTCACTAAGGAGAACACAAACAATCTCCCAGATGTACTGGAGGACAGAGGATCTAAGGGGGTAGAGGAACTGAAAGAAATGTTCATTAGGCGAGAAATAGTATTGGGGTAGGCTAATGGGACTGAAGGATGATAAATGCCCTGGGCCTGATGGTCTGCATCCCAGGGTCCTCAGGGAGGTGGCTCTAGAAATAGTGGATGTTTTGGTGATCATTTTCCAATATTCAATTGATTCAGGATCAGTTCCTGTGGATTGGAGGATAGCTAATGTTATCCCACTTTTCAAGAAAGGATCAAGAGAGAAAACGGGGAATTACAGACCAGTTAGCCTGACTTTGGTGGTGGGAAAGATGCTGGAGTCAATTATTAAAGAGGTAATAATGGAGCATTTGGATAGCAGTAAAAGGATTAGTTCAAGTCAACATGGATTTATGAAAGGGAAATCATGCTTGACTAATCTTCTGGAATTTTATGAGGATGTGACAAGTAAAATGGATGAAGGGGTGCCAGTGAATGTAGTGTATCTAGACTTTCAGAGAGCCTTTGATAAGGTCCCGCACGGGAAAACTTGTACTAAAATTAGAGCACAATGTATTGGGGGGTAGGGTGTTGACATGGATTAGAAAATTGGTTGGCAGACCGAAGCAAGAGTAGGAGTGAACGGGTTCCTTTCAGAATGGCAACAGTGGCGAGTGGAGTGCCGCAAGGCTCGGTGCTGGGCCGCAATTGTTTACCAATATATATATATATAAATATATATATATAAATTATATATGAATGATTGGAAGAGGAATTTAGGAGCAACACTAGCAAGTTTGCGGATGACACAAAGCTGGGTGGCAGTGTGGAACAGTGAAGAGGATGTTAGGAGGTTGAGCAGAGTGACCTGGACAGGTTGAGTGAGTGGGCAGATGCGTGGCAGATGCAGTATAATATAATAAAATGTGAGTTATCTACTTTTGCGGCAAAAACAAGGGGGCAGATTATTATCTCAATGAAGTTAGGTTAGGTAAGGGGGAGGTACAGCGAGACCTGGTGTCCCTTTACACCATCACTGAAAGTTGGCAGGCAGGTACAGCAAGCAGTGAAGAAAGCTAATGGAATGTTGGCCTTCATAACAAGAGGATTTCAGTACAGGAGTAAAGAGGTTCTTCTGCAGTTGTATAGGGCTCTGGTAAGACCACATCTGGAGTATTATGTACAGTTTTGCTCCCCTAATTTGAGGAAGGACATCCCTGTGATTGAGGCAGTGCAGCGTAGGTTCACGAGATTGATCCCTGGGATGGCGGGACTGTCATACGAGGAAAGATTGAAAAGACTAGGCTTGTATTCACTGGAGCTTAGAAGGATGAGGGGGTATCTTACAGAAACATATAAAATTATAAAAGGACTGGACAAGCTAGATGCAGTAAAAATGTTCCCAATGTTGGGTGAGTCCATAACCAGGGGCCACAGTCTTAGAATAAAGGGGAGGTCATTTAAGACTGAGCTGAGAAAAAACTTTATTTTTAAACCAGAGAGTTGTGAATTTATGGAATTCCCCCTGCCACAGAGGGCAGTTTTTTTGGGGGAGGGGGGGTAGGCCCCCCCCCCCCAATTCACTGGATTGGAAGGCTCTGAGCCTTAAGAGAGTGTTGGATAGTGGAGTCAAGGGATATGGGGAGAAGGCAGGCACGGGTTAGTGATAGTGGACGATCAGCCATGATCATATTGAATGGCGGTGCTGGCTCGAAGGGCCAAATGGCCTCCTCCTGCACCTATTTTCTATGTTTCTATGTTTCTAATCCAGATCCCTCTATATCCATATGCCTATCCGAAAGTCTCTTAAATACTGCTATTGTAATCTGCCTCAACCACCTTACCCGGCAGTGTGTTCCAGGCACCCACCACCCTCTGTGTACAATAAAGCTTGCCCCGTACATCTCCTTTAAACTTTGCCCCTCACCTTAAAGCTATGCGATCTAGGAAATTATTTTTCCCCCTGGTAAAATGGTTCTAACTGTCTACCCAAGTTTAATTAATAAAATGACAGGCATAGATACATTTTAGGCGAACTGGATAAACAAAGGGAGGGAAAATGAATACAAATTTTGCTGGTAGGATTAGAGGCTCATGTGAAACAAACAGGGAAAAAATGGGCCAAATAGTCTGTTTCTACATTGTATTTTCTATGGAATGAAAGAGCAATATTTTAATATGTTAATAATATAATTATTGTTACATTTTATCAGGTCTTCACACCTTGTAGTCCAGAGGAAACGTGTATATGGTCTTCTGATTTAAGAATCCCTTCTCTTTATAGTTGGTTTGAGCTTATCTCTGCATCAACCAGTAATACACAGGATTAAATTATAATCCCATGTGGGAAATATAATTTTAAATGTGAAGATCCAAGAAAGCAGAATTTGTGACCCAGAACTATATGTTCCTTGATCCAGGGATCAGAAGTTTCAGATGACTGCAATTATGGGCTGCATCAGTGAGGGGAGAGAAGTTGAATACAGAGGTGTAGTCAACGACTTTGTTGAGTGGTGTGGGCTGAATCACCTGCAGCTCAACACCAACAAGACTAAGGAGTTGGTGGCGGACTTTAGGAGGTGAGGAACACCCCTGTCCCATCTCCATCAATGGTGCGGATGTGCAGTTTACCAGGGAGTACAAATACCTTGGAGTTTACCTGGACAGTAAACTGGATTGGTCCAGGAACACTGAGGCCCTGTACAAGAAGGGACAGAGCCGGCTGTACTTTTTGAGAAGGCTCCGCTCCTTCAACGTCTGCAGTGAGATGCTGCAGATGTTCTACCAATAGCCAGTGCCATCCTCTTCGCTGCCGTGTGCTGGGGCAGCAGGGCGAAGACTACAGATGCCAATAGGATTAACAAACTCATCAGGAAGGCTGGCTCCGTCCTGGGGCCAGAGATAGATTCATGGGAGGTGGTCTTGGAGGGGAGGATGCTCATCAAACTGCGGTGCATCTTGGACAATACAGCTCACCTCCTCCATGACACACTGGTCAACCTAAGGAGTACCTTCAGCAACAGATCGATTCCACCAAGATGCAGTACAGAACGCCATAAGAGATCCTTCTTCCCTGTGCCTATCACACTGAACAACTCCTCCCCTTTCTGTCATGGGGTTGACCGACTCCCCTCCCCCTGCTCCCCAAACTTTGCACATCCCAATCCTTTCCACTCGTCACTTTAATTTCATGTTTCATGTATCTTTTATGACTGTTGGCAGATCAATTTCCCTCCTGGGATAAATAAAGTTCTATTGTATCGCAGCTTTCTTACCAAAATGGATACAATCATGGAACATAGCAAATTATTTGAAATACTATGCAAAAGAACCATTAGCAAAAAAAAATAAATCCATTAAAATTAATGTATGATTATTTGTCCATTTATTACCTAACTAGTCTTGAAATATCAGTCAATCCTGCAGTTTTCTCAAATGCTTCAGATTTTTCAGTTTTGTCAGGTTCTTGAATAAAAACAAAACAAGCACTTTAGCAAGAATGCAATGGATCAATAATTCCTATTTGCACAAGGTTTTGTGAATGGCATTCATTTAAGTAACTTAAGATTGGATTAGCCAGATACATTTGAAATATGGCAAATGGCAGACCAGTTTTAGTCAGACACAACTATTGGTTGGGACAAATCAGAAGAAAAATGATAATCATTGGCTGGACTACGATAAGAGGAAAACAAGAACTCCTGCTCACACTATCTAGTGACATATTCTCAAAACTACATGCCCAACATTCCTGAATGAAAACCTGATCAATAGCAGGGACTGTGGGTCAAAGGAGGAATTGAGTGAAATCCAGGTCAGTCGGGAAGTGGTGTTGGGTAAATTGAATAGATTAAAGGCCGATAAATCCCCAGGGCCAGATAGGCTGCATCCCAGAGTACTTAAGGAAGTAGCTCAGGAAATAGTGGATGCATTAGTGATAATCTTTCAAAACTCTTTAGATTCTGGAGTAGTTCCTGAGGATTGGCGGGTAGCAAATGTAACCCCTCTTTTTAAGAAGGGAGGGAGAGAGAAAACGGGGAATTACAGACCAGTTAGTCTAACATCGTAGTGGGGAAACTGCTAGAGTCAGTTGTTAAAGATGGGATAGCAGCACATTTGGAAAGTGGTGAAATCATTGGACAAAGTCAGCATGGATTTACAAAAGTAAATCATGTCTGACGAATCTTGTGGAATTTTTCGAGGATGTAACTAGTAGCGTGATAAGGGAGAACCAGTGGATGTGGTATATCTGGACTTCCAGAAGGCTTTCGACAAGGTCCCACATAAGAGATTAGTATACAAACTTAAAGCATACGGTATTAGGGGTTCAGTATTGATGTGGATAGAGAACTGGCTGGCAAACAGGAAGCAAAGAGTAGGAGTAAACGGGTCCTTTTCACAATGGCAGGCAGTAACTAGTGGGGTACCGCAGGGCTCAGTGCTGGGACCCCAGCTATTTACAATATATATTAATGATCTGGATGAGGGAATTGAAGGCAATATCTCCAAGTTTGCGGATGACACTAAGCTGGGGGGCAGTGTTCGCTGTGAGGAGGATGCTAGGAGACTGCAAGGTGACTTGGATAGGCTGGGTGAGTGGGCAAATGTTTGGCAGATGCAGTATAATGTGGATAAATGTGAGGTTATCCACTTTGGTGGCAAAAACAGGAAAGCAGACTATTATTTAAATGGTGGCCGATTAGGAAAAAGGGGAGATGCAGGGAGACCTGGGTGTCATGGTACACCAGTCATTGAAAGTAGGCATGCAGGTGCAGCAGGCAGTGAAAAAAGCGAATGGTATGTTAGCTTTCATAGCAAAAGGATTTGAGTACAGGAGCAGGGAGGTTCTACTTCAGTTGTACAGGGTCTTGGTGAGACCACACCTGGAGTATTGCGTGCAGTTTTGGTCTCCAAATCTGAGGAAGGACATTATTGCCATAGAGGGAGGGCAGAGAACGTTCACCAGACTGATTCCTGGGATGTCAGGACTGTCTTATGAAGAAAGACTGGATAGACTCGGTTTATACTCTCTGGAATTTAGGAGATTAAGAGGGGATCTTATAGAAACTTACAAAATTCTTAAGGGGTTGGACAGGCTAGATGCAGGAAGATTGTTCCCGATGTTGGGGAAGTCCAGGACAAGGGTCACAGCTTAAGGATAAGGGGGAAATCCTTTAAGACCGAGATGAGAAAGACTTTTTTCACACAGAGAGTGGTGAGTCTCTGGAACTCTCTGCCACAGAGGGTAGTTGAGGCCAGTTCATTGGCTATATTTAAGAGTGAGTTGGATGTGGCCCTTGTGGCTAAGGGGATCAGGGGGTATGGAGAGAAGGCAGGTATGGGATACTGAGTTGGATGATCAGCCATGATCATATTGAATGGCGGTGCAGGCTCGAAGGGCTGAATGGCCTACTCCTGCACCTAATTTCTATGTTTCTATGTTTAGATGAGATAACATCCATACCTCATCTTTAAATATGTGTTTTCTATTCTAGATCAAGATGTACTGAATGAAGAGCATTAACCAACTTTAAATTCCCCAAATAAAGAATGGAATAGTCAACTGTACTTCCTTTACCTCATTTAGGATCAATTAACAGTACCATCGCCAAATCTGTCTCCATGAACCAGAACCATTCTTGGATCAGGCACACAACTACTCTCGCTGAAAGAGTAAGTCGGAGGCTGCAAATCTAGTGGTAAGTGACAATCTTTCCCAGTGCCTTTTCCATTGTCTGGATGCCACAAGATTCTGACAGAATGCTTTCCATTTACCTGAGTGAGTTCCGCTTCAGAAACACCACAATAAAGCAGTTTGCTTGGTTGGCACTGAAACATCCTAAATATAGAACCTGACGAAACCCACACAGTCACAAGGGAGACAAGCAGACTCCACACAGACAGCACCCGAGGTCAGGATCAAACCTGGGTCTCTGGCACAGTGAGGCAGCAGCTCTATCAGCTGGGCTGAGCTGTGCCACCCATAGTGTTGCCAAATATAGAGATAGCTGATTAGACCAATCTGGGATTTAAATGCTTTTTCCACGCAGATGACAAAGATATAGGGATACTGTGGCATTAGCTGCAATTGATTTGAGATGCCTCTTTTCCTTTTAACTTCCTCCATTCAACTTTGGCACTATATATGAAACAGGATGATCCAATTCTATGTACCCAGTAGTGTGCCAATGTTGAAACTCTTCATGGATGTTCTAAGATACTCTGTCTGTCAACCATTATATTCTTTGAAGAAACTGCTCATTTCCAACAATAATATATACAGCTTTTCCCAATTTTCTAAATCTGATGATTAAAACAAATTTAAATCCAATACACAGAAATATTTGTCTTATCTACAGCTGCTATCCCCATTAAAAGCAAAACAGCTGGATGTGCTTTGCTCATGTTAAGAATTTCCAATTAATAACCTCTGCAACATATATCAATCACTGATATAGAGGATCAACCGTATTGTTGGTCACTGCAGCTCCTTCATGCCTTAATGTAACTAATAATGCTTAAAAATATATAAATCCCAAAACAGTTTTAAACAAATACCTTCATCTTGTTCCAAATAGTTGTGCACTCCCTCTTCAAAATCATCTTCGCTTATTACTTTGCGTTTTAAAGGTCTTCTACAAAGAATTGGTTTTGTAGTGGACTCCTCAAAATCAGGATTGATCAAACTGTAACTAACATATGTAGCCATTTGGATTATTTTTAAATATTTATTTGCTCTAGATACCATCACCACATTTATTTTGGTTATGGGCATATTACAGTATGGATCATACATTTCTCCAAATGCATTTGAATTCCTCTTACACAAGATGTACAAATATGTGCCAAAACGATCAAGAACCCAATCACTGGGCTTGTTATCACCACCCTCAACACCATTGATACATTTAAACATGCATTTTCTGGAGAATCAAAATATAGGCATTTCAGTAAAAGAGTTATTTTTATAATTGTTAACATTTTTAATTAAAAAATCTTCTCCCTTCAGGAATCTATTATTAAAATAATCCATCTCCAACATTTTTTCATCTGCAGGAGTAGGACTCTATGAAAATAAACACTTCCTCAAATCTACCATAACAAAGTGCTTGGGGATTTTTGTGCATACCCTCCACAGATATTGCCCTCAAAATTCAGGTAACTTGTGTAACTGCAACTTCACGTGCAATTTTCACACACTACCTTTAAGTTGTTTATTTGCCTTATTCTGTAAATAGTAAATAGTAGACTCAGTAAAATTGTAAATTGTCCCTAGCGTATGTGGGATAGTGTTTGTGTGTGGGGATCACAGCTCGTTGCGGACTCGGTGGGCCAAAGGGCCTGTTTCCACGCTGTATCTCTAAAACTAAAATAGACTTCAAACAATTAAAAGTTAACTTTTAATTTAGTTTTCACATTTTTTACCTTAGTCAATTATTTTCCTGATTTTTGCGTAGATAAGTTTTTAATATTTGTATGGTAAATGCAGAAAAATCCCTCAAAATAATTTCCAGACTATCATGTAATATGAGCATCAATTTGATCTGATTGTGTGGCTTACCCAACTATTGTTGAGATGTCTGGAGGTCTTATGCTCTTTTCACCTTCCTGAGGTTCTGGAATCACAAATTACATACTTCACCACATAAAATTAGAAGACTATTTCTATTCATTTCAACTTTGTTTTGCAATCATTATTCCAAAGAAAGTATGATTGTCCTGCTAAAATATGGTTGCAATCCTATATCCTTTAAGGATTATCAGAAATGTTACAGTTCTTTTCCCACCTGTCAATACTTAATTTTAGAAAAGACACATAGTTAATCTGCAATTGTCCTTTACACAAAGGGTAGGGATACTGAAGGTTTGCAGTAACCCATGTCCTCGTCCTACTCAAAAATTCACCTTCAACAAATATCCTTTTAATCTATGCAGGAAAGAACTTCAGATGCTGCTTTAAACCGAAGACAGACACAAAATTGAAGTAACTCAGCGAGTCGGGCAACATCTCTGGAGAAAAGGAATAGGTCACGGTTTGGGTCAAGGCCTTTCTTCAGACTGAAGAAGGGTCTCGACCTGGAACGTCACCTATTCCTTTTCTCCAGAGATGCTGCCTGACCTGCTGAGTTGCTTCAACTATTTATGTGCCTGTCTTCAGTTTAAAGCAGCATCTGAAGTTCCTTCTATAGAATCTATAGAAGCTGTGATGCGCTGGAGGTATATAGCAGCTTACAAGGAAAAATAAATCTGACATTTAAAATTCAGTCAAGAGCAGTTTAAAACCATATTGGGAGAAACAAATCACTTTGTCTTATATTTCTCAAATATATAGATTACAACTCATTGTGTCCACTAATACCTGTTGTATAATCGAGTCTCTGCTGCAACGCGTTTTCAAACTCTGAAACGCTTACTTTCTTCCGGTTACGAAACTTATAGTCTCTGGGCAAAGTGTGTTCTTCGGTATCTTTTTCTGGCAAATTTAAACTCAAACGGTCACTATTGACAAAAAAGAATCATTTAAAGCAATTGTACACAAATGTAATCTGCTAACAGCAGGAATAATGTGAAACTAAATTGAGTGTGCAAGAAGGTGTAATACTCTACAGCCAAAAAAAAGTGCCACAATCTTACATTCATCCAGGATAATTAGATCAATACTGAAGAAGGTCAAGTTGGACTCCAGAGTAGCACTACTAAATTGAAGGACTGATTTCAATGAGACGAGAAAGGATTTGTTAGGGAGAGATCCTGTCATAGAATAATTTTAGACATTTTCAGAGGCAACAAAATCTATTTGTGAGTGCAGTGTTGCAGATGTCGTCCGCGTTGATTCCAGCAAGGCCTTTGACAAGATCCCACATGGGAAACTGGTCCAAAAGCACAATGAGACCGAGAGCAAATTGGTCATTGGATTGGTAATACGCGGCAGGTTGATGGTGGAGAATTGTGTTTTTATGATTAGATTATGATTTTATGATGGTGTACAACTGGGAATAGTTCTGGAGTCCTATCTGTTTGTTAAATAAATTAACAATTTGAATATGAATGCAGGAGATACGAGTAAATTTTCAGATTACATGAAAATCAATAGTGCTGATAGCAAGAAGGATAGTCCGAAGCTACACGACATTATTGATCAGTTCGCAAGATAGTCAAAGAAATGACAGATGGAATTTAATCGGAGTAAATGTGAGGTGACATATTTTGGGAGAACTAACAGGGATAGGATAAGCACAATTAATGAAAGGGCCTCAGAGAAGAAGAAATATTTCACCCACAGGACTGGCATATTTCCAAATGGGGAAAGGTAAGGGAAACCAAATCAAAGGGAAACCAAATGTAGAGCTCCCAGGAAGACAAAAATGGGGAGGGCAGATTTCACATGAAAAATTCAAATGATGATAAAAAAAACCCACGAAGCAAAGTAAAGTAGAAAATGAAGTGGGTCACAAGAATATGAGAATACCAGTTGAAGTGAAATGGAACCCAAAAGTTTTTTTTTAAAAGGCATACAAGTATTAAATAGACAGTAAGAAGATGGTTGGAAACAATCCATCACCAAGGAAGTGTTCAAAGAGAAGTCTCATGCCATGACTGGAATACAATGAGTATTTGTCTTGCATCTTTACAAAGAAGATGTTGTCAACATCTCACCAGCAGAGAGTGTAGAGAAAAGATTAGAGGTGAAAATTGAAAAGGTATAAAGGAACGGAATAGATGTTACCAACATGGATCATCAAAGGGCATGTGACAAGATTCGCACAAAAGGCTGCACAGATAGGGTCAGTAGCAGCACGGATAACTTTTGGCAAAAGCACAGAAAGCAGAGCTGCAGCAAAGAGTTATTTTTCAGAATGGATGATGATGATATACAGGGGTCAGTCATCTGCTATGGGTGTGATACGGGATAGAGTTTCTAAGTTTACAGATGAGATAAAAATTGAAGCCAAGATGATTAATAACAAAATGCAAGAGACCAAGCATAAGTTGGTAGAATAGTGAGAGACATTTCAAATAAAAGCAAGAGATGCTACACATTTTGGCAGAAATTAGCATTAACAGAACACCATAGTTTCAAAGGGAGTACAGAGACACAGACCAGATTGCATATGTGCAAAATTCTGTGAAAGTGGCAGGATAGTACGGGCGGCATGGTGGCGCAGCGGTAGAATTGCTGCCTTGCAGCGCACGAGACCCACGATCAACCCTGACTACGAATGCTGTCTGGATAAAGTTTATACATTCTCCTCGTGACCGCATTGGGTTCCCCCAGGTGCCCTGGTTTTCTCCCATATACCAAAGACATACAGCTTTGTAGATTAATTAGCTTTGGTAAAGATCGTAAATTATCCCCAATGTGTAAGATAGCGCTGGTGTGCAGGGATCGCTGGTCAGCGCGGAATCGGTGGGCTGAAGGACCCATGTCCACGCTGTATCTCTAAACTAAACTAACAATGTTAAGTGAGCAGTTGGTAAACATGTGGGATAGACAAAATAGAGTACAAAAACAAGGCGTGTTATCTTGAAGCTTTATAAAACTGAGGCTGGGCCACAACCAAAGAACTGATCTGAATTTTCATGACTGCATTTTAAATCCAAAAGGTCTAAAATGATGTTGAGAGAAAACATTACTTGAATGGTTCCAAGAGAGAGAATTTCATCTACAAAGTTAGATTGCAGAAGCTAGTGTCCTCCTTAAAGAAAGTTAAGAGGAAATTTGATTTAGGTGACAATATCATGATCAATTCCGATGAGGTAAATGGAAAACTATTCCTAGGAGCAAGATGGACCAAGTACAAAAATTTGAAGTCTGAGTAAAGATAATTGTATAGTCAGTTGGATGAAAATAATCTGAATTGCTGGAGACAAAGAATTGGAACTCAAGGGATCATCTTACTAAAAGCCAGCGTACCTCAATGTACCACATAGCACCTTTTGGTGCCATAACATTTCCGTGAATCTAAATCTTTCCTTTTAAAAGCATCATATCTTGTCTCAAAGAGAGGAGCTTTAATGCGGAGTTCTGCAAAAATCGAAGTAAGGAGTTCTGTGTGATAAATAATTTGCATACCTGTCAGATGGCGATTTTGTGGTGGATTGTGGCTTATTTTTCACAGACGTTTTCGTTTTTGGAGTCGGAACTTTAACCAAAGAGGATTCCAGTTCTATTTAAGAAACCAGTACCGTTTTAAAATGTACACAAACCTGCTAATACACTTAAAAATTTGTAGACAAGTAATAGTGATCTGATTTTGGAATGATCGCACAGTTGATACAACCAACACTTAATTCAGAATGACTGGCCATATATTTCAATAGGTAATTTTGTTCTACAACTATAATTAGCTAATATTTACTTATTGTCTTCAATAAGTAAATAAATCATGTTACCCCTAATAGTGTACATTCTGGTAGCCTTGGCTGAAACTGACAATACTATGGATATCAATGAAGTCTTGATGATGCTCTGCTGTAATGTAACATGTTAGGTTGTTGAATTTCATACAGGAGTATGCAAGGTAACATTTGAAACGCATGGCAGTAGCTTTTGCAGTTGACAACATATACTGACGACAGATTTTTCTCTGAACCTACTCTTCACTGCCTGTGCATTGGAGGTTGTCAATTGCAACATGCCTGGTGGACATGCAACATTGTGCTTTTAAAAAAAAATGTATTCCTGCCATTTTAATATACAGCCAGCCTTTAAAATATGCCACGGTCACCATTTTAAAAACCTGAAAACAGAATAAAATGGTTTCAAATATACATCAATATTGCTTCCCATGTTCCATTGACTGGCTGCTACTCCAAGCACTTTATATCTTAGCTAAACCTACCAAAATTAGCCTTTTCAACTTTCATATTCACAGACACTTAACATGTCCTCACTGCATCCAGTAAACGCCCATAAGTCACACACCAGGAACCAAAAAAAATCTTTATTTAGCAAGGCTGGAGCATATTGAAATGAGTAAACTTTGTTTTCCAAACTGAGGAATCTAGTAAAGCCATTTTGACTAACGAGCCTTATCATTTAGTCAGTCATATAACAAGGAATCAGGCTCTCGGCCCATGCCAACTAAGATGCCTCATTCAAAGCTAATCCCATTTGCCCGCTCCTGGCCCATATTTCTCTAAATCTTTCCTATCGATGTACTTGTCCAAATGTCTTTTAAATGTTGTTATTCTACCTGTCTCAACTACTCTCTCGAGCAGCTTGTTCATATACACACTGCCCTTTGTGTAAAAAAGTTACCCCTCGGGTTCCTATCAAAGTTTTTCTCTCACCTTAAATCTACAGTGCCCTCCATAATGTCTGGGACAATGACCCATCATTTATTTATTTGCCTCTGTACTCCACAATTTGAGATTTGTAATAGAAAAACAATCACATGTGGTTAAAGTGCACATTGTCAGATTTTATTAAAGGGTATTTTTATCCATTTTGATTTCACCATGTAGAAATTACAGCTGTGTTTATACATAGTCCCCCATTTCAGGGCACCATAATGTTTGGGACACATGGCTTCACAGGTGTTTATAATTGCTCAGGTGTGTTTAATTGCCTCCTTAATGCAGGTATAAGTGAGCTCTCAGCGACTATGTTTTCCTCCAGTCTTTCCATCACCTTTGGAAACTTTTATTGCTGTTTATCAACATGAGGACCAAAGTTATGCCAATGAAAGTCAAATAAGCCATTATTATACTGAGAAACAAGAATAAAACTGTTAGAGAACTCAACCAAAAATTAGGCTTCGCAAAATCAACTGTTTGGAACATCATTGAGAAGAAAGGGAACACTTGTGAGCTTACGAATCGCAAAGGGACTGGCAGGCCAAGGAAGACCTCCACAGCTGATGATAAAAGAATTCTCTCTATAAAGAAAAATCTTGTCCGACGGATCAGAAACGCTCTTCAGCAGTCAGGTGCGGATTTGTCAATGACCACTACCCGCAGAAGACTTCATGAACAGAAATACAGAGGCTACACTGCAAGATGCAAACCGCTGGTTAGTCGCAAAAATAGGGTGGTCGAGTTACAGTTTGCCAAGAAGTACTTAAAAGAGCAACCAGAGTTTTGGAAAAAGGTCATGTGGACAGATGAGACGAAGATGAACTTGCATCAGAGTGATGGCAAGAGCAAAGTATGGAGGAGAGAAGGAACTGTCCAAGATCCAAAGCATACCACCTCATCTGTGAAACACGATGGTGTGAGTGTTATGGCCTTGGCATGTATGTCTCCTGAAGGTACTGGCTCACTTATCTTCATTGATGATATAACTGCTGATGGTAGTAGCATAATGAATTCTGAAATGTATAGACACATCCTAAATGTTCAAGTTCAAACAAATGCCTCAAAACTAATTGGCCAGCGGTTCATTCTACAGCAAGACAATGATCCTAAACATACTGCTAAAACAACAAAAGAGTTTTTCAAAGCTTAAAAAATGATCAATTATTGAGTGGCCAAGTCAATCACCCAATCTGAACCCAATTGAGCATGCCTTTTATATGCTGAAGAGAAAGCTGAAGGGGACTAGCCCCCAAAACAAGCATAAGCTAAAGATGGCTGCAATACAGGCCTGGCAGAGCATCACCAGAGAAGACACCCAGCAACTGGTGATGTCCATGAATCGCAGACTTCAAGCATTGTATGCAAAGGAAATGCAACAAAATACTAAACATGACTACTTTCATTTACACTGCTGTGTCCCAAACATTATGGTGCCCTGAAATGGGGGGACTATGTATAATCACTGCTGTAATCTGCACATGGCAAAACCAAAATGTATTAAAATTGCCTTTATTAAAATCTGACAATGTTCACTTTAACCACATGTGATTTCTTTTCTATTACAAATCTCAAATTATGGAGTGCAGAGGCAAATAAATAAATTATAGGTCTTTGTCCCAAACATTATGGAGGGCACTGTATATCCTTTGGTCCTTTATTCCCCACCCTGGGAAAAAGATTCTATGCATTCACCCTATCTATTTCCCCTAATGATTTGATACACCCCGATAAGATCACCCCTTAGTCTTCTGTGCTCCAAGGAATAAAGCCCTAGCCTGCCCAATCTCTCTCTATAGCTCAGGTGTTCGAGTTCTGGCAACACCTTTGTAAATCTTTTGATCACACAGTAATTGTCACTGAATCGACAGATTTTAGATTATCATTTTAGCCCCAATACAACATCTGTAAATCAGAAATATGATATTATATTGATTGTCTCCTTTTTCAAAAATTCTGTTTTGAACTACTCATTCTAAATTCACATGCTGCCCTATTATTAAAATTCATTTTTTCAGGATGTGTCTATTCCTTTTAAAAGGTGGTCATAACCTAACTGTTTGATCCACTGAACTTCTTTCAGTGTTCCAAAGATTTAAACCAAACAGACAGTGACAACATAGTGATGTATTTCCAAATTAGGATGGATGGGAAATGCAGAGAGTGATTATCTCATGCACCTTCTGCACTTGATCTTCATAGTACAGGTGAAAAAGAAAGTGATTTCAGGGCATTTCTAGGTAGTGCACACTCTGCAGCCTCAAAGCAAAACAGTAAAGGAAATGGCATTGAGATTCTTGAGAGTTGCATTAATCCAAGCACATGGCAGGTATTCTATCACACTTTATGACTGCACAATAAACTAAACTTAAAAAAAAAAACTCTGGGGAGAATTCAGCACTTTGTTTTGTTTCATGATCATATAACTTCACCAACCGATTCACAGATTTACCTCTTCAGAGACTGCATTACAGTGGTAAAGAGTGAACTGAGAAAGATGCACCACAAAAGAAACAAGCTTCTTTAAACTGTCGGGTACCTTGATCATTGTACGACAGCCATTTTATAATCTACAAATAAAAAATCTGGGAAAATATCCTGTTGCTACCCACCTGTCTGCATGAATTTCTTCAACAGTTGTCTTGGTGTGTCATTATCTACATTCTCTTGATGCTTTGCTTCAAAACGTTTTGATTTCGTCAATGCTGAAGGTTTTTTTCTGGTTGAGTACTTTGCAGATGATCCAGCTGTTGCCTTTGAGCAAGAAGGTTAGCGTTATTAATTAATATACATCATAGCATCTGTTTCAGACAGCTTCACCAATTTATTCACACATTTACCTCTACACACACTGCAGTATTGTGTGCTGTTCTGGTCGCCCATTCACAGGAAAGGTGTGCAGGTTTTGGAGAGTACAAAAGAGGTTTACCAGAACGCTGTCTGGATTAGAGAGTTTTGCTATAAAGGAGAGGCTGGACACACTTGGTTGCTTTCTCTGGAGCTTCATACACTGAGCCGAGGCCTGATAGGGGCATATTACAGTCAGAATCTTTCTGCACAGGGTGGGAATGTCAAAGACTAGAGATCAAAGCTTCAAGGTGAGAGGAGCAATATTTAAAGGAGGATGCACAATGAGCTTTTGTTGTAGACAGAGTGGTGGGTCGCTGAACACACTACCAGGAGTGTTGGTCAACGTCTTAACAAGGCTAGTATTTATTGTCCATTGAATACATTGTCCATAGATATTCTCATGGTGCTATTATGAAGAGAGTTACAGGATTTTGGCCCTATGGTGACAACATACCAACAATGTATTGCCATGTCTGGGTGGAAGAATGGAACAATCATCAAACACCCCCAATTTCGAACTTACAATGGAAGTATAGTCAATTATGGGGCAATTAAAGATGGATGGGCCCAGGATACGATTGCGAGTAACTCTTGCAATGGTTCTGCTGGCACAGTGCTGATTGACCTCTGACAACCACAACAATCTTCCTTTGAGAGAGGTACAACTCTAGCCATTAGTGTTTTTCATTTAATGCCCATTGTCTTAAGTATAAGAGGGAAGTCTTTTAGGACCAAGATGAGAAAATCATTTTTCACACAAAGAGTGGTGAATCTGTGGAATTCTCTTTAGGAGGGAGTTGGATGTGGCCCTTGTGGCTAAATGGATCAGGGGGTATGGAGAGAAGGCAGGTACAGGATACTGAGTTGGATGATCAGCCATGATCATATTGAATGGCGGTGCAGGCTCGAAGGGCCGAATGGCCTACTCCTGCACCTATTTTCTATGTTTCTATGTCTTCAGTTTTACCAGGACACTGATATCACACTTGGCCAAATATTGCCTTGATAACCAGGGCAGTTCACTTCACTGCACTTCAACAATTCAAGTCTTTGAACAACATTTAAATTCAATTGAGTTCCAAGAAAATGCAGGGAAACAGGCTTTTCGGGAAAAAGGCCTTCTCTGTGAAGGCCCAGGGTAGTTCACTTCACTTCACTTCACTTCAACAATTCAACTCTTTGAACAACATTTAAATTCAATTGAGTTCTAAGAAAATGCAGGGAAGCATGACTTTCGGGAATCAGCCCTCCTCTGTGAAGGCCCCTCCGTGTCCCTCTCTCTGCCTCCGTGTCCCTCTCCCCACTACCCTCCTCCACACCTCCACTCTCCCCATTGCGCTCCTTCCTCTCCTCTACCCCCTCCCCCTCTATCTCTAACCCTCCCCTCCCCCTCCTCTCTCTCCCCCCTTCCTCCCTCTCCCCCCCCCCACCCTCCAATCCCCCCCCGTACTCGGACCCTGAAGCCTGAATGATGCCTGCAGCTTGAATGAAGCCTCCAACGGGAGCGTTTGGGAATCAGCACCCCCCCTCCCCCACCCAACTCCTCAAAACTCTCCCCCCTCCCTCTCTCTGCGCTCCCTCCCCAATACCCTCCTCCACACTTCCTCTCTCCCCCCTCTACTCTCCCTCCCCTCTCTCCTCTCCCCCCCATCCTCTCTACCCCCACCCCCCCTCTCTCCCCCTCCCCCCTCTTTCTCTCCCACCCCCCCTCCCCTCTCTCCAACCTCCCCACCACTCCCCCCCTCCCCTCTTCTCCTACCCTCTCCTCCCACCCTCTCGCGTTCCCTCCCCCTCTCCCCCCGCCTCTCCACCCGTCTCCATCCCTCCTCATCTCCCCCCCCCCCTCTATCTCTTTCTCTGCCCCACTCTCTCTGCCCCTCGAGATAGGGTGGGGATGGGGTAAAAGGAGCCAATGAATAATATTAATATAATATCAAGGGGGGTGGTTAGTGTGTGTGCATGGGGGGAGGTGGTTAGTGTGCATGTGACGCTGCAGCCCCCCCCCCCCCCCGGCACGTTGAGTGGACAGGACACTCTCCCCTCCCCTCCACCTCCTTTCCCCCCTCGTGCGTTTGGGGGGTGATTAGTGTGTGTGTGACGCCGCAGGCCCCCTCCCCCCCGCAACCGAGCGTTTGGCGGACGGAATCCAATGGGTCCCCCTTGGTCTAGTATATTATAAAAGTGTGTGTGTGTGTGATTTTGTATGTGATTCACATCCCCTTGAAAGCCCGACACAGTAACGTCAAAATCTTTACATATATCGGTAGAGTTACCTCATGATTTCAAAAATCTCCTAATCTGTAAATTTGATTCATTATTTCCCGAGTTTATTTACTAAAATTGTTCACCAATCTGACATTTTTTAAATCTAACCTCTGAAGCGAGCTGATGACGTCACGCCGTTGCTCCTCGTGGCCTGCTGCTCAGAATTTTCAATGCGCAGTCATGAGCTCCAAATTACGTGGCCCAGCCGCCCTTACCCCCCACCCCTCCAGTCTCTGGATTTAAGCCGTTGAACACGTGAACAAGTCGTGCTGGGCTTCTTGAAGTTCAACAACATGCAGGCGGCGGTCGTTATGGCAGCACGGTGGCGGACAAGCGGAGTTGTAAAGTGGCCGTCGCGCCCATCACAGGGGACAACCTCCTCTCTGTCTCCCCCGCCTGATCGTCTGTCACGCTGGTGAGTACGCTTACCCTCGCGGAAGCCACAATCGGCCGGCCCGCAGCTGTTTTTCACAGTCCTCAAATCGCTTCGGGCAACGCTCTGGTCCACGACGGTCGCAGCCTAACTCGGGCCCGGCGCCTGATGGGGAGGCCTGTGCTCTACGACTTGGGTAGGTGCTGTCTCTACCCCCTCCCCATCCCTCTCTACCCCCTCCTGGGGCAGAGAAAGAGAGAGTGGGGGGGAGGGGGGTGAGAAACGGGGGAGAGAGGATGTGGGGGGGGGGTGGAGAGGGGGGAGAAGAGAGGGAGAAGGTCCTTCATCACTCCCCTCCATCCCTCTCTGCCCCCTCCCTCTTGGGAATCCACTTCCCCCCATCCCCCTTCTTTCCCCCCTCCTCTCTCCCCTTCCCCCCCTCCACCTCACCCCTTCCCCCTCTCTCCCCCCTCCCTCCTCTTCTCCCTCCCCCCCCCCCCCCAGTGTGTGTGGAGGGTGGTTAGTGTATGTTTGACGACACAGCCCCCCCCCCCCCCCAGGGGACGAGACCCAACGGGTCCCACTTGGTCTAGTTCACACTAGTTCTGTGTTATCGCACATTTGCATCCAGGGGAAATTTACAGCAGCCAATTAACCCACAAACCCACAAGTCCTAACAATGTGGGAGAAAACCGGAGCACCCAAAGAAAACACATCAGGTCTGTGGTGCTATGAGGCAGCAGCCAGGTCTATGGTGCTATACCAGGTTAGCCACTGTGCCACCCTCATTTGGACCAAGACTGTCATGATCTAAACTGTGTATAGGCGAATATGCTAGTGCCATAGGATATTTAATCACCAGCTGATTAAATAAATCTAAACCTTCAAAAACTACCAATCTTCACCTAAGAGTTTAAGAAAGAACTGCAGATGCTGGAACAGTGGAAAGTAGACAAAAAATGCTGGAAAAACTCAGCGGGTGAGGCAGCATCTATGGAGAGAAGAAATAGGCGCCGTTTTGGGTCGAGACCCTTCTTCCGACTGAACTGATGTGCTTCTTCAGTCTGAAGAAAGGTCTCGACCCGAAACGTTCCCGAATCCTTTTCTCCATGGGTGCTGCCTCGCCCAGAGTTTCCCCAGCATTTTTTGTCTAGCTCCCTTGACTCAAGTGACTGTCTGAATTACCACTTCGGACCTACCTTTGAGTGGAGGGTGTTATGAATTGACCCAAACCGAGTTCAGTACCAATACACCTGGTATATCAATAGCAGCGCCAGCCATCACATGGGGAAACACTATCAAAACTTATCAAACACTATCAAAACTTTTACATAATGCTTTTCTAACGATTAGCAAATAATTACCAAAATTTCCATTGGCATATAAGGATTAAATAGAAAGAAGGCGATTTGTTACATACTGTAATTTGACTCCGAGTTTGTCTGATTTTTGCTTTCATTTGGCTACGGAGAAGCATGTGTGGAGACTCCGGCATTTGGACACCAGTGAACCTCTTTGGAGTACCTTTAGTTGTTTGTAGCCTACATTTTATAGAGAATAACAATTAACACATGAGTTAGCATAAGGGTGTATGTGTGTGCGTGTCTCTCACACATCTGTTAATCAGGCAGTAACTGGTTAAGATAGTTGCAACAGCTTGCTAAAACAAGTGCTTGCCACAGGACACTTCATGGATATCCATGCTTCGAGTGATGTGGTGAGAGAGGTTCCTGAATGAATAACGACGTCAGATCAGTACGGTAAAATATTCATGCATCAACAAGGACTTCCACAATCTGATGCAAACAGACAGACCAACTTGGATAGCATTGGCCAGGCTCAAGAGAAAGTAGCCCAGTCAGCTTCCACAGGTGCAAAACACTGTTCAAAACCATGCTCCAAAGTTACTGAATACTTTATCAAACAGTCTAGAATGCTCAGACCTACGACCAAGCATAATTTTTTCAACTTACTTAAAAATGGTATTATTACTATATTTAATATTATTATAACTATTAAAATCCTGAGAATAATAATTGGTACAGAGAAAATGAAGTAACATACTAACCTCCCTGGCCGTACTACACTCTGTGGAACATCTTCAGCAATCATACCCTTAAAGAGAGTGCGCATCGTAACATCTTCAGGTAAAGAATCCATCGTGTCGCGTTACAAAATCTGCCAGTTTAAACAATTAGTATAAGTGCTTTTCTCCAGCCAGTCATCAGTTACCAAACCCAAAATTTGAGTCACTGAATTTTGTCAAAGTTTAATTATATTGGAAACTTACTGAATGCTATATATCAACTCTGCTTTTCAGACTGTTATATTCCGGATGGCAGAATGAATAACAACTTACAATCAGGTACCTGGACCACGAGAGAGGTTTATCACACCCAACATTCCCTGCTTATATACAACACCAACTCATTAACATATACATGAATATGCATGAATACATTACACTGCTCTCCTTTTTTAAAGTATTAATTCTAAGTACACAGTTACATTTTTGTTGTTGTGTTACTTGACTTAAACCAGTATTTGTGAAATCTTAAATGATAAACATGATATTTATTTTACATATCTACACATTTTTGCTTTACTTGTGCAGTGAGTTATATAACTTACAAACCTACTGGTTTACGGATCCTGCCTGATCGTCCAACAGTAACAGATTTAGGTGTTGACTCAACTGTAGGCTTGTTTGGCTCTGTTTTAGTACCCTGACTTTGACCTGAGGAATCTGTTTATTTGTCTGTACTCACTGAACTTTGTGTTTCAATCACAGTGGTCTCTTCCAACTCACTTTCAGATGAAAACTTAGGGATTAAGACTTCATGCTCAGCTTTTGGTTCATCTTTGGCTGGAATCATTCGATCAACATGAACACGTTTGATCCTATCTCCAACTTCAAATAAGTATCTTTTTGTTCCACACACTTCCACTATTTTCCCAACATCCCATTTGTCTCGACTGGACTTGTTGGAAGGACTGAGAACACAAACCTGCTCATCTGGCTTGAAGTACCTCTCCTTTTTGTGGGAGTCAAAATGGCATTTTTGACAAGTTTTTGCTCAACTCTCAAGGCCAAATTGGGTTGAAGTAGACTTAAGCGTATTCTTAGCCTTCCCTTCATCAACAGTTCTGCAGGTGAGTAACCTGTTGTGTGGTTCTGTATGTCAGCAAGAAACTAGCCACAAGATGTTTCATGCTGAGCTTTGAACTACCCTGCAAAACCTGTTTCTTGAGAGCATCTTTGACAACTCTACCAGACCTTTCAGCTGCCCCATTGGAGGGTGGATGGTATGGGGGAACAAGTGTGTGTTTTACACCATTCCGCTGCATTAACTCTTTGAACCGTTCTGAACAAAACTGAGGCCAGTTATCAGAAACAAGTTCTTCCGGTAAACCATGGCATGCAAAAATTGATCTCAACTCATCTATGGTACACTCAGTAGTAGTGCTTGACCCTATATGCTTAACCTCAATCCGTTTGGAATGACTATCTACTAGTACCAGAAAGTAATCATTACCCTTTTCACAAAAAATTAAACAAACTCTCTGAAAAGGTCTACTTGGCCATGACCAGGGTTGCACTGTTGTTTTTGGTGGTTTACTCCAGCAATTTTGGCAGACACTACATTTTGCTCACCAGTGACTCGATGACACTGCCAATACACAAAACTTCTGGAAATTGACTTCATGCTTACTATGCCAGGATGTTCGGCATGAAGTTCATTCATAATTTTGTTTCTCAAAGACTCTGGTACAACCACTCTGTAAACCCCACTTAATGCATCCTTGCTCACATGATAATTCATGGCGTTGATTATGGAAAGGCTTCAGCTCCGAGTTCAATCCACTATCAATTTCAGTCCAACCGTTCAATGTCTGTTCATAGACCCTCTTTAGCACAGTGTCTTTCTCTGTTTCTGCTGCAACTTCTGTTGCAGTTACTGGAAAGTCTTCATCTACAACTTGCAGTGTGTAGATTGAGTTCCCACTTCCCACGTCAGAGTTCTCATGGGGCAACTGGGACAACGTATCTGCAAGTATCACTAGTAGTGGCTTGTGATCAGTCACTAGGGTGAATGGTCTGTCGAGAAGAAACTGATGGAATTTCTTGATTCCGAACACGATGCTGAGTACTTCCTTTTCTATCTGTGCACAATTACACTCACTCGGTGATAGGGTGCGGGATGCAAAAGCAATAGGCTATTCTTCGTTATTTATTACGTGGGAGATCACTGCACCTACACCATAACTTGAAGCATCACAAGCAAGTTTCATCTCGTGTGTTGTATCGTAGTGAACAAGGAGTTTGTCACTTGTCAAGTTTTCCTTGCAGATGTCATATGTACGTTGCTGTCCGTTTCCCCACGTCCATTTCACATCTTTTTGTAGCAGATGATGTAGTGGCTTTAGCACAGTTTCTTAATCTGGAAAGAATCGTGCATAGAACTGCACCATCCCAAGGAATTATCGTCGCTCTGACACATTGTTGGGTTTTGGAGCATTCACTATTGCTTCCACATTCGCCTTCACAGGGCGAAGTCCATTGGCATCTACTTTGAGTCCAAGGTAGACCACCTCTGACTGCGCAAATGCACATTTACTTTGATGCAGTTTGACATTGTAGCAGTTCAGTCGTCTGAGAACTTGCTCAAGGATTATCAGACGTTCTACCATGCCATCTGTGAATATCAGTAGGTCATCCTGGTTGCACACACAGTTCGGAATGCCTTGTAACATTTTGTCCATGACAGACTGGAACATTTTTGGTGAGGATTTCACACGATAGGGCAGGTTTGTATATGAATATTAGCCTTTATGTGTGTTGATAGTCAAGTACTGCTGACTTTCCTTGTCAACATTGAGTTGGGCGTAAGCGTGGGACAAATCCAGTTTAGCGAAGACTTTTGCGTGATGACTATGTTCTGCGTACAGATCTTGAGAGGTTGGTAATGGACATTGTTCGTCATCAACGGCTTGATCGATTGTGACTTTGTAGTCACTGCATAGTCGAACAGTTTTGTCAGCCTTGGGTACGGCCACAATTGACGTTGCCCGGTTACTCTGGTCTGTCTTCACGAGTACTCCAATCCGCTCTAACCTGTTGAGTTCTTCCTCCACTTGTTGCTTTAATGCATATGGTACAGGTTTTGGTCCGACAATACACAGGGGTCTCACATTTTGCTTAAGTCGAATGTGTGCAGAGTACCCTGTTATTCCCATGTAACTGTCAGCATATATTTCTGCATGTTTGCTTATGACGTTTTCAAGTCCTGATTTGGACAAATCGACGCTGAAAATGTTCTTCCAGTCTAATTCTATTCTACTCGGCCAATCCTTTCCAAGGAGGGTTGGTTTATTTCTGTAGCTGGCCACTATGATGGGCAGTGTTACTCTCTGACCATTATTCTGAACTTTACAATTCATTTGTACATATGTCTCCAAAACTTCATCCGATTACGTTCTCAGCTTGACCTTACTCTCAAACAATGGTATCTGTGGGAACTTTTTTTCGTACAAGTCTTTGCTCATGACCAAACAATCTGCTGCTGCATCAATACACATATTGATTAACTGTTCATTTATCAATAGTTTAGTTCGAAAGTCGTTGCCTTGGCTGGTTGTAGGCTTATCGATGGTTGCATAAATGGTGTACAACCCAAGTTCATTTCCATCTGGGTTCACCTCCAAGTTGTGAATTCCTCTCTGGTGTTGTCGCTTGATTCCTGATTTTGCAGATTATTGATTTCCTGTTTTAAGCTTGGCCCGACATGCTGCGGCGATATGGCCTTTCTTCTGGTTATAGCATTGGCCATTTTCAACTGACAAAATTGGGATGAGTGATTACCGTTGCAAAGATAACAACTGGTTGAACTCGACTCCCCGCCATACTTTGGTTTTGGTTTGGCCATGTGATTGTAAACGGCCACTGCAGTCCACGGTGGACAAAACTTGTGAGCATTCTTTGATGCCATCTCCATTGTGGTAGAAATTTTGCATACTTTCTCAAATGTAAGATCTGGAGTGTTCATGAGTTTGGACTGAATTCGTTCATCCACTAGACCACAAACAAATCTGTTGCGTAGTGAGCGTCCGAGAAAGGTTCCAAAGTTACAGTGCAAACTTAAGTTTTTCAAGGCAACAATGTACTCATTGATTGTCTCATTCTGCTTCTGGTTTCTAGTGCCGAATGTATTGCTTTCTGCAATTTCCAGAGGCTTTGGGTTGAAGTGCTCCTCCAACTTCTTCATAATATCATGAATGGCACGTCTTTTGCCTTTATGGGCACAAAGAGATTGACGAGCGTGCCATACACTTCAGGACCGATCTCCATGAGTAGAATCGCTTTCAGGCGTTCACAAACGGCTTTATTTGTTTCAGTCACTATCTCTCATTCACCACTAATCTCCATTATGTTGTTTGCTGTGAAGAACACGTTTGCTCTTTCCATATAAGAGCTGAACGGCTCTCTACTCTTGTCAAGGTTTCCGCTGTAGCCCGTGGACTCTGCCATCGTGTCGTTCTCTCTTTTTTTTCTCTTTACGTCCGTTCACACACCCCGAATTCCTGTGTGATCTGGTGTAACAATTCACCTAAAACGTAGCTGTACAAAGGCTATTCAGCTTATGGAACTTGACAAAAAAAACTCAGTCTAAAATGTTATACAATCCCATGGATATCATCTTGCCACGTAAACACAACATAGAGATAGCCCGATAAACTCTCGCCGATGTGTACAGCTGCTGTTTTAAACTACATAGAAGGATCTGCGGCCTATCGTGTCCAGCTCGCAAACAACTGAGACACAACTCCGTATTTACTGTTTAAAATGTTAAACAATACTGCGTGTTGCAAAACAGTCCTGCACTTTATTTAAAGGATGAGTTCACAAACTCTATCCCATCCTCGTCGCCAATTTTGTTATATTCCGGACGGCAGAATGAATAATAACTTACATGCAGGTTGCCTGGATCACGCGAGAGGTTTATTACCCAACATTGCCTGCCTCTGAAGAAGGATCCTGACCCGAAACATCACCTACCCACATTCTACAGAGATGCTGCCTGACCAGTGCTTCCATAACTCTTTTTTTTTCGTGAAATCGAATCCAAAATTTCCTGGAATTTGATGGTATTTCCTGAAATTTTCAAAATGTTTCCTGCGTGCTATTTGTTGCTGGGTTTTTTTGCGGGCACACGTTAAGAACACAAAGAAGAACAAGACAAAACAGATCCATGCAACTACACCGTATCTGCCTGCTTCTATTACTCAATTGTGGAGTGTTATGCAAGGCAGCTGTCGTTACTTCCAACAGCTTTCATTATCTTAGTTTTTTCAACCTGCTCTAATGTGTCTCAGTTTCTGCTCTCTCCCTCCCTCCCCCTTTCCCCTCCCTCCTCGTCTCTCCCTCCCTCACCTTTCCCTCCCCCCTCACTTTGTCTCTCCCTCCCCCTCTCTCTCTCTCTTCCTTCCTTTTTTCTCCCTCCCTCATTCCCTCACTCCCTCCCTCGTTCTCCCTCTCTCCCACCCCTCTCAGCCCCTTGAGGTGTGGACCCTGTAAAATCAAGGCCAATCCCAAAGTAACTGCAATCCCACCAGTAACCTTTCACCACTAGGCTTATCGAGAATTCTACCACTGCCTGAAAAATAATCAAAGGCACAACTTCCACTGAGAAAGAGAATGCCAAAGACTCATTGTTATACGAGAATTTTCCCGAACAGTCTGTGACCCATAGTGCTGTGGCCAAAGCGCCATGTGTAAAGACCAGAGCGCTATGTTTAAAGCCCATAGCACTGCAGCCGGTAGCACTACATTTAGAACCCATAGCGTTGCAGCCGACAACTGTTTGTTTAAATTCCCACGCGTCAAACTGACAGCACTGTTTAAACATTTGAGCGCCAAACTGGCATTGCTGTGTGTATTACCTTTAAACCCCTTCACGGACCAGATGCGGAAATTTCCCGAAATTATTTAATTTCCCTAAAATTACCCAGACAACCAGAATTTCCCGAATTTCTGGTAATTTCCTTCAAAGTGGAAACACTGTGCCTGACCCGCTGATTTACTCAAGCACCTTGTGCCTTCATTGTGCTGTACTTCTGATTGGAGTTCTGAAGGAGGATCATTATTCATTGATCATTCACAGAATAATGAATAGTGAACAGCAAACTGAAGTATAGGTGATATTATTTGTGAAAGTGCTTAAGTTGAACATTGGAAGAGAAGTGCGCCATTTATTTAATAAGAATAAATCTATATTCAGGAAATAAAACAATAAAATTAATCCAAGTTAACAGCATTAACAGAACATTTAATAACTTCAGATTGAAAGTACAGTACTGTGAACATTGTTGCCTCCTAGTCGTAAGTTTTGGTATTAACAATCGCTTCCTGGTCAAACAAATGCACATCATAAAGGATCCCAAGGTATTATTTCAAAGAAGAGTAGATGATTATCACAATGTTCTGGAAGGGCCTCCAGTAAGACGGTGTGGTAGAGGGGCATGGTATCTTATAAACAGTATGGGGAGGGTGGGTGGGGGGACAGGGTTAGCAACAGCTGCAGAGGACCATGGGAGGGCTTCAAGGAACCTGGGGAAGGGAGTGACTTGGAGCTTTGGGGTTGGGGTGTGTAAAAATAGGCGTAAGGATGTCGAGAGCCCTGGGGTGGGGGGGGGGGGGGAATTGTTCAGGAGCCAGGAAGGCAGGGGGTTGTTGAGGAGCCTGGGAGGGGAGGGGGTGCCAAGAAGCCAGTGGGAGGTGATGAAGATCTGGAGGGGGGCACCAAGAGACTTTGGGGGGGGGGGGGGGGGGAAAGAGGGCGATGGCGGATGGGTCGAAGAGCTTGGGTGTGGGGGAAGGCGGTGGTTGTAAATGGGATGGGGCAAGCGGGGCCAGGGTCAGACAACCGGTATCCAGGAGCTGGGGGGAGAGGATGTCGATGAGTTGAGAATGGCGGGTGCAAAGGGGTATCAAAGAGCTGTGGGGAAGGGCATATCAGGAAGCTGGGGGAAATGGAGTATAGGGGGAGGAGTGGATGTTTAGTGTTGGGGAAACTGGGGGAGGGGACGTCGAGGGATTGAGTGTGAAAGAAGTCTGGGGTGGGGTTATCGAGGAGTTGGGGGAGGTAAGGCGATGGGAGTGTTGAGGAGCCGGGGAGGGGATGAGGGTGAATTTTGTCTCGGACCTGGGGGGTGAGGGTATCGAGGAGCTGGGAGGGACAATCGGTGCAGGAGTAGGCCATTCGGCCCTTCGAACCAGCACCGCCATTGTGATCATGGCTGATCATCCACAATCCGTACCCCGTGCCTGCCTTCTCCCCATATCCCCTGATTCCGCTATCTTTAAGAACTCCATCCAACTCTCTCTTGAAAGCACACAGAGAATTTGCCTCCACTGCCTCCTGAGGAAGAGAATTCCACCGACTCACAACTCTGTGTGTGAAAAGGTGTTTCCTCGTCTCCGTTGTAAATTGCTTACCCCTTATTCGTAAACTGTGGCCCCTGGTTCTGGACTGCCCCGACATCGGGAACAGTGTCGAGTGGGTGGGGGTGACGTGGGGCTGGGGTAACGAGAGGATGTCGAGTGGGTGGGTTTCGGGTGCCGGGGTTGAAGGGTGGAACTGGGGCGGGCAGGGGGTGGAGGGGAGGGGAAAGGGGTGGTGTCGACCCGGTGTCCGATCGGTGACAGTTGGGCTCCTGAGCAACAGCTGCATTTTGACGGCCCATTCACCTTGGGAAACGACGGTTGATGATGTGGCGACAACGACCGTTCAAAAGTTCCTGGCGGCACCGATTCCGCGCCCGAACCCAGTCACGGACCAGACAAAACAGCTCGCCCGGTCGCCGTCTCCATACCAGAACAGGCCAGGCCAGACCAGGCCAGACCGCCCCGATGCCGAGCGAGCGGCTCCTTCTTCCCTCTCCCGCGGCCCGGTTCAACCAGTTCTCGCGAGAGCCCGGCGGCGGAAGTAGGGTCTGAGAACATGGCTGCCTCGCAATGGACGCTGGGACCTGTAGTCCCTCAAGCACGGTGACGTACTTGTTGACGGGCCTCGGTGACACGGGTTGGCGCAAACTCATGTTGGAAATGTGAAATAAAATCAAAAAGCGCTGTGAACAAAAAAAAAAAAAAAAAATCAGGCCCAATCTGCGGGGGGAGAAACAGCTGAGCCGCTTGACCCATCACCGATGAAACGTTACTGGAGTTTCTCCCTCCAGACGATGCCACGCCTATTTAATGGTTCCCTCGACGGTAGGGTTAGAGCTTCGCTTAGTTTTTGTTCACATTCGGACTCATTTTCCACTCTGTTAGGATATAGCGCCACACCCGAGTCAAACGGCTGAATACAATCTCTTGGGCGAAAGGGCGCCGGAAAAGAGGAGGGAGCTGAACCAACTCCGTTTAAACGCTCTAACATGGCTATTTGTCGGTTGACAGGGTTAAACATTTTTATATGAGTTTTACATTAACATGGGTTCACAGTGGTTGTGTTTGATACGTGTGGGTTGAAGCTTTATTCAAGATAACCCACATAAGGGACATATTTTTTCGAGGCACAAGAGATTGAAAGATGCTGGTGTCTTTAACAAACCAACTGCCAGTGGAACTTAACAGGAACTACTTAGACTTGGGGGCATTGGTTTTGTTTTTGCACTATATTATTTGTGTGTGTATATGTATATATATATGTGTTTATGTAAAAAGAGAGAGAGATAGAAAGTGAGCGAGGTAGAAAGTGAGTGTTTACAGAGCTGCTTCAAGTAAGAATTTCATTGTTCCATTTCAGGACATATGACAATAAAACGCTCGTGAGGACAGGCAGCATCTGTGGAGGGAACTGGGCAGATTTGTTTCAAGCTAGGACCCTTCAGACTAATGGAGTAGAGAGTAGACAATTTTTTGAGAAAGACAAACATTTCATACAAATTGCATGTTATAGAATGATAACTCAAATCTCACTACCTGAATTGGTACATGTGACAATAAACTGACCTTGAAACTTTGATTCTTAGGATAAAAGAGTTAAGTTACATTGGTAGACTGACAAACGGTGGTCTGAAGAAGGGTCTCGACCCAAAACGTCACACATTCCTTCTCTCCAGAGGTGCTGCCTATCCCACTAAGTTACTCCAGCTTTTTGTGTCTATAAACAGTGTTCCTTTCCTGAAATGTGTCTAAGGAGGTATCTAATCGAAGTATTTAACATCATAAAGGGTCTTGAAATTGGTGGAAAGATAAAGAACCAATAAACATAAAATTGTGATTATGGGAAGAGAAACAAAAGTAGTGCGAGGAAAAATGTTTTATGTTGAGATGGCTAGAATTTAGAATGCTCTGCCTGGGTAATGGTGGCAACAAATTTAATTATGGCATTCAAAGTACTGGAAAGGGAAAAAATACAGTTCAATGGGATTTGTTTTGAGTCGAGTGTGTTTCATATGCAGACAACGGAATGACAAAATTCATACTTGCAGCATCTTAATGAGTTGGTAAACATATTACACACAGATAAATGTAATTTAAAAATTGAATAAATCCTACTACAAAAAAAACAAAGTCTGTAGTGCAACTATAGACACGATCCATAGTTCTTAAGATTAATGTTGTGTAGTGTTCACGAGCCTGATAGTTGTTGGGAGAAGCTGGTGGTCAGTTTTCAGTCTCTTGTACCTTCTTCCTGATGGTGAGAGTAAAATGAGAATGTGACCAGGGTGGTGTGGGTCTTTGGTGATATTGAAGCAGTGCCTCCTATAGATGCCTTCGATGATAGGGAGGTCAGTATCTCTGATGAACCAGGCAGTGTCTACCACTCTCCTTCTTGTAATCTCCTTTCCTCAGCATTCGAGTTGCCAAACCAGGTTGCGTTGCAACCAGTCAGAGTTCTCTTGTTGTATCTAGAAGTTCAATAAGAGTATTGACCAACATACCAAATTTCCTTAATCTTCTAAAGATGATTGCATCTGCGGATTGGTGGTATAGACTTATAGGACCAAGGGGCCTTTTTCCATTCTGCAAACATTCTGTGATTCTGGTTGACTTGAGTGGTTATAATTTGATATCTACTCCTTGAAGCTGTGATGGAGGCAAATTCAATTGCAATTCTCAAAGTGTTTGGGTACTAATTTAAGGATACAAATTCTTCAGTCCTATGAGAAAGGAGCTGGAAATTACTGGACTGACATACGAAAAGCAGGCATTAACTCAACAAAAGGAATAGCCTACTTCTGTCTTGTAACAATTGTACATTTCTGAGGCTTGTAAGCTCTGTTTTAACAATGAGCTGTGCAAAGAAGAGAGACTAACTTTTCTCGTGCTGAAAACTTCTACATAATCCTTTATTAGTTTAGAAGCAATCTGTCAGATCACTTTTCAACATTATACATAACAGTTGCAAAAAAAGCACTCTGAGGATTGTTAGCTCTGTTTCAGGTATATTCCTGGAGGCTTCATTCAACACCTCCTGCTGCTCCACTCAGTCAACATTTTCCCTTAGCTTCAATATTTAAGTAATGTGTGAAAATATCAAAGAAAATGAAAAGACCACCCAATTCTTCTGAGCTATGATTCCACCCCCCACCCCACCCCACATTGCAGCAATCTCAAGGAGATTATTAACTTCTTATTGGTGTCTGAGTTTCACCTCAAGCAGATTTACCTGAATCACACCCCGAGCATATTTTCAATGAAAGATATTGAAAAGGAATTGTAACTCTATTTTTCTGTCTATATTTGCAACCTGGTTTTATGATTATTCATTTTTTTTACTGCATTTTGTTAAAGATTGATACATTGTTTTGTGAAAAAAAGAGAGTAATTCAACTTTGATGTAATCAAATTTATTTAAATCGTATATGGTACAAATCAGTAAGCTAACTCTATCTGCAGTCCAATGATCCTGACCCTCCATTTAGATAACCTAGAACCTGGTACAATCAAATGTAGTCATATTCTAGATAGCACGTGGTATAGTGCATGCCAACTGCAATGTACCAGCCTACCTAGTCTGTGCATGTTATATTAATGGTTCAGTGCTGAGTTTTCTTTCCACAATGACATTGCATAGACTAAAGTTTAGAAATCATCACCATATTTGCCATGATCTCAACTTCAGTCCAAAATCTTCAGCCTTAGGAAATTAAAATCAAGATAAAATTTGGCTGATGCTGGAAAACTGAAATAAACGCAGAACGTCAGGCAACATCTGTGGAAAGAGAGATAGAGTAAATATTTTAAACGTCTTCCATACCTTGTATTTTGATCATTCTCGGGTTACATCAATGTATAATTTTCAGGTTTCTCCAGTATTCTATTATTGGCAATGTAATAGGTTACATAATGATGTTGTAGAGACTCGGTGAGTAGATGGTGAGCAAAGGTTGGAAACGTGGCACTATTATAGAATTTTAATAGTGTCAAATATTTTAAATTTTATATTTACAATTGGAACAGAGAATGAGGAGGGATGAAAAAAACAAATCTCACTCCCCCTGGGGTTCTGCAAGAATATTAGTTTTAGCATGCCTATCCCTGTGCTTTGTGGAAGGTACATTTAGCACAAGACTTGAGATCTTGAACATGTAATCTATGTCAACAGTGTTTATTCTATCTGGATATCGTGTAATTCCAATGAGAACTATTTTGAGAACTCATTTACTTGCAAAGTGCTGTTCTCAGTGGTTGACTGAAAGTGCAACACATTTTGGCTGTCAAAGCAGTCGGGATGGGGTGGAATTGAAGAAGATGATTGAGCAGTGGAGCTAATTGTTATTTGGTGAGAACTCCGGATTCTTAAAATTATAACATAAGTTGACAGGCACAGAAAGGGACAAAACTTTTCTCTGTGGTTATTACAACTGTAATGGGGCTTTCACTGGATACAAATGTTAGTAGATTTTGGTCTGTCAAACTTTTGTGGGAAAAGTAGGAGAGTCAGTGGGAGAATACTGCTCTAATCCTATTCAGATTTATAGATTTATAAATCAGATGCTGTAGGGAATCCGTCAGTATCCTTGCTACAACCATTTATTTCTACGTTGTGACAGTGAGACAGAATTCTATTGTCTCTAAAGATTCTGAAAATGTCTCATATAAAAGATCCTGCAGAAGAATATTTTGTTTGTTTAATTTTAACACAAGAATTGCTTATTATGGTCCATAAGATACCTCCAGGCAAGTAGAAACCAATGTGCTATAGTGTAATAATGTAATCTCATTAATATATTTTACTATAAAACAAACAATATCAGGTGTCTATGAAATGCAGTAAATGTGTTAATCAACTGCCACCAATGACACAAATACATAATTTGTGGTTGTAATAATCACAATAAACATGCATCTTTCTGAAGTGTAACATTTATACTGGGAAGTGTAATATTAGGCACTGTTTCCAAAACCAATTTTATTTTGTCCATTGTCATCAAGAGTTGGATAAACTCATTCACAGTTATCTTGAAGGCACCAAGCTTTGGGAATTAGGTAGTATATTGTAAAAACAAGATACTGCAGAGGACTTTTTTTCAAGGTCCTGTAATTGGAATTAATGCACTTCAAATTCAAATTGCATTAATTGCTGCAGCTGGATCAAGCTGCGGTGAATTTTAAGACTGACGAGGATCCCAACCCAAAAAGAAACGTTACCTATCGTGTTTTCCAGAGAAGCTTTCTGACCCACTGTTAGTCCAGCACTTTCTGTCTTTTTTAGGTCGTATATGGCTCGGGTTTGCACAGCAAGCCAGCAATGTTTGTTTCACCTGTTATCTAATCATTAAATACCACGTAAATGGCATTTAATTTTACAAATGATGCGAACAGGGTTTCAACATCATAGCGTGTATATTGTTAATACTTTGCCAGGACTGGAATGCTTCATCAATAGAATAGAATGGAATGCCTTTTTATTGTCACTATACACATGTACAATGAGATTACATTTTGCACTTGTTGAACATACTTTGGTTGTCACCAGATGCTTTGATATTAAAAGAACTGACGACTTTCTAAAACTACACTTGAGACCGTGCCTTTATATTAACACGTTAATTTTTAATCCCACATCAACAAAACTAATTCTTTTAAATCTCTCTTTGTAAAAAAAAGTAAGACCAGTCTTATTTTTATGAACTTTATTTTGGAGGAATTGTTCAGCATTTTCTCAGTTAATATGTACTTTTAAAGTGGAAGCTGTGGCAAAACCACCAAACTAATATTAATACCACTGAACACACAAATAAAGCTTACTCATTTTGTTTGAATTTCAGAACATTGGATAATAAAGTGAATGAAATCCGTTGCGATGAACAAGAATGTATTGTGATTTTTTAAAAAAAGTTTTCTCTTGGATTTCAAACTGTTTCAATGTATTAATTTGTTTTTGATAACATCTTCAATCGCAATTCATCCATATTTTCTATTTCACTAACTGCTGATCAGGATATTTTCTTACGTGACTTTAATGGAATTCATAAAATAGTCACTTTTTATTGAAATGGTAGTTCTTAAAATGCCACCTAAATGTTATTAAAACATTTTTATTTTTCTTTAGTGGTCTTTTTGCAACAGTACAGACTCGTTATGAATGTGCTGTAAGATGTTAAAAGAATAGCATTTTGATTTTTAAACAAATCTTATTTTAGGTGAACCTGGTTTTTGGAGGGACTTTTCAGCATATTCTCAATTAATAAGTACGTTTAAAATGTAAACTTTGGCGAAACCACTGATCTAATACTTTGTGTCGGAAAGAGCTGTAGATGCTGGTTTAAATCGAAGGTAGACACAAAATGCTGGAGTAACTCAACGAGACTGGCAGCATCTCTGGAGAGAAGGAATGTGCTGAGTTACTCCAGCATTTTGTGTCCACCTTCGAACTATACTTGTGCGTTTAATGCGGTAAAATGTAATCCCCAAAATGCAACCATTGTAACATCAATTAGTGCAGACTTTACACAAGTAATAGGTCAGTTATAATTAGTTTTTAAAAATAAGATAATTGCAATAGTATAACTTCGGAGCAGAAAAATTAGTAGTTTGACCGGAAGTGGCCGTGCGGGGCGCGCGGCATTGTGGGGGATGTAGTTCCGCCGCGCGGCCCGGGCTTTGCAGCGAACTCTGCGTTTGGGGGGAAAAATAAATAAACTGTAAAGTTCCGCGCGGGGAAAAAGAAAGATCGTGAAATAAGAGAGGCGGGAAAGCCGAGGCGGGGGAAAGAGGCGCATCGGCGGCGGCGGCGGCGGCGCGGGCCCCGGGGATCGCGGCGGGAAGATGCCGGGCTTCACCTGCTGCGTGCCCGGCTGCTACAACAACTCGCACCGGGACCGCGACCTGCGCTTCTACACCTTCCCCAAGGACGAGGAGCAGCGGCGGGTGTGGCTGCAGAACATCTCCCGCACCGGCGTGACGGGCTGCTTCAGCACCTTCTACCCCACCACCGGGCACCGGGTGTGCAGCGCACACTTCCCGGGCGGCAGGAAGACCTACTCCATCAACGTGCCCACCATCTTCCCGCTGAGAGGGGTGAACGAGAGGAAGATCAGGAGGTGCCGCAAGAAGCTGCCTCAAGCCGGGCCCGACGACGTCAAGCCCATCGACCTGTCCGGCTCCTTCTTCTTCTCCTCCTCCTCCTCCTCGTCCTCGCCCTCTCTCCCCGCCGCGCCCTCCGCCGCCGCCGCGCCCGCTGCCGCCGCCGCCGCCGCCGCCGTCTCGGCGCGTCCCGAGGCTCCCGAGTGCCTGGATCACTCCTACTCGCTCTCCTCCACCACCACCTCCGAGGAGCTGCTGAGGAAGCTCAACGAGCAGAAGGACATTATCGCGCTGATGGAGGTGAAGATCAAGGAGATGAAAGGCACCATCCGGCAGCTGAAGGTCAGCGAAGCGATCCTGCGGGAGGAGCTGAGGAACAAGGAGAAGTTACTCTCCATGTCGGTCATCAGAAAGAAGCACGGCATGTGACTGACAGCTTGCACCCACTCCAGCTGAGGGGCAGGAGAGAAACACATAACGGATCAAACAAACTAAACGTAACATCAACCCGTGTGTTGTCTGAGATGCCGTTTAACGCATTATTTTATACATGATATTGACACCACTTGCATAATTTCTGTGTTTGTCCCCGAGAGACTGCATCCGTGGACTGTTCCACACGACAGCGCAAACTTGAGGTGCATTCTGCTTGTAGCAGTAACATTATTTTTAACATTAGAAATAGTGAAGCAACAGGAAACCGAAACATACTCATTTTTGACACAAGTATTTGTCACATACAATCTCGCATAAGAAAACCACGAGGATTAAAACACTGACAATATCATTTACTATTGAATATATGTTGTGAATCAATGCTTTTGTTTCATGATAATAATGCTATGAATTTGGTAGCTCCACATAGTTTGTATATTGCCCTCTCGTGAAGTTACTGTACAACAATAACCAAAAATATAATAAATCTACTCATGGTTATGCTTTGTAAATTGGTTTAATAAGATTGACTTTTTGAACTTTTATTGTTTTAATAAAATTGTAAGACTACATGAATTAACAAATATGTAAACATAAATTCAACATACATAAACGGCAGACATTAGACTGGGACTGGCATAGGTATTCTCTTTCCAAATCTCTCAGTCCATCACAACTCTCCTTAAAACAAACAACTAACAAAGTTTCTGCACACCCCACCTACTATCTTCCCTGACTGTCTGTTTTCATTCCTGCTTCTTAAGGGATGTTTCTTGACTGTTTTATGATTCACATTTCTATTACTTATTTGTTCTGGGTGTGAATTTGAAAAGCACAAACACCATCTGTTGATATAATTCCAATAATGAAAATATTTGAGTTTTAACTGAAAGTAAGGAATCATTTTCAATGCAATATATGTAGCAAGTTACCATGAAATTCATTAGTTTATTAAAACAATGAATGAATGGCACCTTTGATTGTCACCTCAACACCATGCAATGAGTATCAATGCTTGTTCTAGAAACAATAACAATAAAAATACTTAAGCAGAGCTGACTGGCAAATGGTCACCAAATATATTGACATTGCTTAATTAAATCCAGTTTGCGAACATTTTGTATAATATTAAAACATATTTGCACCCAAAAATGGTAAATTTCTCAATAGTCCTTCAGAATAGATGGAATAATAGGTATGTGCTAGTACTAGAAAATGTTCTTAAGGATTCAGGTAATAGACCCAAAACAAATTTCAAACAATTCATGCTATAATTGTATTGGACATGAGCAACTGAAGGAGAGGGTTTTTTTTTCAATAATGTATTTAATGTTTTCATTTATATTGCCAGCAGTTTCAGTACAAATAAATTGGGGTTTTTTAATGAAAATGTTGCAAATAATAACTGACATTCTTGAAGATGTTTTGGTGTTTCATGTGAGTTGCTGATTCTTGCAAGTGGGGTTATTGTTGTCCAGAGAAGGATAATCTACCAGGGGCAGCACAGTGATCCTTCTGGCGGAGTCGCTGCCTCAAAGCGCCAGAGTCCCGAGTTCGATCCTGACCTGGGATGCTGTCTGTGTGGAGTTTGCACATTCTCCCTTTCACCACATGAGTTTCCTCTGGGTGTTCCGGTTTCCTCCCGCATCCCAAAGAAGTGTGGTTTTGTAGGTTTATTGGCCTCTATAAATTGTCCCTAGTGTGTATGTAGTGGATGAAAAAGTGGGATAACATCAAACTAGTATGAACGAGTGATCGTTGAACTCAGTGGGCTGAAGGGCCATTTCCACGATGTCTCTCTAAACTAAACCAGCATTACTCTTCCCTTTACAGATGCACAGTGACGTATTTTTTTAAATATTCTGTTTTATCGTACTGATTTAAGGTTGATGCAAATGGAAGCCTTTGTTATGGAGTTCAGACTGAAGGATTAATGATTGTGACTCCAGTACTGCAAGTTTACTATGAAATATGCTGTAAATGATTGTTTGGACATTGCCTGTTCACATATTTCCATATCACAATAGGCGTGTACGAAAGAACTGCAGATTCTGGTTTAATTCAACGGTTTAAAAAAAATGCAGGAGTAGCGGGACAGGCAGCTTCGCTGGAGAGAAGGAATGGGTGACGTTTCTGGTCAAGACTCTTCTTCAAACCCTTACAATAGGCTATTTGTTTTGCCTATATAGAACTCCCTCGTAATTCCCAACACGCTGGTTGTTGATTGCAAGTTATTTTAGAATATAGCTGCATTACTCTTTTTCCTGTCATTTAACAAACACTATCAAATCAGATTAATTTAATGCCCTTGATGGCAGGGTAGGAAACTAATTATTGATGCCAGTTACTTGAATTCAAATTGCCTCAAACTATTAACAAAACACTCACACGCTCTAATTTAATACATTTCAAATAAAATAAAGTCTGTCAAGTCACTATTAATTCTCTTTGATTCTATTTATAATAAAAGATTGTAACTCTCCCACATTGCAAACCTCCTTGGGTTGACCTGATTGCACAATGAACAAACTGCAACATAAACAAAAGTTTACCCAAATCCAAGAAACACGAGTAAATGTAGGTTCTTTGGATATGTGACTAGCTGATCATAGGTAAGTGTTCACTACATGATTAGAAAACTGTAAAAGGGTATTAATAGGATGTGATAATGATAAAATAATACAGATGACAAATTTTGCTTGCTCTGGAACATCCCATAAAGTATTATATTGTTTGCTACAATATTGTCACAATTGCAAACTATCGAAAGCATTGATAATTGCAAATTTACCAACCTTTTTTTAAACGTGTTAAACGTTTGCATTTCAATAGTATAAAGTATGCAGATGAATTTGAGGAACAACTTATTTTTTAAAGATATATAATTTAGTGTTTCCAGTAGTTTGAACAAAAAGTGTTTGTTGGATTATGTTTCATCTTTCATTTCAGTGAATGTGAACACTTCATGGTGTGGTTAAAGTTACTCAAAATTTCATAAAGTGAGTCCACAAAATTTGTGTCGATATTATTGACTGAGTGTTTTCTGGATCTAATTCAGAAATCAATCTCCCATATCTGATTACTATCTTGTAACTGATATTATTGCATCACTCAGCATATATCTGAAGATGGGTCCTGACCCAAAATGTCACCTGTCGGTTTTCCTTCATAGAACCTGCCTAACCCACTGAGTTCCTCCAGCACTGTTTTTTGCTCAAGCTTCCATCATCCACAGTCTCCTGTATTCACCTGCCATACTTGTCCACAAAAGGCATAGGTCACTCCATTGAAGGGGACAATTTAAACCCCCCCAAGTTGGCCTCAGTAAGATCCAGAATCACCCACGGCTTGTTCCCAAGCAGCAGGCAAAGCAAATAATTGGGCATTGGCACAAAATGCTGGAGTAACTCAGCGGGTCAGGCAGCATCTCTGAAGAAAAGGAATAGGTGACATTTCGGGTCAGAATCCTTCAGACTGAAAGATAGAGAAGGCCAGAACAAAACAGGGCCAGCAACAGATGACCTCGGGAAGGGGCATGGTTGCCATCTTGATGCAATCACAGGTCTTGGCTACTGCACGGAGGCCCTTTTCACCAGGTTGACTGATAAGATACATGGGAGGTTTAGGACCTTCTAGGTGGTCCACTTTTCCTTTGGCTTTATCAAAAGTTGCTCCATTGCATTATAATGCCAATGTTTATCCCACTGTTAAAACTACAAATTGCACTTGCCCCAGCTATTTGAAGCAATAAAGCTGACCATCTGTATTCCCTGAACTGCATAGCAATTTTCTGCAGTGGTATGACCATCCAGGGTGTACCTGCTTATTCCTTGGTTCTTCAGATGTCTGGTAGTGCTACAGTATTTCAGTGAGAATATACACGTTGGCTCAAGGCAACTAGTAATTTAGTGGTGGGTCACTTTCTATTGCATCAGCAGATTGGTCAATAACTTAACAAGCACACTTAGCCCTGGCAGATTGGTACTGTCTACCGTGATGTCTACTGTCTATTGTTAAGGTTATTGTGTCATTGTGCATTGACACCGGGAAACCTGCAATGTGACCAAATACAAAATGAAGAAAGTTTGCTGAATTCCATTTTAAAACTCGTCACAAAATGTCGGCGCTGGACAAATATATAACTTAGCTAATGCTAAGAGACTGGACCCCTCCCAAAATGTTTGTTCTGGTGCTTTTCTGAAACTGCAACAAATAATATGCTGGAGGAACCAAGTGGTCGAGCGGCAGTGTGGTGGGGGGAAGGAATTGTCGACGTTTCGTGTCCTAATCCTGCAATAAAACCGAGAGACGTTTGAAAGTAACATTAGCATATTTGCAGATTAAAAGTAACATATGCAAATTTGCATATTAAAAGTAACATTAGCAAATTAGCAGATGACACAAAGCTGGGTGGCAGTGTGAACTGTGAAGAGGATGCTTTAAGGGTGCAGGGTGACTTGGACAGATTAGATGAGTGGGCAGATGCATGGCAGATGCAGTTTAATGTGGATAAATGTGAGGTTATCCACTTTGGTGGCAAAAACAGGAAGGCAGATTATTATTTAAATTGAGTCAAGTTGGGAAAAGGGAAAGTACAACAGGATCGGGGGGGTCCTTGTTCATCAGTTAATGAAACTAAGCAGGCAGGTACAGCAGGCAGTGAAGAAAGCAAATGGCATGTTGGCCTTCATAACAAGAGGAGTTGAGTATAGGAGCAAAGAGGTCCTTCTGCACTTGTACAGGGCCCTAGTGAGACCACACCTGGAGTATTGTGTGCAGTTTTGGTCTCCCAATTTGAGGAAGGACTTTCATGCTATTGAAGTGCAGCGTAGGTTCACCGGGTTAATTCACGGGATGGCGGGACTGTCATGTGTCGATAAGCTGGGCTTATATACTTTGGAATTTAGAAGGATGAGAGGGAATCTTATTGAAACATATAAGATTATTAAGCGTTTGGACATGTTCCCGATGTTGCGGGGAGTCCAGAACCAGGGGGTACAGTTTAAGAATAAGAGGTAAGCCATTTAGAACAGAGATGAGGATAAAAAATTTTCACACAGAGAGTTGTGAGTGTGGAATTTTCTGCCTCAGAGGGCAGTGGAGGCCAGTTCTCTGGATGCTTTCAAGAGAGAGTTCTTAAAGATAGGGATATCAAGGGATATGGGGAGAAGGCAGGAATGGGGTACTGATTGTGGATGATCAGCCATGATCACATTGAATGGTAGTGCTGGCTCGAGGGGCCGAATGGCCCCTCCTGCACCTATTCTCTATTGATAACACAATCTGCAATTATAAATGGCACTTCCTGAATGTGCATGAATGTATTTTTTAAGTATTGGATCAATGCCTAAATTACAATCAGAAATCTACAGTCACTGCTGTTATTCTCCGGCCGAGAACGTACACACCACTGAGGATAAATGGGGATACTGTGGATAGGGTGAGCTGTTTTAAATACCTGGGAGTCCACATCTCTGAGGATATGACATGGACATCACATGCTGCAGCACTCGTGAATAAGGCAAGGCAGCGCCTTTACCACCTCAGGCAATTGAGGAAATTCAGAGTGTCTCCGAGGATCCTCCAGTGCTTCTACTCAGCGGCTGTGGAAAGCATCTTGTCCGGAAATATCACGATTTGGTTTTGGAACTGCTCTGCCCAGGACAAGAAGGCACTGCAGAGAGTAGTGCATTCGGCCGAACACACCATGGGAACTTCACTCACCCCTCTGCAGGAACTATACATCAGAAGGTGCAACTCCAGAGCCAAAAAGATCATTGGAGACCCCTTCCACCCCTGCAACGGACTGTTCCAGCTGCTACGGTCAGGCAAATGCCTCTGTTGCCATGCTGTGAGAATGGAGAGTTGAGAAGGAGTTTCTTCCCAAAGGACTGTAAACTCCTATCTCACCAGGGACTAACTTGAACATTCTGTTTTTTAAAAATTGTGTTTTTTTTTCCTTTCTCCTTCCTCCCACAATATGTAATATGTAAAAGAATATGTGATTCTGTTCCATTCTGTTTGTAGTTTGTTTGTTTTTTGCAGAGTCCACGAGCATTGCCACTTTTCATTTCACTGCACACATCGTATGTGTATGTGCCAAATAAACTTGACTTGACAATAAATACACCTTTAAACTCTTTGAAAAGATTTGTTGTAAATCAATGTGAAATTATGAGCAATTAACAAACAGCTGGAGGATCTCAGGGGATCGGGCAACATATGTGATGGGGAATGGACGTTTCAGGGCACTTCTTCAGAATCAACGTGAAATTGAAGATAGACACCAAATGCCTGAGTTACTTAGCGGGACAGGCTTGTAAACCAACATCTGCAGTTCCTTTCTACATTCAACGTGAAATTGTATTTGGAATGCATGTCAACGACCATTCCAATTTCCCATCTGCTATAAGGGGTTTGAACATACACAGACAACGAAAGTTGCTGCCCTTGCTGGTAAGTTAATTACCGTACTGCAGCTAAAAAAATCGGCCATTGCCAGCCATGTGAATAGTCGGTGGATAATCAGTCTGAAGAAGGGTTCCGACCCGAAACGTCACCTATCATTTTTCTCCAGAGATGCTGCCTGACCCGCTGAGTTACTCCAGCACTTTGTGTCAATCTTCGCGCTAACCTCAGGGTGGAGTGTAAATGAAATGTGTTACTGCTCATTGCATGAGACGCAAGTCATTCTGAGACCAGTGATGCCACTATTAATTCATTGGCGACGTGGAAACAACAATGCAGTTGTACAGGGTCTTGGTGAGACCACATCTGGAGTATTGCATACGGTTTTGGTGTCCTAATCTGTGGAAAGACATTCTTGCCATAGAGGGGGTACAGAGAAGGTTCACCAGACTGATTCCTGGGATGTCAGGACTTTCATATGAAGAAAGACTGGATAGACTTGGACTGTACTCGCTAGAATTTAGAAGATTGAGGGGGGATCTTATAGAAACTTACAAAATTCTTAAGGGGTTGGATAGGCTAGATGCAGGAAAATTGTTCCCGATGTTGGGGAAGTCCAGAACAACTTCTCACAGTTTAAGGAAAAGGGGGAAGTCTTGTAGGACCGAAATGAGAAAAAAAAAATTTCACACAGAGAGTGGTGAATCTCTGGAATTCTCTGTCACAGAAGGTAGTTGAGGCCAGTTCATTAGCTATATTTAAGAGGGTTAGATGTGGCTCTTGTGGCTAAGGGGATCGGGGTATGGAGAGAAGGCAGGTACGGGATACTTTGTTGGACGATCATATTGAATGGTGGTGCAGGCTCAAAGGGCCGAATGGCGTACTCCTGCACCTATTTTCTATGTTTCTAATATTTCCTTCATGTTTAAACAAATACGAAAAAAGTATGAAGGGAAATTTATAACAATTTATTATGGAAAGGAATTTTTAAATAATGTTTATTTGTACATTACAAATGTAGTCATCCTATTGAGATTAGAGAAAAGAAGAAAATTAAACATTGCTGACGAGTTATATCCTGCCCTCACCTCCTCAGTTCGATTGAAGATGTGATTAAAGTATCAGTCGTCCATTAGATCCAGGAAATACACAAAGAAATGGTGATACATAAAGTGGTCTCTCGCAACCGGGAATAGGGCCGTGAGTACGCTTTTAAACCAGACCCCGTTCAGCAGGGCAGTTTAAACAAGTGTTTTATTGTTATGTGTTCTGAAACAGAACATTAAAATCCTGCTTGCAGCCATACAAGAGGTTTATAAACACATTATTCAATAGATTATATAATAAAAAAACATAAAATCAATAAGTTCAGGCAGTACTGTGCCTCGTGCTGCCAGAGACCCAGTTCAATCCTGATCTACTGTACTGTTTGTGTTGAGTTTGCACGTTCTCCTTGTGACCCTGTGGGTTTTCATCAGGTGCTCCGGTTGCTTTTCACATCCCAAAGATGTGTGGGTTTGTGGAACCAAGAATTTACCTCTGTAAATTTCCCCTAATGTGCATTACGAGTGTGAACTGGTACCACTGCGCAGTGTGGGCCAAAGAGCCTGTTTCTATGTTGAACTAAACTAAATAAACAATGTTTAGTCCAAAAATAAGTATAACAAAGCCCAGTCCCTAGTGCAATCAAGGGAGTCCGTAGTTCAGAGTTTAGTTGGAGTTGTTAGTGTTCTATAGCCTGATAGTTGCTGGGAAGAAGCTGTTCCTGAACCTAGATGTTACAGTTTTCAGGCTCCTCTGTACTATCTCTTGTACTATCAGTAGCACATGGCCCCATCCCTATGTTGAAGGGGCAAGATTTGAACAGGTACATGGATAGGTTGAGAGGGATATGGGCCAAACACAGGCAGGTGGGACTAGTGTAGCTAGGACATGTTGGTCGATGTAGGGAAGTTGGGCCGAAGGGCCTGTTTCTACACTGACATGCAATTGGATGAATTCCATCAATTCATACTAAAATTAAAGAAAGATTTGCATATCTGTTTATGGTTCTCCAGGATTGTAATGGATTTCAGGAATTAAACATAGAAAGATAGAAAATAGGTGCAGGAGTAGGCCATTCGGCCCTTCGAGCCTGCACCGCCATTCAATATGATCATGGCTGATCATCCAACTCAGTATCCTGTACCTGCCTTATCTCCATACCCCCTGATCCCTTTAGCCACAAGGGCCACATCTAACTCCCTCTTAAATATAGCCAATGAAGTGGCCTCAACTACCTTCTGAATTCCAGAGATTCACCACTCTCTGTGTCCTAAAAGATTTCCCCCTTATCCTTAAACTGTGACCCCCTTGTTCTGTACTTCCCCAACATCGGGAACAATCTTCCTGCATCTAGCCTATCCAACCCCTTAAGACTTTTGTAAGTTTATATAAGAATCCCCTCAATCTTCTAAATTCTAGCGAGTACAAGCCAAGTCTATCCAGTCTTTCTTCATATGAAAGTCCTGACATCCCAGGAGTCAGTCTGGTGAACCTTCACTGTACCCCCTCTATGGCAAGAATGTCTCTCTTCAGATTAGAAGACCAAAACTGTATGCAATACTCCAGGTGTGGTCTCACCAAGACCCTGTACAACTGCAGTAGAACCTCACTGCTCCTATACGCAAATCCTTTTGCTATGAATGCTAACATACCATTTGCTTTCTTCACTGCCTGCTGCACCTGCATGCCTACTTTCAATGACTGGTGTACCATGACCCCCAGGTCTCGTTGCATCTCCCCTTTTCCTAATCGGCCACCATTCAGATAATAGTCTACTTTCCTGTTTTTGCCACCAAAGTGGATAACCTCACATTTATCCACATTATACTGCATCTGCCATGCATTTGCCCACTCACCCAGCCTATCCAAGTCACCTTGCAGCCTCCTAGCATCCTCCTCACAGCTAACACCCCCCAGCTTCGTGTTATCCGCAAACCTGGAGATGTTGCATTCAATTCCCTCGTCCAAATCATTAATATATATTGTAAATAGCTGGGGTCCCAGCACTGAGCCTTGCAATACCCCACTAGTCACTGCCTGCCATTCTGAAAAGGACCCGTTTACTCCTACTCTTTGCTTCCTGTCTGCCAGCCAATTCCCTATCCACATCAATACTGAACCGCCAATACCGTGTGCTTTAAGTTTGTATACTAATCTCTTATGTGGGACCTTGTCGAAAGCATTCTGAAAGCCCAGATATAACACATCCACTGGTTCTCCCTTATCCACTCTACTAGTTACATCCTCGAAAAATTCTATAAGATTCGTCAGACATGATTTACTTTTTGTAAATCGTGCTGACTTTGTCCAATGATTTCACCACTTTCCAAATGTGCTACTACCCCATCTTTAATAACTGACTCTAGCAGTTTCCCCACTACCGATGTTAGACTAACTGGTCTGTAATTCCCCGTTTTCTCTATCTCCCCCTAAAAAGTGAGGTTACATTAGCTACCCTCCAATCCTCAGGAACTACTCGAGAATCTAAAGAGTTTTTAAAAATTATCATTAATGCATCCACTATTTCTGGGGCTACTTCCTTAAGTACTCTGGGATGCAGCCTATCTGGCCCTGGGGATTTATCGGCCTTCAATCCATTCAATTTACCAAACACCACTTCCCGGCTAACCTCGATTTCACTCAGTTCCTCCATTTCATTTGACCTCCGGTCCCCTGCTATTTCCGGCAGATTATTTATGTCTTCCTTAGTGAAGACAGAACCAAAGTAGTTATTCAATTTGTCTGCCATGTCCTTGTTCCCCATGATCAATTCACCTGTTTCTGACTGCAAGGGACCTACATTTGTTTTAACTAATCTTTTTCTCTTCACATCAAGCTGCTGGACACTGTTGCAAGCAAGCCATTTGAACACTTTTTTGTTTATAAGTGATAGCATTTATTTGGCATTGGAGTAAACTTATTTTGCTGGGTGGAGTGGTTTACAAACTGTCCAATCAGTTTCATAAATCATGCACGTAGCTTTTTCTGTGCATTATTCCCCTGCAACTTTAAATGCATGTTTAAAGTTGTTGGGGAATAAATGTATGTTTAAAATATGCAACCTGGTTCTTAAAAAGCCAACCTTGATCCTTTCTTCCCGATAAATACTGTCCTGTTTATAAAGTGCTTTTTCCTCCAACACCATTGAACTTATCATTACCGTCAAGCTCCATACTCACTCCAAACTATCTAGTTTGAATCCCTACAATCCCTATTTTCTGCACCTTCCACTGGTCAGGAATAGAAGGATAAAGATCACGTGCAGGCAGAGGTGAATTGTTTAACTCAGCATTATGTTCCACAGGGACTAAGGGCTTGTTCCTCTGCTATACTATACTGTGCTCTATGTCCACAGCACTGCGGTTACTGATTGAAGCCACTGATTGTTTGATTGATTGATTGAACGTTACAGTGTGGAAACAGGCCCATTGAGTCCATGCTGATCATCGTTCACCAGGTCTATGTTTTGCATCTTTCGCATCCACTCCCTACACATCAAATGCAATTTACAGAGGACAATTAAACTACCAACCCACATGTCTTTGAGAACTGGAAGGAAACGCAGCACCCAGAGGAACCCCACATGGCCATAGGGAGAACATGTAAACTCCACACAGACAGCACCCACGGTAGGGATTGAACCCGGGACTCTGATGCTGTGAGGCAGCTGCTTTACCACTGCACCATTCTAATATAATTCTGCATAACCATACTTGTTATATTTTAATGATCCGCTTGACCTCTTTGCAGCCTTTGACAGGAACCATGTAGCCCTTCGCCTCTTCTCTGTCACACTACTACCCATGTGTTCCTACTTAACATTTATGCTTTTGCAATGATTATGCTTTTGCAACGATGGTACCATTATGGTGACCTTATTTCTTACATGTTAATTTAGAAAACTCAAAAAAATTGATCAAGGGGCATTTATGATATTGATCTTGGAATTCCTATTATTCCTATTGATTGAATTGATAGATACAGTATGGAAACAGGCACTTTGGCCCACCGAGTCCTCGCTGACCATTGATCACCCATTTACAATGGTTCCATGTTAGACCCACGTTTGCATCTACCCCCTAAATACTAGGGGCAATTTACAGAGGCAAATTAATCTACAAACCCACTTGTCTTTGGGATTTGGGAGAAAACTAGAGGAAATCCACACAGTCACAGGGAAAACATGCAAACCACACTGAAAGCACCCGAGGTCAGGATCGAACCCGGGTCTCTGGCGCTGTGAGGCCTCAGCTCTATCAGCTGCACCACCATGCCAATAATCCTTAAGAAGACATACATTTATATTGTGCTCTCTCTTCCAAACAAAGTGTGATTGTTTGTGACATGTAGATGGTGTTGAATAAGCTTGGTTCACATTTTTAGGATTTGTTCCTTTCTTATGCTTTTTTCCATCACAAAAGGCACCAAACAATGTTGTCGTTCCTGGTAATAAATTCCTATTTGAAATCTGAAACCAAATCCAACATTAAAAAAATACGATGAATAGAAGATATATTTAGAACAGAACAGCACATGTGTAATTTATGCATAATTTTTTTTACTCAATGTCAACTTGTCTGTGCTCGGCGGAGGTTGAAATATCGGTTTCCTGCATTTTCCCCGTTTGTAATTCTGGTTTAACTCAACCTGCAGCTCCACCCTCTGGCTACCAAGAGTCTCTGCTGCTAACTGCTTTGAAAACTTGCACTTTAAAATATTGCACAGCAACTGTACCGCTGATCCATCGGTCATAGACAATAGGTGCAGGAATAGGCCATTCAGCCCATCGAGCCAGCACCACCATTCAATGTGATCATGGCTGATCATCCACAATCAGTACCCCGTTCCTGCCTTCTCTCCATATCCCTTAACTCCGCTATCCCTAAGAGCTCTATCTAACTCTCTCTTGAAAGCATGCAGAGAACCAGCCTCCACCGCCCTCTGAGGCAGAGAATTCCACAGACTCACAACTCTCTGTGTGAAAGTGTTTTTCCTCATCTCTGTTCCAAATGGCTTACCACTTATTCTTAAACTATGGCCCCTGGTTCTGGACTCCCCCAACATCGGGAACATGTTTCCTGCCTCTAGTATGTCCAAACCCTTAATAATCTTATATGTTTCAATAAGATCCCCTCTCATCCTTCTAAATTCCAGAGTATACAAGTCCAGCAGCTCCAATCTATCAACATATGCCATCCCAAGAATTAACCTTGTCAACCTATGCCGCACTCAATAGTAAGAATGTCCTTCCTCAAGTTTGGAGACCAAAACTGCACACAATACTCCAGGTGTGGTCTCACTAAGGCCTTGTCAACTGCAGGAGGACCTCTCTGCTCCTATACTCAACTCCTCTTATTATGAAGGCCAACATGCCATTCGCTTTCTTCACTGCCTGCTTTTGTGCCATACAGTCATATGGTTCCAATATTGTCACCTCTCAGCATCGTGTAATCCCTTGGGGGAGAAACCTGGCAAATTCATAAGACAAGGGAGCATAATTAAGTATTTCGGCCCATCGAGTCTGCTCCGCCATTTGATCAAGGCTGATCTATTTTTCTCTCTCAATCCCATTCTCCTGCCTTCTCCCCACAACCTTTTACACCCTTACTAACCAAGAATATATCAATCTCCACTTGTAAAATACCCAATGACGGCCTCCACGCAATGAATTCACAAATTTACCGCCCTCTGCCCATAGAAATCCCTCCTCATCTCCATTCTTAGCTAACCCTAGAAAAACGGTCCAGAAGACCACAAAGAGCTGGTATACATTAACCTTTTTTGTTCTAAGGAAAAAAAAGTGTAGTAAAAATTTGATATAGGTGTTCCAAAGATTTTGATTGTGTGGCTGAAGAGTTGGCAGCTATATGTTTCTATCTTTCTGCAGTATGTTATAATCCCTTGATGTCTCACCTTCCAAGTTCTGTTGAAAGGTTTACCCGTAATATTATTTTGTTTTAAATCCAGTTAATCTCGGAAACACAAGAAGAAAGGGCCCAACCCAAATCGTTACCTATTCATATTCTCCAGAGATGCTGCCTGACCCGCTGAGTTACTCCAGCACTTTGTTTAAGTTAATAATCTTGTTTGTTATTAATTTGTTAAATATTTCTAGCTCTTTACAATAATTTAACTCATTGCCCTATCCTTTACTAAAGTAATTTAAGCAGGATAATTGCTTAGATAGTGTATTGTAATTAACTTCTGATAGCTAAAATCCAATATATTCAGAAAAAAATGCTTATTATATTGAATTGGTACAGAACTAAAATTCCATTAATGGTGTGAATCAAATAAAAGGTATAATATGAAATTTTGCACAAAGTTATCTCTGATTCCTACAGTTCAAAATGTTTCCTATCTAATCATAGGTATGTCTAATGTCTTTATGGTCTTCAGTGGTTGCTGTCATACCTCTACCAACAAAACACAATAGTGTTTGCTCAATTACTGTAGACAGCAGAACCTGTTCAGTAACATATTCTTGTCCACATTGCATTTAGATGCATTTGGTCATTGACTAACCTGCTTGACGTTAGTGGTGTCATATCTTTGGGACTCGACTATCATACTGGATAATGAATTGAATTTTGCCGGCTTTAAAGAACTGCTGCTATTTAGCATTCCTGTGCAGGTCCCAGAGATGAGAGGCACCACTCAACTATCGCTCAGCACCATCACTGAATCCCACGGAGTTGAGCAGTAGAGACCAGTCAGAGCGGGTGTGGAACTGGAGATTCCATTCACTTCAATGGGGTTCCCAAGCCAAGAAACGCGATGAAAACGTTAATTTGTTATTTATTTTCTACTTGCTTTATTTTAATGTGTTACCTTATTTCTTAATGTTTTGATATATTTATGTTAAAAACATATTCTGTGCATATTTCCAGCAATTCTAACCATGTTTAAACATTTTGAATGATATTCTAAAATGATCTCAGACCACCACACTTTCCGCAGTTGTTGACACTTCCAAACACTACAAATACAACACATCACTTGTCTTTTTCTCTGTCTTATTCATTACCTTTATTTAGTTGATTAGCTTTTCTTTCTGTTTTGAAATTATTTAATAGGCTATTTAAAAAAAAAAATCAATTTCTGCTCCTAACGTTCCCTTCTCTCAAAGGTAGTCAGAGCGGGAACGCTACTCCAAGCTTACTCGCTGTTGAGGCCTCACTTTGCTCCTCTGTTTGGCTTCAGAGTGCGATCAGGCCTGTACATCTGGCTGGGGTGGGTGTGGTTGGGAGTCTGGGTTGTGTGGGCCAGATACTGGGTTGGTTTGGCCCAGTCGGTCACAAGTAGAGATCCACCAGCTTTGGGTGTGGATTGCTGCAGTTTTTTTTTTCATTTACGACCTCAAAATACATCCATCACTAATTTGTCAAATCAAGTCAACTTTATTTGTCACATACGCATACAAGATTTGCAGTGAAATGTAAGTGGCAATGCCTGCGGATTGTGTAAAAACTACAGAACAGAATAGAACAGAATCAGTATTTACATGTTAGGAAAAAAACAACAATTTTAAAGACACAACACAACAGTAAATTAGTCCCCGTTGAGATAACAGTTTACAGTCCTGCTGGCCTGTGGGAAGAAACTCCGTCTCATCCTCTGTTTTCACAGCATGACAGCGGAGGCGTTTGCCTGGCTGTAGCAGCTGGCACCGCCCGTTGCTGGGGTGGTAGGGGTCCCCCATAATGTTGCTGTCTCTGGATCTGCACCTTCCGATGTATAGGTCCTGCAGGGGGGGCGAATGTAGTTCCCATAGTGCGTTTGGCCGAGCGCACTAGTCTCAGCAGAGCCTTCCTGTCCTGGGCAGAGCAGTTCCCAAATCAAATTGTGATGTCGCCGGACAAGATGCTTTCTACAGCCCCAGAGTAGAAGCACTGAAGGATTCATACAGAACATACTGTGCAATGTTTAGTTTAGATACAGCGCTGAAGCAGGCCCTTCGGTCCACCGAGTCTGCACCGACCAGCCATCCCCCGCATATTAACACTATCCTACACACACCAGGGACAATTTACATTTATACCAAGCCAATTAACCTACAAACCTGTACGTCTTTGGAGTGTGGGAGGAAACCGAAGATCTCTACGAAAACCCACGCTGTCAAGGGAAGAACGTACAAACTCCATACAAACAACACCCGTGGTCGGGATCGAACCCGGTTCTCTGGTGCTGAAAGTGCTTTAAGGCAACAATTCTACTGCTGTGCCACTATGCCACCCTTCAATGTCTTGAAGATGGGGTGCTTATCTCTAACAACATTTATTAAAAGATCAACAAAGAAGGCAAAATGTTCTTATCAAGGTTACTCATTAAAGTTGCTAAGATAGTATTAGTTAAAGAAAGAAAAATGGATTTAAAAAATAATCTAAATTTAATTAGTAAATTAGCTTAACTAAACTAATAATCGTTGTATGTGGGCAGCAAGAGGTTCTGGCATCTCAGGCTTGTCCCAGCCAATCGGTCATTCTCAGGTTGAGGCATTGACTGTCTTGGGGTTCTTTTCCCGGCACTCTAGTCTTGACCACATGGTGGTGCAGGTGGTCTCAGGTCTGTCCCAGTGGCACAGTCTTCCTCGTACCTGTGACAAGGGAACACAACTAGGAGAGATGCAGTCCACTTTATCTCCCTTCCTCGCTCTCTTCTTTTTTCCTCTTTCTTTTCTGCTTCTCTCGCCTTCTTCCGATCTCCATCTCTGGCACGAATGCCTTGGTTTTCTAGAGACTAGGCTGCAAAAGTTCAAGTGGCCAACCACCAGCAATAATGCTGGGAATTGACCACTCCAGGCTTGTCGGCCAGTTGAAGTGAATCAGAGCGACGTCGAAGGGAGAGAGCGGTGTCACAGTGCATAGTAGAGAACATACTAATTGATTGCAACAAGGCTCTGTTTTGGTAACTCGAATACCCAGGAATGAAGGAGGCTGAAAAAGTGGCTAGACACTGCTTGGTCCAAAATGGATACCCATCTCCCCACCATCAAGGGAGCTACATCAAAGATCCACACCACCATGGCGATGCTCTCATCTTGCTGCTACCATCAGGAAGAAGTTACAGGAGCCTGAATACATGATCTTCAGGTTCAATAACAGGTCTTCTTTCCCAGCAATATTCAGATTCTTGAACACTACGCTACACGAACGACACCTCAGCAGCCATGACTTATTCTGGACTTTTGCTCTTGAATGCACTAGGTACTTTGGTTTTGCACTATTATGATCTGGCAACTGAGCATTGCTGATTATTAATTTATTGTATTATTGATTATTTTAGTTTAGAGATACAACATTGAAACGGGCTCTTCAGCCCACCTTTGTCCTGGTCACATTAGTTATATGTTATTCCATGTTCAAAGTTACACGTTAAGGGCATTTTTATTTTTACAGAGGCCAATTAATCTACAAGCCTGCATGTCCTTTGGACAAGGGAGGAAACCGGAGTACCCGAGGAAATCTACGTGGTCACAGGGACAACATGCTAACTCCTCACAGACAGCACATGAGATCAGGAACAATCCTGGGTCTCTGGTGCTGTGTGGCAGTAGCTCTACCAGCTGCACCACTGTGATTATTGTACAGTATATTCATATGTGTGTTTTTGTATTATTTCTCTAAGGATCATCATCTGGTCCTCGTGATAAAGCTTGTGTGTGCCTGAGAGCTAAATAGTCTGGAGATATGCTTCTGGGCAGGTCAAGAGGGTGCATTCTGAGAAAGTGGCCCAAGGAGAAGACCTCAATGGTGAAACACATGGGGAATGTTGGTTGACCGGCACAATGGCTGAGGAGACAGGACGCTATAGCAGTGCGAGACTCCCAATCGTGGTGGAGAGGAGACTATGCCATTGAACCCGGATCTGTCCCTGTTCAGGGACAGGGTGGTGGCTGTTCGTACACCAGTCTCTCCACGTTAAAAGATATCACGCTCGTGTCCACTTGGAGGGACATTGAAGACCCACAGAGAGGAGATACCAGAAAGACAATGATACTCAACTTCAAGTGATCACCAAATGGGCCTGTAAAACCTGCAGCAACTAAATTCTGTTGTCAGTCACATGGCATTTAAACACTCTTGCCACGCTTGGCATGGTTGTACAGCTGTTAGTGCCACTGCCTCACAACATCAGTGACATCAGTTCTATCCTAGTGAGGAGTTTGCAAGTTCTCTCCAAAATATCCCTCCCATATCCCTAAATCTGTTGTAAGATAATTGGCTTTTGTAACTATTCCTTAACTAAAGCTATTGCAAAAAAAAACAAAGGGGGGTCAATGGGCATGAATGAGAGGGATTAAGTTTTAGTTTTCGAGATACAGCTTGGAACCATGCCATTTGTTCAACCGAGTACACGCCGATAATTGATCAACCGTTTAGACTAATTCTAAGTTATCCCAGTTTCTCATGCACTCCCTACACATTAGGGGCAATTTACAGAGGCCAATGAACCTACAAACCCTGTACTTTTTTGGATGTGGTAGGAAACTGCAGCGCCTGGAGGAAACCCACGCAGTCACAGGGAGAGCATGCTATCTCCACACGGACAGCACCCGAGGTCCTGGGTCTCTCTGGCTGTGAGGCAGCAGCTCTACCAGCTGCACCACTTTACCTCCAGAAATGGAGTCAGGACAAAGCCTAAAACTCTGGGGACCAGAAATAATTTGGTGAGATTTGCAGAGATCATAAGCTAAATGTATGGTAAACCATAATGATTGGTTAATAGTTTGCCATGCCTTTTGTACCATAATTGTCAATACCGATATAATGTGTTACGTTTGTGTCAAAGCAGTAGTTCCTTTGACCTGCCCCAGAGTTTTTAAGCTCTGTGTTGGAAGATTTAAAGAATTATCCAGCGCTGTCAGAATAAAGAATCGATTTCAACAGCAAGAGTTTGAATCAGGTTTTCTGGAATTGGACTGACAACATAACTCAGTTTAACATTTGGCCATGAGGATGAGGAGTCAGACGGTTCACCGACAACTCGAGGAACGAACATAAGAGTCAAACTGCGCACTGATTGGACCAGAGGAATTGGCCAAGCAGAAGTGAGTAGTTAAACACCACTCTGTTTTCCTCTTCTCCGTGTGTTGAACGGGATCCAGACAGAATCAGGTCAGTCTAACAAACCTTGTTGATTGGTAAGGTAGACTTTTAAACAGACTGGTCCATTGGGAATTGAAAGACTCAGCCACTTGGAATGGAGAGACTCGGTCATTGGGAATGATCAATGATAACTGACGGCTGAACTGGATAAATTTATCCTGATCATTTGGAATGGCAGGAGATAGTTAAAGATTTGGAAACGGGGTCGGCTAAACGCTGACTGTGCTAAATTTATCCTGATCATTTGGATTGGCAGGAAATAGTTAAAGATTTGGAAACAGGGTCGGCTAAACACCGACAGTACTAAATTAATCTCGACCATTTGGAATGGTGAGAAGTAATTAAAAACAATTGAATTCAGATCCAGTGAAAAGTCACGGTTGCTAAATAAGAAATAGTAAAACGTTAACGTCATTATTATATTGTTGTATGAATAAATTATAGGAATATTAATACTGTGTATGGAATAAGTGGTTGTGAATATAGTAATAAATTGATTGAATTATGGCGAAAGTGGTGTGAGGAGGAATGAGATAAAACTAATTTGGCCAGTTGGCAAGATAATGTAGTTAAATTAGATATAAATTTAATAAGTGGGGGTATTGGGACGAGAGTGTGCACACAAAAGGAATAAATGACAGGAGAAAGAGAAGGAAAAAGGTAAAAAAAAGACTGCACAGTTTAAATGTTTGGCCTTCAATTAGCAGAGGGAGACGAAAGGGGGGCATGGGAAAATGATTGGAATTTGGCTCCTAGCGCATCTCCACTTCCCTATCAGCCCCTGGGTCAAGCTCCACCTACACCACAGTCCGAGCCCCAGTCAGTGGTGACAGGAATTTACCCAAATTTACCTAGGACAGAATCAGGAGCGGTCTAAGCTCCCGGAAGTCGGTCTTTAACCAGAGACCGCAAGCTCCATGATGTTAAAGTCCGCAGACTACTGCGGTTGGAGATCCCAAAACAAACTTCTTGCTGTTAAGCCGTAGTGCGGACGGAGATAAGAAACTGAAAACATTTGCATCTCTGTCGATATAAGAGATTTTAAAAAAAGTTTCCCCCAACCTCCCCCCCCCCCCATAAAAAAAGCTAAAGAATACTAAAACATACATTTAACACATACTATTAAAACAACAAAGAAGGAAGGAGTTCAGGCCCACACGCCTATTGATTTATTTGAATCAGAATCTCTGTAACACATTAGGTATATTTTCCCATAGCAGAAGCGTCCACGTCGCGGGGCTGGAAACTGGAAGTATCCTGAGCTAATTCTGAGCTACCACCATCATCTATTGAGACAAGTGATGGCTTCCACTGACTGTCACCGGAAGCTTGCGTCCTTTTCAGGACGGACGATGACAGTGAAGCCAACATTTGTAACAAGATGGACACGAAAAGAAGAAGATTAGGTATATGATAGTTATTGATGACTAATACAAAAACAGTCAATTACACTTTATATTTGATTTTTAGGGAAAATTATTTGAACTGTTTTACAACTTGGTACTAAAAGAGCTAATAGTCAAATCTAATAGTCAAATCTAAAATAGAATTGTTCTTCCACAAAAGTATGATCTAATAGAACAAAAAAATGGCTCAGTGCCAAGTCTGAATGACTTTGTAAATTGAATGAACACAATATGGAGGACAGGTTGTCTTCAATTACGACATTAAGGTGGCAGCCTGCAGTAATAACATGTGCTTCATTCAAGGCCATAAAGAAGCCAAGATTGAAAAAATAGCCGACGTTCCAGAGATAAGTAATAACGTTATTGGATGAGGTTGATTTGGACCCAGCCTTCCTATCTTCTGAAAGGCTACAGAATCTTTCAGTCATGCCATATTCAGACTTGTGTGTTTTACTGATAAGTAAAATGTATAATTGTGCTAACTGTCCTTTGTTCTGAGAGTAGGAGCCTGAGAAGAACTGAGCAACGTTTGTGCTCATTGTAGATATTTTGCCACTCCCATCTTACGAATCAATTAAAATTTTCCAAGGTTTTACCTTTAACAGTTTTTGTTGCTATCTGCTTTTAAGAAACAAACTTTGACAGTACCTTTTTTAAAAAAAAAAGATTAATAAGAATATTTTGCTTTAAAAGCTGCCCAAATCTTTTAAATGTTGTTACTGTAACTGCCTCAATTACTTCACCTGACAGATCGTTCCATATACCCACCCATCCCATGTGTGAAAACGTTGCCTCTCAGGTTCCTATTAAATTTTTCCCCTCTCACATTAAACCCACAGTGCCCTCCACAAAGGCCAATCATTTATTTGCCTCTGTACTCCACAATTTGAGATTTGTAATAGGAAAAAAAAATCACATGTGGTTAAAGTGCACATTGTCAGATTTTAACAAAGGCCATTTTAAAACATTTTGAATTCACCATGTAGAAATTACAGCAGTGTTTATACATGGTCCCCCCATTTCAGGGCACCATTATGTTTGGGACACAGCAATGTCATGTAAATCATGTAAGTCAAGTTTAGTATTTTGTTGCAGATCCTTTGCATGTAATGACTGCTTGAAGTCTGCGAGTCATGGATATCGCCAGTTGCTGGGTGTCTCTAGTGATGCTCTGCCAGGCCAATATTGCAGCCATCTTTAGCTTGTGCTTGTTTTGGGGGCTAGTCCCCTTCAGTTTTCTCTTCAGCATATAAAAGGCATGTTCATTTGGGTTCAGACCGGGTGATTGACTTGGCCACTCTAGAGAAACAAATTTTTAGCTGAAATACTCCTTTGTTGCTTTAGCAGTATGTTTGGGATCATTGTCTTGCTGTAGAATGAACTGCCGGCCAATGAGTTTTGAGGCATTTGTTTGAACTTGAACACATAGGATGTGTCTATACACTTCAGAAATCATTATGCTACTATCATCAGCAGTTGTATCATCAATGAAGATAAGTGAGCCAGTATCTTCAGCAGCCATACATGCCCAGGCCATAACACCCCCACCACCCTGTTTCACAGATGAGGTGGCGTGCTTTAGTTCTTGAGCAGTGCCTTCTCTCCGCCACACTTTGCTCTTGCCATCACTCTGATATGTTAATCTTCATCTCATCTGTCCACAAGACCTTTTTCCAGGACTGTAGTTGCTCTTGGCAATCTGTAACCTGGCCATCCTTTTTTTTTTAAGCTAACCAGTGGTTTGCATCTTGCAGTGTAGCCTCTGTATTTCTGTTCATGGTCTTCTGCGGACAGTGGTCATTGACAAATTCACAACTGACTTCTGAAGCGTGTTTCCGATCTGTCAGCAGGTGTTTAGGGGTTTTTCTTTATTATAGAGAGAAATCCTTCTGTCATCAGCTGTGAAGGTCTTCCTTTGCCTGCCAGTCCCTTTGCGATTAGTAAGCTCACCAGTGCTCTCTTTCTTCTTAATGATGTACCAAACAGTTGATTTTGGTAAGCCTAAGGTTTGGCTGATGTCTCTAACAGTTTTATTCTTGTTTCTCAGTCTCATAATGGCTTTTTTGACTTTCATTGGCACAACTTTGGTCCTCATGTTAATAAACAGCAATAAAAGTTTCCAAAGGCGATGGAAAGACTGGGGGAAAGACTAGGTGCTGAGAACTCTCTTGGACCTGCGTTAAGGAGGCAATTAAACACACCTGAGCAATTACAAACATATATGAAGCCATGTGTCCCAAACATTATGATGCCCTGAAATGGGGGGACTATGTATAAACACAACTGTAATTTTTACATGGTGAAACCAAAATGTATAAAAATGGCCTTTATTAAAATCTGACAATGTGCACTTTAACCACATGTGAATTTTTCTATTACAAATCTCAAATTTTGGAGTACAGTGGCTAATAAATAAATGATGGGTCTTTGTCCCAAACATTATGGAGGGCACTGTATGTCCTTTAACCTTGATTCCCTCACTCGAAGGAAAAAAGTGCCAGCCTGCCCAATCTCTCCCTATAGCCCAGGCCCTCAGGTTCTGGCATCATCCATCCATCCATCCATCCATCTACTAAAACTCTGCGTAGTAATTAAATTTGCGCAAAAACGATCCCCCATAGTACTATGATTTTTCGCCATCTTACTCACCATTCTCCTCTGCTGTAAGTCAAATAAGTTTTGTTCCGATCGGTGACATGGTACAAAATTTATGAAGGTTTAAAAATCGTAAAAACCACCCCTTCCGGAACCCGCTGTCAATAACGTGGTGAGAATAAAAAGCTGAAGGGGCGGAGTGTGTTGAGCAGCCCGCGGGGAGTGCGCAGCTTGCAGACTGCTTCTGCAGTGACCAGCCGGAAGCTGCTGAGCCTCTGAATGAAGCCGGAATGGGACCGGTATCTGCTGCGTGAGGCCAAAAGCTGAAGGTGCGGGGTGAGCTGAGTGCGAGCCCCCCCCCCCTCCCCACACCCCCTTTCCCCGGTGACTTCCAACTCTTTTTAAAATCATGCTTTGTATATTCTCAGTGAAATTGTTGATATAGATGACAACAGCAATGAGTCCAGCAGTGATCCCTGAGGCATACCACATATCACGGGCCTAGTCTGAAAAACAAACTTCCACCATTTCCCTCTGCTTTCTACCCTAAAGCCAATTCTGTATCCAGTTAGCTAGCTTTTGCTGCATCCCATGTAATCTAACCTTCCAGAGCAGTTTACCATGAGAAACATTATCAAAGGCCATATGTCTATATGGACTGTGTCTACAATGCTGCTCTCATCAACATTCCCGGTTACTTCCTCAAAAATTCAATCAAACTCATGAGACATGGTTTCCCCATTCACAAGACCATGCTGACAATCTGTAATCAAGCCCTGCCTTTACAAACGCATGTATATCTTATCTATCAGAATTCTCTCCAGTAACTTACCTAATATTTCCATGAATGAGGAAGTGTCAAGTATTATTTTGATATCTGAATCACTCGTGTGTAATGCAATTTGCTGGTATTGTAAAAATGTTTTACAAAATTTTTAATTCACGCTCTTAGGCCTCCACTAGAAAAGATTAATTATGTATGTTACAATACTTACCTTGAGCGGCGCTGCAGTTCTGCCACTTCCCGTGTGCGCGACTTTGGCGCCTTTCAGAGGGGGTTGGCTTTAAAATGCCGTTTTTCACCAGACAGTTCAAGTCGATCCATCTCAGGTGATTTCGTCGCTAAAGAGATATCGCTCTGAAATTTGTTTTATGAAGGTATTTTTAAACTACACTAGATAATTGATTAGCTAGAGTAATTTAAAAATCATCTTCGTGAGCGCCGACAACGGGAAGGATTTTACGTAGGGGAGAAAAGAAGGTAGTTTATTTTTACATAAAAATGTGGTTCTTAGGAAGCATTTAATCAAATTTTCATGTTGCGAAATGGGGACAAAAAATATATACGAACTGGTAGTATTTTTCCTGCCGACTGTGGGTTAAATTCACCGCAAACCGCAACGTTCCAATCCACCGCATTCCACTAAAACCCACTCGCATGTTGATTTAAATGGCCATTAATTTACAGGAATTAAACACTAAATTCCTTCCATTTGGTCTATAAATTCATGAAAATTAGATTTAAAAATCATGTTATATTGTGAATTATTGTGTGAATGTTATTTGGACACTTAGGCAATTTAAAAATGTTTATCTTTTCTTAAGAAATGATAGATGTTTAGATCTAATAATTGAATTTTGTAATTAGCTACAATTAGGTAACTAATTATATGCTTTAATTTCAGGTCATCCAAGTAAGATTGTTTCATATCTGTTTCAGAATGCTTCAATCTATAATAACTGAACATTTCATTGAGTTCTCTTAATTTTTAAGAAAGTTATGGGCTTTTGACTGTCCTAGATCACAGCTTTTGATCTGTGGGAACAAAATGCTAATTTCCGAGTATGAAAACGGCCATAACTTTTTTAATACTGAAGATATGAAAGTGAATTAGGTGTCAAATTAAACTTCTTTTTATGCTTTATCTGATGGGATAAATTGCAGACTTGATTTTTTAAATCTCAAAATTTTGTAACATTACTAGATTAATGCTTATCTTAAAAGGAGATGTCTTTGGGTCAACCATCCTGAGCTGCTTCATCAATAACCTTATTTTTCATTCAAAATGACAGAGCTATTTAATAAAAACAGCACCATTGGATTTCACCTCCTCATAAAATGAAGTATTCCTGGCCTGCATGCATCAAGATTGAGACAATGCTCAGACATGGGCTGGTCAGTGGTAAGAAGCATGCGTGCAACACGTGCACAGGGCAATGACGTGTCCATAAATAGATCGACCATTTCCTTTGCCATTCAATAGCATCACCTGCATTAACCAAAGCTGATTAAATACTGGAGTCATGAAAGCACGACAAAGTTTGTGTATCCAACTGCAAGTGATTCACTTGACATCTTACTGCCCTGAAAACCAGCCTAGATTCAGTGGGCGAATGGCTCATCCTTTGTTATTTTTTTATTTATTTGTCCATTTGTTATATAAATGTACTGAACTTTTTTGTTGCTGTTATAATACATTTTAGTTTAGTTTATTGCCTGGTGTACCGAGGTATAGTGAAAAGCTTTTTGTTGCGTGCTCTCCAGTTAGCGAAAAAACAGAGTACGATGTTTACATATCTGTTGTGCTAAAACAAGTAAGAAATTAATTGTTCCATTTCAGGACAAACACTCTTGACCCCCTGACTTCCTGGCTCAGGGAGATCACATAACGGGGAGAGAGAGAGAGAGTGAGTCTGGGACAGAGCAGCCAGCCTCGAGCCCAGCAGCAACCCACCAACCAACACCTCCACCGGTTGCGCCTGTGCTGAAGAACACCATGGTTGGCCAGCAGAAGGCGCTGACATGGCGGCTGGTTCCGCTGTCCGGTCATGAAAGTTAAATTCTAGACGCTTTTTTGATGTTCAGCCCACGGCCTAACTAATCCCATCTGCCAGCATTTGTTGGTCCATAACCCTACAAACCTGTCGTATCCATGTACCTGTCTAACTGGGGTGGAAGATTGCAACCTTCACGTGGTCCACCCTGTTTCAACGAATGCAATCTACCCAGCGTGCACAATCAAATAAGATCAAATCAAATAGAACAAGTTGTCCTACAACTTTAGGCTGTGCACGCCATACGCAAGAAGACCTGTCTAACTGTTTCTTAAATGTCAGTCCCTGCCTCAACTTCCTCCTCTGGCAGCTTGTTCCATATATCCACCACCCTTTGTGTGTAGATGGGAAGTTTTATTTGATAAAAGGCTGAGCATTTAGTTTAAATAGTCCAGGTATATAGGCACATATCACAATCAGTGTCTCATAATTCAAACTAAGTTGCAATACGATTTTAAACATTATTTTCGCGCGTGGATGGTGGCTCAACGCAGAGCGATTGATACAAAATAAAACGTTTATAAATTAAAAAAACAGCAAGTTTAAGAAAAAAAAATGTTGCACAATAATTACTCAGCAAGAATGTATGCACAGATGAAACACCATAGACGCCAATCACTAATAAATATGAAACACCATCCCCATTTTAAAGGCTGAATTCAAAATAATGGGCTAAAAGGATTAGAGGTGAACCTATTAAAATAGTTTAGTAGTAATTTACTAGAACTATCTAGCACCTTCTGTAAAACCATGATATATTTTTAAACTTCAACTCTTTCAAGGACCAATCTGAAGGAACTTTCCAGCAACCGAGCCCAACCTCATGGCCTCACAGCCGCGCCTTTGCATTGCGGGAAATGTAGTTTCTAATCGCTTCCACTTTAACCCTGCTGGTTAATATGGAACTACAAATCCCGTGATGCACCGTGGCGCTTCAGCCCCTCCGCGAGCATGCGCCGTGAGAGAGAGAGAGGGTGAGGGAGCCTTGGCTTTCCCTCACGCAGGGGCTGGGAGGGGCCTGGTGCCGACCGTCGCCATACTGCGATCTACCCGAGTTGGGGGCATTGGGTAAGCGTTTCTCCCTTAAACTAGCCAGCCGACAGTGTGTGTGGTCTTGACTCGCCCGGGTGCATGTTAGAGTTGAGCGGCCGCTTTTTAGGGGCGATGCTGGATGAGCGCGATGAGGCGGCCGACCTGCCCCCTCAGCCGAGGGGCCCCCGGCCTGCTTTGGAGAAGTGGAGGGGCGGTGGGAGGGTATAATTAGGCTGAACGATGGCGGCCTCTGCAGAAATCGGGCAGGCAGGGTTGCCTTTGATCTGTCGTCTGGTTCCCATTGAAGCGGGCTGGCGGCCTCCGCCCGAGCTGCTGGAGAAAACGGCGGCGGCAGCAGCAACATGCCGGCAGCCGTCTCGCCGTCACTTTGCTGGCGGGAATGACGATGCGTTTTTAAACGGTGACTTCCAACTCTTTTGAAAATAAAGCCAGTGATCAGCAGAACCAAGCCCGCCGTCTGATTCGCTCATCTGCCGAAAACCTGGGGCATTAGGCCCTGGGAAATCCCGGGGCAGTAGGCCCTGGTTTAAATTTCCCCACACCCATTACATGCATAACCTGCAAATCTTGTTTGTGAAGATGCGGTTTTTCCCTACTCTATGATCTTTGCTTTTCACGGGCCACCGTGCTCCGGCCTGTCCACTACCGAGCGGATCAGCAATTGGCCCCCCTGCGTTCAAACGCATTGAGTTGATTTAACGCACCCCCTCCCCTTCGTAGCCAGCTGGCTTTGCAGAAGTTTTGTGTTTCTGCCTGTGACTATTGTCGCCACTCCCAACAGCTAGAAGTGCTTCGTTCATTCTAGGGGAGCCGCCAAACTACTTCAACCCTAAGATATATCAAATCTAGTGTATGATTTTTTAAATAATCAATCACTGCCACTGCAGTCATGGTTTTCTTTCGTTTTTACGGGCGGTTATATTTCCTTGTGTGCTCCATGTAGGCAGCCAGTAGTGGTCGGATTGAACGGAGTTTTTGAATTTCTGGCTTTGTACCGCCCCCTTGATCTTATTTGGGAGATTTATGTCACTCAATGTAAAATACTTGAGTTACAGTTTGAAGGTTGGTTTCAATGTCTGTTATCGTGTATAAGGACATCCCATCCGAGCCGACAATAGGCTCGCTCAATGATGGGCGATTGTTGCATTAGTTTCTGTAGCGACCTTTTTAAAATTAAAAACTTTGTTCAGACACGTAATTAATTGGAATGAGGGCTTTATTTATCACTACCAAAATGTGCAGATTCTGAACTTACTGAAGGGCTTCATTATGTCAATGGCTGTTATACCTAATCCTTTACAACCTCTGCACTCGCCTTGTCTGCCACAGCCCATTGAAATGTACTTGAATTTTGCCTTCTAAAATGATACATTGCCATTGGTTTTTTTAAAAATGTATAGATATTCCTGTTCTTAGTATGTTTTAAAAAAAAATAATATGAGAGGGGAGATTACAAGGTCTTTGCTGAAGATCTTTGTATCCTCTCTAGTAACAGGTAAGATCCTGGAGGACTGGAGAGAAGCTAATGTTTACTTTTGTTTAGGAAGGGAAGTAGAGATAATCCTGAAATTATAGGACTGTGGTAGGGAAGCTATCGGAGATAATTCTTTGAGGTAGGATTTACTTACATTTGGAAGAGCATGGGATGAGAAAGGACAGTCAGCAATACTTTGACTGTGGTAAGTCATGTTTTACGAGTTAAGTTTGGTTTAGAGATACAGAATGGAAATTGGACTTTCAGCCCACCAATATGTTGATCTACAATCACCTATTCACACTAGTTCTTTCTTATCCACTCCCAACATACTAGGGTCAATTTTACAGAGGCCAATTAACCAACAAACCTACATATCTTTGGGGTTTGCGAGGAAACCGGACGATGTGGAGGAAACCCACATGGTCACAGGGGAACGTGCAAACTCCACACAGGCCGTACCTGAGATCAGGATCGAACCAGAGTATCTGGCGCTGTGAGGCAACAGTTCTACCACTGTTGGATTGAGTTTTTTGAGCAGGTGATATGAAGGTAGGATAGTGGATTTTAATAAGGTTTTTCACAATTCCCTCTCCTTTTGCTGATCTAGAAGATTCAGATGCATTGGATGTACAATGACTTGGTAGTTTGGATTCAGAACTGGCTTACCTACATAAGACAGAGGGTAGTGGTAGTTACTCTGGCTGGAGGTCTGTGAACAGCAATGTTTCTCAGGGATCATTGCTGGGACCTAAGTCTATATGGCTTGGTTAAAAGTTTGCAGTCAACACCCAAATTAGTGGTTAAGTACAGTGAGGAAGACTGTCAAGGATAGAGCTGGATTTAGATTAAATATACGAGTGGAGGAATGAAAGATGGAGTTTAACCTGAGCAAGTGGGAGGTTTTGCACCTTATGAGGTTGAATGTAAGGGAAAAGCGTAAAGTTAATGTCAAGACTCTTAATAGCACTTATGTACAGGGATCTTGAAATCAAAAGTCTATAGTTCCCTGAAAGTGCAGCATGTAGATAGAATGATAAAGAAGGCTTCAGTAAAAAATTCAGGAAGGCACGTTGCGGCTTTATAAAACTTTAGTTGGGGTGCATTTGGAGTTTAGTGTGCATTTCTGTTCATTACATTACAGGTAGGATAGGGAGGCTTTGGAGAAGTTGTAGAAGAGGTTTACCAGAATGTTGTCTAGATTAGAGCTGTTGAGAGGTTGAACCAACTAGGATCGTTTTCTCTGGAGTGTCGGAGGTCGAGGGGAGACCTGACAGACAATTATAAAACTATGAGACAGGTAGATGGAACATTTTATCCCAGGGTGGAAATGTCAAGGACCAGATGGCATAGCTTTAAAGTCAAAGGGGGGGGGGGGGGGGGGGAGTTTTAAATGAAAGTTGGTGGTGGAAGTGGATACGATAGTGACATTCAAGAAGTTTTTGGATAGATTCACGGATGAAGGGAGCTGGGAATGAAGGGAAATAAATCACAGATAGCCTGCGGAGATTTATTCACCACAGACCTTATGGGCCAAAAGGCCTGTTCCACTGTTGCAATTTTCTGGGATTCAATGTTAATACAGGCTTGATTGCCACTAGATTTTTCATACATGTAGAAATAACTGAATATCCTAAAGGATTTGTGGCTGGTGCTGAAAGGTTGCCGCAAGCGTTGACTATGCTGCATTTAGTATTTTTTCTAACAAATGAATATTTAGCTTTCATTAATTTTAATCTTGTGCATGTCCTTATACTGGCATTTGAAACATAGAAAATAGGTGCAGGAGTAGGCCATTCGGCCCTTCGAGCCTGCACCACCATTCAATATGATCATGGCTGATCATCCAACTCGGTATCCTGTACCTGCCTTCTCTCCATACCCTCTGATCCCCTTAGCCACAAGGGCCACATCTAACTCCCTCTTAAATATAGCAAATGAACTGGCCTCAATCTACCCTCTGTGACAGAGAATTCCAGAGATTCACCACTCTCTGTGTGAAATTTTTTTTGCTCATCTTGGTCCTAAAAGACTTCCCCCTTATCCTTAAACTGTGGCCCCTTGTTCTGGACTTCCCCAACATCGGGAACAATCTTCCTGCATCTAGCCTGTCCAACCCCTTAAGAATTTTGTAAGTTTCTATAAGATCCCCCCTCAATCTTCTAAATTCTAGCGAGTACAAGCCGAGTCTATCCAGTCCTTCATATGAAAGTCCTGACATTCCAAGAATCAGTCTGGTGAACCTTCTCTGTACTCCCTCTACGCAAGAATGTCTTTCCTCGGATTAGCAGACCAAAACTGTATACAATATCCCAGGTGTGGTCTCAGCAAGACCCTGTACAACCGCGGTAGAACCTCTCTGCTCCTATACTCAAATCCTTTTGCTATGAATGCCAACATACCATTCGCTTTCTTCACAGCCTGCTGCACCCGCATTCCTACTTTCAATAACTGGTGTACCATGACACCCAGGTCTCGTTGCATCCCCCCTTTTTTGGCCACCATTCAGATAATAGTCTACTTTCCTGTTTTTGCCACCGAAGTGAATAACCTCACATTTATCCACATTATACTGCATATGCCATGCATTTGCCCACTCACCCAACCTATCCAAGTCACCTTGCAGCCTCCTAGCATCCTCCTCACACCTAACACTGCCCCCCAGCTTCGTGTCATCCGCAAACTTGGAGATATTGCATTCAATTCCCTCGTCCAAATCATTAATATATATTGTAAATAGCTGGGGTTCCAGCACCGAGCCTTGCGGTACCCCACTTGTCACTGCCTGCCATTCTGAAAAGGACCCGTTTACTCCTACTCTTTGCTTCCTGTCTGCCAGCCAGTTCTCTATCCACATCAATACTGAACCCCCAATACCGTGTGCTTTAAGTTTGCATACTAATCTCAGTTGGGACCTTTTCGAAAGCCTTCTGAAAGTCCAGATATAACACATCCACTGGTTCTCCCTTATCCACTCTACTCTAGTCCAATTTATTTTTTTTAAAACTTTTTGGGTAGGTATATTGGGATTGATTGGAACAGGTATAGAATTTGTGGTTTAAAAAAAAAAAATATTTTTATGCCGTTTATTCGGCCTATTAAGGACATCGGAAGCGTTTTCCAGAATTTAATTGAATTATGTAGTTTCTTAAGTACAGAGTTATAGTTTGCATTAAACATGTATTGATATCTTCTGGTGATTTCAATACCCAAGTATTTAATTTTTTTCATAGCTATTTTAAAAGGAAACTGTACAAGATGTGTAGAATCTTTCGGTTTTATTGACATGATTTCACTTTTATTCCAGTTAATCCTGAAAATGATCCAAAATCCTCGATTAAGTTTAAAATATTGGGTATAATGATATGAGGTTTTGTGATGTACAAATGTACATCATCAGCGTATAATGATATATTATTGTTTGAATATTTTGTATTATATCTGTGGATATTCGGATGAGTTCTAATTGTTTCTGCTAGTGGTTCAATTATGGGCAAATAACAATGGTGATAATGAACAGCCTTGTCTATTACCCCTTGACAGTTGAAATGTCATGGATAAGATGTTATTAGTTAATATTCTGGCCGTTGGCTTATTATATATTAATTTAATTCATAGAATGAAGTTCTCTCCCAGTTGAAATTTTTGCAATACCTTAACCATATACTTCCATTCAACCTGATCGAATGCTTTCTCTGCATCCAGCGAAATAATTGTGAGGTTTTGATCTTTAGTTTGATGTGAGTGCATTATGTTGAACAGACGTCTCAGATTATTAAATGATTGTCTCTTAGGGATAAACCCCGTTTGATCCGGGTGTATTAATTTACTGCCCTACTTAATCTTCTAGCTAATATTTTCGCTAATATTTTTTGGTCTGTGTTTAACAACGCAATAGCTCTGTATGATCCGGGTTCTTCCACATCTTTGTCTTTCTTAAGTATTAATGTAATTGTAGATTCTGCTAGTGTATCAGGTAATATTTGTTCTCTAAAGGCATGTGTATACATTTTCTGTAGGCGTGTAGTAAATATGTCATAAAAAACTTTATAGAATTCATTACTGAATCTGTGGGGACCTGGTGTTTTTCCTTTTTTAATGAGATTATTGTTTCTTCTATTTCCTTATTTGAGATTTGTGCTCCCAATTCCTCTTGTTCCTGCAACTCTGGGAAGATTGTAATTATCCAAGAACTCAGCAACTTTGTTGGTGTTCGTTGTCATTTTGGATGTATACAAATTCTCATAAAATTGCACAAACCTTTTATTAATTTCGTTCGGTAATGTTAACACTTCCCCTCTACCTGATTTAATCTCTGAAATCGTATGTTCCTTTTCTTGTTTTTTTTTAACTGACGTGCCAGAAGTTCATGGTGCTTATCCCCAAATTCAAACTGTTCCTGTCTTGTGATTTGGAATAATCTTATAACTTTCTCTGAAAGTAATTTATTTTATTTAAATTTTAGTATTAATATTTTATTATGTTTATCCATAGCATTATCTATGTCCAATTGTCTAATTTGTTCTTCTAGCTGCCGTTGTTCATTCTTATTTTTTTTTAATTCTGAAAGGCTTGGTATGAGATTATAACACCTCGAATAAATGCTTTGAAAGATTCCCATAATAATGTAGGTGATGTGTCTGGCGTGTCATTTATTTCGAAAAAAAGATCCATTTGCTGTTTTAGATATATACTCCCTTGCGGGTCTTTTAAAATTTGAAGGTTGTACCTCCAAAACGGTGTATTCTTAGACATTCCTTCTATTAAAAAAAAAAGTTAGGGAGGAATGATCTGAAATCGTATTTGTATGGTATTTTGGTTTCAAAGTATACGGAATTCATTTTGTGTCTACCAGGAAATAATCTATACGTGAGTAAGTCTTGTGTACCGATGAATAGAACGAGTATTCCTTGCCGGTTGGATTTATAATCCTCCAAACATCTGTTATATTTTTATTTTTTATATATCTGTTTAAAAGTTCACTAGCTTTAGATTTTGTAATACCTTGCTGTTTTTGACTAGATTTATCTAAGTAAGGGTCTAAAACACAGTTAAAGTCTCCACCAATTATAACATTCTGGTAATTATATTCTGCGATTATATTCATAATTTTATTTTTAAAATGCGGATTGTCAAAGTTAGGCGCATATATATTTACCAATGTAATTGGGGTGGCATGGATCTCACCGGTAACTATGACATATCTCCCATCCTTATCTGTTACAGTATTTTTCTGTTTAAATGGTGTGCCTTTGCGGATAATGATAGACGTGCCTCTGGATTTCGACATGTATGACGAATGAAAAGTTTGGCCTATCCAGTTCGCCCTCAATCTAACTTGATCTTGAAATTTAAGATGTGTTTCTTGAAGAAAGATAACATCTGTGTTGTAGGCTTTCAGCTGAGCTAAAATCTTACCCCTTTTAATGCGTTCATTAAACCCCCCTAATATTCGAACTGCAGAATGAGATTCCTCCCAGTTTATTTTGTTTTATGTCTTGCATTTTGGCTAGGTTTAGTACCTGTGTATCTTGCGGTGCATCCGTACCTCAGGTCTTTAAGTATTGGGGGAACATTTACCCTACCAAGTTCAATTTGTGGATTCCTTTTGCGATTCTCCTTGAATAAAAAACACACACATGTGATTGATAGTGATAATTTAAAAAAAAAAACTAGTAAAAGTCCAATAAAATTGGACTCCAATTGGAGTCCAATTTTAAAGAATTCGACTCGGATATTACAAATTTTATTTGGGATTATAAGTCCCATAGAATACAAAGACCACACCTGAATAAACCCAAAGTAGTAGGGGTTTAGCACTCCCTAATTTTATGTATTACTATTGGTTTGGAAATGTGATTCAGTTGTTGGATAACTCTCCCCAGCAACCGGAGTGGATCATTATGGAGAAAGAGGACTGTTCCCCTTTTAATATTGGCACGATCCTTCTCTCACCAATGACGGTGAATAATACAAATTACAACAAAAATCCAATTATACATAGTACATCAGAATTTGGAAACAAATAAAATATGACTTAAAATTAAGAACTTTATCTCTTCTATCTCCTATCGCTAAAACCCCCCTGTTTGCATTAAACATGTCTTGATATCTTCTGGTGATTTCAATACCCAAGTATTTAATTTTTTTCATAGCTATTTTAAAAGGAAACTGTACAAGATCTAAACTAGCAGGACAATCAGATGGAATGGAAACATTCCTACAAGAATGTCATATTAATAGTTTAGATCAGGAAGGTAGAGACTTGTTAAACGCTGATATATCAGTAAAAGATATTGAAGAATCAATTGGATCATTAAATAACGGAAAGGCTGCAGGCCCTGATGGCTTAGGTGTTGAATTTTATAAGAAGTTTCATGATCTGATCTCTCCACGCTTACATACAATATATAAATATGCTTATGAACAAGGAAAGTTACCAGAATCATTAAATGAGTCTACAATTACACTTATCCCTAAAGCTGATAAAGATTTGGAAGACCCCGGATCATACAGAGCAATAGCTCTTTTAAATACTGATCAAAAAATACTAACTAAAATGTTATCTCGGAGGCTAAGTTTAGTGATTAATAAATTAATACATTATGACCAAACAGGTTTTATTCCAAAACGCTATTCATCCTATAATCTGAGACTTCTATTCAATGTCATGTACTCAAAAAGAGTACATGATATTGAACTAGCTGTCATATCCTTAGATGCTGAAAAAGCATTTGACCAGGTTGAATGGCCATATTTATTTAAAATAATGCAGAAATTTCAACTGGGGGATAGATTCTCCAAATGGGTAAAAATCATATACTCGAATCCAACTGCAAGAATATTAACAAATCAAATGCTATCAGCAAAATTTAAACTCTTTAGGGGTTGTAGACAAGGATGCCCGTTATCACCGTTACTATTTGCTCTGGTAATAGAACCATTAGCCGAAATGATTAGATCAGAACCAGAAATATATGGATATAATACCAAAACTACAACGAATAAAATATCTCTATACGCAGATGACATCTTAATTTATATTACAAAACTGGAGATTAGTATTCCCAATCTATTTAATGTTATAACTAAATTTAGTACATTTTCGGGGTATAGAATTAATTGGAATAAAAGTGAAATTATGCTTATAACTGGAATAAAATTAAATATATTAGAACAATTCCCACTTAAAATAGTCACGGACAAACTCAAATATCTAGGAATTAATGTATCTAAATCGTATAACTGTCTTTAAATATAATTACCCTCTATTATTAAATAAACTAAAAAAATATATTTTATATTGGAAAACACTACCTATATCAATGATCGGTAGAATAAATGCAATAAAAATGATTTTTTTTACCACAATTGTTATATTTATTTCAAGCAATCCCTTTATATCTCCCTAAAATGTTTTTTAAAAATATAGATACTTTGGTTAATAGTTTTATTTGGGACTATAAAAACCATTGAATAAGTAAAAAACATCTATGTAAATCTAAAATAAATGGTGGACTAGCACTACCAAATTTCCTATATTATTTCTGGGCAGTTCAGATTAAGAATATGAATTTTTGGTTGGTAAATTTAGATCATGAACCAAGCTGGCTAAAGATGGAAAAGGAAGACTGTTTGCCTTTTGATGTAGGTTCGATTCTTTTTGCACCAAGGGAAGTACAAAAAAAATGTATGGTAATAACCCTATAATTCATAGCAATAGACGTATTTGGAAACAAATAGTTAAGACCATACATATGGATAATTTGTCACTTTGTTTGCCAATTATGAATAATCCTTTGTTTAAGCCCTCTGTATTGGACAAGGGGTTTAAACACTGGAATGATTTAGGAATTAAAAGGATAAAACACCTTTACAAGGAAGGACAATTTCTCTCATTTCAAGAGTTACAGGATATCTATGGATTGCAGTCAAATAACATATTTAGGTATTTACAAATTAGAAATTATATTAAGTCAAATACGCAAGACTATAAAAATAGAAAACCAGGATTATTAGATGAATTGTTTAATAAACACCCAAATACAGAAAAATTAATAGCTTATATATATATATATAAAGCTATTTTGGATAAGGAAATCCCAACTTCGGAAATATATCGACAAATATGGGAAAATGAAATGGGTTTATCTATAACGAAGGAAACTTGGGAAGAAAGCCTACAATGTATACATCGTTGCTTATTAAGTGCTAGACATATATTGATACAATTTAAGGTATTACACAGATTACATTAGTCAAAAACGAAATTAAATAGAATTTATTCTAACATCTCTTCTATTTGTGATAAATGTCAGAACTTGGAAGCTAATTTAACGCATAGTTTTGTAACATGTATAAAACGTAATTATTATTGGACAGAAATCTTTAGAGTTAGCTCTGAAGTTCTTAAAATTAAACTAGACCCAGATCCAAAATTAATAATATTAGGAGTTCCGGATTCAAATCTAATATTAACAGTAAACTAAAGAAATTTCTTGGATTACTGTTTGATAATAGGGAAAAAATTAATATTGAAATTTTGGAAGGGAACATTGTCCCCCATTAAAATGTGGACAGTGGAAATGTTGGAGACGTTACATTTGGAAAGAATCAGATTTGTCCTAATGGACAAATACGAACTCTTTGAACAGATATGGTCTCCATATACAGAATATTTGAAGGGGTAGCTGTTCTTGGCATCACAACTCAATGGGTACCCGGCAGGATTAGATGAAAATAACTCTCTGTTTTTCTTTTTGATTTGTATACATGTCTCCATTGATATCGCTATTTGAAATTGTGTTATTCACTATTAAGATGTATACTATTATCTCTCTTTTTTTCTATATAATACTTTATTTTAATTAAATACATATAACAAGAATATATACATATATATATATTTTTTCTTCTCTCTTTTCTCTTTCTCTTTCTTTATAATCAAAATTATTATTTAATCACCATTCTTATTGATTAAAATCTATTCTTTTCTTTCTACTTTAAAAAAAAAATAGAAGTTTATAAGAACTATTCGTAACATTCGTATACTTATTGAAATAAGTTGGTTGTGTATTTGAAAAGTTGTTATACCGTTGTTCTGATGGATTCCTTTTAATAAAAATATTATTACACGGAAAATAAAAATGGCACCAAAGCCAGAGTGGATTATTTTTGGAATAACAGAAGGTAGCTCGGAATTAAATGTGTTTCAAAAGAGTCTATTTGACTATGGCTTAATAATAGGAAAAAAGCTAATCTTAAAATTCTGGAAAAATGCCCCTATACCAACAATAAATATGTGGATTTCAACTATGTTTGAAACACTACATCTGGAAGATATGAGACTCCGCCTGGCAGGAAAATCAGATTGTTTCTATCAGACGTGGTCTGCATTTATGGAATTGCTTACAAAGATAGGGTGCAAGAGTACCTTGGGCCTTAGTAAAGGGGGATGAAAAACTATCGAGTTGGTAAATTCCGTGATGTATATAATATAGTAACTTTTTTTTCTCTCTCTCTTCTTTATCTTTTCTAGGGTTCTATCTCTTTATTCCCTTTCTCCAACTCTTTGACCAAGGGTTTTTTTTCTCCCCTTTGGCACGCTCTTTCACTTTCACAACTCTTTTCACCTACTTCACTCTCTCGGTTTCTATTCTTTTTCTTTAAAAGCCATAAAATTATGGGGTACAATGATTGTAACAATATATGTGATGTACACTGATGTATTTACCTCTATTAAATAAAAATATTAAAAAAAATAAAACAATCCACTCTACTAGTTACATCCTCGAAAAATTCTATAAGATTCGTCAGACATGATTTACCTTTCATAAATCCATGCTGACTTTGTCCAATGATTTCACAACTTTCCAAATGTGCTGCTATCCCATCTTTAATAACTGACTCTAGTAGGTTCCCCACTACCGATGTTGACTAACTGGTCTGTAATTCCCAGTTTTCTCTCTCCCTCCCATTTTAAAAAGTGGGGTTACATTAGCTACCCTCCAATCCTCAGGAACTACTCCAGAATCTAAATAGTTTTGAAAAATTATCTCTAATGCATCCACTATTTCTGTGGGGCTACTTCCTTAAGTACTCTGGGATGCAGTCTATCTGGCCCTGGGGTTTTATCGGCCTTTAATCCATTCAATTTACCTAACATCACTTCCCGGCTAACCTGGTTTTCACTCAGTTCCTCCATCTCATTTGACCCCCATTTAGTTGGGACCAAGTTTGTATCTCAAAAAATGAGGCACATAGAGTCTGGGACGAGGTGAACAATAAGAGATTTATAAGGTCAAAAAGATTTAATAATTGAGATGAATTGGACAAAGGAGAGATATGAAGCTGGATAAATTAGTTCAAAGGGTATATGTAGACAAGCATGGTGCAAGGAAGAAGGGTCTCGACTCGAAGTGTCGGCCTATTCCTTCTGTCCAGAGATGCTGCCTCACCCGCTGAGTTAGTCCAGCATTTTGTGTCTAAGCATGGGGCAAGCAACATGTTGGTAGTTTGGAGGCATGAGACCCATCTCGGGTGAAGAATTGGTGTGTATTGGTGATGAAAAGGGGATGGCAAGACATCATTGATTGAATAAACTGTTATATTAAGAAATGGCTATGAGAATAAAAAATATCAAGTGTTGTGGATCAATGAAGGAATTTTACTTCTGGTTGCCGTAAAAGAGGCACAGCATCTATACATAATCCATAACTAAAGCTCTGATCTTATGCTCTTTTGGTTTGCGCAGTTTTTCTATTTGCGCAAAAAACGGTATGTGATAGCACTACGTTTTTCGCCAGCTCGCCGTTCTCCTGTGATGCGAGTGCACTAAGTTTCTTTCTGATCAGTGGTATAATGTAAAAGTTAGCGAGGTTTTAAAACCGTGCACGCGCAGATCGATCTCTCCTGCCAGTCAGCGCCGCGCGGATTAGTCTCTTTCCCTGTCACTCCCCGGAACTATCCACCCGTTCCTGCACCATCGCGTCTTTACTGGAGCTGAGGGAGACCGGCGGAGGTCTCCAACCGGACACAAATTTCAGAGGGACCGGAAGCTGTGAAGGAAAACATTCAGCGCCCGCTGTGAGTACCAAACAACACACCACCATCGCAACGCCCCCGCAGAGGAGGGCAGTGGGGGAGGTGAGGAGGGATAGTGGGGTGGATAGGAGAAGGTGAGGAGTGGGGGATGGTGGATTATGGGGTAGGGAGGGTAGAAGAATTTTGGTGGGAGGGAGTGACAGGATAGGGGGAAGGAGAAAGGTGAGGGAGTGATGGGGAAAGAAGAGGGAAGGTGAAGAGATAGTGCTAGGGATGAGGGGACATGAGGTGTGCCTGTGCAGTTGGGGGCTATGGGTCAGTGGTGTAATATTGCGTTGGGGGACCTAGAGTGACAGGGACCCAATGGGTCCACTTAGTCTAGTAGATATTAAAATTGTATAATACTTGGATGCAAGAGGAATATTTGAGATTTATACTTTGGTCGGATGGACAAGCAGAATTGCGTTGAAATCTGTATTTTCTATAAATAACAAAGTTTAGCAAATAATTGAGGCAAATGTGAGGTTGACCTTAGTTGCAAGGGTGATGGAGGAACAAGAGTAAATAAATGTTGTTATCATACTGTGGATTAGACTACAATTGCAGTACTATATAGATTTTTTGTCTTATTTAAGGAAGATTACACTTTGGAGGTAATATAGCTGTTCAAAAATTCATCTGTGTTTAGAAGGTTGTTCATGAGAAAAGGTGGGCATGAGAAATTATCTAATTGAAATGTTACTTTGGGTAAGTGCTCGATGTGAAACTTTACTTCTGTGATTGCGATTTATTACAGAGTAATAAAGTTGAAGGTGTAACTCAGTGGAACAGGTAGCATCTCTGGAGAGAAAGAATGAGTGACGTTTTGGGTCGAGACCCTTCTTCAGTCCTGAAACGTCATCCATTTTTTCTCTCCTGGTGAGTTACAACAACATTTCGTGTCTACCTTCGATTTAAACCAACATCTGCGGTTCTTTTCTGCACAAAGTATTTTGAAGTATTGGTTTATTATTGTCACGTGAACCAAGATGCAGTGAAAAGCTTTTGTTTGCATGCTATCTTGACAAATCAAATTATATGATACAAAATGCTGGAGTAACTCTGCGTGTGAGGCAGCACCTATGAAGAGAAGGAATGGGTGACGTTTTGGGTTGAGACGTCTAGGATTGAAACGTCTGAAGTAGGGTTGAGACCTGAAACGTCACCCATTCCTTCTCTCCATAGATGCTGCCTCACCTGCTGATTTACTCCAGCATTTTGTGTCTACCTTTGATTTTATCCAGCATCTGCAGTTCTTTCTCACACAAATTATATGCTACATGAGTATAATCATGTCATAAATGTATACAGCAGATAGTACCGTTGATAGAAAGCGATAAATACCAGTGTTGAATATCGTGTTAAAGCATTATAGCATTATCCTTACTGCGGAAAACGTCCAACATCCACGATGAGGTAAGTTGGAAGATAGGTACTTTGCCTGACTTATGGGAGAACCTTTCAGTGTTTTAGATTGCCCAGAGTTTGTGATGTAAGATACAAGGTAGAAATGAAATTAGAAATTGTTAGGGAGGGAAGGACCTGCAGATGCTGGTTTACACCGAAGATAGAATAAAAAGTTGGAGTAACTGAGCCGGTTAGGCAGAATCCGTGGAGACGTTTCGAGTTGAAACCCTTCTTCAGACTGTGAGACGGGAGAGGGAAACTAGAGAACTATGAAATGGCTCAGAACAATTTGGAGCCGGCGCTGATGACAATACAATACCGTTTATTGTCATTTGAACCTCAGTATTGTTTTTATTATAGAATAATAAAAACAATGAAAGGTTTATGAAAAGTGCTAAATAGTATTATTAGAAATGGATCAAAAGATACAGGCTACCCTGAGTATTTTATTGAGAAAGACAAGACAATAAATAATATGGACGATGCGGTTAATGGTTTTAACAAATTCTTTGTAAACGTGGGACCAGATTTGGCAGACAAAAATAATGACCCAGAAGCACAAGAAGGGGCGGATACTGATCTTTGGGATAGAAATACTAGCACTATCTTCCTTAGAGCAGTAGAAGGAAACTAAATCATAGACACTGTAAGAAAATGTAAAAGCAAATCCTCTACAGATTGGAATGATATTGATATGATTATAATAAAAAACGTCATTGAAGAAATTGCAGAACCATTAACTCGTATTTGTAACTTGTCTTTTCAATCCGGTAAATTTCCGAACAAAATGAAAATAGAAAAAGTAATACCATTGTATAAAACTGGGGATAGGCACCCTTTCGTAAATTACAGGCCTGTTTCTTTACTCTCCCAATTCTCCAAGATCCTTGAAAAGCTTTTTGCAGAAAGACTTGACAATGTCATTGAAAAACATAACCTTTTCGTCGACAGTCAATGTGGATTCCGGACAGATAGATCAACATCTATGGCACTAATGGAACTAATCGAGGAAATCACAAATTGCATAGATAATAAAAAACTTGCAATGGGAATATTCATAGACTTAAAAAAAGCATTTGATACCGTAAATCACAACATTTTACTCATGAAACTGGATAGGTATGGCATCAGAGGGATTGAATTGGGTGAGAAGCTATTTAAGAAACGGGCAACAATTTGTAGAAATAGGTGAACATAAATCAACTTGCATGAACATAACTTGTGGAGTACCTCAAGGGTCTGTGTTAGGTCCAAAGCTTTTCATAATATGTATCAACGATATATGCAGAGTATCAAATATACGGAAATTGATTACATTTGCCGATGATACAAATATTTTTTGTTCCTGTGACAATTTGAAGTAGCTTTTGGAGGTCATCACATCAGAAATGAATAAATTAAAACAGTGGTTTGATGGCAACAAATTGTCTCTAAATTTAAGCAAAACAAAGATTATGCTATTTGGAAAACATAAAACAAACCCTCAAGTGCAATTGAAAATAGATAACATAAGTATAGAAAGAGTACATGAAAATAAATTTCTTGGTGTGATCTTAGACCATAAAATCTGCTGAAAACCACATATAATCCACGTCAAAGCAAAACTGGCAAAGTCTATAGCAATATTGAGAAAATCAAGACACATTCTGGACCACAAATCATTACATACTCTATAATACACTCATATTGCCATATCTGAGACACTGTGTGGAGATATGGGGTAAAGCCTACAAAACCAATCTACAGACGTTATGCACATTACAAAAGGGAGCAATAAGAATTATCAATGACGTTGGATATCTTGAACATACCAATATATTATTCTTAAACTCACATACACTGAAGTTCACCGATCTGGTTAAATTTAAGACTGCGTAAATCATGTACAAAGCAAGAAATAATTTACTTCCAGGAAATATACAACAACTGTTTATGGAAAGACAGGGTGGGTATAATTTGAGAGGGGAACTTAATAAAAAAACAACTCAATATCAGAACAACTCTTAAAAGTATGTGCATAGCAATATGTGGGGTGAATTTGTGGAATGGTTTGGAACAGGAGATAAAACTTAGCACAAACATAATTCAGTTTGAAAAGATGTACAAAAACACTTTTTTTAAAGGATATTGGGATGAGGATAGGTGATTTTGAGTGGGATATTTGTTGTACATTTATTGGGAAGGGTGATTATAGGGTGATGGGTTGTATATATGTCTAAGAGATACTGTATTGTATATGAGGGTTTTTTCTTTTGTCTTTTTTTCTCTTTTTTTGTATGGATTTGTAAATATTTGATTAGTGGATAAATGTAAAGAATTTGGTGTACATAGGAAATAACTGTTTATAGCTGCTAAATTTGTATAAGATTATTATAAGCAGTTGAATAAGGGGTGGGGATTAATAAGCATTGGCTTCTTCCTGCTCCTTTTTGGATACATACAATTTCATTTATTTATAAATATTATTCATGACACATTATAAATATTCTTGTTTTTTGTTGTTATTTTTGTTTGTTGTATGCTATTTCACACTTGCTTTTTATTCTTTTATACTGTTTGAAATAAAGAAATAAATAAAAACCACCATTTGATTTTTCAAACCAAACCTTTTGCATTTTCAAACCACACCACCTTTTGCATTTTCAAACCACACCGCCATTTGCCTTTTCAAACCACACCGCCATTTGCCTTTTCAAACCACAACCACACCGCCATTTGCCTTTTCAAACCACACCGCATTTGCCTTTTCAAACCACACCGCCATTTGCCTTTTCAAACCACACCGCCATTTGCCTTTTCAAAACCACACCGCCATTTGCCTTTCAAACCACAAACCGCCATTTGCCTTTTCAAAACCACACCGCCATTTGCCTTTTCAAACCACACCGCCATTTGCCTTTTCAAACCACACCGCCATTTGCCTTTTCAAACCACACCGCCATTTGCCTTTTCAAACCACACCGCCATTTGCCTTTTCAAACCACACCGCCATTTGCCTTTTCAAACCACACCGCCATTTTGCCTTTTCAAACCACACCGCCATTTGCCTTTTCAAACCACACCGCCATTTGCCTTTTCAAACCACACCGCCATTTGCCTTTTCAAACCACACCGCCATTTGCCTTTTCAAAACCACACCGCCATTTTGCCATTTGCCTTTTCAAACCACCGCCATAAACCACACCGCCATTTGCCTTTTCAAACCACACCGCCATTTGCCTTTTCAAACCACACCGCCATTTGCCTTTTCAAACCACACCGCCATTTGTATTTGTGGAGGCTAGTGGAGCCAGTGGATGCTAGTTCACTGGATGTTTTCAAGAGAGAATTAGATTTAGCTCTTAGGGCTAAAGGTATCAAGGGATATGGGGGAAAAGCAAGAACGGGGTAGTGATTTTAGATGATCAGCCATGATCATATTGAATGGAGGTGCTGGCTCGAAGGGGTGAATGGCCTACTCGTGCACCTATTTTTCTATGTTTCTATACTGCAAAAAACAAAAGGAGAGTGCAAAATATAATGTTGTTCCTGTAGGGAAAGGTGCAAGGGCTGCAATGCGGTAGATTGGGAGACACAAGAAACTACAGATGCTGGAATTTTGTGCAAAACACAGTGTTTGAGGAATTCAGTGCATCAGGCAGAAACTGTGGAGGGAATGAACATGTTATGTTTCAGGTTGCGACACTTCAAGGTTTTGGGCTCAAACATCTATTTTCTGGCTCTCCCAACCCCACAAGCCAGCTTTTATAAAAAAACTTTATTCCTTTTATGTCTTGTTACATTTTTTCTTGTATGAGGATTAGTGATTTAAACTGTTGCGTGTACAACTGTACACTATTGTTATAAGAAGTTTTATTTGTTCTTGCAAAGTAAATATACATTAGTATTAACACAATTGCTCATCAATACATGAATGCAAAACGTAATATGCTAAATTATTCCCATATTAGGCAGAGAACAAATACACAGGGAGTGAGATCTCAAAATCAATTGTGGTTGAGCATCCAAAAGAGAGCTTACTTTTTTTTTCCCCCTCAAATTTTTTCCCTCAAATTCCCGCTCAAATTAGTCGTACTGCTCTCTGGCACTGGCTAAAATCTTATTGTAAATGTGACCCTGAAATAAGTCAAGAAGTGAAAAATGTGTCTTTCTTGTGTCTTTGGTTGATACTTTCAGCATGAATTCATTAATGCTTTGAATATTATCCTGATTTCATATTCGCAATGTATATAGTTAATCCAACCAGGAAAGAGGTACTAAATGAGTATTTCATATCAGTATTCACCAACGATAAGGTTGAATAGGACAGACAGCGAGGTGATATGTTGAGTCTCTTGAAGAGCATTAAAGTCGATAAATTACGAGGGCTTTCTTGGATCTATCCTAGGTTATTGATAGTCAAGAGAGGAGCTCTCCCACAGCCTACTGTCTCTACCTCTTCCTTTTTCCAGCCCCCCACCCCTCCCGACATCAGTCTGAAGAAGGTTCTTGACCCTTGTTGGTTTACTTGCGCCTACCTTCGCTCTATAGATGCTGCCCTCACCCGCTGATTTTCTCCAGCTTTGTCTACCAACGGGATCCCACCACTGGCCAGATCATCCCACCTCCTCCCATGTTGGCTTTCTGCAGAGACCGCTCTCTCTGTAACTCCCTGGTCAATTCGTCCCTTCCCACCCAAACCACCCCTCTCCTGGCACTTTCCCTTACAACTACAGGAAAGCTACACATGTTGCTTACACTTGCTACACAGATTTGGGAGGAGGTGGGACCAGTACAAACAGGACGGTCTGCACCTGGGCTGGAATGGAACCAATGTTCTTGGGGGAGTGTTTGCTAGTGCTGCCAGGGAGGATTTAAACTAATGTGGCAGAGGGATGGGAGCTTGAGCAAAGAGATGAAGGGGGTTATAAAATGAGAGGTAGAAGCAAAGGTAGCAAGGTGAAAAGTAAAAAGTGGCAGCAGAAAAAATCCACATAATTGGGGGGGGTAAGCAAAAACCATCAAAGGGGCGGTAAGGGCCACTTTTCGATTTTTTTCCTCAATATTCTTTTCAAAAAAAAAATTGGATATTCGGATAATTGTAGTGCATAAGGGGCGGACTCGGCGGCGGCGAAGAGAGAGAGCGCACCGCGCCTGCGCCGCTGGGGGGCACGCAACGGGTGTTCGCAGTCCGCAACCCCGCCCCGCCCCGCCACGGTGGCGTTCGGCGTCACTTGGCCCCCCCCACCCCGCACTGAGTCAACCCGCCCTTAATGGACTTGCCCCGCCCCTTACTGAACTATAGGTATTCATTTTGTTATCACATGTTGGCCAGGTTGAGAGTTGTATAAAAACCGTCAATGCAAGAAGGCTGTGCCTCATGAATTGAATTGTGCAGATAGTTATTAATGAATATGATACAGTTGGGATCACGGAGACATGGCTCCAGGGTGACGTAGGCTGGGAGCTGAACATCCAGGGATATTCAATATTCAGGAGGGATAGACAGAAAGGAAAAGGAGGTGGAATAGCGTTGGTGGTTAGAGAGGAGATTAACGCAATAGAAAGGAAGGACATTAGCTTGGAGGATGTGGAATCGATATGGGAAGAGCTGCGAAACACTAAGGGGCAGAAAACAGTAGTGGGAGTTGTGTACAGGCCACCTAACAGTAGTAGTGGAGTTGGGGATGGCATCAAACATGAAATTAGAAATGCGTGCAACAAAGGTAAAATAGTTATAATGGGTGACTTCAATCTACATATAGATTGAGTGAATCAAATTGGCAGGGGTGCTGAGGAAAATGATTTCTTGGAATGTATGCAGGATTGTTTTCTAAACCAACATGAAGAGGAACCAACGAGAGAGCAGGCTATTCTAGACTGGGTATTGAGTAATGAGAAGGGTTAGTTTGCAGTCTTGTTGTGCGTGGCCCCTTGGGCAAGAGTGACCATAATATGGTTGAGTTCTTCATTAGGATGGAGAGTGATATTGTTTATTTAAGTTCAGAACAAGGGTTCTGAACTTAAAGAAAGGTAACTTTGAGGGTATGAGACGTGAATTGGCTAAGATGGACTGGCAATTGATTCTTAAAGGGTTTACGGTGGATATGCAATGGAAGGCATTTAAAGACTGCATGGATGAACTACAACAATTGTTCATCCCAGTTTGGCAAAAGACTAAATCAGGGAAGGTAGTGCATCCGTGGATAACGAGGGAAATCAGGGATAGTATCAAAACAAGAGATGAAGCATACAAATTAGCCAGAAAAAGCAGCCTACCAGAGGACTGGGAGAAATTCAGAGACCAGCAGAGGAGGACAAAGGGCTTAATTAGGAAAGGAAAAATAGATTATGAAAGAAAACTGGCAGGGAACATAAAAACTGACTGCAAAAGTTTTTATAGAAGAGAAAGAGATTAGTTAAAACAAATGTAGGTCCCTTGCAGTCAGAAACAGGTGAGTTGATCATGGGGAACAAGGATATGGTGGACCAATTGAATAACTACTTTGGTTCCGTCTTCACTAAGGAAGACATAAACAATCTGCCAGAAATAGCAGGGGACCGCGGGTCAAAGGAGGAATTGAGTGAAATCCAGGTTAGTCGGGAAGTGGTGATGGTAAATATTGAATGGATTAAAGGCCGATAAAATCCCCAGGGCCAGATGGGCTGCAATTCAGAGTACTTAAGGAAGTAGGTCCGGAAATAGTGGACGCATTAGTGATAATCTTCAAAACTCTTTAGATCTGGAGTAGTTCCCTGAGGATTGGCGGGTAGCAAACGTAACCCCTCTTTTTAAGGAGGAGAAGAGAAAACGGGGAAATTACAGACCAGTTAGTCTAACATCGGTAGTGGCAAAACTGCTATAGTCATTATTAAAGATTGGATAGCAGCACATTTGGAAAGTGGTGAAATCATTGGACAAAAGTCAGCATGGATTTACGAAAGGTAAATCATCTCTGACGAATCGTGAATTTTTTCGAGCTGTAACTAGTAGCGTGGATAAGGGAGAACCAGTGGATGTGGTTTATCTGACTTCCAGGAAGGCTTTCGACACAGGTCCCACATAAGAGATTAGTATACAAATTTAAAGCATACGCAGTTTGGGGTGTCAGTGTATTGATGTGGATAGAGAACTGGCTGCAAACAGAAGCAAAAGTAGGAGTAAAACGGTCCTTTTCACAATGGTAGGCAGTGACTAATGGGGTACCGCAAGTCTCAGTGCTAGGACCCCCAGCTATTACACTATAAATTAATGATCTGGATGAGGGAATTGAAGGCAATATCTCCAAGTTTGCAGATGACACTAAGCTGGGGGGGCATGTTATAGCTGTGAGGAGGATCTAGGAGACTGCAAGGTGACATGGATAGCTGGGTAAGTGGGCAAATGTTTTGGTGCCGATGCAGTATAATGTGGATTTTTTACAATGTGAGGTTATCCACTTTGGTGGCAAAAACAGGAAAGCAGACTTTTATCTAAATGGTGCCGATTAGGAAAAGGGAAATGCAGTGGGGGGGGGAGACCGTGGGTGTGATGGTACACCAGTGTAAAGTTGAAAGTATTTACAAAAAACATGCAAAAAGGTGCAGCAGGTGGGGTTTTTTTGCAGTGAAGAAAGCGAATGGTATGTTAGCTTTCATAGCAAAAGGATTTGAGTATAGAGCAGGGAGTTCTACTTCAGTTGTACAGGTTCCTGTGAGACCACATCTGGAGTATTGCGTACAGTTTTGTCGTCCAAATCTAGGAAGACATTATTGCCATAGAGGGAGTGCAGAGAAGGTTCACCAGACAGTGATTCCTGGGATGTCAGGACGTGTCTTACGAAGAAAGACTGGATAGACTCGTTTATACTCTCTAGAATTTAGGAGATTGAGAGGGGATCTTATAGAAACTTACAAAATTCTTAAGGGTTGGACAGGCTAGATGCCAGGAAGATTGTTCCCGATGTTGGGAAGTCCCAGGACAAGGGGGTCACAGCTTAAGGATAAGGGGAAATCCTTTTAAGACTGAGATGAGAAAGACTTTTTTCACACAGAGTGGTGAGTCTCTGGAACTCTCTGCCACAGAGGGTAAGTTGAAGCCAGTTCGATTGGCTATATAATTATCTCTGCTAGAGTGAGTTGGATGTGGCCCTTGTGGCTAAGGGGATCAGAGGGTATGGAGAGAAGGCAGGTACGGGGATACTGAGTCTCGGATGATCAGCCATGATCATATTGAATGGTGGTGAGGGTCAGGGCTCGAAGGCCAAATGGCCTACTCCTGCACCTAATGATTCTATGTTTCTCTTCTATGTTTTCTTTGCTTCCCCCCCCCCCCCCCCCCCCCCCCCCCCCGCACCCTCATACATCAGTCTGAAGAAGGGTCTCGACCCGAAACAGCCTATTTCCTTTGCTGCATAGTTGCTGCCACACTTGAGTTTCTCCAGCATTTTTGTGTACCCATTCACACAAGTTATTTTGTCCCACTTTCCTCACCCACTCCCTGCACATTAGGGACAATTTTACAGAGACAAGTTAACCTACAAAGCCAATGCATCTTTGGGATATGGGAGGAAACCGACATGCTTGCAGAGAGAATGTGTAAATTCAACACAGACAGTGCCCAAGAACAGGATCGCTCACATCCCTATCGTGTGAGGCAGCAAGTCCACCAGCTGTGCCACCAAATTTTATTTTCCAACACACAAAAAATTATACGTTGATAACTTTGGTTACTAAAACAAAACTATCCATTTTCAGTCTTAAATCTCTAAGTGACGCTATGTCCCCCTTTACAGCTACTGTATGTTTTAATTCAGTTCAAGACTATGGGGTAGTACATTGGCCATAAAGTTGCAGCCTAAAATTGCCAGAGACCCGGAATTGATCCTGAGTATGGGTGCTGTCTGTATGGAGTTTTGTTTTCTCATTTATAACATTGTTTACAGAGTACTGGGTTTACACATTCTGTTGTGCTGCTGCAAGTAAGGATTTCATTGTTCTAACTGGGACGTGAGAGAATAGCACGCTCTTAACTTTTGACTTGCGTCGCTAATGTGTGGGATAGAACTAGTGTACGGGTGATCGGTGGTCGGTGTGAACTCGGTGGGCCGAAGGGCCTGTTTCCACACTGTATCTTTAAATTAAACTAAAAACATAAAAAACAGAGGAAATCTAAAGAAGAGTCTCTACCTGAAACGTCACCCAATTTCTTCTATCCAGAGATGCTGGCTATCCCATGGAGTTCCCCCGCACAATTAAAGCATGGAATAGCCTTCACCCTACCATAGGTACCCAACCAGAAGCAACTGGCTCTTTTTTCCCCAAGAACCCTTTTTTGCTTAAGTCCAAGTCGAGAGAGTTTTATTATCACGTGTCCTAGATAGGGCAATTAAATTCTTGCTTGCTGCAGCACAACAGAATATGTAAACATAATACAGAACAGGAGATATAAGTTCAATGTGTCTATATACCATAGACCATATATATACACAATAAATAAACAGATAAAATGCAATAAGCTGCTATTTTTCAGAGTTTGGAGTTTGGTGGTGGTGGGTCCACCAGTTTAAATTCCATTTGGAATATTTTTGGAGGGGCAGGAAACCAAGAAGCAAGAGTTACTCCAGCTCCAGGCAGTGATTCTGCGTTGGTTTTCAGCGGTTACGGTGAGGCAGCAACCGGACAGCAATGGCGGCCAGATCTCCCACAATGCAAAGGGAGGGAGAATGTGGCCGACGCCAACCGTTGCCGTGGCAGTGCGCATGTGCAGGGCGGCACATGCGCACAACCGCGGGGGAGGATATGCAGGCCGTGGCAGTGCGCATGTGTAAGGCGGCTTGCCGAGCCGAGACCCAGACACGGATGGTGGGCGGAGACGGAGAGTGACAGAGAGATAGAGAGGGGACCTGCTCAGAATTAAATGATAGGTGTTCCAGGTGCTTGCCAAGCCGGGCAAAATGGCATGGCTTTTAGGTTGCCCGGCGGGACTGTAGGTTGCCATTGGCACCCGGGCAACCGCTAATTTCGAGCCCTGCTTCGGTGGTGGGAAAGATGCTGAAGTCAATTATTAAAGAGGTAATAATGGAGCATTTGGATAGCAGTAAAAGGATTAGTCCAAGTCAGCGTGGATTTATGAAAGGAAAATCATGCTCAACTAATCTGGATTTTTTTAGGATGTGACAATTAAAATGGATGAAGGGGAGCCAGTGGATGTAGTGTATCTAGACTTTCAGAAAGCCTTTGATAAGGTCCCGCACGGGAGATTGGTGACTGGTATTGGGGGTAGGGTGTTGATTTGGATAGAAAATTGGTTGGCAGACAGGAAGCAAAGAGTAGGAGTGAACGGATCCTTTTCAGAATGGCAGGCTGTGGCGAGTGGAGTGCCGCAAGGCTTGGTGTTGGGGCCGTAACTGTTACCATATATATTAATGATTTGGAAGAGGGAATTAGGAGCAACACTAGCAAGTTTGCCGATGACACACAGCTGGGTGGCAGTGTGAACTGTGAAGAGGATGTTAGGAGGTTGCAGGGGGACCTGGGCAGGTTGAGTGAGTGGGCAGATGCGTGGCAGGTGCAGAATAATATAGATAAATGTGAGGTTATCCATTTTGGTGGCAAAAACAAGGGACAGATTATTATCTCAATGGATTAGGTTAGGTAAGGGGGAGGGTACAGCGAGGCCTGGGTGTCCTTGTTCACCGGTCACTGAAAGTTGGCGTGGAGGTACAGCAGGCAGTGAAGAATGCTAATGGAATAGACAACAGGGCAAGAGTAGGCCATTCGGCCCTTCGAGCCAGCACCGTCCATTCAATGCAGAGATGCCAACTGGTACGGATTTCCCGTAATTTCTACGGAAAATTGGCCAATTACGGGCGGTACGATTTTCATATCGTAAATCCCGGATTTTGCCGATTTTAAGTTAGCACATACTTGTGTGTGTTTGGGAGTGTGTGAGGAGTGTGTGAGTGCCAGTGATGGAAATGGGGGGTACGCAGAGGGACGACGTTCTCCTTCGCGACGTTCCAGTTTCCATCCTGTGCATGAATTCCCAGCTTTATCCTGCGCTACTTAATCCAGGACGAGCGAACAAATCGGACAGACGGGCGAAAGGAACGATCATAGATGACATTTCGGATTGAGACCCTTCTTCAGACCATCAGGGGAAAGAGGAACAATAGATATAGATGGCACTAAGTACAAACGAATGGAAGATATGCCTCCCGTTTCCCTTTCCCTTGATTGTCAGTCTGAAGAAGGGTCTCTGCCCAAAATGTCACCTATGGATTGCGCTCTACGATGGTTGCTTTCGTCCGTCTGTCCATGCATTCACTCACTCTTGGTGCCGGCGCTTCTCCGCTCAGACTCCGACACACACACACCACGCAGATCGGCGCGGGCCGGGACCAGGAGCAGGGTGCAGGATGACATCAAATGGGTGGCAGCTATAGAAAAAAGTACGGAAATTATAAGGGGGGTGGGGGGGGGCTGGGGTGGCTCAGTGGGAACGGGCGCCGTCTCGGGGAGTGGATGACTTTTCTGGTCGAGATCCTTCTGCAGATAATCACAAGTACTCTCACCGACGAGAGTTCAGTTCCAGTCTGAAAAAAGAGTCTTCTCTCCAGTCCTGCTGGCCTGTCCCGTTGAGTTTACTCCAGCTGTATGTCTAACTTAAATTTCAAGAGTTAAATAAAAAAACACAGAGTGCTGGAGCAACTCAGCGGGCTTCGCGGCATCTGTGGAGGGGGAATGATTTACGAGTTGTTTCGGGCCAGGGTTCTTCTTTCAATAGGAAGGAACTGCAGATCAAAGATACTAGAGCGGATACTAGTATCTTTGCTGCAGATCAGGCATGATATTCTTCCGATTTAAATCGTAATTTCGATTTTATGTTTTCCTATTTTTTATTTTTTTTCGCGCCCGATTATTTGGTGGCCAATCAACGACTGTCTCTAAGGGGGTTGCGTCCAATCACCGACCAGCTACCCTTAAAATTCCCCGTCCAATCAATAAATCGGTCTCCTCCCGCCCAATCAGCCGCCGTCTCCAAGGGCATTGTGTCCAATCTATAATGCGCTGGTCACATTGGGCAGCCAATCAGGGACAGTCTCCTAGGGCCTTTTGATCAATCACCGAGCCTGCTTCCCTCACTAAAGCAGACGATGGCTGCAGCCAACACACACACACAGACAGAGACAGAGTCCCCGTCCCCCCTCCTTCCCAACCTCAGCTTCACGGACCCAGAGTACCCTTAGTTCCTAAACCCATTTCCATCACTGGAGTGTGTGTGAGGTGTGTGTGTGAGTGTGTCTGTGTGTGTGAGTGTGTCCTGTGTGTGTGTTGTGTGTGTGTGTGTGCGCGTATATATATGTGTGAGTGTGTGTGTATAAACATATCAAGACATATTGATAATGAACTCGTTCATCCAGTCTTTCAATAGAGCATTTTCAATGAGTGAGAGTTAATACATGTTTATGTAATACCAACTAAATGAACATACAGGTATGTTAATGTTTAACATTATGCGCTATCGCTTGCCTGTGGGAGCCGCGCATTGCCATCATGCAGAAAAAAATTTTGCTTCGCGCAAAAAAATTACTGATATTTGTTCTCCAAATTACTGATTTTTAGCCTTATGATTACTGATTTGTGCTCTGGAAGGTTGGCATCTCTGTCAATATGATCATGGCTGATCATCCCCAATCAATAACCCCCGTTCCTGCCTTCTCCCCATATCCCCTGACTCCGCTATTTTTAAGAGCCCTATCTAGCTCTCTCTTGAAAGCATCCAGAGAACCTGCCTCCACTGCCCTCTGAGGCAGAGAATTCCACAGACTCACCACTCTCTGTGAGAAAAAATGTTTCCTCTTCTCCGTTCTAAATGGCTTACTCCTTATTCTTAAACTGTGGCCCCTGGTTCTGGACTCCCCCAACATCGGAAACATGTTTTCTGCCTCTAACATGTGTAAACCTTTAACAATCTTATATGTTTCAATGAGATATCCTCTCATCCAGAGTGTACAAGCCCAGCTGCTCCATTCTCTCAGCATATGACAGTCCCGCCATCCTGGGAATTAACCTTTTATTTTGGCCTTCATAGCAAGAGGATTTCAGTATGGGAGTAGAGAGGTTCTTCTGAAGTTGTATAGGGCTCTGGAAAGACCACATCTGGAGTATTGCGTACAGTTTTGGTCTCCTAATTTGAGGAAGAACATCCTTATGATTGAGGCAGTGCAGTGTAGGTTCAGATTGATCCCTGGGATGGAGGGACTGTGATATGAGGAAAGATTGAAAAGACTAGGCTTGTATTCACTGGAGTTTAGAAGGATGAGGGGGATCTTATAGAAAATAGTATATAACATTTTAAAAGGGCTGGACAAGCTAGATGCAGGAAAAATGTTCCCAATGTTGGGTGAGTCCAGAACCAGGGGCCACAGTCTTAGAATAAAGGGGAGGCCATTTAAGACTGAGGTGAGAAAAACCTTTTTCACCCAGAGAGTTGTGAATTTGTGGAATTCCCTGCCACAGAAGGCAGTGGAGGCCAAATCACTGGATGGATTTAAGGGAGAGTTAGAGCTCTAGGGGCTGGTGGAATCAAGGGATAAGGGGAGAAGGCAGGGACGGGTTATTGATTGGGGATGATCAGCCATGATCGCAATGAATGGCGGTGCTGGCTCGAAGGGCCGAATGGTCTCCTCCTGCACCTATTTTCTATGTTTTGATGACCCATTTCAGCATCACTAAAACAGATCATCTGGTCAGTGTCAGATTCTTATCCATGAATTGGTTGCTTCATGGTGGTTGAGATGTCCTCATATTATAAAGGCAAGTTTTTTTTCTTTCTCATCGAGAATTCTACTGTCCACTTTTAAACATACAAAGTCTGACTTGCCAGATGCTCCTGTGTCTGCTTAGTTAAATGGATTCTGTGTCTGCCGCAAGTTCAAAATTCTTACTTGTTTTCGAATTCCTTAATGACCACTCCCTTCCCCATCTGTGACCTCTTGAAATCCTCAGAGATCATTATACATCAATTCTGGCAACTAGCATGTCTACAATTTCAGTGACCAACAGTTGGCAATTTGACCTTTTGATTATGTAGACTGGAAGCTTAAGCATTTCTTTACCTCGTTCTATTGCTCTCTGCTTAATATGTTCTTTAAAATCTTCCTCCGTGGCTAATCATTTGGTCATCTCCCCAATGATATTCTTGCATAGCTTTTGACAATTTGTGTTTGTAAAAGTGCTTGTTATATTTCAGTGTGTTAAAGGTGCTTTATAAAAGCAAGCATTGGAACTTGTAGTTGCTCAGTTTCCTTTGGTTTCTAAAAATGTAAAAACCCACTTGAGTACCATGGGCGATTTAAAATTTTTACAGCCAGATTTATCACTTCTGAAACTTTTTAGATACCAAAGGAATGAAGAAAAAAACATTAGGAGTTCCGGATTCAAATCTAATATTAACAGTAAACCAAAGAAATTTCTTGGATTACTGTTTGATAATAGGGAAAAAATTAATATTGAAATTTTGGAAGGGAACATTATCCCCCACAATTAAAATGTGGATAGTGGAAATGTTGGAGATGTTGCATTTGGAAAGAATCAGATTTGTCCTAATGGACAAATACAAACTCTTTGAACAGATATGGTCTCCATATACAGAATATTTGAAGGGGTAGCTGTTCTTGGCATCACAACTCAATGGGTACCCGGCAGGATTAGATGAAAATAATTCTTTTTTTTTTTTGGATTTGTATGCATGTCTCTATTGATATCGTTATTTGAAATTGTGTTATTCACTATTAAGATGTATACTATAATCTTTTTTTCTTTTGTCTTCTCTTTCTCTCTCTATATAATCAAAATTATTATTTAAGCACTATTCTTATTGATTAAAATCTATTCTTTTCTTCTATTTTCTAAAAAATAAAAGTTTATAAGAATTATTTGTAACATCCGTATACTTATTGAAATAAGTTGGTTGTGTATTTGAAAAGTTGTTATACCGTTGTTTTAACATTTAAGAGTAAAGTGGATAGGTATATGGACGTGAAGGGAATGGAGGGGTATGGTCTGAGTGCAGGTAGATGGGACTAGGGGAAAACAAATGGTCGGCACGGACTGGAAGGGCCGAGAGGGCCTGTTTCCGTGCTGTAATTGTTATATGGTTATATGGTTATGATGGATTACTTCTAATAAAAATATTATTTAAAAAAAAAAGGAATCAAGAAAAAACACAAATAATGCCTTACTTCATGAAATGCCGTGAGCAAACGCGATAATTCCCAATATTTTCAATCTTGATATCTGCACGGCCAATGTTCGCCAACCACTTTAGCTGTTGTTGTCCCTTCAGCTGTCACTTCTCTCTACCATCATTTCTCCTCACTTTTGGAATTCTGAAGTCTCTCACAGTTACCCCGATTTCCACAATTACTTTCAGTGCAAAAATTGTCAATTTCGATGTTTTTTAACAGGTAAGAAAGTATGCGTTTCGTGTATTAACAATGTGTGCGGTAGGCTGCCATGTCCTCCACATGGATTGAGCTGCTCTGTGTATCACGCCCGATGACCTTGCGTGCAACCCCTCTATTCATTGGTCGGAACAATTACGTATGTTTACAAGAAAAGTAGTTGGGATTGGTCGCCTAGTCAAAGTCATCAGGTGATTTCCAAAAAAATGGGACCAAGGAAATAGCTGTTTCGGAAGTCTTTAAAACAAACAATACAAAGTGAGTAATTTTAACCTGGAATACTTTATTTTTGTTTTGATCTGCTTTAGTGCCTGAAGCTAACTGATCAGAATGGCTGAGAAGCCTATTTGGGAGCAGATTGGAAGTGGCTTTGTGCAACATTACTATCAAACATTTGATGGAAACAGGAGTGGCCTAGCATCATTATATGTAAGTATGAAGTTGGTTCTCAATACTCAGACATGGTATGATTAGAAATGTTAAACATCACATTTTCAAATAATTCCATGGTATTGTGATTTTTTTTAAATGTGATTTTTAAAATCAAATTTTGTTGTGCATTCACAGCATTTTTGACTCTTCATGGTTTACAGTACAGGTCCACCACCATTTTTTCTGGCAACTGGTTGTCTGGCACCTTCTTTAATTCAGGCAAAATTACGGAGAGTGCATTTAGTATTCAGAAAGTAAGTTTATCATTGTAATGCTTTCAATTATACATAATCCAATGTTATTAACTTATGGAAATCGTTGCCAAAGTTATCAGGACATTTAATTGAGTAGTCTATTCTTTGGTAAGGAGAAATGGGGCTTTTTTTTTTTGCACAGTTAAGGAGACATGTTATTGGATTTAGCCTAACATCCATTAGCATATAATACAGGAAAATAAACTTGTTATACAGCATGGAAACAGTCTATTCAGGCCAACTTGTGCATGTCAACTAAGATGCCCCTTAAAAGCTAATCATTCCCATTTGCCTGTGCTTGGCCCATTTACCTCTGAATCTTTCCTGTCTGTCCAAGTGTCTTTTAAATGCTATTATAATACCTGCCTCTGGCAGCTCGTTGCATATATCCACCACCCTCGGTGAAAAAGATGCCCCCGCTAGGATCCTATTCAATCTTGCCACTCTCACCTTAAACCTATGCCCTCTGATTATTGATTCCTCAACTCTGTGTAAAATATTCTATTCCCCTCAATTTTATACAACTCAAAAACATCACTGTCAGCCTCCTGCGCTCCAAGTAATAAAGCCCTATCTTGCCTAACCTTTCCCTATAGCTCAGGTCTTCAGGTCCTGGCAACATCCTTGTAAATCTCTGCAATCTTTCCAGCTTAATGACATCCTTCCTATCACAGAGCGACCAAAACTGAACACCAGAACTGATTGATTGCAATAAATAATATGGCTTATTTTTCTAACTATTATTTATCTGAGGCATAGTGTGTTCTCGCAAAAAATGGAAAGTTGATCTGTTTGTTAAACATGCATATCTTGGATGATTATGCCATCAAAGACTAAAATTCAAATTTGTGGTTTCATTGCATTGGGAATGAGGCTGAATTACTTGCCACTTCATTCCAATTGAACCATGCAACCATATTTGAATAACCTGGTGTGCAAAATGAATTATTGGTTCGTTATAATGGTTGTTGGAGAGTTTTAAAACCTTTTGGCTCTTTGTTATTTGCATTGGTGTGGCATTGTTTGAAACATTTTGATCTTTCATACCCAGTGATTTTCATCTGATGATCCTGAGCCCAGCTCTCTATATTGGTGATTACTGAATGTGCTTCAAACAATTGGTGCCCAATTACCAAATAAGTGGAAAGTTTTCCTGGATGTTTATCTCTGACCTTGGTGGTTTTGTAGTGTAATAATGGGTGTGATCCCCCAACGGCAGACTCTCATCCAGTATTTCAATGCAGCAGGATGCACCATGGGGATTGGCACATTGCTCTTGTTCTCGAACAGCTTTGATTGCCTCCTGGTTTATTAGTCATGATTCAAACATTTTTCTATCATCTTTTGAGTAACCATGGTGAGTTAATTTTTTGTAAGCATTTTTATAAAAGACACAAGACTTAAAATAAATCCACACGCTTACAGTTAAGCCGAGTAACAATGAAACTATTTATGGACACGCTCCAATTAACTTCCTCCCTCCTCCATATAGTGATGTCCCCCCCCCCCCCCCCATTCAAATGAATGGGGCACTAATAATCGTGATGGGTTTTATTTGGTGCAAGCTCAGCAGACTGGTGTCCTAGCTGGAAAGACTTTGGATGTTTGCACAGTTCTGCCGCATTCCTTGAGAGATCCATTTGTGCGGCACCATAATGAAAATGGGGACCTCTGCAGGGAAACATAAGTGAATGCTGATGTTATATTAGTAGACTTGGCTCACTGATTGCATACTTGCAGACTCTGGATATGCCTTTCTCTGAAAGAGCAGTTGTTAATTTCTTGGGACCTGACAATGAGGCAGGTTGATTGATTTTTGTGAGTATGATTGTGTTTTAGATTGATTCATCTTGCCTTTCTTGGGAAGGACAGCAGTTCCAAGGTAAAATTGCTATTGTGGAGAAAATAACTGTAAGTATGTTTTAAAATTTACTTCATAGAGATTTGGGCATGGAATCTGGAGGTTCGAAATGAACTATCTTGACACCATTTATTTTCAGATTAAATCAAAATGTAACCAAGCATTTACATTTTTTTAAATTTAGAAAAGGAGGGGAAGGAGGGAGAAAGTAAGGGCTATCTAATATTAGAGAAGTCAACGTTCATACCGCTGGGGTGTAAACTACTTAAGCGAAATATGAAGTATCGCTCGGGTAGTTTACACCCCAGTGGTATGAACATTGACCTCAAATTTTAGATAGCCCCTGCTTTCTCCCGTCTTCCCAGTTCTCCCACAAATCCCACTGTCTCCCCCTACCTCCTCCCCCCCCCCGACATCAGTTTGAAGAAGGGTCTCGACCCGAAACGTCGCCAATTTCTTCTCTCTATAGATGCTGCCTCACCTGTTGAGTTTCTCCAGCATTTTTTGTTTTTGTTTGGATTTTAAATGGTTGCTTTGACATCAAAACAGATTAATTGACAATGTAGCAAGGTGAAATATAGCTTTTAGAAAAATGGAAAGAACCGTCCTGGCACTCCATTTATTTTCAGATTAATCAATATTTAACTAAACATTTAAGTTTTTACTTGTGTTATCCCTATATTTTAATTGGTTGCTTTGATACCCGAAGAATTCATTGATAATGTAATAAAATGCAGTATAATTTTTAGAAAAGTGGGCAATTTAATTTCCTGTTGGTTTTTAAACAATTTTTTACTGAATGAGAATACATTTTAACTATACGATTACCAGATACAGGCAATTCTTGCCTCTGTAGATTATGATTTGATTCCTCCTAGAAAATGAGCTTGCCTGCATACTGGCAACTGGAAGAGAACAGGGCCAATTTGTGCTTATTACCATAAATTGAGTGATTTGTAAATGTATAAATGTGGTATTCAAAACAATTCCACAGTAAGTCCTGTTGTCTTATTTCAATACGATGCAATAGAACTTCATTCATCCCAGGAGGGAAATTGATCTGCCAGCAGTCATAAAACACAAGTCTTACTACAGACTTTGAAGGATTGAAGTCTTCTCAAAAAGGTTATATCTGTGCACCATAGATCCTTGTTCCTCCATAGAAAATATTGTATTCATCACAATACACTGGGCCAGGGACAGGATAATCTAGCATGAATTTTCATTCCTTGTTGTCAATAATTGACAACAGTTAAAAATCATAGTTCTTCTAGTTTGTGGATGACACAATGCTGGGTGGCAGTGTGAGCTGTGAGGAGGATGCTATGAAGGCTGCAGGGTGACTTGGATAGGCTGGGTGAGTGGGCAGATGCATGACATGCAGTATAATGTGGATAAATGTGAGCTTATTCACTTTGGTGGCAAAATTAAGAAGGCAGATTATTATCTGAACTCTGTCAGTTTAGAAAAAGGAGAGGTGCAATGAGACCTGGGTGTCCTTGTACAGCAGTCACTGAAAGTAAGCATGCAGGTACAGCAGGCAGTGAAGAAAGCAAATGGCATGTTGGCCTTCATAGTGAGAGGATTTGAGTATAGGAGCAAGGACAGTTGTACAGGGCTCTGTTGAGACCACATCTGGAGTATTGTGTGCAGGTTTGGTCCAAATTTGAGGAAGGATATTCTTGCTATTGAGGGAGTGCAGCGTAGGTTTACCAGGTTAATTCTCGGGATAGCGGGACATATGAAAGAATGGGTCGGCTGGGATTGTATTCACTGGAATTTAGAAGGATGAGAGGGATCTATAGAAACATATAAAAAATTTTAAGGGATTGGACAGACTAGATGCAGGAAAAATATTTCCGATGTTGGGAGAGTCCAGAACCAGGGGTCACAGTTTAACAATAAGGGGTGGGCCATTTAGGACTAAGATGACAAAAACGTTTTCACTCCGAGTTGTGAATCTGTGGAATTCTCTGCCACAGAAGGAAGTGGAGGCTAATTGACTGGATGTTTTCAAGAGAGTTAGATATAGCTCTATGGGCTAATGGAATATGGAGAAAAAGCAGGAATCTGGTACTGATTACCGAAGTATCACCCATTCCTTTTCTCCAGAGATGCTGCCTTGTCCCGCTGAGTTACTCCAGCTTTTTATGCCTATCTTCGGTTTAAACCAGCATCTGCAGTTCCTTCCTACACAAATGAATGTCTTTGTGTCTATCTGGTTTAAACCAGCATCTGCAGTTCCATCCCACACAGCTTCATCTATATGGGCAATTTTCATCATGGTCAGTAGTAGTTCTCATGTGTTGGATGCTGACTATAATAGGCAGACTGAATCTACATTTGGTGCACTTTGAACTATAATGCTTTTTTGCTGCTAATAAAATCAATCTGTTTTTAAACACAGGGCCTTCCGTTTACAAAAATACAGCACAGTGTAACGGCACAAGACCACCAACCCACACCTGATAGTTGCATCTTGAGTATGGTAGTCGGACAACTTCAGGTAAGAGCATTTCTGTACATTACACATTGTTTCTGCTGCGGATATCGTAGTCATCACAATGGCACTTTCATGGAATGGTTTTCTAAAGATGAACTGCTCGGCTAATTAGTTACTGTAAATGAAACAAAATAATTAACTGGGGAAGTTGGTGGGCAGGGAAGTGAGAATAATGCCAAAGGGGGAATAAGACATGGGCCTGGTGGGATTATTTCTGCTGGAAGTCTGTTTGGGCTCAATAAATGAAATGGACTCCAGTTTTATTAATGTTATATTTGCACACATGCACAGTTGGTATTTCATATAGTATTTCTGAAACTGTCCAAAAATAGCAGGGAGCTACAAAAGCAATTTTTAAAGTAGGAGTATTTTGTATCTAAGCCATCTGCTTAAATCCACAAATAGACATTGGTAAGCTGCTGCTGCTAAATGTTAGTAAGTTCTTAAAACGATTTCCTTTTCTTGTTTTTTTTTTTCCTTTCCTTATTAATTATATCTGGTATGCAAACATTTTCTGCTTCTAATCCCGCTTTTTTTATGAACTTACTGTTGTGTTACTTTAAGGAGACATGATCCTAGAAAATGACACTGGTCCAGCATTAAATGCTCCCACAGATTTCAATAATTTGTTATCATGTCTAGCGTAAAAACTCTTCTGATTTCAATAATCTGTTAACGTTTATTGAAAGTTAATAAACGTTAAAGCACTTGCACATGTGAAACCTCTGACACACAAACAGTGTAGATGTTATGTAGAAGTAAGGGAAGTGTGGTGCATAAATTACGTTCTTCATAATTGAATATATGATTTTTTTGGAAAGGTAAATAAACTCTAATGGGTTTGTGTAAACAGAGAAAACTACACAATTAATATAGCATAAATGTGGTGAAATCTGCTTTTGCCAGATTCAGTTTGATAGTTGTATTTTAAAAATTAGAATAGTAGGAAAAAACATGCTAGACTGAGCTTTGAAGTGGCTTGTTTTAAGTTTGCAACTTGGATTGCCATTGCGGGTTTATGGTTCATGTTCTCAGGTTTGTTGGTATTATACCAATGGCAAGAGGCCATGAAAAGTTTAGTTTTACTGTTTTCAAAATATGAAAATCTGCTGAAAAATGAACCTTGACGGCTTAGAAATAAAACGCAGAGAGACGTTGTGGAATGTAGATCAAACTTTGCCATGTAATTGAAGGCAAGGATCTAAATGGGCTCATTGGGAAAAAGAAACGTGAATTAACTCAGTTACTATGAGAAGGGATAGTTCCAAAGTTTAGAATTATTAGATTGGAGCAAGTGCCAACTGCAAAAAGGTGACTCTGACCACTTTTGCTCTCAGTTTTTTTTTATTAGAGGTCAACCGATTAGTTTCGTTTTTTTTATTTTTTTGTAAAATATTTTTATTAGAAGTAATTACATATTAAGAAGAAATAATATAAAATCAAAAAAAAAGAAAATATTATTCGTCACATACATTCTTAATATTTTTAAAATTTACAGTGAATCTTATTTATACTTCTATATTTTTTTATTTTATAACAGTAGGACAGACCTCCCAACTATCCCGCTTTTTAGGTTCCCTTCCCGCCATCCCGATTTGTACCCTAATTATCCCGCTAAATTCTTCCTCCCGTGGTGAACGCCGGCGCCATGTGTCCCCGGTTTGCCGGCCCCGCGCGATCAGCGGCACTTTGCCGGGCCTAGTGGCCGCGCGTTGCGCAGTGGGGGAGGGTTGCCGGGCCCCAGTGGACGCGCGTGCGCAAGTGGGGGAGGGTTGCCGGGCCCCAGTGGACGCGCGTGCGCAGTGGGGGAGGGTTGCCGGGCCCCAGTGGCCGCGCGTGCGCAGTGGGGGAGGGTTGCCGGGCCCGGCGCCATTTCGAGCCACGCCACGCCCGGCCCAGAGCCCGGGCGGCGCCGGCCCGCGCGATCAGCGGCACTTTCTTTGCCGGCAGCCGGCCGCTCGCGGCAGCCCCATCACCGGGCCCCCCCCCCCCCACCCCCACCCAGTGCGCAGGCGCAGACCCGCCGGCAACCTGGCCAAGTGCGCATGTGCCGCACCCGCCTGCCGGCAGCCCGCTGATCTGCACCAGTGCGCAGGCGCATAGCCGCCGGCAACAACCCCAAGTGAGAGAAATGAAGGTGAGTCTAGTGCCAAGTTTATCAAAGTTTAACAAAGAATTATAAATGTTTCAGCATACATGTACCTTTTTCACATTTTGGCATTTAAAATACTTCTTCACAATTTAGAATTTGTGACATGGGACCCCGAATAGGGCGCCGCGACATATTATGAATTTTCATTTAAAAATATGAATTTTGAGGGGAAATATTATGAATTTTGACAATCAAATGTTGGGAGGTCTGGAATAGGAAATAAAGATAGATAATAAAGAGAAATAAGAAAGAGATAAATAAAATGAGTGGAGTATTAAACAAGATATTCTTCATTGGAGATATATTCATGATCTATTGTATATAATTCTTCATCTATTCCTTCATTCAGGCTTCAGTCATGGCCTCGAACCGGACCATCTTAACCCTTTAAATATTCAATAAATGGAGACCATATTCCTCTGAATTGATCTAACCTGTCCATTAGGACAAGTCTGAATCGTTCCAGGTGAAGTGTCTCCGACATTTCTGTAATCCACATTTTGATTGTAGGGATATGGGACCTTTCCAAAATCTTAGTATTAATTTTTTACCAATTATTAAACTATAACCAATAAAAATTATTTGTTGTGTTGTTAGTATCTGATCCGTTTCTAATATTCCCAATATAATTAATTTTGAGTCTGGAATTAAATTTGCATTAACTACAATTGAGATTATCTTAAAAATTTCTGTCCAAAAATTAGTAATTTTTGTACATTTTGTGAATGAATGCGTTAGATTAGCTTCTAATTGTTGACATTTATCACATATAGCGGAAACATTTGAGAAAATTCTGTTTAATTTGGATTTTGAGAAGTGTAATCTGTGTATAACTTTAAATTGTATCAAGGAGTGTCTGGCATTTAATGAGCAGTGGTGTATATGTTGTAAACTTTCATTCCATACTTCTCTACTAATTACTTGACCTAATTTGTTTTCCCATGCTTGTCTATATTTATCCGTATTTGATAAATCATTTTCCAGTAAAATAATATAAATATATGATATTAATTTTTCTGTATTCGGATGTTTATTTAGACATTCATCTAAAATTTCTGTCTTTCTATTCCTAAAATCTAGTGTATTTAATTTAACATAATCTCTAATTTGTAGATATCTAAAATATTCTTTGGAGTGTAATCCATAATGAGAGAAATAAACTTTCCCTGTAGAGATCACCAATCTTATTTATTCCATAGTTCTTCCATTTAAAAAAAAAACCTTTATCCATCAATGAAGGTTTAAAAGTAATATTGTTTACAATTGGAAGAGCTAGTGGTGTATTCTGTAATTTTAATGGTTTTTTTTAATTGTTTCCAAATACGAATACCACTTTCTATTATTGGATTTCCTCTATAAATTTTATTATGTATTGTAGTGTTAGCAAATAAAATCGAGCTAATTTCGAAAGGTGAACAGTCTTCCTTTTCCATTTTTAACCAGTTTGGTTGTTTATCTAGTTCTTCCAACCAGAAATTCATATTTTTTATATTAACTGACCAATAATAAAACATAAAATTAGGCAATGCAAAACCCACATTCATTTTTGATTTACATAAATTTACATAATTTTATTATTCTATGGTTCTTATAATCCCAAACAAAATTGGTCCACATTCTTAAAAAAAATTTTTAGGAAGATATATCGGGATCATTTGAAACAAGTATAATAATTGTGGAAGAAAAATCATTTTTATCACATTAATCTTACCTAGCATTGAAATAGGTAATGTTTTCCAATATTGGATATTCTTAAGTAGTTTATTCAATAAGGGTGGGAAATTAGATTTAAATAAAGAATCATATCTTTTTGTTACATAAATTCCAAGATATTTGATTTTTTCATTTGCAATCTTAAAAGGATATTGTTGTAATATATGTAAGTTATTTCCCATTATTGGCATAAGTTCACTTTTATTCCAATTAATCCTATATTCTGAAAACGATCCAAATTGAGTTATTAAATCTAATAAGTTAGGAATACTAATTTCCGGCTTTGTGTTATAAAGTAATACATCATCTCAATTAACTCAGTTACTATGAGAAGGGATAGTTCCAAAGTTTAGAATTATTAGATTGGAGCAAGTGCCAACTGCAAAAAGGTGACTCTGACCACTTTTACTCTCAGTTTTGTTTTTTTATTAGTGGTCAACCGATTAGTTTCGTTTTTTTTTTAAAGGATGAACTTGAGCTGGGAAAATTTTAACCTCCATAAAACCCCACTGCGTTAGATTTTTTTTAACAGTAATCGCAAATTATTTCTGGCTTTAAATTAATTATTTATTTGAAATCTTCACTTTCTATTGATTGCATATACATTAGACAATAGGTGCAGGAGTAGGCCATTCGGCTCTTTGAGCCAGATCATGGCTGATCATCCCCAATCAGTACCCCGTTAGTGCCTTCTCCCCATGACTCCGCTATCTTTAAGAACCCTATCTAGCTCTCTCCTGAGCACTCGTATGTATCGCTCTCTCTCTCTCTCTCTCTCCTCCCTCTCTCCTCCCTCTCTCCTCCCTCTCTCCTCCCTCTCTCCTCCCTCTCTCCTCCCTCTCTCCTCCCTCTCTCCTCCCTCTCTCCTCCCTCTCTCCTCCCTCTCTCCTCCCTCTCTCCTCCCTCTCTCCTCCCTCTCTCCTCCCTCTCTCCTCCCTCTCTCCTCCCTCTCTCCTCCCTCTCTCCTCCCTCTCTCCTCCCTCTCTCCTCCCTCTCTCCTCCCTCTCTCCTCCCTCTCTCCTCCCTCTCTCCTCCCTCTCTCCTCCCTCTCTCCTCCCTCTCTCCTCCCTCTCTCCTCCCTCTCCCCTCCCTCTCCCCTCCCTCTCTCCCCTCCCTCTCCCCTCCCTCTCCCCTCCCTCTCCCCTCCCTCTCCCCTCCCTCTCCCCTCCCTCTCCCCTCCCTCTCCCCTCCCTCTCCCCTCCCTCTCCCCCTCCCTCTCCCCTCCCTCTCCCCTCCCTCTCCCCTCCCTCTCCCCTCCCTCTCCCCTCCCTCTCCCCTCCCTCTCCCCTCCCTCTCCCCTCCCTCTCCCCTCCCTCTCCCCTCCCTCTCCCCTCCCTCTCCCCTCCCTCTCCCCTCTCCCTAGTTAGTAGAAAGAACCGTTCATGGTCAAACATCTAATCATTTGGGATCACAATCTCTAACAGTTGCTTGGAAAACATGTTAAAGTTTCCAACAATAACCCTTTTCCCTTCTCCTGTCCCATTCCACCTATATCCCTTCCTCTGGCTTCACATTTTGTGCATCTTCTCTCCTTATCTTCTTCTCCCACACCCTTGTTGGGGTCAAGAAAAGAGCGTTCACGTCGCGGCCCTGTTTTCACCAATCTTTCCACCACCACGCACAAGAAGCGTCAAGACAGACACCATTTGTATGCAGATACAGAGAAGTGTGTTCAGCTCTGGCTGTACAACTTTTAATCTTGTGTGTGGACAATAAGAAGAAGACACCATTGTTTTCTCCCAATCTCTGCTCTTTGTCCACCCATCTGGCAATGAAACAGCCCTCACCTGTGTCCCCCTATCACTTGCCAGGTCTTGTCCCACCCCTAACTCACTTACAGATTTCGCCCCCCACTACAATCAGTCTGAAGGAGGATCCCGAACCGAAACAGTGCCTATCAATGTTCTCCAGAGATGCTGCTTGACCCACTGAGTTACTCCAGCACTTTGTATCTCTTTTTGACAATGTTTCAAGCTTTTCTTCATAATCATATTTTCTCCTTTGCTATAAAAACATAGAAAATAGGCGCAGGAGCAGGCCATTCGGCCCTTCGAGCAGTGGATGATCTTAACAATGAATGATTGCTGCTTTTTCATTGCAATTATACCTTCTTGACTGAATTATCAAATGCTATACACCATTCTGTTGCAACCTAATATGATTTGGAGAAATGTTTTATCTCCATTTTCATATTTGCATACATAAGTGCAGAACACAAAATGCCATTAAGGTTTTTTGTGTGCATTACCCCATTTTAATAATTTGTGCATTTAAATGCATATATTCTCTAATTGGACGCTGTTAAGTGCTTGCATTGAATTAAGTTGCCATGATAAGAATTAACATTCGGATTCATCCTAAATATTTGTATCCGCACACAATATTGTCATTATTTTTAATTGATGCAGCTGAAAATGGGAAAAGTGGCACACGGCCTGGCAGAATGAGAGTATTGGCAAGTGCAGTGGGGGGATTCATTCTTAACCCAGTTATGAGGTTTCATTATCTTTTGTTCATTGTATATGCATTGCCTGAAGTGTTTCGAATCTTGGATCAGATTTAAACCATAATCAGCTATAAACCTTGCAAATCATAATATGTCATCTCTTAAGGCTGCTGTGAAGGCTTCACTCTTACTCGGTTATTCCTGTTAATTTTTCAAAGTATTTGCTTACAGAAGGTGAAATCAAATGGTAATATTGGTGAAAAGATTTGAATGTAACTTGAACATATAGGAACATGAAATTCAGCTTGGTAACCATTTATTATTTCATCTTTTGCTCAGGCAGATGACGACCCAGTTATAGGCTTCCAACAAACATTTTTATTGAAATGTCTTAGTAATACCTGGGTGTGTACGAATGAGGTCTTCAGGCTAGCACTTCACAACTTTTAGTAAATGAGCAACTTTTCCTCGGTCTGTCTTTCCTCTCGCCCAGTAAGCATTATTTTTTGCCGTTTTGCACGTTTGTGGCATTTGCAGGACATTGCAGCATGTTCTTGCTGTAAACACGTTTGTTTGTTTTGCCGTTGAATATTGAACTAAATTTGATAGGTTTTGCTTGTCCCCGTATTGTAAATAGTGCCAAAGAAATTTGAAATTTTGTAATTCTTGTCCCACGGTAATACCATAGCAACAAGAAAAGTTTATGTTTTTATGGTAGAGCATTCTTGTGTGATTGCTGACTCTTAGCTGTTTATTTCTAACTGCATTGGATTATGTTAAATAGGACTAAGCTTGTTTGAATAAACTCTTGTGGGTGTACTATATTGGGGTGTTATGGAATGTGAGAAGACTTTGCTGGCATGCACAGTTTTGAATGATGTTTTCTTTTGGAAAAATTTATAAATTTTAAATCTTTCTAATCAGTGTGAAACATTTACAATTAGCAATTACTAACAACAACTTCAAGTCTCTTTGGATATAACTGGAACCGTAGAGCACATTTTGCTAAAGTTGCATCCATGAATTTAGCCATTTACATTGTGCTATTTAAAATAGGCATAAATGGTTATTGTCAATCTTATTCTGAATTTTAGGAGTTTCCATATTGAAATGTCATTCACTCACTAGGAGTTGCGATGATATGTAATCAAATAAAATAATGAATAAATCGGTGAGAATACATTTATATAATTGTGACGAGTAAATATTTTGCTTAGATCAGCTTTATTGTTGTGCTGAAATATTTACTTATAGTTTCTAAATGCAAGAGGAGAATTTTGCATTTGAGTCTGTGGCTTAATTGGTTGGTGTATGTGGAGATATTTTTGTATGGAAGGCTGAAGGACACATGAAAGCCCAAGGAATCCTGATCATATTGTATTTAAGTATCTAAAATTTTCATCAACCTTTTAAAGCATTTAAAAAATCTGTCAGCAAAGCTTTGTTTACCTGACTCAACACACTTGATTTGTATATTTGTAGGAACCATTACTGAAATATTAAATATGAATGGGAAATATTACAGACCCATTTAGAGAGAATGGATACTGGTTTTTAAAAATATACATGAGATGCATTGGCATCTCATCTATCAGATATAACAAAATGGCTTAACCCATTATTCATAATTGATTTAATTAGATGTTCTCTTACAATCACTGCAGGCTAACGGCTTTAAAATGGTTGCATTTGATTATTTTATGAAAGAGCCCTTGAGAACAATGTGTCATTTTGGCTGCCTGTCGAAGTGGCTACATGTGAGGTGATCGGTATCAGGTGATTGGAAGCCATTGGTGGAACTCCTGTCTCAAATGAACGGACTGGAATCAACGCAGTTTCTTACAACTGCTTAGCAATTTTGCTCCGCAACCTGATGCATTTGTTTTGACCTGGGGGAGGGGTTGGACATGGTGGGAATTTTGAAAAGAAAAACATTCTGCTTCACTGAGGGAAAAACTGACAGGATTTGATTTTCCTCACCATCCCTGTGGTTGCATTTGAAAATGGTAATGAAACCTTTTCTATAATTATTGAAACGCAAAAGATATTTTTGTACATCTTTCCATGCATCCCAGATTGCTTTGCCATCACTGTTAAAGCATACGGTATTAGGGTTCAGTATTGATGTGGATAGAGAACTGGCTGGCAAACAGGAAGCAAAGAGTAGGAGTAAACGGGTCCTTTTCACAATGGCAGGCAGTGACTAGTGGGGTACCGCAGGGCTCAGTGCTGGGACCCCAGCTATTTACAATATATATTAATGATCTGGATGAGGGAATTGAAGGCAATATCTCCAAGTTTGCGGATGACACTAAGCTGGGGGGCAGTGTTAGCTGTGAGGAGGATGCTAGGAGACTGCAAGGTGACTTGGATAGGCTGGGTGAGTGGGCAAATGTTTGGCAGATGCAGTATAATGTGGATAAATGTGAGGTTATCCACTTTGGTGGCAAAAACAGGAAAGCAGACTATTATTTAAATGGTGGCCGATTAGGAAAAGGGGAGATGCAGCGAGACCTGGGTGTCATGGTACACCAGTCATTGAAAGTAGGCATGCAGGTGCAGCAGGCAGTGAAAAAAGCAAATGGTATGTTAGCTTTCATAGCAAAAGGATTTGAGTACAGGAGCAGGGAGGTTCTACTTCAGTTGTACAGGGTCTTGGTGAGACCACACCTGGAGTATTGCGTACAGTTTTGGTCTCCAAATCTGAGGAAGGACATTATTGCCATAGAGGGAGTGCAGAGAAGGTTCACCAGACTGATTCCTGGGATGTCAGGACTGTCTTATGAAGAAAGACTGGATAGACTCGGTTTATACTCTCTGGAATTTAGGAGATTGAGAGGGGATCTTATATAAACTTACAAAATTCTTAAGGGGTTGGACAGGCTAGATGCAGGAAGATTGTTCCCGATGTTGGGGAAGTCCAGGACAAGGGGTCACAGCTTAAGGATAAGGGGAAAATCCTTTAAGACCGAGATGAGAAAGACTTTTTTCACACAGAGAGTGGTGAGTCTCTGGAACTCTCTGCCACAGAGGGTAGTTGAGGCCAGTTCATTGGCTATATTTAAGAGTGAGTTGGATGTGGCCCTTGTGGCTAAGGGGATCAGAGGGTATGGAGAGAAGGCAGGTACGGGATACTGAGTTGGATGATCAGCCATGATCATATTGAATGGCGGTGCAGGCTCGAAGGGCTGAATGGCCTACTCCTGCACCTAATTTCTTTGCCATCACTGAAGTGCTTTTGAAGTGTAACAATTATACTGCAGGAAACATTGGCCAAGCACCCATAAATAACAGTGTGATATTGTCCAGCTAATCTTTTTTTATATTTGGGGAAAAATATAGGCCAGAACACAAGGGATAATATACCGAAGAGTGCTGTAGGATCTTTTGTGTTTATTTGAGAGAATACTTGTGTGCCTGTTTGTTCCTTTGTTCATTATCAAATGGTTATGTATTTCAGGACCATATTGTTAGGAATTGATCTATTTTAGTTTAGAGATGCAACCTGGACACATGCTCTTCGGCCCAACGTGTCCATGCTGACCATCGATACCCGCTCATACTTCAATATTATCCCACTTTCTCATCCACTCCCTACATATTAAAGAGACAACAAACCCCTCATGTATTTGGGATTAGAGGGGAAATTGGAGCAGGAAACTCACACAGTCACAGGAAGAATGTTCAAACTCCACATAGACAGCACCTGACATCAGGATCAAACCCAGGTCTCTGGCGCTGTCGATCCTGGACCAGGCGAGTCAGATGATAGAGCTACATGCCAAGCCAGATGTTGCACTTAATTTTCAAATTGAATAAATATTGTAAGATTATCATGTTTTGCTTTCACATTAAGCTGGGATTTCTTGTGTGGATGGAATTGGGGGAATTGATATGCAGTATGATGACTGTTCACTAGTATGCAATGGACAAAAGATTTGAGAACTGAGCATTGCGATCAATTTGGCAGCTATTCGCCCTCGTCGCGCACACACACGCCCTCAACCACCCCTCTTGTAATTCTGGTTTAGACAGTGTAAATGGGCAGTGTGATTAGGGCGGCACAGTGCAGCAATGGTGGTGTTGCTGCCTTACAGTTCCAGAGACCCGGGTTCGATCCTGGCTATGAGTGCTGTCTGTACAGAGTTTATGTTCTCCCTGTAAATGCAAGGGTTTTCTGCGGGTGTCTGGTTTCCCCCTACACTCCAAAGATGTGCGGGTTTGTAGGTTAATTGGCTTCTGTCGATTATCCCTAGTGTGTTGGATAGTGCTAGTGCACGGAATGATCTTTGGTCGCAGTGGACTCAGTGGGCCAATGGACCTGTTTCCACACTGTATCTCCAAAGTCTCAAGTAAATAGAGCAAAACTAGCATTCTGAAGAGAATAGTTCAATAGTCCGGTAATAAATTGTTAAAATATCTGGAGAGATTATTTCTTCCTACATCTTGCCCTTCCTTCTTGCAAAAAAGTTTAAATTTTATACTTGCAGTTGAAGAAATTACACAGCTCAGGACAAAACCAGGAGTGATCCTGGAAAAAGTTAATAAACAGTATAGGGTAGACCAAATGACTTCCTTTTGTGCTTTGACTATCGATAAACTTAAGTTCAAATTCTGCCCGAAGATTGCATGGCACAAGACTAAGCGGTGCAATTTTGCCAGCAGTGTGAAATAATTTTACTGAGGCAGAGAAACACGAATACCACACTTGTTAGCTTGCAAGATCTTATCCAGTGGTGAAATGGCAGAATCAAAAAGGAAAGGTACCCAACAGAGTGGGAAATAAAACTTGGATTCAACAGCAGTAACCCCCCCCCCATCATAGACAATAGACAGTAGGTGCAGGAGTAGGCCCATCGAGCCAGCACCGCCATTTAATGTGATCATGGCTGATCATCCCCAATCAGTATATTAAAAGTGCTACAGGTGGGGAAAAAATTAAAGGATGATTCAGAAAAATTGTTCTGGTATTATTTCCTTGCTTTTCTTGGACTATTCAGAAGATCCTTCAGGGGGGTGAACCCTCGGAAAGCGCCTGGACCTGATGGCATACCCAGTCGTATTCTAAAACCTGTGCGGACTAACTGGCTGGAGTTTTTACGGACATTTTCAACCTCTCACTTCTGAGGTCTGAGGTTCCCACCTGCTTTAAAAGGGCATCAATAATACCGGTGCCCAAGAAGAGCAAAGTAACGTGCCTCAATGACTATCGACCAGTGGCACTAACGTCTGTGGTGATGAAGTGCTTTGAGAGGTTGATTATGGCGCATATCACCTCGTATCTCGACAAGAACCTCGACCCTCTGCAGTTCGCTTACCGCCATAACAGATCAACGGTGGATGCGATCTCACAGGCTCTCCATCCGCTCTGGACCACTTGGACAACAAAAACTCGCATGTCAGGCTGTTATTCATTGACTACAGCTCGGCATTTAATACAATCATCCCCTCCAAGCTAGTTACCAAGCTCTCAGATCTGGGTCACTGATAGGGACGATTCTGAGTATAGAAGTGAGATCGACCGATTGACCAAATGGTGCCAGCACAATAACCTGGCTCTCAACACCAGCAAAACCAAGGAACTGATTGTGGATAGGGACCCACAATCCCGTTTATATCAACGGGACGATGATAGAAAGTGTCAAGAACTTCAAGTGCCTGGGCGTGCACATTTCTGAAGATCTTTCCTGGTCCGGGCACACTGATGCAATTATAAAGAAAGCACATCAGCGCCTCTACTTCCTGAGAAGACTACGTAGAGTCGGTATGTCAAAGAGGACTCTCGAACCTCTACGGGTGCACAGTAGAGAGCATGCTGACTGGTTGCATCGAGGCTTGGTTCGGCTACTTGAGCGTCCAGGAGCGGAAAAGGGTGCAGAAAGTTGTGATCTCTGCCCAGTCCATCATCGGTTCTGACCTCACCACCATCGAAGGGATCTATCGCGGTCGCTGCCTCAAAGGCAGCCAACATCATCAAGGACCCACACCATTCTGGCCACGCACTCATCTCTCCACTACCATTGGGCAGAATGTACAGGAGCCTGAAATCTGTTACATGCAGGTTCAGGAACAGCCACTTCCCCACAGCCATCTGTCTATTAAACTCGCCAACAAACAGACTCTGAACTGTAAAAGCTTTATCTGCCTTTTTATGTGTATATTGAACTGTATTTTTGCTTACAATATTCTGTTGTGCTGCAGCAAGCAAGAATTTAATTGTCCTATCTGGGACACATGACAATAAACTCTCTTGACGACTTGTCTTGACTTTACTATTGCTGGGGGAAATTTTAACTGCTCAATTTATTGCATATAGTGGTACTTTTTCAATATAATTGAGGTAGAGAGCTTTGAGCCATCTTATACGTGTAACGTACAACCACGTTATTTTCTGTTGAAGCAAAAAATTCTGGAATTTGATTTGTATTGCTGGTTGATTATATTTCTGCTGATCACAGACTCTGTTTACAGACTGTTAGGTCCGAACAATGGATTGCAAATTCAAGGCAGGCAAATATATTGATGAGGAAGGGATTAAATGCAAGCTGGTATGTTTGCTTACATTAAGAATATAACTAAAGTAAGGGTGAGGTTTTGTAAAATGTGGTAATGTGGGCGTGACACAGTCTCAACTGGGACTGGCTGTTGCAGTCTTATTGGTTTGCATTGTGGCTTGTATGCCATCATGGAGAAAACATAAAAGGAAGACTAACTTCGGTGTGTGTCTGAATTTTAAAAGTGTATGCTACGTATAGTCTCTTCAAATTGATTAAGTCAAATGCTTTGGTAAGTTGACAAATAAAATTATGATGAGCGTTTGACAGCACTGCTCCTCTACTTGCTGGAGTTTAGAAGGGTGGGGTCTTCAATGAAACTTACTGAATAGTGGAAGGCCTGATATAGTGGATGTGGAGACAATGTTTCCACCAGCAGGACAGCCTTGGTCCAGAGGGCACATTCTCAGGATAAAATAATGCACCTTTGGAAAAGAGATGAAGAGGAATTTCTTTAGCTAGAGGGAGGTGAATCTGTGAAATTCTTTGCCACAGACGATTGTGGAAGTCAAGTCAATGGATATTTTTACAACAGAGATTGACAGATTCTTAATTAGTATGGGTGTCAGGGGTTATGGAGAGAAGGCAAGAGAATGGGGTTGAGAAGGAAAGATAAATCAGCCATGATTGAATGGCGGAGTAGACTCTGACTGGGCCCTCTGGTCCTTGACTTTCCCACTAGTGAAAACATCTTCTCCACATCCACTTTTATCGTATCGTTTCACTATTCAGTGGGTGTCAATGAGGTCCCCCTCGTCCTTCTAAACTCCAGCGAGTACAGGCCCAGAACTGTCAAATGCTCGTCATACGTTAACGCAGGCATCTCCAGGTTTATTCTCGCAAACCTTCTCTGGACCGTCTACAATGGTAGCACATCCCTCCTCGGATATGGGGCCCAAGACTGCTCACAATAGTCCATATGCGGTCTGACCAGTGCTTTATAAAGCCTTTGCATTACATCCCTCCTTTTAGATTTTAGTTCTCTTGACATGAAAGCTAACATTGCACTTGCCTTGCTTGTTACCGATTCAACCTACAAATTAACCTTTTGAGAATTGTACACCATAACTCACTTGCCTCTTTGCACCTCCGATTTCTGAATCCCCTCACCATTTAGAAAATATTCTATGGTCTGCAGTATTTCATCTGCCACTTATTTGCCCACTCTTCCAACCTGTCCAAGTCCACCTGCAGCCTCCCAGCTTCCTCTGCACTACCTACCTCCACCCATCTTGTAATATCCACAAACGTGGCCACAAATAACTTGTTATAAAACTTAGTATGAATTATTTAACCCTTTCTTTAAAGCATAACTTGAATGGAAATTTTTCAAATATTTTGTTTATTCAGTTTGCTAAATTGTACTTTAAAACTATACATTGATGAAATAGGCTCTATAACTAGAAAATCTTAAATTAAATGTTTTGTTTGTTGTGGATGACGGGTGAGTTCTACATTGATTTATATGTATATACACAATAGAATAATATTTCTAAGGCCTGTCAATCATCTTCTTCTTACATATGGTCTGCACAGCCTAACGTTGTAGATCAAAGGTAGACATCCAGGCCAGGACAACATCATTTATTAGGTGGATGGCTTTGATGCCACCAGGGAAAAGCCTCCGTGAGGGGTTATTCATGATGTGTGGGATGGTCTGGTCTGGATTTCCGCAGTCGCAAGCAGGGCTGTCTGTCATCCCCCACTTTTGCAGGTAATGGGCTGTTCTTGCATGGAGGGTGCAGATTCTGTTCACGGTTAGCCATTGCTTGTGCTGGAGGTCAAAACCCGGTGGTTTCACTATGGGGTCTGTGATGACCTCTCCGTTGTTGGTGTTGGCATATTTCCAGGCTCTATGCCACTCAGCCTTGGAGTCAAAGTCTTCCAGGGATTTAACGGAAGACCAGAAGGGTTTGCGGGACTTCAGGTGCATGTTGGGCAGATTGTTCAAGTCAGCATGGATGGGAAGGTCAGGGTTGGCCTCGATGATGCACCAATCTTTCAGCATTCTCTCCCTTCTACGTATGCTGAGAGGGGTGATATGAGAGAGGACAGGGAGCCACTACAAAGGTGTTGACTTAAGCGTCCCTGTGATGAAACGCATTGCAGAGTTAAGGGCAATGTCAACTCGTTTGGTGTGGCAGCTATTGGCCCAAGCTGTTGAGCAAATCTCGGCTGTTGAGTACACTAGGGCTAAACTTGTTGTATGGAGGGTGTGTGCATTGGATCCCCAGCTGTTGCCTGCAAGTTTCCCGATGATGTTGGCCCTTGCTTTCAGTTTATCAGCCACCCTCTTCAGGTGTTCATGATAGGTGAGGCGGCGATCCAGGGTGACTCCGAGGTGTTTTGGGGAATTCTTCATTCTTCTCCGGCTTACCACAAAAGGACACTCGGAGCTTTGCATTGGCAAGCCGATTGCTGAGGTGAAAGGCAGTGACAGTTGTCTTTGATGGGTTTGGGCAAAGTCGCCAGAAGGTGATATATTCGTCCATCCCCTTCAAATCTTGGGTTAGAACTCTGCTGATAAAACATAGCCGTCCACAATTGACAGGCCTATTTGCACAAATAAATAGGCCTGTCACTTATGTAAAGCTATGGTTTTCTAATCATTGTAATTATGGTTCTTTTCACAGTGCAGCTGAAGTATTAGTGCAGGTTTATTATTGTCACTTGTACTGAGGTACAGTTAAAAGCTTTTTTTGCATGCTATCTAAATCAGATCAGATAAAAGTATACATAAAGGCAATCAATCCAAAGTCGAGTACAAAAGGGAAGAGACTAAGTGCGGAACATAGTTGCTCTAGATTTACATGTTGAAAGGAGATTTAAGAGTAGAGTGATTGTATTGAATGATAATATACCTGAGAAGAGCATGCAAAGAATCGTCTTGCTCAGGCCCCATCTTACAGTGTGTAGTTTGGCTTAAAACAGATTTTTCCAGTTGCTCCCATCAAGAACTTCTTAAGTAACTCTCTTTTATCCCACATTGAGACCATGGCAAACTCACTTAGCACACAGACAGAAGTAAATATCTTGTTTCTTTGCACTCTCTTGACAAACCTAGAAATGGTAATAACTAGATCCTATGAACTCTAATATAGTAAGATGTATATTTAATTTCACACTGAGATTTTGTCATTCACCATTTTGGTTGATCATGTTATCTGTATGCAATTTTATTTTAAAGGAAATACTTTCATTTTCAGAATCTAAACTTGTTTTGTTTCCTTTCAGGCTGACGAAGATCCTGTCATGGGATTTCACCAGATATTTCTACTGAAAAACATCAATGACGCTTGGGTCTGCACCAATGATGTCTTCAGGCTATCACTGCATAACTTTAGCTGAGAGTTCTACTTTCTGCACGCCCTTCTATCCACTCTTCTAGTCTGCTATTAATTGCAATAACTGGATTCTAAATATCATGCACAAATGTTTTACAGTAAAATTTGCAACCTGACCTGGTCTCTAATCGCAGTTTGCTTGAATTTAATAATTTGTGCATGATATTTGGAAAAAAATGTCAGTTTAGCTGACGTGGGCAAGACAGTACTCAGTGTGTGTTGTACCAACATGCCTTAGAAGTTAAGTCATACCACACATCATTTTTCCCCTATGTACTGGTAAGTTGCTATAGCAATCCAAAGAACCAAATTAAGTAACAGCAACTTCTTAACCAATCTTTTGATTTGTTCATACCATTTGTTGACTTGTGCTACAATAAACCATGTATTTTTCTTAAGTTGGAAATGGTTTCATTTGGTTTCTGGCAGGATTAACATGTTTATTTGATAGATAATAAAATGTATTTGACCGTTTAATTGAATTGGAAAAATAAAATGGTATTGCTTGTGCAGGAGTAAAGGTTTTGGCCACATGTCTATAAAGAAGACAATTAACTCAAGGCGACTCAAACATAGTTATTCAAACTATGTTTATCATGATCAAACTTTATTTCAGTTCTATTGAAGGGTATGGTTGCTGCCACCTTGACAAATTGAGGCCATGAGAAAACTTTTAAATGATGAGATTTTAACGCTGCAAAGCACAAGATTCAGCATACAATTTTTATCTAATGCTTGTATTTAAACTTGAAATTCACATTGCTTAACTTCTCAAATTTTGATTTCAGTAAAGCAAGCCAATGCTTGGAACATTAGCTGGATTTGCAGTGGATGTTCATAGGGTTATGTTTTAATTATCCTTTCTCCATTCATCCAAATGGTGTGACTTGCTTCAGTTTGAAGATCTGCGTCATGTAAACTGACGTTCGTTACATTGTGATCACTTGACAGTTGAGCTAGAAGTGGATAAAGAATGTCAGCTTCTCATCTGAATGCATCACAGTTGTGAATTTAAATGCCATGCTACCCTACCATTTAACCTCCTGATTACAGAGCTGGAAAAATTGTGCTGTCTCTGATCGGCTGCTGCATCATCTATTCTTTTTAAATTGATGATCGAAGCAAATTTAGTAATCTCACACAATGTAAAGAAAATGGAGTCAATCCATTCATAATTGCCCATATTTCTTGGTACTGGAGCTTCAGAAATGCAGAAAGCATTTGTGACCAAAATTGAAAATTAACACATCATCAAGAAGTATGATTGATGCTGATACAGCTGTCTTTAAGAATGTTTTTTTTCTTCAAATGTATTTAATCTGCATAAAGTAGGTTTGGGATTTTCTTTTGTAATAGTGATGCGTGTTGGGAATACAGTTCCATGATTACCACAAGTGTCTCACAAAAGTGGTCATACATTGTGCACACAGAGGCATTGAGGGTTATTGCTGTCCAGCCGAATACTGTTCTCGCATGAATTCCTAATATTTCAAGAACTTAATCAGTGTCGGGCCACTTGCGTAAATATGTAATCTAAACAACTTGAAAAATATTTCTCCTTGATGGTAGAATTGGATTTCTCTGCGAATTTATTCCTTTTAGGAATGCTGGTTCATGTTGGACCCAATTTCCTTTTTCTCTTAACTTCAACAGGTAATTACTTGGTGTTAGGTGAACACCATTGCTTTTCACTGTAATTATCCAAAACTTGAAAGAACAAGCAATTTTAATAATTAAATGCTGAGAAGTGATTAGAGAGATCAATTTGAGTCTTGAACTGTAATGTAACATGCACAATAAATGTGCACAATTTTCACACAACTTAAATCTTAATGTCATTTGATGGTGGTAGTTGTATTGCAAAGTATGAAGCCTCTTGTTTGTAGCAGTAATCGGTGAAACTTGGGGTGGTTTCTGAACTTACAGGCATTTGTCTGAAACAATACAATATAGATTGGAAAATGCTGTTAGATTATCCAAATATGTAAAGTAGAGCAATGTGCTATAAGTTAGAATTTCCTAATTTTGGTTGATGTGTCACATGATGAAGTATTAGGGATTGTCCCAAATGTAATTCGGAATTTAGAATTCCCAACGTATCAAATTTTATGGACAAATTATTGTCTTCAGTGTCTCTTGATTTTTCTAATTGCATGTAAAGCGTCTAAAATATAACAAAATAAAGTCAATTAAATCCAATTTGATATCATCTACATGTTTTATTCCAATCAAGGATTATGGCTGTTGCAATTTAAACTTAACTCTACCTTGCCTTAAATTGAATCAGTTCAGGACTACCTTGTGATAATGAATGTGCATAATAAAATCCCCGTGTTGAGGGGAGATTGGAGGGCAACAAACTCAATTTTTTATCAAACAGTATTGTAAAAGTTGCCTATTGTTTCTAAGGCAAGTGCAGTTATAGAATAGTTACAAATTTACCAAAAGGCAAATTTGTTTTATTTATTAAATTAATTGGTATCTTTTTGCATTTTCGATGCATAACCTTCAGTGGTTGAACTACACATTGCAAATGTTACATGGCATTCTGTTTATTTTTTTATATTTACAATAGCAGGACTTTATTCTGTGGATATAAATTCTGTTATAAAGCAATACCACTACATCACCATTGAAAGTAGTAATGATGTAGTTTATCCAATAATCGACTCAAAGAGTTTATATTACAGCTTTGTTAATTTGCAGGATATTTATTCTCTCAATAGAAAATATATTCTTTAGCTTTCTTTGCATTCTCTTTTACACATTCACTCGGTCTACTTCAACCCAGAGGGTATAAAGATCATTATTTCATTATGAACAGAGCTCAAATGACTCCATAATACGCTGGTGGAACGTTCATTCACATTATTGTTGAAATAGCAGGACCAAAAGTTCCTTGTTGCAATATGACATTGTGCATGACAATTTGGCTGAGAATTTCTCCGCAATTGAAGCTGATATTTGAGTCTTGCTCACTCAAACCTTTTGTCTTCTTCTTTCGTGTGGCGTGCACAGCCTAAAGTTGTAGGACAACTTGTTCTATTTGATCTTCCGTTTGTGCCCGTCGAGTTGATCGCATTAGTCGAAATGGGGTGGACCATGTGAAGGTTGCAATCTTCCACCCCAAACCTTTTGTCAGAATGTCACGACAGGCCATTGTTACAAGGACGATTGCAGGTGGCTCAACCCTCAGTGCTTCTTTATCAGTATTTGGAATATGGCCCTTGAATTTGAAGTACTATTGTACATTACGATGAGTGCTCTATCATGATGGAACAAGTAACTTCTGATTACTTCCAATTTTTGGAAAATGTTACTTTGGTGATGTAAAAAAACAACAAACAGCTGGAAGTTGATGTGCTAGTGTGAAATATAATCTAACCAGTTGCCAATCAAAATAATGAATTGAGGATACATTTATGTAATTATAGCCTATAGTATAAAGTTTAACAAAATGCAAACGATGAATCTTAACATTTATATACATTGAGCGTGTGTATCTCAGGTTGTTTTATGGTTGCTGAAAACAAAGTAGAAATATCTTTACAGGTACATTAAAAGCAGACATATGAAAGAATGGATATGATAATTAGTTGACATTGCCTTTCACATGGATGTAACTCAAAGCTGCCTTCAGAGTACTTGGCAACTGTGTAAAGCACTATTGTGCAGCTTACACTACTGTACTGTGAATTTGTGTTAAAAGGACGCATGTTCAGAAATTATTTAAACATGTTATTTTGTGCCATACTAAGAGTATGTTATGTTTGCCTTAGAGATGTTGCTGTTGGGAAATATAATTCTTGATCAAAAAAAGTCTAGATCCCCATTGATTCCTTAGTTGTGTGATTTTTTTTTTTTTTAGGTTGCCTTTGTTAACAAAAATGCAAGGTCTTAAAGGTCTTTCACTCCCAGATATAACAGAATCTTTGGTCACCGGAAGCTATGATGCTTGATTGAACTCGTGTATGCAGAATCTGATTTTCGATCTATTTTCGGAAAGAAAACTATGCTTTCAATAATAACTGATGCACGTTCATTTATTTGCAGTGTAATACCATTATTTTGTTTGTTTCTACAATAAACCTTATCAAACTGCTTTCTTATTGTACTTAATGATATTATATTAGTCCAGAAGAACAAAGCAAGTAATTTAAAGTAAATTTTGGCATGCTCAATATGCACAATATTTGATTTTTCATTCAATTTGTTATGCTTTAAAGAAAAGGTTAAAACAATCCACACTAGTTGTCATAATAAGTTATTTGCTCCATTTGAATAAATAGAAATTAGAGAATTATGAAGATATTTCATAACCAGAATTTTAATCAGATAATAGATTTTTGGGGGTTTAAAATTGAAAGACTTTTTAAAATTAATATTATAAAAAATAATTAGGTAACTGAAATCTTTTTGCAATCTGAATTGTAAAGTGGTGTATATTGCTGTCAACAAAATACATTTGTGATGCACCAAGTTCCTAAAATGGCCTCTGCTCACTATGTATTTAATTTTTCACTTGTGAGGGAGCAACTGAGAGGAACAGCAGCAAGGGAGATTTTAAAAAGTAGCCATTAGTGCGAGGAGGGTTAGTTTCACTTGAACACAAGCAGCTGAAAGGAGAAGCAGTGCAGGAAATTTACAAAGCAGCTATTAGTGTTCTGGAGTCACCACTCCTAGTGGTGTATAGAAGGAAGGCACAAGCGAAGTGAGAGAGGGTGTGTTGTGCTCAAACTGCTGCGTTTAAGATGTTGTGCTCCATGTGCTGAGGCTTCGGCCAGGAGGTTGAGTGGAGGATGAAAGCAAGATATGGTAAGGGTTTTTTTTTTAATAAGTCCTCGCACATACTGAAGTACAGATATCAATTTGGGCACTGGTATGCTCCTCCTGCAGGACTTGATGTCCCAGAGGGTTATATAAGCCTGTGAGAAGTGTGAGCAACCATAGCTCTTGACTGACTGACTAAGGGAACTGGAGCTGCAACTGGACAAGATCAGGATCGTCCTGAAAAATTAGAGAATCATAGATAGGAGTTACGAAGTGGTCACATCTAAGGTACAGGCAGAAAATAGATGGGTGACCATCAGGTAAGGGAGTAGGCGGTGAGTGCAGGAATCCCCTGTGGCTATCACCTTCAAAAGTACCCTTTTGGATACTGTTTGGGCGGAACGACCTTTCAGAGGAGAACAGCAGCAACAGCCAAGTAGACCTCTACTCCGAGGCACAGCGGGGTAAAGTGAAGTCAAACAGGGCTACAATGATAGATTATTTAATTAGTGTGACAGATGGAGATTCTGTAGCAGCACACAGGACTCCAGGAGGGTGTGTTGCTTCCCTGGTGCTAGACTCCCAGGATGAATCGGACGACTACAGAACATTTTCAAGGGGAAAGGTGGGCAGTTAGAAGTTGTGCACATTGGCACAAATGACATGGATAGGAAATGGGATGAGGACTTGCAGTATGAATATTGGGAGTTAGGAAAAAAGATTTGGTCAGCAGAGTGGCATAGCGGGTACGGCTGCTGCCTCACAGCACCAGAGACCTAGGTTTCATTCTTAACTCTGGTACTGTCTGTGTGGGGTTTATATGTTCTCCCTGTAACTGGGTGCTCTGGTTTCCACCCAATCCCAAAGATGCAGGTGAATTGGCCTCTAAATTGTCCCTAGTCTGCAGGGAGTGGATGTGAAAGTGGGATAAGAGGGAACTAGTGAACAGGTGATTGAAATTAGATCTGGACTCGGTGAGCTGAACAGCCTGTTTACATATCTGTATCTTTAAATTGAAAAGCAGGACCTCGGGGATAGAAAAGTGTTAATGTGCGGGGATTGCTGGTTGGTGCGGACTCGGCCCTGTTTCCACTCTGTATCTCTAAATTAAACTAAACTTATCAGAATACTCCTGGTCCCAAGTGATAATGAGGGTAGGAATAGGAAGATAGGACAGGTGAATGCCTGGCTGAGGAGTTGGTGCAAGGGGCAGGGATTCAGATTTTTGTACCTTGAGTATCTATCTTCTAGGGCAGATGTGACATATACAAGAGGGGTGGGTGGGTTGTACCTAAAAATGGAGGGGACCAATATCTTGGGGGGGGGGGGGGTGCAGATTTGCAAGTGCTTCTCAGGATGGTTTAAGCTAGATTGGGTCAGGTAGAGAGAAAATGCTGGAGTAACTCAGCGGGTGAGGCAGCATCTCTGGAGAGAAGAAATGGGTGACGTTTTGGGTCGGGTCAGGTTCCAATGCAGTAGCGAGGTTGGAAGTCTGTACAAAAAAACAAGACCATAGACAGAATAAGTAGGAGCACAAAGAGCAAGGAAAGATGGTTGATTTAAATTGCATTTGTTTCACTGCTCCAGGCCTGACAAATATGCATATTCCTGTTAGAATGAGGGGCAAGGCAGGTAGAAGTAAGGAACCCTGGTGAACATGGGAAATTGAGGCATGAGTCACATATAGGTAGTTGCGGATGAAGGGTATCCCTGGAGGGGAATAAGAGATTTAGGAACATACCCAAGGAAATCGGGAGAGCAAAAAGGGGGCATGAGATAGCTCTGGCAGATTGCATTTTTCTTAATTTTATCTGCTAGAGCTGTCTCGTGCCCCTGAGAGACTTTGTTTGTACGTAAGGGGGAAAAGGGTAACTAGAGTGAAATTTGAGTTGCCATCATCATCTATGTGTGGAGCTGCAGAAGATAGGCAAGATCCTCTGAATATTCCTAGGTAGACAAAAATGCTGGACAAAGTCAGCGGGTGAGGCAGCACCTATGGAGCGAAGGAATAGGTGAAGTTTCGGATCGAGACCCTTCAGACTGATGTGGGGGGGGGCGGGAAGAAGAGGAGGAGGAGGAGGAAGAAGAAGGCCTTTTTTCCACCTACGCCCCCCCCCCCCACCTCCACATCAGTCTGAAGAAGGGTCTCGACCCAAAATGTCACCTATTTCTTCGCTCCATAGATGCTGCCTCACCCGCTATGTTTCCCCTGCATTTTTGTCTACCGTTGATTTTTTTCCAGCATCTGCAGTTCTTTCTATAACTCTGAATATTCCTCCTCTGTTTGCACTGTGAAGAAAGAAATAAACATGAAGGAATGTGGGATAATTGATCGTGATGTCTTGATGATGGTCGGTATTATAGTTGAAGAGGTGCTGGACATCCTACGATATATGGAGGTAATATCCAAGATCTGTAGACAATTAGACATTAATTGTCAACAGATCCAAGATTAAGACTAAAGATCGCAGAGCAGAGCAAAATGGCGGACGTTCCGCTCTGTTGCCTTTTGCAAGAGTGGTCTATCTTGCTCTGCTCGATGATCAGCCTTCGGGTGCGTGATGAAAATAATTGACTTTGACTTTGATCTCTGATGAAGGACAGATTCACTTATTGATTTGCATTTCTTGTCTAATTACTGACCTCCCCACCATCTTAGGCATCTCGAAGAGGTGCTGTCTCAAAAAGGCATCATTATCGACCCGCACCACTCTGGACATGCTCTCAATTCACTCCTGCCATCAGGAATAAGGTATAGAAGTTTGAAAACTAACATACAGGTTCAGGAACAGCTTCTTTCTTCCCAACAATCAGCAGGCTCTTGAACACTACGAACACACAACTAAACTACGACCTGCACGAGGGACTTTGGGTTTTGTTATGCTTTTGCACTATATTGGGGGTTTTTTTGTCTGTTTATTTAGCTATTGAGTACTGTGCTGTCGCAAAGGAAGACTTTAATTGCTGTGGTCTGGTACATATGACAGAACACTCCAGACTAATTATTTTCTCATAGTTATTTTAAGAGAAGTAGGGTCTTGTCTTTTACTGGGAGTCCTGCTATTACATGCATTCATATTTTTAACAATTTTTTTTTTTTGATGGGTCAATTGACTTTTTGGATCGGGAAAATTAAGGATTTTATTTCCTGAGCCCATCGTGAACTGAATGATCAACTGGAAGTGTGGTCCACAAATCTGTGTTTGCCATTTTCACAAGCATGGAATTAGAAAAGACTGCTAAGATTCCTCTTGGTTGAAGCCATCTACTTTAATAAACAAGTGGCAGCTATAGCAGTGCAGATGAGTCTTTGTGCATTGACGAGGTTGCCAACAAAGCTTATTCATGGCGAACAACTAATTAGATTAGGTATTGTTGGCTGGAAATGTCCATAGTCTGGACCTTGGTGCGGCTCAAAGCATACAAAGGAGGAGGGTGTAAAGGAAGTTTTGAAAAACAAAAGCTTTTTGAGAGTCATGAATATCCTAACAAGTGACTAATAAATTGACGAGATGTTATTGACTAGCAAAACTAATGTGCTCTTAAATTTATTGATGTTGGGTCCATGGCATCACTTCTTGATGATTTTGTACTTTACCAAAAACAGGAATGTTATCACTCCAATACCAGCTTAATGGTTATGCCATGTGATGTGGGTGTCCATTTAGCTCGAGGCGCATTTAGGCATTTGGAATGGAACTCTCTCAAACATTTTGTAAATGGACTCCTTCCAACTGAGCAACCATCTGCCACATTCTGTCAAAGTGCCTTGCTGCCTACCTATATGGTTTGTGCTCTCTTCAAGTTTGAGATCTTTGCCACGAGGAAGCTTTTCAAAAACTGCTTGAGTATTGTTTCATTTGTTAGGGAGCGTAAAACATTATTTTTGGATATAAGAATTCCAGAGGTTCTAAGCAGATGGGTGTGACACAATTTGTTTCAATGGGTTCTCTGGGTGAACTGAATACAATTACATTATGTGATGTATCTGTTTGGGCACAGACTGTGCAAAACCTCGAGGGCAGCTCTGTAGTCCACCATAAGTTACATCTATCATCTTTCACATCCTGATTTTAAACTCTGTCCCAACTGGTAATTCAAGGTTTCAAGAAATTCTTCTGGTTCAAGTAAATAGAATTTACAACCCAGCTCTGCATCCAGATGGTCTATATGATCGATTATGAATTGCTTCCTGAATCAGGGTGCAAGCTTGTTAACTGAACGAGGTTGACCAGAAGTGGCATATTTAGAATACTATGACGATGATTCAACCTCAATTGCACAAAAAGAAGGTGAGTAAAAAGTGGAGAGGGATAAATCGGTGATTTCTTCAATTTTCTTCTGCCTATCTTGTTCTCATCTTGTCAGATTTATTAGTGCCCAACTTCCTTACTAATCCATATTAATCTGGTTGATGGAATGGGAGATTGAATATTTCATATACGGCATCTGGACTTTGTTTTTCCTATCTTTTCTCACTAGATGGCAGACTGAGGACAGCATTTCTTCTTTCCTTCCTCCTGAAATCACTTTAACGTGTTTCTTACAATGATCATATTGCAATAAAAAGTAGACCATGATGGGATAAATTAAACCAAAACACTGGATATGTTACAAATCACAAATAGAACTGACCTAGATTAGTCAAAAGCAGGTCTTTGGTTTGTATCAGTAATGTACAGCAAAATTAATCTAAACTTCCCAATTAATGAATGGTCTGCAGTCTTATTACATGCAGTCTAATAACCTGCAGTCTTAATTAATGATACAATTGTTTGTTATTTCAACTGGGTCTCTTCCATGGAGCGTAGGAGGATGAGGGGTGTATAAAAACATGAGAGGAATAGATTGGGTAGATGCACAAAGTCCCTTGCCTCAGTAGGGGAATCGAGGACCAGAGGACACAGGTTCAGGGTGAGGGGGAAAAGATTTAATAGGAATCCGAGGGGTCACTTTTTCACACAAAGGGCGGTGGGTGTATGGAACAAGCTGCCAGAGGAGGTAGTTGAGGCTGGAACTATTCCATCGTTTAAGAAACAGTTGGACAGGTACATGGATAGGACAGGTTTGGAGGGATATGGACCAATCACAGGCAAGTGGGATGAGTATAACATAGAAACATAGAAATTAGGTGCAGGAGTAGGCCCTTCGAGCCTGCACCGCCATTCAATATGATCATTGCTGATCATCCAACTCAGTATCCCGTACCTGCCTTCTCTCCATACCCTCTGATCCGCTTAGCCACAAGGGCCACATCTAACTCCCTCTTAAATATAGCCAATGAACTGGCCTCCACTACCTTTTGTGGCAGAGAGTTCCAGAGACCCACCACTCCGTGTGAAAAAAGTCCTTCTCATCTCGGTCTTAAAGGATTTCCCCCTTATCCTTAAGCTGTGACCCTTTGTCCTGGACCTCCCCAACATCGGGAACAATCTTCCTGCATCTAGCCTGTCCAACCCCTTAAGAATTTTGTAAGTTTCTATAAGATTCCCTCTCAATCTCCTAAATTCTAGAGAGTATAAACCGAGTCTATCCAGTCTTTCTTCATAAGACAGTCCTGACATCCCAGGAATCAGTCTGGCGAACCTCTGCACTCCCTCTATGGCAATAATGTCCTTCCTCAGATTTGGAGACCAGAACTGTACGCAATACTCCAGGTGTGGGCTCACCAAGACCCTATACAACTGAAGTAGAACCTCCCTGCTCCTATACTGAAATCCTTTTGCTATGAATGCTAACATACCATTTGCTTTCTTCACTGCCTGCTGCACCTTCATGCCTACTTTCAATGACTGATGTACCATGACACCCAGGTTTTGTTGCATCTCCCCTTTTCCTAATCGGCCACCATTTAGATAAAAGTCTGCTTTCCTGTTTTAGCCACCAAAGTGGATAACCTCACATTTATCCACATTATACTGCATCTGCCAAACATTTGCCCACTCACCCAGCCTATCCAAGTCACCTTGCAGTCTCCTAGCATCCTCCTCACAGCTAACACTGCCCCCCAGCTTAGTGTCATCCGCATACTTGGAGATATTGCCTTCAATTCCCTCATCCAGATCATTCATGTATATTGTAAATAGCTGGGGTCCCAGCACGGAGCCTTGCGGTACCCCACTAGTCACTGCCTGCCATTGTGAAAAGGACCCGTTTACTCCTACTCTTTGCTTCCTGTTTGCCAGCCAGTTCTCTATCCACATCAATACTGAACCCCCAATGCCGTATGCTTTAAGTTTGTATACTAATCTCTTATGTGGGACCTTGTCGAAAGCCTTCTGGAAATCAAGATACACCACATCCACTGGTTCTCACCTATCCACGCTGCTAGTTACATCCTCGAAAAATTCCACAAGATTCGTCAAAGATGATTTACCTTTCGTAAATCCATGCTGACTTTGTCCAATGAATTCACCACTTTCCAAATGTGCTGCTATCCCATCTTTAATAACTGACTCTAGCAGTTTCCCCACTACCGATGTTAGACTAACTGGTCTGTAATTCCCCATTTTCTCTCTCCCTCCCTTCTTAAAAAGAAGGGTTACGTTTGCTACCCACCAATCCTCAGGAACTACTCCAGAATCTGAAGAGTTTTGAAAGATTATCACTAATGCATCCACTATTTCCTGAGCTACTTCCTTAAGTACTCTGGGATGCAGCCTATCTGGCCCTGGGGATTTATCTGCCTTTAATCCATTCAATTTACCCAACACCACTTCCCAACTAACCTGGATTTCACTCAATTCCTCCTTTGACCAGCGGTCCCCTGCTATTTCCGGCAGATTATTTATGGCTTCCTTATTGAAGACGGAACTAAAGTAGTTACTCAATTGGTCCGCCATATCCTTGTTCCCCATGATCAACTCACTTGTTTCTGACTGCAAGGGACCTACATTTGTTTTAACTAATCTCTTTCTCTTCACATATCTATAAAAACCTTTGCAGTCAGTTTTTATGTTCCCTGCCAGTTTTCTTTCATAATTATTTTTCCTTTCCTAATTAAGCCCTTTGTCCTCCTCTGCTGGTCTCTGAATTTCTCCCAGTCCTCTGGTATGCTGCTTTTTCTGGCTACTTTGTACGCATCATCCTTTGCTTTGATACTATCCCTGATTTCCCTCGTTATCCACGGATGCACTACCTTCCCTGATTTATTCTTTTGCCAAACTGGGATGAACAATTTTTGTTGTTCATCCATGCAGTCTTTAAATGTCTTCCATTGCGTATCCACCGTCAACCCTTTTAGAATTGATTGCCAGTCAATCACATCTCATACCCTCAAAGTTACCTTTCTTTAAGTTCAGAACCCTTGTTTCTGAATTAACAATGTCACTCTCCATCCTAATGAAGAACTCGACCATGTTATGGTCACTCTTGCCCAAGGGGGCACGTACAACAAGACTGCTAACTAACCCTTCCTCATTACTCAATACCCAGTCTAAAATTGCCTGCTCTCTCATTGGTCCCTCTACATGTTGATTTAGATAACTATCCCGCATACATTCCAAAAAATCCTCTTCCTCCGTGCCCCTGCCAATTTGATTCACCCAATCTATATGTAGATTGAAGTCACCCATTATAACTGTTTTGCCTTTGTCGCACGCATTACTAATTTCCTGTTTGATACCATCCCCAACTTCACTACTACTGTTAGGTGGCCTGTACACAACACCTACCATCGCAGCTCTACCGATACCGATTCCACATCCTCCAAGCTAATGTCCTTCCTTTCCATTGCGTTAATCTCCTCTCTAACCAGCAACGCTACCCCACCTCCTTTTCCTTTCTCTCTATCCCTCCTGAATATTGAATATCCCTGGATGTTCAGCTCCCAGCCTACGTCACCCTGGAGCCATGTCTCCGTGATCCCAACTATATCATAATCATTAATAGCTATCTGCACGTTCAACTCATCCACCTTATTACGAATACTCCTTGCATTGAGATACAAAGCCTTCAGGCTTGTATTTACAACAATCTTACCCCTTATACAATTATGTTGAAAAGTGGCCCTTTTTGATTTTTGCCCTGGTTTTGTCTGCCTGCCACTTTTACTTTTCACCTTGCTCCCTATTGCTTCTACCCTCGTTTTACACTCACCTGCCTCTCTGCTCTTGTACCCATCCCCCTGCCACATGAGTGTAGCTGGGACATTGTTGGCCGGTGTGGGTAAGTTGGGCCGAAGGGCCTGTTTCTACACTCATCCAACTTGTAGTCAGTTTGTATTTGGTAATTGGAATTTTAACTATATCGAAGACACTCGTTTTATGAACAATTTGAAGATGCTAAAGGGCATTGATTGATTATACCAGGTGCGGTTTTAACCATGCTAATAGAAAATGATCAATTTGTTCTTATAACAAAGCAAGGCCTGGATACTCACCACTAATATCTCACACTATTCCAGCACAAACAACTTTATTTTCAACATTTTTCTGAGATCAATTTTTGATCAAATTTCAGAGTTTGAACAAACAATTTTTTCATCAACGGGCGCCAGTGCGGATCAGTAACATCTCCTCCTTCCTGACCCTCAACAGTGGTGCACCTTAAGGCTGTGTGTTCGCCCTCTGCTGAAGTCTCTTTAGTACCCTGACTCTGTGGCTAAGTACAGCTGCAATGGCAACTATAAATTCACCGCTGACACCATTATGGTTGGCTGAATCACGGGTTCTGCAACAACGCAATCTCGCTCAACGTCAACAACACTATAGAAGTAATTGTTGACTTCAGAAAAGGAAAGTTCGGTAACTGTTCCAGTTTTAATTGGTCATTTAGCGATGGAGTTAGCAGCTTCGAATTCCTGGATGTTAACACCTCAGATGATGTGTTATGGGCCCAGAACATAGACAAAATCATGAAGCAGGCACGGCAACATCTCTACTTAGAAATGTAATAAGATTTGGCATATCTCTGAATGCTCTTAATAAATGTCTAGATGTAATGTGGAAGGTATCTTGAAGAGATACTTCTAAATTTGTAAAATTCTAAAATTGTTGTCAATTTTAAATCACCAGGCCCTCAACTTGTCCCTATGTCTTCTTGTTGAGTGGAAATGCAGCATATTTAGCCAGTTGTTGGGTTTAAATACAATCACCTCTCATTCTTCCAATTCCAAGTTTTCAAGACTACTGCACCTGTTGATAGGTTTGCTGTTTTAAAAGGACACATGGCATCTTTGGCTTTATTGTTAGAAGTGGAGAATAAAGGAAGAAAGAGAACATAGAAATTAGGTGCAAGTACCTTTGCATTCTAGCTCTCGAGCCAAATAATGTCTTCACCTATAAAACCAGCATTCAATAGTGATCTATAAATGGCTGAAAACAGTTAGTTTACTTAAACTCTTCCAAACCCTACTGATTTAAGTTTTACCTAAGGGCCACATCCAAACTCTTAATGCCAATGGAGAAACTCAGCGGGTGAGGCAGCGTCTATGTGGCAGAGAGTTCCAGAGACTCACCAGTGTGACGTTTCGGTCTTAAAGGATTTCCATTCCTTAAGCTGTGACCCCTTGTTTTCCCCAGTTATCGGGCTTCAGCGGTGCAGAATGGTTAGCCTGTCCCCTACATTATGATATTGACTTTAAAGTTTCGTAAAGCACCTAGTATCCTGAATTTTGGAAAAGCTTGATCAAACGGAATGCAGAGTTTGTTAGTTAAAACTCAGAACAGTTTCATAAGATGACATCCCAGGATAAATCAAACATTTCTGCACTCCCTCTATGGCAGATGCATGTAACTGCAGCTGCTGAAATTCTTGGAGCAAAACACAAAGTGCTCGTCAAGAAGTATCTGTTATGTTTAATTTATTGTCATATGTACTGAGGTACAGTGAAAAGCTTTTGTTGCATGCTATCCAGTCAGCTGAAAGACAATACCCGATTACAATCGAGCCATACAATAGATACATAAGAGAATAATGTTTAGTTCAAGGTAAAGCTACAATGTCTGATCATGGATAGTTTGAGGGTCACTAAAGAGGTAGATGGTAGTTCTGCTCTCCAGTTGTGGTAGGATGATTCTGTTGTCTGATAGCAGCTGGGAAGAAACAGTCACTGAATCTGAATTGTGCACACTTCACATTTTGCCTGATCCAATGTGCGACCTTGCAGTCTTTGATTATGCTGCCTCCTCACAGCTGAAACTGAGCTTAGTGTCATAAATTGGAGTCATATTGTTCAATGTCCGTCTCACCAATTTGCTGCAATATTCTTGCTGTCTTGGAAATGGAGCTGGGGTTCCCAAACACTGTGAGCATCCTGATAAAATGCTTTCTAGGTGCATCTGTAGAAGTTGTGAAGTTGTAGGGGACATTCCGCCTTCTAAGGAAGTTGCTTCTTGATCGTTGCCTTGTAGCCTCAGTTTTGCTCTGGTATTTCCACATCAAACTGAACCCCTAATACCGTATTATTAATGCTTTAAGTTTTATATTCTAATCTGTTATGTTGTGGACCTTGTCGAAAGCCTTCTGGAGCAGTCCAAGGCATATACCACATACTGGTTCCTATAACTATTCATTCGATTCAAAATGGGAGGTCCAAGATAGGATGTTGGTGATACTGACTCTACTTCAGCACCGTCAATACAAACTGGGGTATGTGTAACCGCTTCGCTTCCTGAAATCACTATCTCCTCTGCTTGCTGACATTGAATTGTCTCGACACCCAACATGTGCTGATCTCCTTCTTTATAACTCTGATTATTTGATGTAGAGTTTTGCAAACCTTTGAATATCTAAATTCTCAGATAATTGTACATGGCTGCTACCAGTCAGATGATTAGTGTAGGAGTAAAGAAGGAAGCTGACAACTGGAGTCACGACAAAAGTCAAGGGTATTTCATGTTGTATGTATTGACAACAAAACAATGAAATTCTTACTGGCAGCAGCATAATTGACCTGTAGCCGCAGTACTCAAATAACATAATAAACAAAAAAAATCAATAAATGGAAAAACCCCAGTGTTAGTAGAAATATGAGGTGATGTTCCTCCAATTTGTGTTGGACCTCACATTGATAGTGGAGGAGGCCCAAGACAGAAAGGTCAATATGGGAATGGGAAGGGGAGTTAAAGTGTTTAGCAACCGGGAGATTATTTAGGCCAGGTACACTGAGCGGATTTGTTCAGCAAAACAATCGCTGAGCCTGCGCTTGGTCTTGGTCTTGTGAGATATAGGTTGTGTTCACAATCACTACTCGGAGACTAAATCATGGAAACAAGAAATGCTTTATTTGCGAGTCTGCAGAGTCGGGTGCCTCTCCAAGTTGAGACACACCAAAGTCAGGAAAGTAAAGCCACTTTATACACACAATTCTACATTTAACCTCCCCTTCTGGCTCTCCCCAATCAGAGCACTGAGGTGCACAGTCTATAGGTACGTCCCCCCAGTATCTCCCACATCATACATCGCATGTTCTTACACGTGCATGGTAATGAGCAGTTTCTCAACCAGGGGCGTGTAAGTAATATTCATTTATTTCATTAAGCATGCTCAATTGCATTTGACCTGGCCTAGTTTCTTGTACTTTAATTAAAAAGCTAGTCTCTGGTGATTATGGCCGCATCCCTCATCCCTGCCTGCCGCTATACAATGCTATCAGTCCTGCTCAAGGACGATGCTGGTTACCTCATTCACAACTGTGTTAGAATCCTCTCCCTGGCCTCTATCGGTTAGAATCCTCTCCTGAACCCTTACAATAGTGGGGTTTAATAATTTTATCCCTCGCAATCCTCCCTTTTTCTTTTGCTACGCATCTATTGATTAAACCTCAATTTCAAGCTCCTTCAGTTCGAATTGAAGTAACGTTCTCTTAATCTCCTCTTCCTCTGGATCCTGGACCTTCCCTGGTCACATTATCATTATTTTCTGTACTGCCCATTTATCTAGGCCATTCAACCGCCATGGCACTACTAGTATCCCGTACCTGCCTGCATCCCCTTAGACTGCCACACTCCTCTGGTTCCAATAAGTTCCCTAAAAATTCATCCTTAAGTATTGTCCTGGACTTCCCCAACAGGGGATAAAGATCAGCCCAGCCAATGCACATAGAAACACGAGTCCCATCGTTCTCTACCATGTTCCTCCGAGGATGGAATCCCACTATCGGGTTCCCATAATCGAATTCCACTTTTGTACGGGAACATGTGCCAACTTACGGATTCCTTCTGATATGTCCGTCACTGCCTGTTCATTGTCATCGATGTTTAGACAGCAATTAGAGAGGTTGAATTTTCCGCATAGAAACATCATAGAAATAGGTGCCCATTCAGCCCTTCTGCACTGATCATGGCAGGACCTGGTCCCCTTAATCTAAATATAGGGCCAACCCCTCTGTGTTCTCACCCTCTCTGTGTGATATTGCTGGATTTCCCCCTTATCCTCACCCCTCTGTGTCTTCCTGCTGCTTTGCTATAAGATCAATCTCCTAAATTCCAGCAGTCTCCAGTCTTTCTTCATAAGACAGTCACAGTCTGGTGAACACTCCCTCTATGGCAATAATTGGGAGACAAAAACTGCACGCAATGGTGTGGTCTCAATTACTGAAGTCCTGTAGTACTGCCTGGAGTCTTATGCTGATCTCATCTGTGTTTGCTTTGCCAATCTCCATGCCACCGCAGTATACTTCGGGGTTCGGTTTGCCCCAGGATCCGTCCTGTGCCCAAGTGGCTGGTCCATAGTATGAGGTGATTCTTGCGGGTAGCCATTCATCATCTTCCCATTCTCCAATGTCTATTTTCCTCTTCTTTCGATATAGGTCGTCAAATACAGGTGTTCCTAGCGACGCCCTTCTTCGGTGTTTAACAGGAAAAATCCCGGTTGTACCAGTCCAATGAAGCAAATCCCGCTCCAATTTGTTGGCAACACCAAGTATGCCTTGTGTTCCGCATATCCATAACAGTCCTTCAGGGGCTGGTCCACTAGAGGTAACCTTGTTCCATATGTCTCGCAACACCGAGATTCCTTGATAAGGGTTGTTCCCGGTGCAGTCGATTCCATTCCATCAGTCTTCATCCAGATAGTGCAGTTTCTCCCGTCTTTCTTAGTTGGATACCATTTAGGCTCCTCTGGCCACCACACTCGGGACTGATTTGGCCACTGGGTGACGATGCGCAGGCTGGGGCTGCTGCCTACTAGGACGGCATCCTTTGCCCAGGGCCTAGCGATACACTCAGTTACAACTGGAGCGTCTGTCACGACCCATGCCTGGGGATCTTGGTCTTGTCCAACTGTCAGGTTCCACTCCATCAGGTCCCATACTTCAACAATGGATCCTCTCCACGGCCAACGTGAGATCTTCAGTGGTCCGCCACAGACCCAACAGTTAGTCACATTCAGGGTTCCAGCTATCCAGAGGGCCAAGTCCACAAACAGGTTTTTCCCTCCTTCAGGGATCTCAATCTGCTTCTTTATTTCTTCATACATTGTCTGGTGCAATTGAGGCTGAGTAGGTGGGGGAGGCTTGGTGACTACTACTTTCGTTAACCTTTGTATTACTTCCTCCTTCATTTTGTCTAATGTCCATCTTAAGGCATGGAAAGGGAGACCTAACTGTCCTGTCCTAGTCGTACAAACCCATCTCTCCCCCTTTGGGCAGGTAACGTACCCAAACCTCCCTACATATCCCCTATTCTCTACCATATAATACTTCTTTCCCCCGTCCTCACAAATAGTTCTAGTCCTTAGGTTATAGCAAGCATCGTTCACATGGGAATGATAGGTAAATGATCTGGTTGTCTGCCTCCATATCTGATAGGATGGTATCATTTATCACAGTTATTAACACTTTTTACAACGGTTACCTGCAGAGTAAGCAATACCACGACTGCTCCTTTTATACTGTTTGTTTTATACATTTTTTTCTTACTAAAGGTTAACACTAGGGGCTTATTCCCTGGCTTCACCATGCACTGTTCCTCTTTATCAGGAGCGGGTGGGTCAACGGGTCCTTTAACCCGGATTGCGTGGGTCCACCCTTTTTCTTTTGTTCGTACTGCTGTCTCAGTTGTCAGTAATACTAGGTATGGGCCGGTCCACCGGGGCTGTTTCTCCTCCTTCCAATTCTTGACCAGTACCCAGTCGCCGGCCATTACAGCATGTATTGGAAAGTCGAGTGGTGGGCTATGAGCCAATAATCCTTTAGCTTTTAATTCTGCAAGGGAACGAGATACTGCCAGTAAATAGTTCCTTAAGAATACATCACTGCCCTCTATGGTGGGTATTCCTTCTATCTTTCCCAAATAAGGTAACCCAAACAACATTTCATAGGGGGATACTGCTAACTTTGCATGGGGTCTCCGTTGATTTTCTCAAAGCCTTTCTGTTTCCCTACTGCTCCAAACGTGTGCCAGACTCCATGTACATATGCTGCTCTTAAAGCCTTAATTTCTGCCAACGGAGCTAAGCAAGATTGCAGGCAAGCTTCCAATTTGATTACCTTAAATCTAATTAATCCTGATGCATCACTTCAAACCCTGCATACTTGCTATTATGATCCCTTTAACAAGAAACATCCACAAGCAAAACCTTTTTGTCCCCTTCATTCAAAGGCTCTGACTGTAAAACATTTCTCAGACTTGTGTGTCCTTCTTCCTTCATTATTTTCCTTAATCACAATTTCAACATACTTTCCAATCTAGTCTGAACTATATCCTGCCATTCTCAAGATCATCATCATCTGTTCTACTGTCTGAGGTTTGGGAACTTCAATTATCGCTTCAATTTGATCCTGCGCTATAGCTTTTACTTCTTTAGATATTACTCGTCCAAAATATTCTACCTGCTGCTGACAAAACAGCAACTTCTTCCTTGATACATTATGACCTCCTGTGCCATCTTTTCCAAGATAATTACAATGTCTCTCTCTCACATTGCTTCTCACTTGTGGAACAAACTAACAAATCATGCACATACTATATCAACACCTTCCAAATCTGCCTACAACATCTGATTAAAAACATGGGGCCAGTATTTAAAACCCTGCCGCATCCTAGCCTAGGTGTATTTAATACCTCTTCTTAATGTTCTTACCATAGCTATGTTCACCACTATCTTAATATAATTATTATTATTTCCTGATTACCATACCTGTTCACATCCCCAACACACCTTATCCATTACCTATCTCCTTACTAGCCTTTCTTGACCTCCTCCTTGAGATCCCTCCCTCCCTTGGGGACACCAGTCCTGTCTGGGCTTATAACCAGATTTAATTTCACTCTTGATACGGCATTTGAGGAAATACTCTCCCAAATACATTTATTATTGGCATGGAATTCTCTGGCCCCTGTTTGGCTCTGTCATAGGACTCACTGTGTGTCGGTGCATCACTTATTTCAGATTTTTCAACCAGGTCTGTTGTTACTGACAACATTGTCATTCCTTTTTCACGCTCTTTCTTTTTGAGCCCTTTAAGTTACATTTGCATCATTTTCCTCTGCACCTCTTCCTGCTGGTCTGCAAGTCTTTTTCCTATCTTTGCGATTCTCAACCTCATTGACCAAATAATCACTGAATCAGGGGTGGGAAATAGATTACAATCCCACCACCTCCTCCAATCTAGACTTGACTTTAGGAGGAATGGCATCCACCACAGCGGTTCAAAATATAGTGTTCATTAACTGGTTGCCTTCTATTTTTGTTCAGTTTCCAGTCTCCACCTTTTCAGCTTGTTCTCCAGATAGGCGGCTGGATTATCGTCTGAGGGCCTGCCATACCCTCTGCCTGACTGTGTCAAACAGTGTGCCATTGTTTATTGCATTGTTCGCAGCATTTTTACACCAGCCATCTTCAGGAGTTCAGTGGTTCCTATCACTTTCACCAACAGTGCCTTCAAATCTCCCATAGCCAATAATCGTCCCACGTTCTCCTCCTCCAAAGCCATAATCCATTTCCTGCCCCATCAGGAATATTGGGTAAGGTATTTTTTTAGCCCTCTCAGTTTATGGGTGCCCCAAAGGATAATCTGTGTCTGTCCTGTTCTTATCTTTTTAAAGCCATCTCATCAATTTATCCCTCTGCTTCCCACTTTAATCCTTTCTGATCTGCCTTCTTTCTCATTCTAAACTCAATTTCTTACTTCTCAGATAGTCTATTCTCCTTTGCAAATTTATTCACCTTCCTTTTAAAATCTTCCACTGACTCCTCTTGATTTATTACTTTCACACCTGTCGTTTCCTACTTCTGTTACCTCCTCACTGCTTCTCTCTCCTTTCTCTCTAAACTGCGTAAGTACATCTAATTCCTTTCCTCTCCCCTTTTCCCACTTTTCCACCTTATCTGTGACATATAATTCGTAATTAACACTTCCATCTTGTCACACATTTATCTTGAAAGTGCCTTCTTTGGGCCACTTCCTCACAACTGTTTCTGAAAATCTCAGCAAACAATCATTACCCTTCTCCAACCAGAATGTTTATCTAAACAAACCACAAAAGCTGGTCATGTTTCAGCAATTAACTTATTTCCAATTATTTCAATCCATTCTCACCACTATTTTTAAATTTCCAATTCCTAGTACTAGTAACAATTTTCCAAATTAACTTTACTGAAAAGAAATCTATAGAAACATCAGCAGAACCAAGCAACCTACATTTTCCAACTTTCCCCTTTTAAGCTGTGATGATACAAAGCGCTGTTCATTACCTCCCCATTGCTTACAATTTCTTAAAGGAACACACACCTACCCTTACAGCATGTGGCCTACAGCAAACAAACTTATCACATATATGAACTTCCTCATTCATACAAAACCGGTTTTTAACACACAAATCACATTCGTTCCATTCTTACTTCAATGAAATTATGCAATTTCCTACACAGATTAAAGTTTCAAAATTAACATATTTTGCACTAACTCCTCATGTACCTGACCAATCTGTATATGAGTTTCTTCTATAGATTGTGTGAAACAACTGAATATTTCTTTCATGTGCTTAAGATGAGTTTCAATTTCCTGAAATTTCTTTGAGGTTTCTGTCAATTTTTGTTCAAAATCTGTTTTTCCACATATAATTTATAGGTTTCTGTAGCTTTTTTTAAATTTGACAGTTGCCTTTTCTATTTCTTTCTGTGTTGCTCCTTCCTTTTTTTAACTTTTTGTACTCAAAACATTTGGCACTGTGATTTTCCTTAGATTTTTGCAATGTTTGAGTTATACTCTGAATATGCTGTACAGCATCCAAAGTGCCCAATCCTCATCGGAGCCCAGTCGTGGCCACCAGACTGAACTCCCCCTTATTGGTTCCTTTAGTTAATCAAAATAACAGAACTTAATCGTAGTCTCCTTATCTTTACCCCCAGTGCTTCCTTCTCCCCAAGATTGCCACATTCGCCCCAATGGACTATCAGGCGGAATGTGTGGCTCTTCACCATTGAGCCTTTTTCTTTTCCCCCCGGACTCTTACTTTTCCCGTTCCGGTTATCCATTGTCTTATCGGACTATTCCTGTCCGACAGACCCTCGGTCGCCCAGGCAATACTTAATAGTCAGTTTTCTTACCCGGGTCTTGTGCACAAGAATCGCTCGACCGTCCCTTGTTTATTTTTCCGACACTCCCTCTTGTTTCCCGAGTCTCTTGTCCGGATATCACTCGCTCAAACCGCTGATGGCAAGGAGATCAGAGACTGCTGAAATCAGCAGGGTGCACCTTCCCTTCCTTCCGTGCCTCCGCCGAGCGGCCGGAGTGGCGATCGCGGACGAGCCCCCACTTTGTGAGATATAGGTTGTGCTCACAATCACTACTCAGAGACTAAATCATGGAAACAAGAAATGCTTTATTTGCGAGTGCAGAGTGGGTGCCTCTCCAAGATGATCAGGAAAATTTTATACACACAATTCTACATTTAAGCTCTCAACTATCAGGCACTGAGGTGCTCTATAGGTCCCCCCAGATTGGCGTGTAAGGCATGCACAATTGCATTTGACCTGGCCTCTTGTACTCCTCTGGTGATTATGGCTGCATCCCTCATCCCTGCCTGCCGCTATACAATGCTATCAGTCCTGCTCAAGGACGATGCTGGTTACCTCATTCACAACTGTGTTAGAATCCTCTCCCTGGCCTCTATCGGTTAGAATCCTCTCCTGAACCCTTACAATAGTGGGGTTTAATAATTTTATCCCTCAGTCTCACTGATATATAGTCCACACCTGAAATTGATGAGATGTAAGTGAACCTCTGCGACACCTGAAAGGACTGCAGAGGTCTTTGGACAGAGTAGAGGGAGGAGGTATAAAGACAGGTGTTGCATCTCCTGTGGTTGCAGGGGAAAGTACCTGGGGAGGGGGTGGTTTGAGTGGGAAGGGATGAGTTACCTCGGGAGTTGCAGAGGGAATGGTCGCTACGAAAAGTGGAAATGGGGGGACGTGGGAAGATGTGGGTGGTGGTGGTGGGATCTCGTTGGAGGATTATGTGCTGTACACAATGGCTGATGGGGTGAAAGGTGAGGACTTTCCCTGAGAGTGGAACTCTATCCCTGTTGCGATTGGGGATGAGGGGGAATGAGTGGAGCACTGAGGAGACTCGAGTGAGGTGATGAGGACATCTCGGATATCCTGGTATGGAACATCTCATCTTGGGCGCATATTAAGAGTCAAGAGTGTTTTATTGTTAAATGTCCCAGGTAGAACAATAAAATTCTTACTTGCAGCAGCACAACAGAATATGTAAACATAGTACACTGTAAACCATGTAATAACTGAGAAAAAAAAGCTGTGTGTGTGTATATATCAGCGCATCACCGCCTCTGCTTCCTGAGAAGATTACGCAGTCGGTATGTCGAGGAGGACTCTCTCGAACCTCTACAGGTATACAGTAGAGAGCATGCTGACCGGTTGCATCGTGGCTTGGTTCGGTAACTTGTGTGCCCAGGAGTGGAAAAGACTGCAAAAAGTTGTAAACACTGCCCTACCATCGGGGGGGGGGGGGGGGAAAATCTACCACAGTCGCTGCTTCAAAAAGGCTGGCAGCATCATCAAGGACCCACACCATCCTGGCCACACACTCATCTCTCCGCTGCCTTCAGGTAGAAGGTACAGGAGCCTGAAATCTGCAACAACCAGGTTCAGGAATAGCTCTTCCCCACAGCCATCAGACCATTAAACTCAATTCAAACAAAATCTGAACTTTAATTAGCCTACTGCACTTTTATATGCTTATTCGTGTGTGTGTGTGTGTGTGTGTGTGTGTGTGTGTGTGTGTGTGTGTGTGTGTGTGTGTGTGTGTGTGTGTGTGTGTGTGTGTGTGTGTATATATATACACAGGAGTTTCACCCTTCGAGCCTGCACACAATATGATCATGGCTGACATCCAACAGTATCCCGTACCTGCCCTTCTCTCCATAACCCTCTGACAGCCACAAGGGCCACATATAGCCAATGATAACTACCCTCTGTGGCAGCACCACAAAAAAGTCTTTCTCAAATTTCCCCCTTAAAGCTGTGAGTATTAAGAATTTGTAAGTTTCTAATTAATCTATCCAGTCTTTCTTCATAAGACAGTCCTGACATTAACACACACACACACACACATTAAGCATAAAAAGTGCAGTAGGCTAATTAAAGTTCAGATTTTGTTTGTATACACACAATGGTATATGGACACACAGATGGGGTGGAAGATTGCAACCTTCACGGGGTCTGCCATGTTTCGACGAATGAAATCACCCGGGCGTGCACAATCAAATAAGATCAAATAGAACAAGGTGTCCTACAACTTTAGGCCGTGCACGTCATACGCAAGCAGAAGACACACTGATCTTCTCTGTATTACTTATGCCTGCAATATTCTGTTGTGCTGAAGCAAAGCAAGAATTTAATTGTCCTATCTGGGACACGTGACAATAAACTCTCTTGAATCTCGTGTGTATATATATATTTACTTAAACACATATACACACACATACGTGCCCATGTATGTGTACATGCACAGGGCGGCACGGTACCGCAGCGGTAGAGATCCGGGTTCGATTCAGACTCCGTGTGCTGTCTGTACGTTCTCCCTGTGACCTGCGTGGGTTTTATCCGAGACCTTCGGTTTCCTTCCACACTCCAAAGATGTACAGGTTTGTCCGTTAATTGACTTGTATAAATGTAAAATTGTCCCTTGTGTGTCAGGGCGCCGACGGGCCTGTTTCCGTGTTGTGTCTCGAAAGTAAACTTAAAAACAACCAATAATAGTGCAAAAGATGAGGAGTAATTTGGGGTAGGGTGTTTGCAGGAGCAAAGGCTGGTTGCGCGGTGCCTCCGCCGCGTTGCGCTGGGTGACCGGGCGGGGGAAGGGTGCGGGTTGCACCGGAAGGGACGCTTTTCCCGGTGGCCCTGCCGGCGGTTCCGAGGGGGCGGTCGCCGCCGCCGCTGCGCACGCGCGCGCACACGCTGTGGTTGTCGAGTTGCCGCCGTTGCCGCCGCCGCCGCCGCCATGGCTTCCCCGCCGCCGCCGCCGCCGCCACCGACCTCCGCTTCCAAGATGGACATCCAGAACGCCACGCAGCACCTTCGCGACATGCTGAAGCTGGACCGGGTGTCCGGTAAGCTTGGGTCAGTCAGTGCCGTCGGTTGGGGAGGAGAAGCGGTGGTTGCGCCGGGTCCCACGGCGAGGGGAGGGGAGGGGGCAGCGCTGACATTAACCCGGGGCCCGGGCCTCGGCAAGCGGGAGCTGCAGCTGCCCCGCCCGGGCTCGCCCTGCACCCAGTCACCGCGTGAGAGGATGGTCATGGGCTCTAGCTGCTGTGGCGGGAACGGGGCGCCAACTGATGCTCGGTTCGGCTCGGCGTGAGTCCGCCCTGACCCCCGGGCTGATGGCCGCCTTCTCCTAATTCATTTTGGTTTGAGCCTTCAATATAGTTTAATGCAATATTTATCTCTTTGGGCTACTGATTGGTGTCCCATTTTGCTGATTTTGGGTATTAAGTGATTGTGCTCAAATCATCATTCCTTTCCAGGAATAGTATCACTGTGTTGCAGCAATCGACATGGTACATTTCTAATATTCTGTGTATTGATATTTGATGTTCAAATCAACACGTTGTCAATCTTGATTATTGTAATGTTGGCAAGTTTGTTGCTGACGCGTTAGTTTGGTTACGTTGTTTGGACCAGATTATCATAAATTATTTGAATGAGGATGACATTTTTCTTTACACTCAATTTTGAATCAACCTGTCCCGTTCAAACTTTTCAAAGATGGTACTTTTGCAGGGCATGTTGGTTATAATATGGCAATGTTAATAATAATAAGCAAGTTGATTGCCCATTCTCACTGTGTACCCTCATGTTTATCTGAAGTTGGGTTTCCTAAAATTGGTTGTAACCAAGAGTTACAAATTTACGTTACAAATTTACAATTTTTGAATGTTTCATGTTTCACACTGAAAAAAACTTCTCAAGAGACTAGTTGTATAAGCAATTGATTTTCATTAGATTTGCTCTGCCATTCATCAAGAAAACGAATCATTTTTTTACATTTTGTTTCACTTTCCATCATTATTGCATCTTTTGATTCTCATGTTATCTGGAAATCTGTTGATTGAGTATCCATAGCCTTCTGGGTTAGAGAATTTCCAAACTTACACCATCCTCAGAATGAAGAAACATTTTTCCTAATTTCAGTCCCAAATCGCATGACTAATTCTAAAACCTTATTCCCTGGTCCCATGCTCCTCAGGCAGGGGAAACAGCCTTCCTACAACTGGCCTGTCAGATCTTTTAACATTTTTGCTGTGTTAACTAGATGTCCAAACTCCAGAGAATGCAGTTCTCACCTACTCAGGCCTTGATAGGGCAACCTGCCATGCTTGGAACCATTTGAGAGAATCTTTGTATACCCCATCAATCCTATTTTAGATAAGGTGACCATATAACAATTACAACACGGAAACAGGCCCTATCAGCCCTTCCAGTCCGTGCCGGACATTATAAACTGCTGCAGATGTGGACCCACCTATGTGCTACATAATTATAATAAGACTTTCTTACTCCTGACCCACTGAACTACTCTAACATTTTTAGCCTTTTTTTGTAAACCATCATCTGCGGTTGCTTGTATTCACATAATCATTTGCCTTTCTTTTTACTCGCTGTACCTGCTGGCCATCAGTAACTTATTACAAGCACACCCTAGTCTCGTTGAACTTCAACAATACCCGATTTAAAAGGTTATTTGATTTTCTGTTTTGTGCACCAAAGTAGATAATTTTGTATTTTTACTTATTGTGGTCGGTACAGTTGCCCAAACGATAGAGATGCTGTTTCATTGCGCCAGCGCCTTTGTTACTCTTCACAACTATGCTAATATTTGTGTCATCTGCAAACTTACAAATCGGCCACATTTTTATTCAAATTGTTTGTATCTATTACAAACAAAGAAATTCCACGGTGAAAGAAATTCTCAATTCCGCTCTAATTTTTCTACTTGTTACTTTAAATCATTGCCCACTAGTTATTGACTCCTTTACAAAGGAAAATGATCCTATTTGTTCACCTTTTTGCCTTTCAATCTTATATGCCCTGATTAGTTCTCCCCTTTTTTCCGGAGCAAACTATCCCAGCCAGTTCATTTTTCCTCCTATTGTAGAAATTGTACAGATATAGCAATATCTGTGCAATTCGACTTAAACTCGCTCCATTAGCAACTACCCTTTTTAGATGTGACCACAATTTCATTTTTTACTCAAGCTGTCATTTAGCTTTTGTGCTGTTCAATGTATCCCATTGATCTATAAATTAATCTGCCCAGCAAAAGCTTCTTGTGCTTTTGTGTCAACCCACCATTGTCTCTTTCCCTTGTGTTAAACTATTTTGAGCTCTAGTTTACATTTATTGATGCCTCAAAATAAAATATTAAACCAACATCTTAAATCGAACAACTGCATACATCCAGATGTTACATTGAGGCCTCACACTGAGATATTACATTGAAAACTGCAGATGTAAATGATGTACAGCTTGTTTGTATTAGACTAATTTCCACTTTACACATATAAAGTCATGCAATCATGTAGCTGACTCTAGTTTTGCTCAGATAAACCATTTAGTAGATGACTTCATATTTTATATCCAAACAGGAACAGATCCAGTATTCTGACATTCAAGGACTGTTTATCATGAATGAACTAACCAAGCAGAATGACAAACCTGTGCACACATTATTGTTTATTCTGAGCATTAAAATCGAGCAGTAACTTCATCAACATGGTGCTAATATATCCCTTTGGTTTGAATTTCAAACCTGATCTTTTATCCTTTTCAACTTTGTGGTATGCTGCATTTTTGGCTACAACCCTACGAATGCAAATACATGACAAATATATTAAAAAATATTCATAACTTCCAAATAAATTGTAGAAAGAAACAAGTGACGGTGAAATTTATGATTGATTTTAGTTAGATGTATCTCACCTTGTGCTCCATAAACTCAGATCATGAAGAAGCACTGTCACTTTATAAATAGTGCCGGTACTCATGCTGAGTTGGATAAGCGACATTAGCATATTCTGAGGAGGAGGAAGAAGAAAACAAACAGGTTGTTTTGTATCTTCTGCAAAAATAGTTTTGCACTCTGAATTTCCATTGTTAATTTAGACTGTTGGTTACCAATTTATTTGTGGATTGAAAATGTTGAAAATATTTAGCAAGTCAGGCAGCATTTGTGGATAGAGAAAGAGTTAACATTCCTTTCTAATTGCAGTCATCCCAAGTAAAGTACTGACCATACGGGAAAGATCTGATCAGGAGGGCCCCTCTCATTGTTAGTCAAGCATGGTGTGAGCTTGTCATTGAGTTCTGGCTATGGGGCATTTTATCAGATGTTTTTACTCCATATGATCCAGAGTGTTTGCTTTCTGTGCTGATCATTATTTCTGCAAGAACTTTTCTTTGATGTATAGATACTGCAGCAATGTCCAAATGACTGGGATATTGCTTAGCAAAGAGGTCAGGCCAACCCTTTGCAACACTGGGGACAGGTTGAACCCCAGCAGCTAGTAACTCTTGGCATCTGTGTACTATGGCTCCAAGCACAGCCCGGCGCAGCCAGCCACACATGAAGGTGGCCATCAGGAGGAGAGCGATACTAGGTTAGCTTTTACTCACCATTTTCTAGGCACATGCATTGTGATCCTTGTGCAGCTAGCCCTTTCTAGGCATTAATCCAGTAAATCTTCTCCAAGTGACTTCCAACTCATTTTTTAAAAATAAGGAAACCAACACTATATGCAGTACTGCAGATATGGACCAGCCATGTAACTGAAGAATGAGCTCCCAAGTTTAGTATTCAACAGCCAGCAATAAATCATATTCTGATAGCTTTTCCAATTACTTGCTGTTTTTGCATACTAGCTTTTGTGACTAATGCATTGGGGCAACAGATCCCGCTGTACCTTAGAACTCCACATTTCAACACTATATGGGTGATAAGCATTTCAAAACCAAATCATGTCAGATAATTTCACATTTTCCAATTCTATACTCCATTTACTATGCACTAACATCTCTTTGTTGTCACCTTCTGTCCTCCTCACAGTTCACCTTGCACCTGTGTGCCATCAATAAATGTAGCAATAATATATTCAGTGCCTTTATTCAGTTCCATTATTTAAAGTGTAGGAAAAAAACCCCACCATCTATCCAACTTGTCCATTAGAAAAATATCAATTTATGTCTTCAGATTCCTGCTAGCCACCCCATCAGGGGGATTCATTTTTTGCAATAACTTTGAGGCCACATCTTATCAGATGCCTTTTAGAGATCCAAGTACAGTTAATCCACTGTTTCTAATTAATCCATAGTACATTACCCTCAAAGAACTCCAATAAACTGTTGAAGCCTGATTAGAAGTGCAGCCCTTATGTGGGCACAAGCTTAGCTTGTTTTTTTTTGTGGAATATGTGGATCTATTTTTGTTTCAGTCTTATTCCATCATCATCATCAAGCTCCTTTTCTGATATATCAAAGATATTATTGGTGTTTCTTCCTGCGCTCAAACGGAACTCAAACTTTCTTTATTTTTGCAGCCAATTCATGCGCTGCTTTCCCCTTTCACATTGATTCTTTCCTTCCCGGATCTCTGTTTCAGGGGACAGTCCTGTGATAAACCTTTGCTCTTCAACCTCTTCCCTTCTTACAATCTTAGAATTGTGTAGGTATTTCTAATAAATTCCTGATCCAGATTCACTGTGCCCTTTGCTGAATGGCATGTGGTAGGCTTTGATCACTGAATGGTGAATATTTGTTGTTTCATTTTTTCATTTTGTTCACATATAATGGTATCTGGTTCGAGATGATAAATGTCAAACCCTTTGATCATCACATCTTAATGTCTAAAATAGTTTTGATAGCTACATGAACATCCACTTTAGTTTGAAAGCTTTGCTCTGTTCTTTGATCAAATCTGTATTTTTTCCAATCCCTTTTGTTAGTATTTACGGTGAAAAGGCAACTGACTGCTGTAGCCTTCCAGTCTGCTTTAGATGTCTTCGGAATATTAGAAGTTCTAATATAGCACACCTGCCATCTCTCACAGAACAACAACCAAATTTGCTCCTTTCTCCTTTTCTGCTAAACATTCGATGAACAAATGGCAAATCTTTCCATGTTCATCTTAATTCTCTGATTAAACATTATTATAGAATCTTGGCTATCTGGCTACACACTATACCTTTTCATCATTATATTTTTTACCTTAGTAGTTCACTTGGCTCACCTTTTATACATTTTAACTTCAAAGAATTAGAATATTTTTTGTCAAATTGCTCACATTTGCACTTTCAAATTCAAATGCTGCCAGCTTTGGAAAATCTGATGTGCGATGCTTTATTGGTAACACTTTCTAATGTGTTTCCTACCAGAGGAAATCAATGGTGGGTTCTAGAGAATATTAATAAGGACTTGAAAGCAAGAATGAGTTGAAAAAGAGTGAAATAAACTAGGAGACAGAGCAAATTCAAAATATAGCAGATATGGGAGTAATCAGAACCATCTGCCTATCTTGCTTGCTTTCCCTCTCGCTCATCTGCTTAGCTTTTGTTTTTGTCCAATCTCTCTGTTTATTTCCCTGCTCATGAACGTTTTTGGTGAAGTTGTTCATTGCTCATTTTTCTCCTTGTTTCCTTTTCCCATAGCTACTGTCATCCTCATTCTTGATTTCATTATCACCATTAATACCTTCAAATTACCTACCTTTGAGCCCTCTATAAAAGTGCACTGTGATTAAATATCCTTTTGTTAACTTCTCTTAAGATTATAACTTTTATTTGATAACATATAGATTATGTCTAAGATGCAAGATTCCATATTCCAAAAATACTAAATTAGTTTTTTTGTTACACTTATCTTGAGTTAAATGTAATAACAATAATGATATTAATACACTTTATTGTCATTGTAAATACATACAATGAAATTTCAGGCTCATTGCCCGAGCAGAGCTCGGGCGTAACAGATAAATAATAACGACAATGGAAACAACAAAAACGGAACGAAAAACGACAAGTCAGAATGTACAATATTTCACAGTATAGTGTTGTGGCAGTACAAAATATTGGCTATGGGGGCTGTGTGTTCAGTTCAGAGTGGTGATGGCCTTGAGGTAGAAACTGTTCGTTAATCTTGTGGTGTGTAATTTGATGGACCTGTAACACTTTCCTGAGGGCAGAAGGGAAAACAAGTGATGTGCGGGATGAGATGAGTAACCTTCTTGATTCAATCAGATTTATTTTAATTTGCTCTTTTTCTTGCTTTGAGATTTCTTAATTATGTTTCTACTTCTGCTTGCCAGAGTCAACGGTTGATGGCCAAAAGAAAACAACGTCCTACAATGGAGAACTGAATGGGTTGTTGGTACCAGATCCCATTGCAACTGGAGATGGACCCGTTCTCGGAGAGTCAAACCATGCAAATGCTCACAGGCTGAAGCTACAAGAAAATCAACAGATGTAAGATGCTGTACTATTTATATATTTTAGGTTGATGTCACAAAAATGCAATTTCCTATCAGATAATATGATATATTTTCATCAATACTATCCTTGCCTTCTCATCTCATAGAAGGGACGTTCAACACATCTGTTATTAACCTCTTGGTTACCATGATCTTCTTATGTGGGTTTGCGTTTTATTGCTTTTCTATTTCCTTTTGAAGAATGAAAGAGTTTGTGGACAAAAATGAAAATCTGTTCTCTCGTCTTAGGAATATCAGGCTCCTCTAATGGTTTGATTGTCTATCTTTTTCCAGATACCTGTCTGGCGATGACAGCTCAAATTGTGTTATATCTGCCAAAGAAGTGGAAATTGTAGCAAGCAATGACTCCAGTGTCAGCAATAAGGCTAGGGGTAGCAACAAGGTAATGCTGACTTTTCTGAAAGAACACTGAATGTTATTTTTGTGCTTGCAATTTACACAAGGATCTTAAACACAATTAAGATTTCTAAAGAATTATTACATTATGGACATTATTCTTTTGAGTTTGTGAACAAAAATCCTTGAATAAATAAGGTTATGCTACTTATTGATTGGTTTTAATCCAGTAAACAATTACGGTTTGCTTCCACCCAGCATGTAGATATGATCTTCAATGTGAAATTACAATTGATTCCTATAATATATCTTGTCAATTAAAACCATAAGGCTGTTTCTGCACTATACACAGTCTGGCGTTTATATAATAACTAATAATTGCTGACTGGAAAGATTTATGGTAAAAAGTTAAATATTTATATTTAAGTCAGATGTCATTTATGGAAAAAAGATGAGTCATATTTCAGGTGGATAACATTTCATTAGGACTGGGTAAAGTTGTCACATTAATAGTGATTATCTGACAGTGTGAGTACAAATAAGCCATTTTCCATTACTAGATTCTCCGACATGAGATATAGCAGGTGCTGAACAGGCCAATTAAAATGCTTGGTTCACAATGGAAATGCAATTAAATCAAACTATTTGTACAAGTATTACATATCTACTCTTCACTGCATTTTGGTTCTTTATTATCATCTACTTAATATCTGCTGTGTTTTCCTTTGGCTCTGATCTCTAAATCTGGTTTGATTTTATTTTTAGGTATTTTTAAGTAAAATATGTAAATTAGGTTTTGTGTTAATCACTTAAAAATGTAAAGCTTCGTGTTCTTTTAATGGAATATTGGAATATTTTGGACATACATTCTTAGTACCTTGGCGTAGCAGTACCAAGATATGTATGAGGGCCAGGCAAATGCACAGTCTTTTACCCAGGGTAGGGGAATCGAGAACAAAAGTTATCTGTTTAAGTTAATAGGGGCAAGATATAACATGAGCCTGTGGGGGGGGGGGGGGGGGGGGGGAGGGGGCAACATTTTCACTCAGGATGGTGGATACATGAAACAAGCTGCTAGAGGAGTCGGGTACTTTAACTGCATTTAAGATACACTTGTCCAGATACAGGGTAGGATACGTTGTATCATGTAAAGCGGGCAAATGGGACCAGCTTAGAAGGGGCATCTTGATTGGCGTGGGCAAGTTTGCTGAAGGGCCTGTATCTGCGCTGGATGACTTATGTCTAAATATGTACACTTTCCGTTGTTTCGTGCAGGACTGGACAGTGTGTTAGTTTATCTCAGTTGTAAACCTGTCAGTCTGAGTGTCAAGGATAGGAAAAATAAGACTATCAAAATAGTGAGCTGGAAAGTAAGATAGTGATATAAGAGGTTGACGTGCTTTTAGTCCAGAAAATTAACCAGTGCATTATTCTCTCAGGTAAAAATACAACCTGTTGCAAAATATGAATGGGAGCAGAAATATTACTATGGCAACCTTATTGCAGTGTCTAATCAGTATTTGGCTTATACCATTCGAGGTGAGCATCCTTTATAATTACACATTAGCTTTGTTATATACAGTGCCCTCCATAATTTTTGGGACAAAGACCCATCATTTATTTATTTGTCTCTGTACTCCACAATTTGAGATTTGTAATAGAAAAAAATCACAGGTGGTTAAAGTGCACATTGTCAGATTTTAATAAAAGACATTTTAATACATTTTGGTTTCACCATGCAGAAATTGCAGCAATGTTTATACATAATCCCCCCATTTCAGGGCATCATAATGTTTGGGGCACAGCAATGTCATGTAAATGAAAGTAGTCATGTTTAGTATTTTGTTGCATATCCTTTGCATGCAATGTCTGCTTGAAAATTGCGATTCATGGACATCACCAGTTGCTGGGTGCCTTCTCTGGTGATGCTCTGCCAGGCCTGTATTGCAGCCATCGTTATCTTATGCTTGTTTTGGGGGCTAGTCCGCATTCAGTTTTCTCTTCAGCATATAAAAGTCATGCTCAATTTGGTTCAGAACGGGTGATTGACTTGGCCACTCAAGAATTGAGCATTTTTTAGCTTTGAAAAACTGCTTTGCTTTAGTTATGTTTGGGATCATTGTCTTGCTGTAGAATGAACTGCCGGCCAATGAGCTTTGAGGGATTTGTTTGAACTTAAGCAGATAGGATGTGTCTATACGCTTCAGAATTCATTATGCTACTACCATCAGCAGTTGTATCATCAATGACGATAAGTGAGCCAGTACCTTCAGCAGCCATACATGCCCAGGCCATAACACCCCCACCACAGATGAGGTGGTATGCTTTGGATCTTGGGCAGTTCCTTCTCTCCTCCATACTTTGCTTTTGCTATCATGCTGATATAAATTAATCTTCGTCTCATCTGTCCACAAGACCTTTTTCCAGAACTGTGGTTGCTCTTTTAAGGTTTCTAGGCAAACTAACGTGGCCATCCTATTTTTGCGGCTAACCAGTGGTTTGCATCTTGCAGTGTAGTCTCTGTATTTCAGTTCATTTAGCCTTTTGCGGACAGTGGTCATTGACAAATCCACACCTGACTCCTGATCACCTCTGATCTGTCGGCAGGTGTATGGGGATTTTTTTGTATTATAGAGAGAGTTCTTCTGTCGTCAGCTGTGGGGGTCTTCCTTGGCCTGCCAGTCCCTCTGCGATTAGTAAGCTCAGCAGTGCTCTCTTTCTTCTTAATAATGTTCCAAACGTTGATTATGGTAAGCCTAAGGTTTGGCTGATGTCTCTTTAACAGTTTTATTCTTGTTTGTCAGTCTCATAATGGCTTCTTTGACTTTCATTGGCACAATTTCAGTCCTCATGAGCAATAAAAGTTTCCAAAGGTGTTGGAAAGACTGGAGGAAAGACTGGGTGCTGAGAGCTCTCGAGTACCTGCATGATGGAGGCAGTTAAACTGAACAATTACAAATACCTGTGAAGGCCTGTGCACTTTAACCACATGTGCCTTTATTCTATTACAAATCTCAAATTGTGGAGTACATAGGCAAATAAATAAATGATGGATCTTTGTCCCAAACATTGTGGAGGGCACTGCATGAATCCTACAGAATCCTAAAGAACTGTAGATCCTTCTGAAACATTTAAGAGTTTATTAACTAAAACCTGTTTCCTGCAATAACAAATAGATGCCCTGAGAAATTTGTTTCAGAAATCTATTTGAAAATTGAATATCGCTGCATCATTACCCGCAAATCATTGGTGTAGGTTAGAGTTCATGTCATTGGGCAGCCTCTTCATTTTTTAAAGAAGTTGGTGATGGGTTAATTTAACGATCTTTGTAATTTGCAAAAATATGCATTGACGTAAATGTTGTCAATTGAGAATTGGAATGACATTACGATTTATCCAAAAATAGGTAAAATAGCTTCTAGTTTGTTGGATTTATGCACATACATGTAGTTATTTAAAATGTTTGCTTTAAATAATTTCTCAATGCCTTTCTTAGTTTTATTACATACTACAGCTTTTAAAATTCGTAGGTATTTGATGGATATTCACTTAAATGGAACCTAACACATTTCTTCTTTCTCTCCTTAAAGGGATTAGTAGTGTTGGCATGGTACGGGTATTGAGTATTGGTATGGCCGAGCGAACTTTACTCAAAGGATTTACCGGTGGTGTTGCTGATTTGGGTTTTGCACACCTCAACTCCAACCAGCTAGCATGTGTTGATGAGGCAGGCAACCTTTTTGTCTGGCAACTGAATGATGAAAATGGAAAAATACAGTATCCTTTTGATTTAAAACATTCATTTGTAAAGCATTCTTAAGAACATTATTGCAATTATTACTTACAAGGTTTTATACCGCCAAGGAAATCCCACGTGAACAGTTTAATTTCCACTAGAGAACAATGAGCTGGAGTGGAAAATTTATATTTTTCCTGTCCTTAGCCTCTTGATGCAGAAATATTTCCATGCCACTATAGCCATCTGAGTTTGGGGCAATCAACTTAATATTAGATATGAATTAACCTGTTTTTCTCTTGCTCTGTGTAAGCCTGTCAAGTTGTGTAGCACAGTGATACAAGAGACTGAAGATGCTTGAATTTTGTAACAATAAAAGGAGAGCAGCAGGGGAAACTCAAGGGTCAGGCAGCATTTTTTGTGGAAGGAAATGGTCATTCAACATTTTGGGTTGAAACAGAACAGTAATAGACTTCCCCTGTACCTTGCCATTCAGCGCACCAACCTCCCACATCCAAAACATATTCTCTGATATTTCTGGCACTTTCAGTGGGATCCCATTACTAATCATATCATGTCTTCCCGTCCCTGTAGCTTTCCACGGTGAACTTTATCTCTACCATTGCTTGGTTTGCTCATCCTTCCCTGCCTACCTTCTCTATTCCCAGGTACTTTCCCCAGAAGTTACAAGAGATGTAACACCTGTCCCTGTACTACCTCTCTCACTTCCATCCAGGAACCTCAGCAGTCCTTCCAGGTGAGACAGAGAGAGGATTACTTGAACCTCCTCCAACCTCATCGAATTGCATTCAGTGCTGTCAATGTGGCTTCCTCGTCTTTGGCGAGACCAATTGTTGTCACAATGACCATTTCACCAAACCCGTCTGCTGGAGCTCCCATTTGCAATTTTAATTCCCCTTTCCATTCCCACACTAACTTGTCTGTCCTTTCGCCACCTCCAACCGAATCCCACTACTGGCCACATCTTTCCATCTCCACGCCTTTCCGCTTTCCGCGGAGACCTTTCCCTCCACAACTCCCTGATCAACTCGTCCCTTCCCACCCAAACTACCCCATTCCCTGGTACCTTCCCCAGCAACTGCAGCAGATGCAACACCTGTCCCTATACCTCCCCCCTCGACTCTATTGGACAAGCTAGATGCAGGAAAAATGTTCCCGATGTTGGGGGAGGCCAGAACAGCAGTTTAAGAATAAGGGGTTGGCCATTTAGGACTGAGATGTGGGGGAAAAAAGTCATCCAGGGAGTTATGAATCTGTGGAATTCTCTGCCAATTCACTGGATGTTTTCAAGAGAGAGTTTGATTTAGCTCTTCGGGCTAAAGGAATCGAGGGATTTGGGGAAAAAGCCGGAACGGGATACTGAATTTGGACGATCAGCCATGTTCATATTGAATGGCGGTGCTGGTCCAATGGGCCGAATGGCCTACTCCTGCACCTCTTTTCTATGTTTCTTGGCCTCTTCCTCTGTAAGAGTGAGGCCACACAAATTGGAAGAAAGCGCTTTTTCATATTCTGCTTGAGTAGCTCATAACCCAACCATGAACATTGAATGCTCTAATTTCATGTAACCACTCTGTCCACATCATCTACCTTGCTGAACCCAACCCCCCCCCCCCCCCCCCCGTAGCAAGAAAAGCCATGATAGGTTAATTTTGGCACAATGTATAAAATAGAATCAACCAACTGTATTGCCGTGCTAAACAACCAATGAGTGGTTTTGTATAGCGTCAGAATGGTCAACAATATAATAGGCTAGTCAAAGAGAATGAGGTGATAATTGGCATATTTACAGGTCATTCACCACAATCACGAGGGATAGCATGGCAAGATAAAAGTAAAACAAAATGCTAGTGATGCAGAACTGATCCGGTAGTATATGTAGAATTAGAAACACTTAAAGCTTCACATCATTGACCTTCATTGCAGCTAGAAAAGTGAGATAACATTTTTTGTGAGAGAGAGAATGAAACAAATTGGCTGATACAAATAAAGGAACGTTAGCAAAAAGTTACGGCTTCTAATTTCTCCAAAGGGCTGTAATACTACACACTGAATACATTATTCTTCAACCTTTAACAATTCATGTTTAGCCTGGTGAAATTTTCAGAAGGATAGATGTACCAAAGGATGGACGCTGGCTCATTGAGCCGATAAATCATTACACAATGGAACACAAATGTGTCATGAGTTTCCAATGACAAGGCCCACTTATGAAATTCTGACCCACGTTTTCAACGTCTATTGTTTTAATTACTATGAACTATTCTGTTAAATAGTCCTGTGATTAAGATTATTCCTATACTAAATGTTCAGGGAAAAAATTATAGTGCACATTAAAAGACCCAATGGAACACCTTTAAATGCAAACAGGAGAATCATCTGGTGCCCCTATATTCCAGAGGAAAATGAGGAAAATGATGAAGGAAGCCAAACACTTGCTGTTTTACATGAAGATAGGGTAAGATGGATGGGAATATTTTAAAATCTGTAACATTTCAACAAAATACACATGCCTGTTTGCTCACAGGTAATGTGTAGTTTGGAATTGTAAATATTAATCCTGTTAAAATGTCGGATATGCTTTTTTGATTGTCTATTTTATTTAAACTTTGGTATTTTGGACTTTATCTGTTTACCAGGGAAGAACATGAGGCTTCCTGATAATATAACAAATAATATACACTATTTCTCACTGTCCTGCCTTTCTCATTGCTTGGCATCTTATTTATTCCATGAGCAACTAGGAAATCAGTTTATTATTGCTTCGGGTCGAGATCCTTCTTCACTGAAGAAGGGTCTCAACCCAAAATGTCACCCATTCCACTCCAGAGATGCTGCCTGTGCCGCTGAGTTACTCCTGCATTTTGTGTCTACCTTCGATTTAAACCTGCATCTGCAGTTCTTTCCTACACAGATTATTATTGCTGCGTGATGAGTAGATACATTCTTGTTTCTTTGAGGTTTTAAATATTTTATACTTATGCCTTGATGCAGGCTGAGGTCTGGGATCTGGATATTCTAAGAAGCAGCAATAATACATGGCCTGTTGAGGCCACAGACATGAAGGAAGGCTTTATCATTGTGAAGGGGCACACGGCGGTAAGTATAAAATTAAATGAAAGTAACAAAAATAATTTGAACCTGTGTGCAACTATTTATTCCGCATTAAAATGCTTCAAACGATATTAACTGCAAAAGTAAAATCAGCATTAATTAAAAGCACTGAAATAAAATCATAAATATTTTAATTAGAATCATCAATTCTATATATTTAACAAAATCAACTCCTATTCATGTTTTTTTTAATCTATTCACATGAACACGAGAAAATGGGTGGAGAGTTTATTTATTTTTAAATGTATAGAATTGGTTATTCTAAATTAAATGTTTATTATGTTATTTTAGTGCTTTTAATTGCCCTGCAGTTTCTGGAAATGTCTCTGAATGTTGTTTATAGATATCACTGTATTAAAGTAGATATGATCAACAGTAGGTCTAGCTTGACAGACATTTTGAATAGACATTAAACTGCATTTATACAATTAATATAGAATCATTAAAGCAGTTTAAAACTCCAAAGGCACTTCCGACACAAGCTTGTCAAAATAAGCTTTTAAAGAGTACTTTTAGAGAATGGATGAAGTTTGGAAAGAGAACCCAGTAATAACGCCAGTAAAATTATGTGATCTAACATGCAATATTCTCTTGGTGGACATTTCATATTGAATCCCCGTGGTTCAGAACTTGCCTGGTTCTTTCTCGAGTGGTTTACTTTGTGGCAAATCAAACTTTAAGTGGGGGAATTCCACTCCAAAAGCGACAATCATTTCTGATATTTTTTCTTGAGGGAGTTGACTTTTTCTTAGGTAGTTCCTTGTGATCGAGGATAACTTGCTTCCACTTCAAGGAATACAGGATTACTGCATGAATTTCTTTCATGTGGAGTGGCTGTTGCACAAAAACTACCATATCAGCTTGTGCAGGATAACAGAAATAATTGTTCCATTTTTTCCTGAGGACCATACCCTAGAATCATTTATGACATTTTTGCATCTCATCTTAAAAGTCGTACTACTAACACTATGGCACTCCTTCTGTCCTCCACCGGAAGAGACGCGTTTTCAATTAAAGAGGTTGCTGCCTTTCAAGACATTAAACGGGATTTGTTTGCCATCTGCGTCCCTGGTGCTAAAGAACTGGTTACATTTATCACCCAGCTAAAAAAACTGCCATTGTTGCTTTAAAAGTTAGGGGAAAGTGTTGTGAGGAAAATCAGCTGTCAAGTTACATATATTGCAATGACAACACTTGGAACATGCTTTATTGGCTGAATAACACATTTTATTTGTGCCATTTCCTTAAAGTTGGGGTCAAGCATGCACTCTCCTATAACAAATTCTTATTTTAAGACCAATGTTATTAATAGACCAAACAACACAGAAATTTGGGCATGCTTTTTCCAGGTCCAAATAGTTTTGAACTTGGCAATTTCTGGAATTATATTTATTTCTGGAATTATATACTTTTTTCTGCTTTCTCTGATTCGCAACATAGTTTGCTTCTTTTCCGATTGTACTGATGGATTCTGATTATATTGAATCCGGGCTGTCTTAGAGGACCCAATTTTCATAAATAACCTGGTACTAAGCTTTGTGCATGAATGATTAATTGTGCTATTTGAAGTCTTGGAATTAATATGGTAGAAGTAATGTTTGCTTTTAGTCATTGATATTTGCCCGGAAAGCAAGAATTAAAGATGATATGTGTCTAGTTTTGTTTCTTGCAGTACTTCAAAAATCTTTTCACTCTCCTTATTACTGCTGTTTGTTCATGAACTCCTGAGTTTTATATGGTTGCTGTCTTTTTTTAAATTGCACATGTCTTAAGCAAAATTGAATGCAGACAGAATGATTACTTGATGATTTTAATCAAGATCCGGTTGATTGCCTTATCATGCAGTTTAATTGTGTGTCAATTGTTTAAAAGGATATAAAAGCTTCGGAAGTGTACAAAGATTTGAAGTGAATGTAATCGGAGTTTTCAACTTTTTCTACTTGGCCTATTTTTTTCCAGAGGATCAGTGAAGGTGCATTATCACCAGATGGAACAGTCCTTGCAACTGCAAGTCATGATGGATATGTAAAGTTTTGGCAGATCTACATAGAGGGGCAAGATCAGCCAAGGTACAGATATATATAACCTTGTTTAAACCTGACAGTCAGATTGCTTATTCAGATTGTGTACTTGTCTTAATAAAATTCCCAGGCAAATGCAAAATTTAAAATATAAATAAAGTTGTACTAAAGGTTGTCCAACCATAGAAAGTGACATCACAGGTGGAGGAGGAGGATTTTGGTAGGCTGGCCTACTTCAGTCAGGGTATCGCTTATGGAAATTGGGTTATTATATTGCAATTGTAAAAGGTGTTGGTGAAGCCATACATGGTGTGTTGTGTTCTCTTTTGGTCACCCTGCTATAGAAATGATGCTATTAAGCTGGAAAGAGTGCAGAAAGGATTTATGAAGATGTTGCCAGCACTTGAGGGATTGAGTTAAAGGGAGATGTAGGGCAGACAAAATCTTTGCTCCTTGCAGTACAAGTGACTGGTGGGTAATCATATAAACATCTATCAGCTCATCTATTTCCTCCCCTCCCCGGTGCTTGGGAATCAGGAAGTGGAGGGCAGAGGTTTAAGGTGAGAGAGGGAGGATTTAATAAGAACCAGCTAGTTGATGCAAATATTCCCATCCCCATACCTCTCTTGGAAGTTTTTTCAGTGTAAAATATTTTTGTTCCCATGGCTCTTTTAATACTTTGTAATTAAGTTCTGTTTCAGAATGTGGTTTCTGTGCTTACAACATTTTATAAACATGAACTTTATTAAATGTTTTTAAAAATAGAAAATGGGGGGGGGGGAAATCTCAGCCGATTAGGCAGCATCAGCAGATTTAGGGACAGTTTCTTCCCAGCTGTTAGCAGGCAACTGAATCATCCTACCACAGAGAGCAGTGCTGAACTGCTATCTACCTCTTTAATGTCCCTTGAACTATCCTCGACTGGACTTTGCTGGCTTTACCTTGCATTAAATGTAATTCCCTTATGTATCTATAATTTGTAAATGGATTGATTGTAATCATGTTTAAGAAAGAACTGCAGATGCTGGTGAATTCAAAAGGTAGACAAAAATGCTGGAGAAACTCAGCGGGTGAGGCAGCATCTATGGAGAAGGAATAGGCGATGTTTCGGATCAAGGCCCTTCTTCATTGACTTTCTGCTGACTGGTTAGCGTGCAACAACAAGCTTTTCACTGTAATTCGGTACACACGACAGTATAACAAACATATATAACATATAACAATTACAGCACGGAAACAGGCCCTCTCGGCCCTTCCAGTCCGTGCCGACCATTTGTTTTCCCCTAGTCCCATCTACCTGCACTCAGACCATACCCCTCCATTCCCTTCACGTCCATATACCTATCCACTTTACTCTTAAATGTTAAAATCGATCCTGCCTCCACCACTTCTGCTGGAAGCTCATTCCACACAGCCACCACCCTCTGAGTAAAGAAGTTCCCCCTCACGTTACCCCGAAACTTCTGTCCCTTAATTCTCATGTCATGCCCTCTTGTTTGAAACTTCCCTACCCTCAATGGGAAAAACGTATCCACGTCAACTCTGTCTATCCCTTTCATCATTTTAAAGACCTCAATCAAGTCCACCCTTAACCTTCTGTGCTCCAAAGAATAAAGACCTAACTTGTTCAACCTTTCTCTGTAACATAGTTGCTGGAACCCTGGCAGGCAACATTCTAGTAAATCTCCTCTGTACTCTCTCTATTTTGTTGACTACTAAACTACTATTTTGTTGTAAACTAAACTGAATCTGCAAAAAGAGAACTATTGAAGGTTTTGGGTCTATAGTCAGAACTAGAAAAGGCAGACAAGCTACCTGACCCACTAATTTACTCCAGCACTTTGTGTTTTGTTCAAGAGAAAGATTTAAATCTGTTTTCAGTGGGAAAAGAGGTCAGTGGGATGTGGTGGGAAATGTACTGATTATAGTGAACATCTGTGATGTGGGGAGTGAGGGTTGAAATGGCTTAATGGTGGCAGTTACCAACACTTCGAGTTTCTTGATCTGTGCAAAGATAAAATTCTGAGACCTGCTCAGCAGATAGGACTTGTGCGAATTGGATAAGAGACAAAAAATAACCAAATTGATCCTTTAGCAGACTTGAGAAAGAGAGAAAAGGTTAGTCTAGGTGGCCGCAAAAGGTGGGAAGGACGATGGGTAGAACACATCTCTCTGATAGGGTGAAGTCATGTGGCAGGTAGTTTCAGATTAAACTGGCACGGCAGGGTAATGTATTGCTAATGTGTTTCTTACGTTTCCACTTACTGGTGGGATGAATATTCATTTCTGGTCTATATTTGAAATAGATCAATAAGAATTGTCCTTTTAATTACAGGCAATTCTGCCACAGAGCGATAGTCTGAGAGAGTTTCAGACTCACTATAACAATGTTATTTTCCTTGCAGGATTTTCAAATATATATCTTTTAAATCGCTATATGTTTAATTTTGTTGCTCAAACTAAAAAACCTAAAGGCTGCATGTTATGTAGTTTAATATTTAAGAGGGAGTGCTATATTTAAGAGGGAGTTGCTATATTTAAGAGGGAGTTAGATGTGGCCCTTGTGGCTAAGGGGACCAGGGGGTATGGAGAGAAGGCAGGTACGGGATACTGAGTTGGATGATCAGTCATGATCATATTGAATGGCGGTGCAGGCTCGAAGGGCAGAATGGCCTACTCCTGCACCTAATTTCTATGTTTCTATGTTAATAAAAGTTCATTGCACAAGCGGTTGCTTGCCAATTACAATGGCTTCCCACCATGAAGCTAGCAGCTGTGTTCTTAAGAGGCAATGTTATCAGATTATGACAATATGGAGGTTTTTCTTCCAACACTTTTTTCCCCCAAGACATGTATTTTTTTCTGCTTGTCAATTTCCATAGCAACCTTTAATTTGTTCTCCAGTTCCCAATTGTAATTGTTTTATGACTAATTCAGTGTGTATAGCGTTAGTGTTTCATAATTCCCCAATCGCGTTAAATCCAGTTTGTGCTATGGAGACTTAAGTTGTAGCAGAACTACTTCTGTACTTATTATCCCATTATATGATAACAAATAAAGCTTTGATATATGAAATTTGTTTGTTCTCTAATGCGCTTCCTAATTATTTTCTGTGGGGCTTTTCAGGTGTCTTCATGAATGGCAGCCCCATGATGGTAGACCATTATCATGCCTTCTCTTTTGTGACAATCACATAAAGCAGGATCCAGAGTAAGTTTGTACTGGAGTATTGTATCCATTAGTGCTTGCGTCCATTTGATGGGCACGTTTCCGTGCCATGTACTCGCTTGAGTATATGAAAATATTCTGCATAAGCCTATAATTTTATATTGAAGATTTATTAAAAATAAATAAAAACAGAACATCAAGTTATTTTAAAAATGAATAGTTGGGTGCGAGTTAACCTGATTGAACCATTTCTACTTTCCTATTAAGATTAACAAGTCTGTGGGATAGTTTGTTTTGATGTAAAACGGAATGAAAAGACTGAGAATAGATTACTACTTAACCTCTTGATTAAAACTTTTTTTTAAAAGTCACATTGCAGACAAATTGGTTTGCTCCAAATTGCTTTGTTGCTGCAAAGTGTTTTGGTCTGTTTTTGGGTCAGAAAAGGCACTATATTTCCAGATCTACTTTTCACTTTATTTATGATGCAAATGAGTTTGTTATTTCCCTTAATCTGTTCTACAGAGTCCCTTTCTGGCGTTTCTTGATCACTGGAGCAGATCAGAATAGGGAACTGAAGATGTGGTGTACAGTGTCATGGACTTGTTTACAAACCATCAGGTACAAATTAAAATAGAACAGTTGAAAGGCTGTGAATATGTCCAGTCCAAATTGTTAATGCTGACATGACCCGATTGCTAAATTGAGAAATTTGTGAATACATCGTATCTTAAATGTCATGACGTTTTTAATTCATTTGATAAAAGTATTTCTTGGATTCTGTTTAATAAGATTTTAAGATGCTGTAACCAAAATGGTGAACGTTTCCAGTTTAAGCTAGGATGTTATTTTCAAAGCACTGGAATGCTGTAATTGTCGGTGTCATGAAACCTTGATGATCAGACTTGCTTTGTATTCAGGATTGTTTCTAATTGCACTTTTTGTTCCTGCTTCTAGATTCTGGGGGAGGGGGAGGGGAGGCCTGCTGCCACGTGCTGCAGATGCTGGTTTAAACCAGAGATGCTGCCTGTCTCGCTGAGTTACTCTAGCATTTGTGTCTATCTTTGGTTTAAACCAGCATCTGCAGTTTCTTCATACACAGTAGATAGGACTTCAGTTAACTTTTGTAGCTTTGCCAGCGCCAAAACGTGGCGACAGTTGAGTACTGCCTTTTACCGGGTTTTATGACAAACAAATCATTTCACTGTACATAGTAGGCACATGTGACAATAAAGTATCTTTGAATTACAAGTGTTGAATTTCTCAGTTTAGAAATTAGGACAGATGTTCAGGCATATGGGTTGTTTTCCTCTACTAGCAAAGGTGTGGAATATAAGGTCGCCCTGAAATGCAAATTTGAAATGCTGAAAAGTGGGATCAGGCTGGGTAACATATTTTCAACTTAAATGTCGTGATGTGCCAAATGACCTTTTAATTTTTTTATAATTCTAAGGGAAATTCTGTGGACCAGATTATTTAATAAAAAAGATGTTGCTGCATTCTACGTCAACAATAATACCTGGATGCATTTCTTAATTTTTGTTTTGGAAAAATTTAACACATAACCTAGAAACATAGAAAAAAGAAGGCCCTTCGAGCCAGCACCACCATTTAATATGATCATGGCTGATCACCCAAAATCAGTACCCCGTTCCTGCTTTCTCCCCATATCCCTTGATTCAGTTTGCTCTAAGAGCTATATCTAACTCTCTCTTGAATACATCCAGTGAATTCACCCCCACTGCCTTCCGTGGCAGAGATTTCCACAGATTCACAGCCCTCTGGGTAAAAAAGTTTTTCCTCATCTCAGTCTTAAATGGCCTATCCCTTATTCATAAATGAACCCCTGGTTCTGGACTCTCCCAACACCGGGAACATTTTTCCTGCCTCTAGTGTCCAATCCCATAAGAATTTTATATGTTTCTATAAGATCCCCTCTCATCCTTCTAAATTCCAGTGAATGTAAGCCCAGTCGCTATGAAGGCCAACATGCCATTTGCTTTTTTCACTACCTGCATGCTTACTTTCAGTGACTGATGTACAAGGACACCCAGGTCTCATAGCACCTCCCCTTTTCCTAATCTGACATCATTCAGATAATAATCTGTCTTCTTGTTCTTGCCACCAAAGTGGATAACTTCACATTTATCCACATTATACTGCATCTGCCCACTCAACCAACCTATCCAAGTCACCCTGCAGCCTCAAAGCATCCTTCTCGCAGCTCACACGGCCACCCAGCATCGTGTCATCTGCAAACTTGGAGATTTTACATTTAATAACAATATAACATATAACTATATAACAATAAATAAGCCAGGCTTTCACCCCTTTATGAACAGTATCCAATGTGTTATCAACAAATCTCACCTTGGCATTAATGGTCGCAGGTTATATCACACATTCCTAAATTTCCACTTGATCTTTTGACCCCCAACCCTAGTTAGTTGTTAATACAATGCACAGTTTTATCACTCTATCTATTTAAAATTAGTCGAAGTATATTTTCCTCACTCTTTTTTTCCTTTCTTTAAGTTGATATTTTTATGACAATTTGGGAGCACACGCAACCAAATTATGTAATAATTGATGTAAAATTGGATCACATTGACATATTTTCTTCATTTTTTTTCTTTTATGCTTTAGGTTTATGCCTGACTCTTTCAATACCAATGTGCAGCCAAGTCTGAAAGCCAGCTTGGATCTGTCTGCAGAATACTTAATCCTCAGTGATGTACAGAGAAAAGTGAGTTTCTTCAGACCTCTTGTAATGACTGCATGAATCCCATTGCAGTAAACTTTAATAACAGTTATTCACGGTAAATTTGAAGTATAGGACATTCAAGCAAATATACATTTTTCATTGTCCAACAATATTTGACCTTGTTTTCATTGGTCCTCCAAAATAGAGGATGGCAGTCTTCATGGAATCAAACGTGTATTGGATAAAAGACGCAAATAAACACATATGACTTGGCACATTAATTACATGTACTGCCTTGGTGCCTTACACAGCTGAATAAAGAACAAATTTATCTCAGCATTCCCGAGGAGTTTTTTAAATAAAAATCTATTTTAAATGTTTTTGAATTGCCTCTGCTTTATTGTTTTGACATTAAATGTTTTTTTTTAAATGTTTCTATTTTTAGCAGGTCCCATGTGAGTTCAAGTGCTTAGAGATGTCAGAGAAACTATCAGACATTCAAAACAGTTAGTCTGGAACCTTGCAGTTCAGAGTCATACAGAGTGAAAACAGACCCTTCGGCCCAACTTGCTCAGGCCGACCAACATGTCCCCATCTACACCACACTAGTCCCACCTGCCTGCGTTTCGCTCATTTCCCTCTAAATCCATCCTATCCATGTACCTGTCCAAATGTCTTTTAAACGTTGTGATAGTACCTGCCTGAACTACCACCTCCGGCAGCTCGTTCCATTTTCCTACCACCCTGGGTGTTTTTTTTTTTAAAGTTACCCCTCTGGTTACTATTAAATCTTTCCCCCTATATCTAAACAATGCTCCATGGATCATGGTTGGAGGACAGTAATCCCAAGGCGCACTGGTATTTTTCTGCTCACCTTGATGTTTAAAAGAGGAAATGTGGATTTCTCTCCAAACCTGTACACTAAAGCCAGCTGCTTCTGAAAGCAAACTCGGCTTTTTTGCTTGAAATTCCCCAAAAAATATAAATCTGACCAGATTTATGGTTATGGTAATGACTATTTTACTGAGATGTCTGGCAAATTTATCAAGCTATCTTGTATTAGTAGGTTAACACTACCTGTATGGCACATACGAGGCATGCTGATCCCTCTCTTTCATTTCAATCTCCTGCTCATGGGTTGTCAGCCCACATCTGGTGGTACATATTCTGAATAAACCTCGTGAACCTGAGTTATGCCACTAAACATACTTTTATATATCACTAAAAATCATCCACCTACATATTGTTTTTCTCTATCTTGCCTCCAGTTACACTCCTGTTGAAATACAGGAATATCCAGTCTCTCTTGTTCATTTATTTAAAAGATGTATTTGTGGAAATTATAGGCCAGTAAACTGCTGTTCTATGATGTTTTCCTCATTGATTTCCAAAGAATTTCCTGTTTCGATTTGTCTTGATCTATATATCACCAATATACTGTTTATTAGCAAATCCAACTTTCATTGTTGGTTTCTGTTAGATCCATTAGTCTCCCATAGTAACAAAATCATAATTATTTATAAACTCCCTTGAAGTTTTGATCCCTTGTAACATCTAAAACTTTAACAACTGTGCTGGCTGGAATGAGCCCTCAGTCCTTCCAATACAATCCTCCATTTTGTCTGAATAATGTCCTGACCTGAGACATTGTCTCTTTCCTCCACACATGCTGCCTAACCTGTTGAGTTCCTCCAGCACTTTGTGTTATGGTCACGATTCCAACAACTGCTGTTTTTATAATCACTCTGCAGTCCTCCCTTGTATTTGTTTCTTTGGCACTCTATAAAACTATTTGGCTTTTTAAAAACTTGCTTTTTGTTCCAGTTAAGCTGTTCGTATTTGTTGTTGCTCCTCTATTTCTGATCTCCTTGAATGTTTTTTGACTTTAACACCCATTTGGATCCAAAATAGTATAATGAGTTCAAGTTCCCTTAATATATTTTTTATATACTATGTTCCTTATGCTATGCTGTTCAACTCGTATACAATTGTTATTTAACTGCTGTAGGTGTTGTACGTGATGGAGCTACATCAGAACCAGGATGATGGCAAAGCCCACTTTGTCTCCATATCCGAGTTTTTGCTTACCCACCCAGTGCTCAGTTTCGGCATTCAGGACGTCAGCAGATGTCGGCCCAGGCACACCGAGGTTCTACCTGCTGAGGAAGACAGTGAAACTTTAAGTACAGGTCAGCCAACAATTAATGGCATATTGTACAATGTATTTTCTTTTTGAGTAATGCTTTGTTTAGTTTAGAGATACAGTGCGGTAACGGGCTCTATGGCCCACCGAGTCCGCGCCGACTAGCGATCCCCGAACACTAACACTATCCTATATGCTTGGGACAATGCTTGCAACTTTACCAAGCCAATTAACCTACAAACCTGTACATGTTTGGAGTGTGGGAGGAGCTCCCAGAAAAACCCCACGCAGGTCACCGGGTGAACGTATAAACTCCGTACAGACTGCACCCATAGTTAGGATCAAACCCGGGTCTCTGGCACCTTAAGGCAGCAACTCTACCGCTGCACCACCATGTTGCCCCCAAATGTGTTATCAGTAATATCAAAAAACGGCTGATGGTTGGATTGTGATATATTTCAGCTTCAAATTTTTGATCAGTCTAAATTTTACTCTTCAATGTGTACAAATCTTTTCCTGAAAAGGCCGCCACCTTGATGTGTGAATGTGAACTTAGAAAATCATACCTCCGTATTAATGAGTCAGTGGTTTTCACCGAAGTTGTGAACTTACTAAAATCTACTGAATGAAAAATACTTTTATTCATGTAAATGCCACTCAAAAGATATAGAGATAGTGGGGACTGACAAGTTGAAGAAGATGAAGGGTCATGTTGAATGGCAAAGCAGGTTTCAGAGAGTCTATTCCCTGTATTTGTTTTTGTTATGTCAAAGTGGATGCATGATCAGAAACGCTTTCGTAAAATCTTTCTTGGCCATTTTTGAATGATTGCAAGTTCTGAGCACTGCTATCTACTGCTGCTACCATTCACCCATCGTAGATTTTTAAAAATTGACCTTTTCTATTTAAAAAAAATCTATGATATTATAGTTTGGGACTTCAGTGATTTTCTTTCATGTGTCTGATACATTACAGGTTTTTTCACTCTACTGACCTGGCTTTAATAATTGTTTATCTGAGTTTTGCTTCACTTCTATTTGATGTATTTATTTGCCAAAGCAATAACTATGGTTTACGGGGAAATAATGCCTCGAGCATTGATTTTTTTCCAAATTTAAAATTGGTTTTAAAGATCAAGCATTTGAACAAAGTGCATGTAGTGGGCGGTCTTAATGTGAGGAAAATGTATGAAAAGGACATGTTCTTCAGGTGTTCCTTTTTTTTGCTTGGCAGAAGGAAATCCTGGCCTTGTTGAAACTTCAGTCGTACAGATAAAATTATACTGTGTACACACCAAGTAAGTGACAGTCAAGGTTTCTCTAAATTTATCACTGAGATTTGGAGATAATCACTAAACTGGAAGCCTATTCCATTGTCTCATACACTTTTTAAAATGATTTACAATCCTGTACAAAGTCTCTTGCACTTAATTTATTTATCTGTTCTGTAGTGGTTGATCACTCGTGACTAGGAAAGTACGTATCTACTTACTGTGGTCCCTTTTCTTTGTAATTTCATCCAAATTGCCCCACAATCATTTGAAAGTAGCATCAATTTTTTCAATAGCCCCAGTTTTTCTTCGTGCCATGGGATTTTTTTTTTTCCCTAGTACGTAAGAATATAATTTAGGTGCATTATTCTTTTATAATGGCCAGGTGCCATGTTTCATAGTAGAAGTGGATTCACTTATCTAGATCTGATTGAATCCAGAGATAATTTTCCACTATCAAGGCATTTTTTCTTTTCTTTTTTTTCTTTTACTGTCATAATATAAACATATCACCTTTCAATTAAGAATTCCCAATTCTAAATAATTGGGAAGTGGTATTCTGACCATTTTAATTTGGGGGAATGGATGTCAGGTTTAAATATGATGACAATGAGATGTGTTTGATTAGTAATCGTGTTGAAAAGTATTTGTGCCGAAAGGGAATTGTGAACTCTTGAAAGATCATTACTTGATCATTTAAAAAAATGGAGGTTCCTATTTGCTATTATAGTTTCTAGACTTGCTTTATTCACTGTGCCAGTATTAAATATCTTTTACTTCTGTAATGAATTGCATTGAATGAAATTAGCCAAAAAATGAGTTAATTGAGTAGTTTTTGCAGGCTCAGTTCCTTATAAAATGAATATTTTAGTTTTAGGTAGTATTTTGAATGCTTTAGGAGCTTTGTGATACTGTTTCAAAATACTTAATATACATGGATAGGACAGGTTTGGAGGGATATGGACCAAACACAGGCAGGTGGGACTAGTGTAGCTGGGACATGTTGGCCGGTGTGGGCAAGTTGGGCCAAAGTGCCTGTTTCCACACTATCACTCTGACATGTCAGGTTGGGCAGAGACAAACACGTTTGGATTGAAGACCATATCAGAATATTCCATTTGCTGGAGATGCAGTTTTGGATTTTACTTCATCTCACATTTGACAGTTCCATTGTTGTACAAGATGTGAAGTATGCCGAGAGGCCAACTTTAATTATTGTATTTTTGTTGCAAACATCATTAGGAGACATTAGATGCTGGTGGCGGGTTTACAAACTGTTTCACTGCCTGTCACATGTTCTGACCATTTTTTTTTGTTTCAGAACACTTCAAGATGTGCAAATTTATTTCCAACCTCATCAGAATGCAGAGGAATCTATGATAATGCCCTCTGCTATTTCCAATGAAGATTTCAGTAAGTTATACGTTGACCTGTCACTTGACATTCCATCAGGACATTTATAAAAATTCACTGGCATATTTTTTCTTTTGCACTCCATTTTAATATTTGAAGTCTGGAAATCTGAGGAGTGCAAGCATGTCCAACATCTGAATGAGATGACTGACATTGCACAGTTTAAAATATTTGAGTTAAAGTCTATGTTGTGTATTCTGTTCTCAATGTTGAAAAATATAAGGTGCACCTTTAAACTGCTCCTTAGTATTTTTTTTGTCACCTGGTTTTAAGTTACTAGGGCTAACAACTCTTTAGTATAATCTTTATATGATAAAACAAATGTAAATATTCAATTATTTGTGCAGAATGTCAAGATTAAAAATACTAATATTTACTGAGATATGAATCAGATAAAATAAAATGAATTTGGAAGCTGTTGTGCATATGGTACTTGTAATACAGCAGTATTGACACTTAATTTAAGATTATTGGGCTGGTTTCTTAATATCTGATGAAAGATATAATTTTCATTTTAGCCTTGTGCTTGAACATACTCATTCTTTATCTACATGGTTTGTTCTCTGTTGAGTTCAATATCTTGTGTGCAGTAAAACTGAACATAATATGCTGAAACTTAGAATATCATTATGTAATTTATTTGGTGAGATACAAGGCATCCCTTTCATTACCAGCGATGAAATGCTGTACTATGATTTGAATTATTAATTATTAAGGATCAAAGTTGTGGATTCAAATCCTAGCACTGAATGTTGCTTAACCGTCCAATAAAGTGGTTAATATTTTTTCTCTCGGGAGAGTCCTATTGTTTTCAGTATAGATTATATTTTTCATTATTTTTTACTTATGTTTTGTAGCATTTACAGATCATCTAACTGATGTGAGCATTGAAGGTGCATCATCTGACAAAGGCTCTGGTCGAGGTTCTCAACATGACCTGCGACGTATAGTTGATCTTCCAGCACCTGCAGATTTTCTTTCTGTTGCCAATGATGTGAAACCAAAGTTAATGACTCCAGATGCCTTCATGACTCCTAGCGCTTCATTGCAACAAGTGAGATTAATGTTTGTTCCTACAATTTGATTATAATTTTAATGGTCAGATTTTGCTTTTTGTTAATGAAGTATATCTGTTTAGGAATTTGACACCTCACCCGTTCTCGGCCTATTGACAATCCCGATCCCAACAGTGAAGCCCAGACACAGAAGGTGCGCGGCTGTGCCGGCGGCTTTGTGCAGGATACGGTACAGCCAGAGCTCGGCGGCTCCGCAATTGTGGCTGCTAGCGCAAGCCTCGTTGCGCCCTTGTGTCACCGCGCCTGGGTGCCTCGGGCCCGGGTGGTACCGGGGGTGACGGAAGTCGGCGGGCCGGATGACTACGGGGGAAAATAACTGCGGGCCGGATGATTTTGGGTTACATGCCGCATTCGGCATGTAGGTTGCCGAACCCTGCTCTAGTGCTTCCTTTTGATGAACAAGTTACGGCGGTTAAAGTTATTCCTGTGTGCTGAAATATTTTTCATTTGAAATAATTCCTCGGGCGTCAGCTGCTACCAGTCAGACTTTCTAGTGTGCTTTGTAATTGATCTGTGTTGGATTTTGTTGTCAAGAACTCTGTCTCTGACGTGCAAAATGTAAATATTGTTATAATGGCAAAGGTATACCAACCAATTAATTACAAATGTTTTAATTTAGTGACTTCCCATTGCATTTCTTGCTGATATACCAAATGTTTTATTATTGACAGATTTCTGTGTCACCAGGAAGTAGCGTAAGCACTTTGACTGCAGTGACTGGTTTGAGTACAAGCTCTGCTAATGAGACGGGAGCATCAAGGTAGGTGACTTTCATTAGCAGCACAAAAATATCAGTATAATTTCAAAAATCATTTGAGCACAAGGATTTCACCAATTAATTATAAATAAAATTAATTTCAACAATTTTAATTATAAAACATTTACATGATTAAAGGTTGAACTGCTCTTTTCTGGCCTCTCACCTTCATTTCTTGCTCTCCATTAAATGTTATGTTGGACAAGTCATAAAAGTCATATTGGACAAATAGAGCATGCTTTATATCCTGCCGAAATCAAGATTCAAGAGAATTTATTGTCATGTGTCCCAGATAGGACAATGAAATTCTTGCTATGCTTCAGCACAACGGAATATAGTAGGCATGAATACAGAACAGATGAGCGTGTCCATATACCATTATATAAATATATACACACATGAATAAATAAAACAGATAAAGTTCAAATAAACAGATAATGGGCTATTTGTGGGCAGAAAAGCTAAAAACTATTTTGGATGTGGTGGCAATTTAGCAAGCGCTTTTTGATTATGTGAATAAGTGAATTGGGCAATGTTTTAAGTTGCATGGACCAGCACAGACTTTATCCTTCTGAAGAAGGGTCTCGACCCGAAACGTCGCCTATCTCCTTCGCTCCTTAGATGCTGCGGCACCCGCTGAGTTTCTCCAGCTTTTTGTATAACCCCCCCAGACTTTATCCTTAACCACTACAGTCGATATCTGATAAGAATACGCAAATAAAACCGTAATTAACCCTTATTTTAGAGTGCCTTTTGGGAAATGATTTATTATAGTCGGAAGGGCTAGTCACTAGCATATGTTGTTTAGTTTATTGTTTGGTTTATTATTGTCATGTTGTAATCTGTTTTCTTGCGTGCCATCCCGTCATATAAGAGACTATGTGTGATTGCAATCAAGCTGCCCATTGTGTGCATGCAGGATAAAGGGTGTAACATTTAGTGCAAGATAAAGTCCTATTAAAAATAGTTCAAAGATCTCCAATGAGATAGATGGAGGTTCAACACCACACTCTAGCTGATGAGAGGATGGTTCAGTTATGTTTCTGGTTTGCGGCATTTTCAACGAGGCAAAACAGCTTGAAGATATTAAAGTTGTTCAAAGCAGTTATGAACTTTTTGGAAAGAAATGGCTAATGGTGGCAATTTTTTTTTCTCATCCTAATTATTTGGAAATGTTCATTATAGTAGGTTCCTTTCAGTCATTTTCTGGATAATTGCAGGTCTCAGAAGTCAATCATGTATTTTAAGACTGGAATTACAAAAATCAAGAGAGTCAAGAGTTTAATTGTTATGTGTCCTGACAATATGGTGTCCCGACAACAGAACAGTTAAATTTTTGCTTTAACTGGCTCCTAATGCAATAACACAGATAAATTGCCTCAGTACCTGTGATGGACCAGACAATGTCTACCACACTTTATATATAGTCTCGCTATTTTCCTGGGAGTTTGAGTTGCCAAACCAGGTTATGATGCAACTAGTCCGTATGCACTTGTACAAGTTCAATAGAGTATTCGTTGACATGCCGAATCTACTCAATCTTCCAAAGAATTAGAAGCTTTATGAGCTTTCTTTGTGATTGCATTGATGTGCTGGGCCCAGGGCAGATCTTCAGAGATATGTCCAGGAACTGGAATCTATTGGCTCTCTCCACTTCAATGAAGACAAGTTTGTGGATTCCCTGGCTGGCAAATTCTGGTGCAAAAGATGGTAGCTTGACCAGTGGTTCCAGCATTTCCCTGAGGATGTTTGAGTAGTTTCTGATTGCTGCAGAAGAATGCAACTTTATTTCTACACTTGCCACAAATTAATGAATTGAAATTACTTTTAACTATGATCTGAACTTGTGACTTCTGGATTTTTGCTTAAATATGATAACTACTGTACTATATTCCATGACTCCTGTCATAGATGGTAAAAATATTGTTGACAAAACATACAGATGAGGGTCTACTTCTGCTTTTGCCTTTTGATTGAGAAAACAAATGTATGTTAAAATTCCCACCTAGCTGCCTACTGTCATCTTGCTTCAATAAGTAATACTTAACACATATGAGTACAATTTTATCATTTGAAGGAGGCGCAGTAAACATTGAGTCTCAAGGGCTATCTTAACTCTGAACTGATGCTACAAGGCTTAGGTATTTGGTCGTCCTACTCAGTTTGGTGCCAGGGCCTTTACTGTATAACTTTGCAGATGCTTTAAACAGAGAGCTAGATGGGGCTCTTAAAAATAGCGGAGTCAGGGGATATGGGGAGAAGGCTGGAATGGAGTACTGATTGGGGATGATCAGCCATGATCACATTGAATGGCTGTGCTGGCTCGATGGGCCGAATGGCCTACTCCTGCACCTATTGTCTATTTTATTTTATTGTGCTTTCCTAATTGCCCTTTAAATAGTTAGTCCACTGCGATTTTGAATCACTGGAGTCCTGGTGGTGGTACTGCCATAATGTTGTTGGATAGTGCATTCAATCATTTAGATCCAGCAGTGTTCAAGGAATGGTGATATATTTTCAAGTCCAAATAGTCTGTGAATTAGATAACCTGCATTTGGGGACCCTTGTCCTCACCAGAGGTCATGGGTTTTGGAGGTGTTGTTTTTTTGACTTAATTTAGAAATTGAAAATCTTGTTTGAAGAGAATGAAGGCGGTGGTTCATGCAGAGGACTGCAGATTAATGTTTGTTCAGCTTCATGAACTTGTGTAAGCCATACACTCTAGTAATCAGTACAGGCCGCTGATGCAAAAGCTTTGACATTTCAAAAATAATGTTATGGTTAATTTAAAAACAAAATAATTTTTGGATTCATGGATCATACAAGTTCATGAAGTTGAACAAACAAGATTGCGCTTCTCAATGCATATGGTGGTTTAAGAGTTTAAAATCATAGGAAAATATGATTTATCTTTTGATTTTCGAATGGCTAGACTTTGCAGATGCTCAATATATCTAGATGTTTTCATGCTAATGAGTGCTTATTGATAATATTTTTGCTTTTGCATGATTTATATGACTTGAATAGCTTTTGTACTGATTGTTTATGAATGTAAAACCTGAGAAAATCAGAAAAATACAGCATCTTTTACATATCAGTATCGTTGAAACATCATTAGTTGTGCATGATATTAATTTGAAATTTTGGGTTGCAAATTATTTTGAAGATTGATGGAATTGCTTCTCAGAATCTAATGCTTTGTTGCCTTGTGCGATTTCTTTCTTTAGACCTGCGGAAGATTTGTGCCTAAGTCCAAAGGTGACATTAGAGAGTGTGTCTCTCGGCGGTAGCACAGGCAACAGTGTCCAAGCTAGTCCCAGAAGCAATTCTGTACAGCTTATCCCAGGACTTTCTGACCAGCTTCCTTCAAAACCTCTTCAGGTACGTACATTAGAAAAGGAGTGATCTTTAAAACCTTGGTGTTGATTTTCCGTTATAAAGGTAACTTATGCCATTCGGATAATGGGTAGTGTAAATAAGCAATTTACAAACTCTTAAAGTGTGCAACATCTTTTAATGATAGCACAGGGTATTACATACATCTTCAAGCACTAGCTACATTCTTCTACTGAGCTGCACCCAGGAAGGGGAAGGCGTTATGATTGATGTTAACTAGGCGGGGTTAATGGGACTGAGGTAACTATATTATTGGTTGCATATAAACCATCTACATCCTTCCCCTTAGAAAATCAAAAACCATCTACAGGTAGAATATTTGTAAAACACAACTTGAGATAACAATGAAAGGATTGAATAATTTAAATCAACTGCATTTTCCTGTCTAATTTTCATGTCCTTACTACATTACTCACTCCTCTTGTGCTTTCTAAGTTAAAGGCTTAATGTGCAAGTTACTCATTTTATGAGCAAGACATGCTCTTTTACAAAAAAAACCCCACAAAGTGCTGGAGTAACTAAGCAGGTCAGGCAGCAGCTGACTGATGACCTGAGTTACTCTAGCACTTTGTGCCTTTTTAAATTATTTTATGGATAGATATAAATTCTATTGAACATCTACTTTATAGTGATATCAAGTTTACATTTTGTTTTTCCAGTATTGGTGAAATTGGTCTGCAGCAGTGCTATGTACTTCATACAGTATAATTAATTCAGATCAAATTTTCAGTTGATATCCAAGTGTAATATTATTATGAATTTGGATATGATGAGTTGAATTGCTCCCACTATTATGATTCTAACTGGGTTTGCTTTTCTATTAGGTTCCTGGCGCTAACTCGTTACTGCCTTTGGAGCTTCAGCCTGTGGATCCCCTTTGTGTGCCTCAAAGTTCACCAACACGGGAACGTTCCCCTGATGTGATCTCTTCTGCCTCCACAGCAATGTCTCAGGACATTCCAGAAATAGCCTCAGAGACCCTTCAGCGTGCATTTGCGGGTTCTGTTTTACCCAGTGACGTTTTGGAGCCTAACCATCATATGGATAGCATGGTCTCTGCAGCTTCAGCCCTGCATTTGCTATCTCCAAGAAGTAGGCCTAACTCAGAACATAGTCATCACTCACTAGATATGCCTCAGAAGGAAGTTGAACGGCTGAGCACCCCATCATTATTGGAATCTGTCTTGTCTCAGGATAACGCGGCAGGGGACAATGCCGCCAGCCAACCTTGGCCAGCAGCACCCGACATTACACGCGAAACTCGTAACAGTATCAACGAGAGGTACAGTCAGAAATGTTATAATATATCTCAGTAAATCATTTCATATGTTGGCTATTTGTTTAAAAAGATAATTCCACCGACTGTGTCCAGGTCATTATATTTGCTCCTTGCCTTTTGCATACTTCCTTGCACATTCATTTGTCTATGATATACAACATTCCTTGGATGAAAGGCTTTGAAAGCAGTAGACACTCAACTGGTTGTGATGGTGAGCGGCCCCAACCTGGTCTTGCTATGATTTAGTTCATCATTAGCTGGGTGATCTCTTGTACGCCACTTGTTTTCTCCACAAACTTTTGCTTTCAATCCCCTGGCCTCTCAACTCTACAGCGGGGGGTTTTTTGTTTGGAAATATTGACCAGTATAAACATTTTGAAAGCCGAAGATTCATTTTATTTTAATTGTAGTTGATGTGTAAAATCTTATCTTCCTCAGTAAATTCTATTTTTGCTTTGCTGTTTCCGTCAAATGTAATAGTCTTGTCAATATTTTATTTTATCCTGGATTGAAAGCAGATAAACTGGCTTTGTCCTGCTTCTTCCTCTCTTTCTGCTTTCTCTCTTCCCTCCCTCCCCACAATCAATCTGAAGAAAGGTCCCAACCCAAAACATTGCTTGTCAATGTTCTCCACAGATACTGTGATAGGATGTGGAAGTCATTAGTTTCTGGATAAAGGGGTGGCTTCTTTCACTATAAATTCATTGGTATCTTACTGCAATTTTTTTTTTGTTTCAACATTATTTCTCAAGTGGCAAGTGAAAGTTTTGAAATCTTAATTCAAATCATTTCAGAAGAGTGATCTAACTTTGGAGTTCAGATCATATGACCGATTATCAATCTACAATATAAGGAAAGATGTTTTAAATTCTTCAATGTCAAGAACAATTTCATATCCTTTGTAGTCAGTATAATAAATAAATTAGACATAATCCAAATATACAGTTCTGATTAATGTTATTTAACTGAAACGGCCTACATGTTATTTCCAGGATTTGTTTGAGTGGATTCAAACTGATGCCTCTGGATGAAATTCATGCATATATCTATCTTTCCAAAAGTTTAATATCAATCTTTTATTTTTAAGCTCCAGAGAGGACATGCAAGAGAAACACAAGAACTCCACCTTCCATCGACATCCATACCAACTACACCAGCATGACAGTCAGGATGCCAGTGCTGAACAGAGGTAATGCAAAGTTCCAAGCAGCTGATAGTCCATACAATTATATGTCGACTAGATGAGTAAAAATTTCTACTTCATAATAAGAATTGGCTCAAATCCAGTCTTGCTGATTCGTCATTTCAGTTTAAATGTGTGTTAGCAAGATTGGAGTATAAAGGAGTGATGGTGAAATGGTTTTCTAGCTAAGGTTTTCCACAATGGTGAAATTGCGATAGGAACTCGTGCAAATTATATCAACTGCGTACTAAGATATCTCATGGAAACTTTCTGTCTGCTGGTTGTCATTACAGCATGAAATTGTCAGAAATAAATAAGCTATTAAAATGAATAACTTCCCTCATTTTTAAGAGAATAAAATATTCTGAAAGTATATTCATTTTTTTTGTTAATATAGTGATCATGATGAAGAAGTTGCAAGTCTTGCTTCCACAACATGCAGCTTTGGTTCAAAGTCTGCCTCGCATCGACTTCCAGTTAAAGACTGGAAATCAAAAATATCTCCACGATCCTCTCCCAAATTGAAGAGAAAAATCAAAAAGGAAGATGGGTATGAATGTTTTATTTACTTATTTACAATGCCAGTTTAAGGAACACATTTTGCAACTTGTTGGTGCAGGTAATATGATTATATATTAGTTTGAACTGGTTTATCTTTTAATTTTGTAAAAAATAATTTGGATTACTATATCCAAAATCAGAATATAGTCAGTCTCTGTGTGTTGTTAAATGGTGAAGGGTGTCTGAATGAAAACACTTTCCACGTCCAAATATAAGTTATTTGGTGGACTATAACTAGTTAAAAACTATCAAAGTATTATTAAGGTTATTACTTAGACAGGATGTCCTTTTTAACTACTCATTTTGTGGACAATTGTCCGGCAAATTTTATCAATGAAGGCAAGATAGTTTGCTTTTAAGTTAAACACTATGCTTTCTGCCTTCCACAATTTATTGTTTCTTGAAAGGAAGATGATTTTCCTTTTAAGAATGACGGATGTTCTTGTCTGATGGGGGAGTGAGCTTTTGGATGAATTCTGTGTTGTATCTTGGCAATAATTTTGTTTAAGTTTGTACTCTGTTTTACCATTCTGAGCATGTTTTCATCTCATGTATGAGAGCTCTTATCTACTTGTAAAACTATTATGTCAATTTAATGTTAATGCTTGATTTAAAAAAAAATCTTGCATTCAAGTTAGGGGAGGAAATATAATTTGTTTTACATTTGATTTGGTTTAGTTAGTGGAAGTCTACACCTATCCACAAATTATTCAAGTTAATTACTTCAGATGATTTGATCAAGATGTTTTTGTAATTTACATATTTTAGATATTGGATTACTCCAATGGTTTGAATTATATAGATTAGTAAGGAAGTATTATGAAGCACAGTTACCATAGTTTTTTGGAGGAAACATTTCCCTGAAAATGGTGTCACAGGGTGGATGGGGTGGTCAAAGAGGGTTCTGGTACATTGGACGCCTTCAGTCAGGGTACTGAGTGTAGGTTGGGATGTTACAATTGTACGAGGCTGCATTTGGAGTATAGTGTTCTGCTTTGGTCACCCTGCTATAGGAAGGATGTCATTAAGCTGGAAAGAGTGTCAAGATGATATACAGGGATGTTGCCAGGACTTGAGGGCCTGAGTTATAGGGAGAGGTTGGGCAGGCAAGGAGTTTTTCTTTGTAGTGCAGGAGACAGAGGGATGACCTTATCGAGGTGTATATAATAATGGGGGGAATAGAATGCATTGCGTCTTTTATCCAGAGTAGAGGAATCAAGAACCAGAGGACCATAGGTTTAAGGTGAAAGGGTAAAGGTTTAATAGGAACCCCAAGGGCAACTTTTTCACACACACGATGGTGGGTAATAGAACCAACTTCCAGGGGAGGCAGATACTATAACAGTGTTTAAAAGACGTTCAGGCAGTTACATGGATAGGAAAGGTTTAGGGAAACGGGTCAAACACAGGTAGGTGGAACTCATGCAGATGGGGCATCTTGGTTGTCATGGGCAAGTTGGGCCTAAGGGCCTGTTTTCCTGCTGCATAATTCACTGACTCTAAATGCTAATTCTTCAACTGGTCGCTGTTGCCGGAAAATTTTAAACAAATTGTCGCCTAAAATATCGCCCAAATTGTCGCCTATAGTCGGCCATTGTCCCCTCTTCTGATAACTATCCACTAAAATTCACTCTTGTGCAGCTGTTGATTAAAATATGATTATCTCTGCTGCTTACGATTTGGTACAGATTACCTTAGTAGACTGCTATTTTTTAATGTATAGTTACAGCGTTAAAATTTAAATGTGATTTTTTTTTTTCTTTTTTCCCCCTTTTGTTGTTCAGGGAGACCACACAATCCCCACGGTCAGAACAACAGGTTGGTACTTGCAAATTATATTCAACCATTTTAAATTATGGTTAATTCCTTTTTAGAAATGCATTTTGGTTTGTGGAATGCACTACTACTTGCTTTTTGAGGCAGCAGAAGTTTTGTAACTCCAGGGCTCAAAATTAACGGCTGCCCGGTTACCAATGGCCACCTAAAGTCCCGCCGGGCAACCTAAAAGCCGTGTCATTTTGCCCGGCTTGGTCCCCCCCTCTCTATCTTTCTCTCTCCTGTCACTCTCCGTCTCCGCCCGCCATCCGTGTTCGGGCCGCCGAGTCTCCGCTCCTCATCCGCCGGCACGGCCGGCCGCCTTGCACATGAGCACCGCCACGGCCAGCACATCCTCGGCTGCCCTGCACATGCGCAATGCCACAGCCTGCACATCCTCCCCCTGCACATGCGCGCAACCACGGCCACTTTCTCCCTCCCTTTGCATTGTGGGAGATCTCGCTGCGACCGCTGAAACCCAACGCAGAATCAGTCCCTGGAGCTGGAGTAACTCTTGCTTGTTGGTTCCCTGGTCCTTCAAAAATATTCCAAATAGAATTGAAACTGGAGGTGTTGGAGGGTGGATTTAAGCAAAAAAGGGTTCTTGGGGGGGAAAAAGAGCTACCTTAAATTTCCTACCACTGGCTTCCAAACCAGGGCATCGTAGATGTCCTCATTTTTTAGAGAACGGGGATTCCCCTCTTCCACTATAGATGAGGCTCTCACCAGGGTCTCTTCTATATCCCGTAACTCTGCTCTCAACTCCCACTCGTAACAAGGGCAGAGTCAACCTTGTCCTCACCTTCCACCCTACCAGCCGTCACGTACAACAGATAATCCTCCGACATTTTTGCCACCTCCAACGGGATCCCACCACTGGCCACATCTTCCCATCTCCTCCCCTTTCGGCTTTGCGCAGAGACCGCTCCCTCCATAACTCCCTCGTAAATTCGTCCCTTCCCACCCAAACCACCCCCTCACCTGGCACTTTCCCTTGCAACCGCAGGAAATGCTACATTTGTCGCTTTACCTCCCCTCTTGACTCCATCCAAGGACCCAAGCAGTCTTTCCAGGTGTGGCAGAGGTTCACCTGCACCTCCTCCAACCTCATCTATTGCATCCGCTGCTCTTGGTGTCAGCTGTATCGGTGAGACCAAGCGTAGGCTTGGCAATTGCTTCGCCCAACAACTCCGCTCGGTTTGCAATAACCAACCTGATCTCCCGAGAGCTTAGCACTTCAGCTCCCCCTTACATTCCGAATCCGACCTTTCTGTCCTGAGCCTCCTCCACGGCCAGAGTGAGGCCCACGGTAAATTGGAGGAGCAGCAGCTTATATTTCGCGCAGGGTGAGGCAGCATCTATGGAACGAAGGAGTAGGCGATGTTTTGTGTCGAACCCATGTTCAACCTGATGTCGGGGAGGGGGGGGGGGGGGGGGGGGGGGGGGGGGGGGGGGGGGAAGAAAGGAAGAGGCAGAGACAGTATGCTGTGGGAGAGCTGGGAATGGGAGGGGAAGGAGGGAGAAAGCAAGGACTACCTGAAATTGGAGAAGCCAATGTTTATACCGCTGGGGTGTAAACTACCCAAGTGAAATATGAGGTGCTGTTCCTCCAATCTGCGGTGGAGGAGGGCCAGGACAGAAAGGTCGGATTCGGACTGGGAGGGGGAGTTGAAGTGCTGAGCCACCGGGAGATCAGGTTGGTTATTGCGAACTGAGTAGAGGTGTTGTGCGAAGCTATCACCAAGCCTGCGCTTGGTCTCACCGAGGTTGATCATACGCTGAATAATCCAACCACATTTTTGTATGGAAGTGGAAAGAAATAATAGAAATTGCATTCATTGCAACGTGTAAAAAGAGTTAAGATACTGTATGTTAATGTTGCTGCATGACATTGTGATATATATCATGTCTTGATTGGTGAATATGTTTAGCTTGTGACTTTATTTGAAGCAGAAATAATATGTGAATGCTTCATTGAGCATAATTCTGACTGATAACTACGCACTTCGTCCGAGCACATTATTGCACGCGTCATGCAAGCTGTCTTAAATGACCACCTAAACTATCATTTGGCAACCTAAAAAGCTGCCTCAGTTTCCCGGCTGGCATCAGAGGAAAAAAGTTAAGTGAGAGCCCTGATTACGCCCTGCATGCGCTGTAGTCACTTAGGCCTTCTGCAGCAGGGAGAGGCCATCCGGTTCGACATCCGTAGGTGCCCGCCCTAAAAAGGGCGCATGCCGCGGCGACTGAGGTTGCATTAGGGCTGCAAGCTGCGGCCACTGTGGCTGCACTATTTCTGCTGCTGTCTCTGTTTGTTGTAGTTCGCCTCACTAAGGTCAGTTGACAGGGCTCACCACGGGGAGGTCGACAACATGAGCCCCGAAGTTCACTTAAACTAAATAAGCCAATAATTAAAAATAATATGTATATGGGGAATTGTGTGCTTAAAATAACTGCAGTTGTACAAAGAGGTAAATGGTTTGGAATTATATGGTCATATTTTTTCAAAAACTTGGCAATTTTCTTTTACATCTGTTTGGTCCATACCTATTTTCACAAGGATAGCAGAGAATGTAGAAGTTAACTAAATTCCGTTTTGTGCTGCTTGACCATTCGCCTGTTACGTTTTAGTCATATATAAAGGTCTGAAATGTTTAAATGCTATTCTTTTATTTCCATTCATGGCTGGGTGTTACAGAATATTCAATTATAAGATTTCAGAGTGAGTGAATTTGTGGTTGAATCCATAGGGAAAATAATAAAAATATAGAGTTCTTTTGAAGAGATTATGCCTCAAATTGATGCTTTCATTAATATTGCCATTTTCTACATTGCATAGTTTCAAACCCCACATACATTATATCCTTTGTAGAATAAGTATCTGTGGTTGTACTCTCAAGAGTACCACAAGAAAATAAGCATTAAATACGTACATAAGAATCTGACCAAACAGAAATTTGAAATCAAATTTTGATCTGTATTATCAGAAACAGATTTTCCTTTCACAGAATAAGAAATTGGCCATTAGGGATTACATGATAATGTCAAAGATCTAATGTCTATTAATGATAGGACCGAGATGGGAAAAACATTTTTCACACAGAGAGTGGTGAATCTCTGGAATTCTCTTCCACAGAAGGTAGTTGAGGCCAGTTCATTGGCTATATTTAAGAGGGAGTTGGATGTGGCCCTTGTGGCTAAAGGGATTAGGGGGTATGGAGAGAAGGCAGGTACGTATACTGAGTTGGATGATCAGCCATGATCATATTGAATGGCGGTGCAGGCTCGAAGGGCCGATTGGCCTACTCCTGCACCTAGTTTCTATGTTTCTATGATTGTCTCAATATTGTGTTGATCTGGTGATTAATTTGCAACGGTTTGTAAAAACCGGTGAAGATCAGGGGAGAATGGCTTCTTCTGACCTTTCTGCAAAATATAGGCACGCGTTGTTTCTTCTTATTGATTTACATTTACTTTTAAATACATTAAACATGGCCAACATACGAATTGTCTGTTATTTTAAAATGACTCTTGTAAACTGAGACACGCTGATTGCTCTATTGCTGGTCTTCAAAGATTAGTTTCTCATAGAGCATTGAAGGAGCAAAGGCATCATTCTTGGTCTGGTCCCTTTCTCCCCCACCAACCCAACAGCCCCATGAAACCGAAAAACATTTGTTCCCTCTGTGCAAAATAATTGCATTCATGTCAGAAGAAGAAAACCTCGGGTCATTGCATGTAATTTAATCGGTGTCTAAATTCAACTTTATTAAAATATCCTTCAAAGATTAATTTTATTCCCCTAGCAACAGTTCAACACAAACCAACAGGAGGAGTTGTTGTGTCTGATACGCAGTCAACAGAGGGAGCTCTGTGAATTGAGACAGAATCAGTTGGAACTTGTGCAGAGGCTCACTAATCACATGGATGCAGTACAGGGCTCGATCATGGGTCACGTCGAGCGAATTATGGTCACACAGCAAGAACATGAGCGTATCCTTTTATTCTATTGGGTGCTAACCTTATACCATGTTCAGCTTAATGGAGATGGTTATTATCTGCTTGGAAGCACAAAACTACAGAAAGGAAATACAACTGGTATTCTATGTATTGATGTGTACAATGAGCTGAGTATCTATTTTAAGATGATAAAAATACTTTCTCTGATTAAATGGTTCTGTCCATTATGTAATATTGGGTGTAGTAGAAAACTGGAGCCTCACAATATGATTGACTACATTATGAAGTTCAACTGGATTTAATCTTAACAGTGCGACTCCTATAACCGTTTAAAGGTTCATAATCGCTAGACTCTCTTAATTGTATTACATCAGTAGCACATCAGAGGAAGACTTAAAAGCAGGACACAAAATGCTGGAGTAACTCACCAGGTCAGGCAGCGTCTATGGATAGGTGACGTTTCGGGTTGGGAATCTTTATCAGTTAATTTGTAATCAAAAGTCAATAGAAAAAACATGAAGGTGAGGCCTGGAGTGGATACATATTCCTTGGACATGGCAGGACAATTTTATTCAACAAAAAGATCTTCAGGTTTAATAATAAGAGTTATAGAGTACGCAAAACATGAAAGCTATTGTTAGTAAAACACTTCAGGACTTTGGATGTCCATTTTGTTCGATTTGGGCACCATATTTTCCAAATAATGGCTGGATCTTGAGGTAGCAGTTGCACAGCAAGTTCACTAAATTGCTTCCAGGAATGATGGACTTCAGTAATGTACAGAAAAGGGGAAAACAAGTTGTTTTACTTGAAGCTGAGGAAGGTATCGGTAACTATTATTTTTAAATTCAAGAGATTTAGATGTAATGATGTTTAAGGGTAAAGGAGGCAAAACTTTTATTCTAGACTATGATTGGAGGAACCAGAGGTACGTCTTGATTTCAGTGCTAAGGAGAAGTGCATATGCATAGCAATGTGTAGGTACATTTTGCTGGCCACATGGTTTGCAGGGAACCTTTGGAGAGGTGAACAGATAAGATCTTGACAGAAGGACATGCAAGGAATATTGTTTTGAACTTTCATATGGGAGGGGAATGCGAGGTGCACAAGAAAAAAATATGCAGCAAAACTTCCTTGAAATGTAAAATCCACACCGACCACTGGAAACCTTTACTAAATGGCCTGCTCAAAATGGAGAAGGAGTATTTTGGATGGAATTGAGAGTCCCTTATCAGTGCGTCAGGAACGCAGTAGCCTGTGTAAGTGTGTTAGAAGTGCGCCACCCCACAAAACATGCATCTCCTTGACCTGCGGGGAGGTTGCAGTTCCCATGTTGGTTTCAGTAGCCAGCTCAGAACCCACAAAACCAGAGTGCGTGGATCATCTGTACTTCAAGGGACTGCCTATGAGAAGAGGAGGCATTATGTGCAAATCACATTATTGATGTGCATGAGATCGATTTTGGTAGTTCAGAAATGGTCTGGTGAATGGAATATTAGTGTTCAGGAACTAGAATAAAAATAACAGATTCCAAGGGGACTACTTAGATCATTTTCTGGATTGTTTTAATATGTTTTTTGAGCAGCACAGCAGGATGCCTCTTTTGATGTCATCCTCAGCTATAGTCATGAATCCTATGAACATTGCTGTGTTTGATGTCTTTGATCTTACTTAATTATTTGAGATGTTTTGAGATATTTTGTGAATTTCCTATTCTCATGTGTCACCTTCATCACCTTTCTCTGTCTCCTCACTTTGCATCTTATAACCTGATGGCATTTAGGTGCTGCTTTTAATGTATTGATTGCTGCTATTTTGTACGTTGAGCGGCAGATTTGTATCCCTTTTTCCCGTTTGATTAAAAATACTTGTTTGTTGAATGACATTTAGCCTGATGAGCTGTAGAATAGATTTAGTGATAGGAAAATGCAAAATTACTGTTTTTCTTCATTCACAATCCATGTGATCTTTAAAAATTTGCCTTAACACTTAAACCATTAGAGAGACGAACAGACAGGATCTTGGCAGAAGGACATGAAAGAAATGGGCAATTTCAGGAACAGTTGTCTCATCAACTATCTCAGACTTTAGCAAATTCTATCAGTAATCGTATAGAAAAGACTGTTCGGGATGACATGAAGAAAAGCCTACCGCAATGTAAGTACACACTGAAAACTGCTTTGCTGAACCTTAAAGTAGGAGAGAATTTAGTCACATTTTAAATAAGCATTTTGTAATTCAACAAGAGCAAAATAAAGTGGATGCTGAAATTAGAAAATGGACACAATCTGCTGGCAGATGCTGCCAATTGTGTGTTAAACTGTCAGCATGTATTCCAGTAAATATCCTGATGCCTGAATCTTCTGGCAAAATGATAGTCCCAAACAGCTATGTGCTGGAGTTTGCTGCCTACACACAAATATTGATGTCTTTGGAACCCAGCTTTGGAGCATTAATTTGCTGCCGTTTTCCACTAGGTACTTTTTTAATACAACTAATTGAGTTTATCCATGATTATATTGAAAGGCAAGTGAGTCTTGAAGGGGCAAGTGGCCCTCTGCTGCTCCTATAGTCTAATATTCTTGGGAGTTAAATTAATATATTTTTTTTTTTGTGTAATGTAAAGTGCATTGATTTTGGTTTTCAATTAGGATTTGTGGGTCTTCAACTAACAGAAGTTGTTGGAATTAAGGGTCTTGTTTGTAATGTCACCAATTCAGGAAAAAGAGGAGAAAAAATGTTTTCACCCAGAAGTTTTGGAATTCTCTAGCCATGGATGTATTTAAGAATGAGTGTTCTTCCTTTAGATATGAATAAAACCTGGGTTAATGCAGGAAAATACCTCTGAGTTAAAAGATCTAATTGAATAGCACTTGCACTTTACCTCCAATAGGGCATCCTATTGATTGTAGATTTATACATTTGCCACTCACTGCTCTTGCAGGTACAATTGAATTTGAAAATATTTTATCAGGACACTGCCAATGGTCTTAATTCACAAACTTTGACTAAATTATTTTATCCAGTAACTCTGTATTTCTTAATTTTCTGATATTTAATTACTTCAGTTCCAGAATAGTTGGGGTTTTCACTTGGCGTAAGTATATCCAACCCGCTGGGTTACTACAGCATGTTGTGTTTATCTTGGTGGTGTTAACCAGCATCTGCAGTTCCTTCCTACACATAAGAAATACAGTCACTGGATGAATAATTTAGTCAAAGTTTAATGGCCACTGTTGCTGAGGTTTTTTCTGAATCCCTTAATTTAATTCATTTCAAACTACTTGATTTTATTCTGTTCATTTTGTATATTTTCTGCTCATGATACATAGTAGACTTTTCAATCCAGATTAACAGAATTAAGATATGATAAATCAGTGTACATAGCAATTATTGTTTAACTGAGGGTTTAGCATGAAGGGAGCTTTGAATTGCAGGATTGTGGTTGATGTCATTATTGCAATTAACTCAGTGAAAATCCATAGATACATAGAAAATAGGTGCAGGAGGAGGCCATTCGGACCTTTGAGCCAGCACCGGCATTCATTGTGATCATGGCTGATCGTCCCCAATCAATAACCCGTGCCTGCCTATCCCTTGATTCCACTAGCTCATAGAGCTCTATCTAACTCTCTTAAATTCATCCAGTGATTTGGCCTCCACTGTGGCAGGGAATTCCACAAATTCACAACTCTCTGGGTGAAAATGTGATAAATCTCGTGGACCCGCGCTACACTGCCTCAATGACTGTACAACTTTCAGTGACTGGTGTACAAGGACACCCAGGTCTCGCTGTACCTCCCCCTTACCTAACCTAACCCCATTAAGATAATAATCTGCCCCCTTGTTTTTGCCGCCAAAGTGGATAACCTCACATTTATCTATATTATACTGCATCTGCCACACATCTGCCCACTCACTCAACCTGTCCAGGTCACCCTGCAACCTCCTAACATCCTCTTCACAGTTCACACTGCCACCCAGCTTTGTGTCATCCGCAAACTTGCTAGTGTTGCTCATAATTCCCTCTTCCAAATCATTAATATATATGGTAAACAGTTGTGGCCCCAACACCGAACCTTGTGGCACTCCATTCGCCACTGTCTGCCATCCTGGAAAGGACCCATTCACTCCTACTCTTTGCTTCCTGTCTGCCAACCAATTTTCTATCCACGGCAACACCCTACCCCCAATACCATGTGCTCTAATTTTAGTCACCAATCTCCCGTGCGGGACCTTATCAAAGGCTTTCTGAAAGTCTAGATACACTACATCCACTGGCTCCCCTTCATCCATTTTACTTGACACATCCTCAATAAATTCCAGAAGATTAGTCAAGCATGATTTTTCTTTCATAAATCCATGTTGACTTGGACTAATCCTTTTACTGCTATCCAAATGCCCCATTATTACCTCTTTAATAATTGACTCCAGCATCTTTCCCACCACCGAAGTCAGGCTAATTGGCCCGTTTTCTCTCTCGCTCCTTTCTTGAAAAGTGGGATAACATTAGTTATCCTCCAATCCACAGGAACTGATCCTGAATCTATTGAACATTGGAAAATGACCACCAATGCGTCCACTATTTCTAGAGCCATCCCCCTGAGGACCCTGGGATGCAGACCATCAGGCCCAGGGGATTTATCGTCCTTCAGTCCCATTAGCCTACCCAATACTATTTCTCGCCTAATGAAAATTTCAATCAGTTCCTCTACCCCCTTAGATCCTCAGTCCTCCAGTACTTCTGGGAGATTGTTTGTGTCTTCCTTAGTGAAGACAAATTCAAAGTACCTGTTCAACTTCTGCCATTTCCTTGTTCCCCATAATAATTTCACCTGTGTCTGCCATCAAGGAACCCACATTTGACTTTGCTATTTTTTTTCCCTTAACATATCTGAAGAAGCTTTTACTGTCATTCTTTATATTCCTGGCCAGCTTCCCCTCATACTTCATCTTTTCAGCCCGTAGTGCCTGTTTTGTTTCCTTCTGTTGTCCTATGAAAGTTTCCCAATCCTCTGGCTTCCAGCTACTCTTTGCTGTGTTATACATTTTTTCTTTTAGCTTTATTCTATCCCTAACTTTTCTTGTTAGCCACAGTTGCCTCCTACTCCCCTTAGAATCGTTCTTCCTTTTTGGAATGAAATGATCCTGCAGTCTTCCGGATTATGCCCAGAAATTCCTGCCATTGCTGTTCCACCGTCATTCCTGCTAGGATCCCTTTCCAGTCTACCTTGACCAGCTCCTCCCACATGCCTTCATAGTCCCCTTTGTTCAACTGCATCACTGACACTTCCGATTTAACCTTCTCCTTCTCAAATTTCAGATTAAAACTAATCATATTATGATCACTACCTCCAAGCGATTCCTTTGCCTCTAGTTCTCTTATCAAATCTGGTTCACTGGACAACACTAAATCCAGAATTGCCTTTTCTCTGGTCGGCTCCATTACAAGCTGCTCTAAGAATCCATCTCGGAAGCACTCTACAAACTCTCTTTATTGGGGTCCTGAACCAACCTGATTTTCCCAGTCTATCTGCATATTGAAATCCCCCATCACCACAGTGGCCTTACCTTTGTTACATATCAGTTTTGACTCCTGCTGCAACTTACACCCTACATCCGGGCTACTATTTGGGAGTCTGTAGATAACACCAATTAGTGTATTCTTGTATTTGTAATTCCTCAACTCAACCCACAATGACTCTACCTCGTCAGTCCCTATGTCTTCCCTCGCAAGGGTCTGAATTCCATCCCTCACCAGCAGAGCTGCCCCCCTCCTCTGCGCCACCTACCTGTCTTTTCTATAGGATGTATAACCCTGAGTATTAAGTTCCCATACTCGATCCTCCTGCAACCACGTCTCAGTAATCCCTACAATGTCATATCTACCAACCTCTAACTGAGCCTCAAGCTCATCTACTTTACTTCTTATACTTTGTGCATTCATATACAACATTTTTAATTCCTTACGCATCTCACCTTTCACTTCGATCCCTATTACACTTGGCCATACTCTCCTATCCCTTTATGAGCTTTCTTTCCTGTTAATTCTGGGGTCATTAATATCCCTTTACTCTCTTTCCCTTTAATTCCGTCCTTGACTATCCCATTTGACACCCTGCCCCCCCCCCCCCCTTATTTAGTTTAAAACCACCTGTGTAGCAGTGGCAAACCTGCCTGCCAGAATGCGGGTCCCCCAACTGTTAAGGTGCAATCCGTCCCTTTTGTACAGTTCCCCCTTACTTTAAAACAGATCCCAATGGTCTAAGAATCTAAATCCCCGCCCCCTGCACCATGCACCAGTTCCTCAGCCACATATTCAGGTCCTGTATCTCCCTGTTCCTCCTCTCGCCAGCACGAGGAACTGGAAGCAAACCGGAGATAACCACCCTGGAGGTCCTGCTTTTCAGCCCCTTTCCGAGCTCTCTAAAGTCACGCTGCAGAATATACATCCCCTTCTTTCCGACATCGTTTTGCCAACATGCACTACCACTTCTGGCTGTTCACCTTCTCCCTTGAGGATTTTCTGCACTCTGTCTGTGACATCCTGGATCGTGACACCAGGGAGGCAGCACACCATCCTCGAATCCCGGCTGATGCCGCAGAAACCCCTGTTCGTACCTCTTACAATGGAGTCTCCAACTACCACGGTGTTGCCTGACATTGGCTTCTTTGGTTTTGGCTCATATTTCTCATATTCATTAACTCACAATTATTCTTTTTTTTTAAAGCTATTTCCAAATGTTTGGAGCCTGTATCTGGTCAGTTGAATAATCAGATTGCGACCAAACTTGCAGCAATTGAAGGAGTATTAAAAGAAAATGTAACAAAAATGGTAAAATCTAAGGTAAGAATTTTAAACATCTAAGCGGTAAAATGTTCTCAATATCTGACAGCCTTATAAAATGACAGATATTAAATAATTAAGCTGGATTGTTTTTAAACATAATCTATTCCTGCAATTTTATATATTTTGCATCCAAGTCATTTTCCGTGTTGTGTCTATTACATTTGCTTCACTTTTTATTGGGATTTTGTTTCCAATGTTCAGTTGCCTCCTCTAATTAGGCTGTCTAGATCATTAACTTTTCCATGCTTGTTGTCAATGTTACCCAGTATTAGGGCTCGTCTTACAATGCACACACCAATTGTGTTGTTTCCCCTCTGGAAACTACTTGCTATGCGATGATTCATCTTTACTGCAGCAACTGATTCACTGTGAGCATCTGGCCTGCCTCTGAGTGGTCAGAGCTCTTCAATGAAAACAGATAGGTTCAAACCTTCAGTCAGTATAGGATTAGGATGAGAAGGGGCTAAGTATTGGAGTAACTCATTGGGTCAGACAGCATTTCTTGGGGACATTTTGGATTGTGACCCTTCTTCAGGTCTGAAGAAGGGCTCCTACTCGAAACATCAACTATCTATGTTCTCCAGAGATGCCGCTGACCCACTGAGTAACTCCAGCCCTTTGTCTACTTTTGTAAGCAAATGCCCGCAGTTCCTTGTTTCTAGGATTTGAATGGTTGCCCTTCAGAAGCTACATTCCTATGTTCAACTACATGAACTGTTTGTTTTTTCCTACCTAGTTCATGCCACATTTGTGGTGTTGAGTCCATCTTCATTGGCAGCAGCTTTTCTGGTTTTGCAACTCCAGCTATACTAGTTGCAACAATATTTTAGATTACCATTTCTGCACATGAACGGAATTATAAAACACAAACAAACTAATCCATGGAGTTTGATGCTTATATTGTATGTTGAGACGTTCCTAAGGGACTTAGTTAAAAGTTGTATGGGTCCAAACCATTTTTTGGGGCCAATGTTTCCCTTTTATTTTTATCTTTTAAACTGGTTTTAAAGTCCAAATTGTTTCAATGTTATGTTACTTATGTTGGCACATTCGAAAGACGTGCAGGTTTGTAGGTTAATTAGCTTCTGTAAATTTTCCCTAGTGTGTAGGATAGAACTGGTGAATGGGATGATTGTTGGTCGGCACAGACTCGCTGGGCTGATGGGCCCGTTTCCACGCTGTATCTCTAAACTAAATTAAAGGTCATCCATGCAAAATTATTGATGTAAGAAGTTATGCCAGTGGTAGACCTTCACTTTAATTATCTGAATGAAGTTCACATTACATCTATTCCTTTTTTGTTTAAGTCCTTAATGTATAATATCATTATGAATGTGAGCTGGAACTTAGCCAATGGTTCTCACGTTTATGGTTGGGGGAAGGAGGAGAGAGGTAGTGGGACATGTATAGTTGTGCTGATGCCTAGAGTGACTTGGTTAAGTTAATGTTACGTCAGAGGTGACTTCCGTCAATGGAAGAATGAATTGTATGATTGAACACCCATATTTTCATGTGTTGAAACAATATACTGGAGCCCATCCATACGGCTTTAAAAAGCTGCCTACACATTACCACATTTTCCTTATTTCAAATTTTACTTGGATTTTTGATTTCCCCGTTTGAAAGGGAAGACCTCTTTGGTTAACTGTTTCCTTTTCTGACTTGTGCTTGCAGAACACTACAGAGAGCATTGGAAGAGCTGCAGCTGATGCCTTGCAAGGCCCAATACAAACTACTTACAGGGAAGCATTCCAGAGCATAGTTGTACCAGTGTTTGAAAAAGCATGCCAGTCAATGTTCCAGCAAATAAACGACAGCTTCAAACAGGGAACTCAAGAATGTAGGTGATACTTTATTCCTTAATAGTCTTTATATTCACAATGTCAAAACTTAACATATTTAAGAAAAACCTCTGATGCTTTTCACTCTGATAATTAATTTTCTTTACATTTCACAGTAGAAATAAATGGTTGAATGGAATTGGAACAGTTCAGAGCATGAAGGCTTGGATTCAATTGGTAGTCCGGGTGGAATTAGCTGATTGGTGTAGTGCTAGTGACTGGGAAGGTTGACAGTTTCTGCAGTGGGGCAACTTGTGGATCAGGGAAGAGTTTCCGACTCGGGTAACTAGATCAAAGTTTTTTTTATGTACTGAGGTGCACTGAACTGCATGCTATCCATACAGATCAGATATAGCATACTATCACTTCAAACTCAAGTACAATAGATGGAGCAAAGGAGAAGTTACAGAGTACACAATGTTGTTCTCAATGTCCTCAATGGGGTAGCGGTGAATCGAACAGCACCCTAGCTTATAGAACAACCTTTCAAAAGCTGATAACGGAGGAAAAGAAGCTGTTCCCAAGTCTGGTGGTGCATGATTTCAACCTTCTGGACCTCTGCTGGATGGGAGCAGGAAGAAGGAATATCCGGGGTGGGACAAGTCATTGATTATGCTAGCTGTTTTTCTGAAGCATTGTGAAGCATAGAATGATTCAGTGGTGGGATTTGTGTGATGGACTGAGTTACATCCATAATTCTCTGCAAATGTCTTGCAGTCTTAGGCAGAGCTGTTCCCAAACCAAGCTTTAATGCAGATTTCAGTCTACTATCTGTGGAAATTTGTAAGAGTTACTGAAGCCATGCCGAATTGGCTCTGTCTCCGTAGGAAGTAGAGGCATTGGTGTGCCACCTTATCTGTTAAATCAATGTGGTTTGTCCAAGACAGATCATTGGTAATATTATGGCCAGTGCAATTATGGTGGTGAATTCAGAGCTGTATATAGTAGGAATCCTTGTCGTGTACGGTGTAGAAATCCTTCATGAATGTGGATGTCAGAGCCAATGGACAGAAATCATTAAAGCTCGCTACCTTACTTTTCTTTGGGACTGTGACTTCAGTGGTCTTTTCGATGCAGGTGGAGAGTAGTGAGAGGCTGTAGACGATGTGAATACCTTTCCCAGCTGATCCATCTGCACAGGCCCTGAGGATGCAGCCAGGGACTCCATCTAACCAGTTGAAGGATTGTCGCAGTCTGATGGGTGGAGAAGAGGTGACAGAGGAGCTCTTCCCTGTAGTCAGCCTACAGGGAGGAGGTCCAGCACCTGACAACCTGGTGTGCCAACAATAACCTCGTCCTCAACTCCCAGAAGACGAAGGAAATCATTGTTGACATTAGAAAGAACGGAGGGGGCAGACACACCCCCATCCATATAAACGGGACTGAGGTGGAGCGGGTCTCCAACTTCAAATTCCTCAGGGTACACATCTCGGAGGATCTGTCCTGGTCCCTCAACACCTCCAAGCTGATCAAAAAGGCGCAGCAGCGCCTTTACTTCCTGAGGAGGCTCAAAAAAGCCCACCTGTCCCCCCAGATCCTGACCAACTTTTACCGCTGTACCATCAAAAGCATCCTGACCATCTGCTTTACGGTATGGCACAGCAGTTGCACCGTAGCAGATAGGAAGGCACTACAACGGGTGGTGAAAACAGCTCAGTACATCATCGGTGCCCCGCTCCCTGCCATGGATGCCCTCCACTGAAAACGGTGTCTGAGACGGGCCGGGAAGATCATCAAAGATCCCTCCCACCCTAACCATGGACTGTTCGCCCTCCTCCCATCAGGGAGGAGGTACAGGAGCCTCGGGTCCCGCACTAGTAGGATGAGGAACAGCTTCTATAACAACACCATCACACTGCTGAACTCGGAGTCCCGCCGATAGATTTCTCCAGTCTCTCCGTCCACATTGTCTGCATTCTGTATCTATTTATATATTGCTATTACTACCAACTGATGCTAAACTGCATTTTGTTGTACCCACACTTGTATCTGTGCAATGACATTAAAGTTGAATTGAATTGAATTGGATGGACAGGGGAGGGAGGCAGGGGTTCATAACAATGAAATGAATATGGTGGTGGATGAGAGATGGTCAGGAAGGAGAAATGTTTTTAACAGAATGCTTAGGAATTGTCCACAATGGAAGGTCTGAAGGTGAAAAATGGTGGCTTATGATGGCACAAATGAGTCAGTGTAGGGTATGTTTGGGAACGCTATTTGATTGATTCAGCATTATACTAGCTTCTCTGCCCTGGTGACAATCACTATCTGAACAATAAAATTATTTTGGAAGCCTCATTGAGAGCAAGTATTCAAAGCAAATTGTGAACTTTGTGATATTGTTAAATTACATCAACAATGTAATTTTCAGTTGACATATTAATCTAGGAAATTTACACTTTTAAAAAAATTTGCATTTCACCCACATAGATATTCAGCAACTTGAGATACAACTTCAATCAAAGAAGGCCCAAGAGCAAGAGAGTAGAGATCCATTGATCACTCAGCTACAGCAAATGATTGACCATTTCCAGAATGCCACAGATCATCTTGCTGCTACCATCACAAATGGTATGCGTTCCGAAATGCAACATCAGCTTCACATCATTGTTGGCAAGTGAGTAGCAAAAGGCCAGTTATGTACCTTGCTTTTTTTTAGAATTTGTTAAAATGTAGATGCTAGGAATGTGCTGTTACGATGTCACCAGCAGCAAGGCTTAAATCCAAGCAAGATGTAAGTGATCCTCTATTATAATATAATTACAATGAAATGTACCATCCAAATTACTGATGGTACTGTGTAGAAAATAATTTTGTGCTATTGTGGGGAATGTTTTGTGGTTGCTTAAATGGTATTTCAGTACAAAGTAAGGGGAATTTTCACAGTACAAATGGCTTTGGAAAGCCCAACTAAAGATTGTTTGATACAATCCAGTGGCTAGATTTACACTGAAAGTTACAATATACCTTGATGAGAGGGCCTGTAAATTTATTTTTCAACTTGGAGAAAGTTCCACAACCATTTTTGTAACGTTAGATCTTCGACAATTCAGGTGTTAAAATTCTCACAGCTGAATTTACAACTCGGAAAGGGGGGATTTGGCCCAGTAAGATTTTGTTGGTCCAGTTTCGCCTACCAGCCTTTTAGACACTTCATGGAAGTAGGCGTTTAGCCGACTGACCATTTGCACTAGTTTTGCATCCACTTCTTACACACTAGTGCCAAATTACAGAGGCCAATTGACCAACAAACCTGTTTGTATTTGGGATATGGGTGGGAACCAGAGCACTCGGAGGAAACCCACCTGGTCACAGGGATAACAGGTAAACTCCACACAGACAGCACCCAAACTCTGAATTAAACTTGCGTCTCTGGCACTGTGAGGCAGCGGCTGTACCAGCTGTGCTATCCGGCCGCTCTAGATCAAAGCCAAACAGTGGTGTAGAGACGTGAGACTAATGCTGGAACATTGAGCAAAACACAAAGTGCTGGAGGAATGCAGCAGGTCAGGAAACATCTGGTGTTGGGTTACAGGGAGAAGGCAGGAGAATGGGGTTGAGAGGGAAAGATAGATCAGTCATGATTAAATCGCAGAGTAGACTTGATGGGCCGAATGGCCTAATTCAGCTCCTATAATTTGTGAACCCGCTGAGTTCCTCCTGCAATTAGTGTAAATTGGTATGGATCTAAACAAGATAAAACATATTAAAATCATCAACGTTAATTGAATAAGTGCATATTCATACCATCTATCTATACATACATAACTAAGTCTCATCTTGTTCCCGAAATACAGCTAAAACGGTACACGATAGCGCAACAATTTTAGGGGCGCCTAACTCGCCATTTGTCTATGGTGCAGTATCAAGTTTTATTATATTTTAAAAAGTAATTCACTTTGTAAATTTTAATGAACTGCATACTGTGAATGGGACAAGTTTCAACGTGGCAGTCACGCCTGCGCAATGTGCTCCCACTCGCAGGGCCCGTCAGCCATGCCTGCACGGTTGGGGGAGGGTTGCCGGGCTCTGCGCCGCTTTCAGATCGCCATTTTGATCTAATACTTCCGTGTGTACTTGACTGGCGTCATAACGGGGACCCAACGGGTCCACGGGTCGTGTAGTGTATTTTAAATTTAAATTGCATGTGCCATGACATGTTTGACAGCATCACAATGAGATTCTAGTCTTTTAATTTAGATGTACGCAGGTGGTGGCCTTCTTTTCTCTGCCTGTTAGGCAGCCTATTTCTTCAATGAGTCGCCCCCTGTAGCATTTTAAGATCTTCCGGATAAAAGCCCCCGTGGGAGAAGAACTCGAGTGCAACCACTACAGTTGAATGTGTGTATAGTGTAATTTTAAAAGCAATATTTGTAGTTATGTACTGATTTTTTTGGTATTATTCTGTACATAATATTAAGGCAGGTTGAAAAGCACAACATAAAAGTTAGAATGTATTAGCTACAGATTATAAGGTGTTTTTTTCTGTTTTGTCATAATTGAAGTGTACAATTCTGCATTACAAATATTATATAAGGGCAGTTTATCAAATGTATCCGCAGCTTTTTTCCAAATGTACAGCTTAATAAAAAAGGCTTCATGGCGTTAATGATGATTTCTAACAGTTTGCAGGAATCCATTCTAACTCAAGTGCAGAGAATTGTGAAAGGGGAAGTTGGCCTAGCAATGAAGGAACAACAGGTTGTTGTTGCTTCCAGCATCATGCAGGCCATGCGATCAGCGGCTGGTACCCCAATTCCATCAACGCATGTGGATTTCCAGTCCCAGCAGGCACACATTTTGCAGCTGTTGCAACAGGGCCAACTTAACCAAGCCTTTCAACAGGTATGTATGCTGGAGATTAAAGGAATTTATTGCCATGATGTGAAAAATATATTTATCTTTAGGTTAGAGAAACAGTGTGCAAACAAGCCCACATCTGTGGATGACGCAAAGCTGGGTGGCAGTGTGAGCTGCGAGGGGGATGCTTTAAGTCTGTAGGGCAACATGGATAGATTGGGTGAGTGGGCAGATGCAGTATAATGTGGATAAATGTGAGGTTGTCCACTGGTGGCAAGAACAAGAAGGCAGATTATTATCTGAATGGTGTCAGATTAGGAAAAGGGGACGTGCAACGAGACCTGGGTGTGCTTGTACATCAGTCACTGAAAGTAAGCATGCAGGTACAGCAGGCAGTGAAGAAAGCAAATGGCATGTTGGCCTTCATAGCGAGAGGATTTTAGTATAGGAGCAAGGAGGTCGTACTGTAGTTGCACAGGGCTCTGGTGACACCACGCCTGAAATATTGTGTGCAGCTTTGGGTCTCCTAATTAGAGGAAGGACAGTCGTGCTATTGAGGGAGTGCAGCGTAGGTTCACCAAGTAAATTCCCGGGATGGCAGGACTGACATATGATGAACGAATGGATCGACTGGGCTTATATTCACTGGAAATTAGAAGGATGAGAGGGAATATTATAGAAATGTGCAATTCTTAAGGGATTGGACAGGCAAGATGCAGGAAAATTGTTCCAGATCTTGGGGGAGTCCAGAACCAGGGGTCACAGTTTAAGAATAAGGGGAAGGCCATTTAGGATTGAGATGAGGAAAAACCTTTTCACCTAGAGAGTTGTGAATCTGTGCAATTCTCTGCCACAGAAGGCAGTGGAGGTCAATTCAATGGATGTATTCGAGAGAGAGTCAGATATAGCTCTTAGGGAAAACGGAATCAAGGAATATGGGGAGAAAGCAGGAACGGGGTACTGATTTTGGATGATCAGCTATGATCATATTGAAGGGCCGAATGGCCTATTCCTGCACCTGTTTTCTATGTTTCTATGAGTCCCGTACACTGGTAAAGGCGAATGCAATGCTAGCATTTGTTTCAAGAGGGCTAGAATACAAAACAGGGATGTCATGCTGAGGCTTTATAAGGCACTGGACTGACTGCATTTAGAATATTGTGAGCCGTTTTGGGCCCCATACCTGAGGGAGGATGTGCTGGCTTTGGAGAGAATCCATTGGAGGTTTATTAGAATGATCCCAGGAATGATTTGGTTAACAGATGATAAGCGTTTGAAGGCACTAGGCCTGTACTCGCTGGAGTTTAGAAGGATGAAGAGGACCTCATTGAAACTTACCAAATAGTGAAAGGCCTGGATAGAGTGAATGTGGGGAGGATGTTTCCATTAGTGGGAGAGTCTAGGACCAGAGGCCGTAGCCTCAGAATAAAAGGATGTACCGTTAGAAAGGAGATGAGAAGGGATTTCTTTAGTTAGTGGTTGGTGTATCTGTGTAATTCATTGTCACAGACGGCTGTGGAGGCCAAGTCAATGGATATTTTAAGGCGGAGATTGACAGATTCTTAAGTAGTAAGGGTGTCAAAGATTGTAGGAGATGGCAGGGGAATGGGATTGAGGGAAAGATAGATCAGCCATGATTCAATCGCAGAGTAGACTTGATGAGCCGAATTCTGCTCCTATGAACTTATGAAATGCAAGTGTTCCAATCTGGTAAATTGTTTCCTTTGAAATATCACAGCATTGCAGTGTTTTGAGGTTATTCAGTTGTGAGTTTACATGGTTATAAATTGCCCAAAGGTAATATTGAGGCAATCAAAAAATCTCAACATTAAATTGTTTTCAGATGGAGCAAATGCAAAGATTATATTATTGGGTTCTGCCTACTGAAGGCAGATTAATTAAAACTGAATTACTGCAACTACAGTTTACTGATATGATTGCTTGGCAATAACTGGCTTTACTACTAAATTAGCAAACCAGATATTATTTTCTATAAATTCAGCATTCTCATCGGACCAAAAATTAAGCATCAAGCATTTCTCAAACAGTTTAATGTCCCCACAAATGAGGGTGAAGTTGCAAGCAAGGGTGAAAAATATTATTTTTATTGGATGCTGTTTTTATTAGTCACAGTACCCTCCATAATGTTTGGGACAAAGACCCATCATTTATTTATTTGCCTCTGTCCTCCACAATTTCAGATTTGTAATAGAAAAAAATCACGTGGTTAAAGTGCACATTGTCAGATTTTATTTAAGATTTTTTTTGAATACATTTTGGTTTCACCATGTGGAAATTACAACTGTGTTTATACATAGACCCCCCCCCCAATTTCAGGGCACCATAATGTTTGGGACACATGGCTTCACAGGTGTTTGTAATTGCTCAGGTGTGTTCAAATGCCTCCTTAATGCAGGTATAAGTGAGCTCTCAGCACCTAGTCTTTCCTCCAGTCTTTCCATCACCTTTAGAAAATGTTAATGCTGTTTATCAACATGAGGACCAAAGTTGTGTCAATGAAAGTCAAAGAAGCCAGTATGAGACTGGGAAACAAGAATAAAACTGTTAGAGACATCAGCCTGACTTTAGGCTTACCAAAATCAACTGTTTGAAACATCAATAAGAAGAAAGAGATCACTGGTGAGCTTACTAATTACAAAGGGACTGTCGGGCCAAGGAAGACCTCCACAGCTGATGACAGAAGAATTCTCTCTATAATAAAGGACAATCCCCAAACATCTGTCCAGCAGATCAGAAACACTCTTCAGGAGTCGGGTGAGGATTCATCAATGACCACTGTCCGCAGAAGACTTCATGAACAAAAATACAGAGGCTACACTGCAAGGTGCAAACCACCGGTTAGCTGCAAAAATAGGATGGCCAGATTACAGTTTGCCAAGAAGTACTTAAAAGAGCAACCACAGTTCTGGAAAAAAGGTCTTGTGGACAGATGAGACGAAGATTAACTTATATTAGAGTGATGGCAAGAACAAACTATGGAGGAGAGAAGCAACTGCCCAAGATCCAAAGTATACCACCTCATTTGTGAAACACAGTGGTGGGGGTGTTATGGCCTGGGCATGTATGGCTGCTGAAGGTACTGACTCACTTATCTTTGTTGATGATACAACTGCTGATGGTAGTAGCATAATAAATTCTGAAGTGTATGGACACAGCCTATCTGCTTAAGTTCAAACAAATGCCTCAAAACACATTGGCCGGCAGTTCATTATACAGCAAGACAATGACCTCAAACATGCTGCTAAAGCAAGAAAGGAATTTTTCAAAGCTAAAAAATGGTCAATTCTTGAGTGGCCAAGTCAATCACCCGATCTGAACCCAATTGAGCATGTCTTTTATATGCTGAAGAGAAAACTGAAGGGGACTAGCCCCCAAACAAGCATAAGCTAAAGATGGCTGCGATACAGGCCTGGCGGAGCATCACCAGAGAAGACACCCAGCAACTGGTGATATCCATGAATCACAGACTTCAAGTAGTCATTGCATGCAAAGGATATGCAACAACCTAAAAACCTGTGCGGACCAACTGGCTGTAGCTTTTACGGACATTTTCAACCTCTCACCTCTGAGGCTCCCACCTGCTTTCAATCATACCAATGCCCAAGAAGAACAAGGTGACGTGCCACAATGACTATCAACCAGTGGCGCAAATCAACTCCTACCTCGACAAAAACCTGGACCCACTGCAGTTCGCTTACCGCCACAACAGATCAACGGTGGATGCGATCTCGCTGGCTCTCCACTCCGCTCTGGACCACTTGGACATCAAAAACTCATATGTCTGGCTGTTATTCATTGATTAAAACTCGGCATTTAATACAATCATCCCCTCCAAGCTGGTTACCAAACTCACAGAACTGGGTCTCTGCGCATCCCTCTGCAATTGGATCCTCGACTTCCTCATTCACAGACCACAGTCTATTCGTATTGGTGGAAATGTGTCAGCCTCGATAACAATCAGCTCGGGAGCACCTCAAGGCTGTGTGCTCAGCTCCCTGCTGTACTCACTCTATACTCATGACTGCGTAGCCGGTCATAGTGCGAACTCCATCATCAAGTTCGCTGATGACACCACTGTTGTGGGGCGTATCACTGATGGGGATGAGTCAGAGTACAGAAGAGAGATCGAGCAACTGTCCATATGGTGCCAGCACAATAACCCTCAATACCAGCAAAACCAAGGAACTGATTGTGGACTTTGGAAGGAGTAGGATGGGGACCCACAGTCCCGTTTATATCAACGGGTCGATAGTTGAAAGGGGCAAACGCTTCAAATTCCTGGGCGTGCACATATCTGAAGATCTTTCCTGGTCTGAGAACACTGATGCAATTATTAAGAAAGCACATCAGCGCCTCTACTTCCTGAAAAGATTACGGAGAGTCGGTTTGTCAAGGAGGACTCTCTCTGTCTAGCTTCTACAGGTGCACAGTAGAGAGCATGCTGATTGGTTGCATCATGGCTTGGTTGAGCGCCCTGGAGCGGAAAAGACTACAAAAAGTAGTAAACACTGCCCAGTCCATCATCGGCTCTGACCTCCCTACCATCGAGGGGATCTATCGCAGTCGCTGCTTCAAAAGGGCTGGCGGTTTCATGAAGAACCCACACCATCCTGGCCACACACTCATCTCCCCGCTACCTTCAGGTAGCAGGTACAGGAGCCTGAAGACTGCAACGACCAGGTTCAGGAATAGCTACTTCCCCACAGCCATCAGGTTATTAAACTTGGGTCGGACAAACCTCTGAACATTAATAGCCCATTATCTGTTTATTTGCACTTTATCAGTTTATTTGTTCATGTGTGTATATATTTATATAATGGTATATGGACACACTGATCTGTTCTGTAGTCTGAAGAAGGGTTTCGGCCCGAAACGTTGCCTATTTCCTTCGCTCCATAGATGCTGCTGCATCCGCTGAGTTTCTCCAGCACTTTTGTCTACCTTCGATTTTCCAGCATCTGCAGTTCCTTCTTAAACACTGCAGTCATGCCTACTATGTTCGGTTGTGCTGAAGGAAAGCAAGAATTTCATTGTCCTATCAGGGACACATGACAATAAACTCTCTTGAATCTTGAAATATTAAACAAGACTACTTTCATTTACATGACATTGCTGTGTCCCAAACATTATGGTGCCCTGAAATGGGGGGACTATGTATAAACACTGCTGTAATTTCTACATGGTGAAACCAAAATGTATAAAGATGGCCTTTATTAAAATCTGACAATGTGCACTTTAACCACATGTGATTTTTTTTTTTATCCTATTACAAATCACAAATTGTGGAGTACAGAGGCAAATAAATAAATGATGGGTCTTTGTCCCAAACATTATGGAGGGCACCGTATTAGTGCAACATTGCACTCTGCCATATAATAACATCCCAAAGATGGGAATGTGCATTGACTTGAGGACCAAAAGCAGAATACATTCTGCTGATTTACAATTTTCCTAACTTTTCCACAGCTGCCTCTGGTTTACTTTGTGACCGGAGTCTGTTCTGATTTGGTCCAATCCCATTCCTCTTTAGTTTAGAGGTACAGGGTGTAAACGGGCTCTTTGGCAAACCTGCGATCCCCATTCGCTAACATTACCCTACGCACACTAGGGACAATTTACCAAGCCAATTAGCCTACAAACCTGTACGTCTTGGAATGTGGGAGGAAACCAGAGCACCCGATATCAGGATCAAACCGGGGTCTCTGGCGCTGTAAGTCAGCAACACTACCGCTGCGCCGCTCCATAGGGTCGGCAGTTTTCCAAACCTCTGGTTCTGATGAAAGGTCTTGACCCGAAATGTCATCCATTCCTTTTCTCCAGAAATGTTGCCTGACCCACTGAGTTATTCCAGCAACATTTTTCTATCTTCGGTGTAGATATGTCACCCATTCCTTATCTCCAGAGATGCTGCCTGATCTGCTGAGTAAAAATGCAATATTTGTGCAGAAAACATTAACTTATGTTTGTGCAATAATCTGAACTATTAGCCATCTTCATTAACTCTTTATTTTCTGTCACTCAGGCCTTGACTGCAGCCGATCTCAACCTGGTACTCTATGTCTGTGAAACTGTGGATTCGCACCTGGTTTTCGGTCAGCATCCTTGTCCCCTAACTCAACCGGTTTTGCTTTCACTAATTCAACAGCTCTCCACTGATCTCAACTCTCGCACAGAATTAAAACTCAGGTAAGGTGCAAAGGAAAAAAAAGAATAAGGAAAAATCCCGAGTCCTGGAGAGCTGAAATAATCAAAGAATGTGTTAGAAGGAACTGCAGATGCTGGTTTACACCAAAGATAGCCACACAAGGCTGAAGTAACTCAGCAGGTCAGGCAGCATCTTTGGGGAAAAGGAAAGGTGACATTTCGGGTCGAGACCCTTCTTCAGACTGAGTCGGGGAGAGGGAAATGAGAGAACTGGAAGGTACATAGAACAAATAAATGAAAAATATTGCCTGACCCACTGAGTTACTCTGGCTTTTTGTGTCTATCTTAAGAATGAGTAACCTGTTAGTTAACACTGAAATAAAATAAGTTTAAACAATGACTTTTCGTAGACTATATTTTGTGCTTCGAAGAAGGCATCTTGTATAGTGATAACCAACCCCAGGATTTGTATAACCAATCTACATTAGCCTTCCAGTACAATACCATCTTTCACATGAGGTATTAAATCAACGTGCATATAGTTCCATTTTCAGAGCGATAGTCTTTCAGAATAAATTAATGCCAACAATCACTTTTTCTACACTCTTACAGTTTGAAAGGCAGTTTATAAATAAATACAAGTTCATTGTTTGTATAAAAAACACACAAAGTGCTGGAGTAAGTCAGCGGGTCAGGCAGTATCTCTGGAGAACAAGTATAGAGGATTATCTAGGGATGCTGCCTGATCAACAGGGTCACTCCAGTATTTTTTGTCCTTTTTTGTAACCTAGCATCAGCAGTTCCATGTGTCTTCATTGTCTCTATATTTTCCATCAATTGCTGATTTGGTTTACTGACTTTTTCATTACAAAAAGTCATATTAATATTAGGTATTGACCATTCTGAGAAGGATGGGCACAGTGGATGTGGTGATGTTTCCCCTGAGGGGTGAGAAGGGTTCAGAATGAGGGATCACAGTCAGGTATGGGGTAAATCATTTTGCACTGAGATTAAGAAAAATGGAGAGAAATTAGATTAAGGTACTCTATTCCCTGGAGTGCATGAGGATGAGGGGTGATCTTATAGAGGTGTATAAAATTATGAGAGGAATAGATTGGTTAGATGCACAGAATCTCTTGCCCAGAGTAGGGGAATTGAGAACAAGACGGCATAGGTTTAAGGTGAAGGGGGAAAGATTTTAGGAATCTTGAGTAGACAAAAAAATGCTGGAGAAACTCAGCGGGTGACGCAGCATCTATGGAGAAAAGGAGACGATTCGGGTCAAGACCCTTCTTCAGACTGATGTCGGGGAGGGGGGGGGACTTTTTCACACAATGGGAGGTAGGTGTATGGAACAAGCCACCAGAGGAGGTCATTGAGGCAGGAAACTATCGCAACATTTAAGAAACAATTAGACAGGTGCATGGATAGGACGGGTTTAGAGGGATATGGGGCAAACGCAGGCATATGAGATTAGTGTAGATGAGACATGGTGGTCGGTGTGAGCAAGTTGGGCCGAAGGGCCTGTTTCCATGCTGTATGACTATGATTAAATCTATAGAATTCTGTGGCATGGAAGGTGATGGTTTTATTTCAGGGGGTATGGGGAGAAAACAGGAATGTGATATTAAGATAGAAAGTCACTTATGATGGTATTGAATGGCAAAACAGGCTTGGGTGGCAAAAAAGCCGCCTATGCAATAATGAATCTCTACTTTCATTTCAGTTATCTGGAAGATGCAGTCATGAATCTGGATCACACAGACCCTGTTGCTCGAGATCACATGGGTTCTGTATTAAATCAAGTGAGACAGAAACTCTATCAGTTCAAGCAGGCAGACCCCCTTAATAATGTGAGCAAAAGAGCTCGAAGACTTATGATGATGCTTCAGGGACTGGTGACACCACTAAGTTAAATTGGACTCTGGCTAATTGTGCTTCCTCCATCTGTAAAGATTGTGTTATAACTATACAATTTTCATCTGTATGTTACTAATTAATATAACTTTTTTTTTTAATATAAAGAAGCAGATTGTAGGGTTGGGTCTCCCTAATCTGTGGTAATAAATTTGGTTTGGAGCCACAGGTCAGTCCGCCTAATGCATTAGCTCCTCCGTGTTTTATTTTTTGACCAAGCCTGAATTTGGATCGCCTGTTTTATATTTTACTCAGTTTAAGAACCAAATGTATATATAAACATCCTCTGTTCCTACTCCATAGTTACATTTGTGAAACAGCAAAGGCTAAATAATCAACACCAGGCATAATCTGCATGTCAGCGTAAGCGCATCGAACACAAATAATAATTGAAGATCAGGCTTCCCTTCTGCCAAATTCCTTCAGCATTAAACAGCATCTCACTTTGAAATCCTGACCTCTGGCAATGAGTTAAAACGACTGTCATAAGTTGAATGTGCATCCAAAATATATTTTCAGAATCTTTCTAATTAGTGTTGGTCTGTTACTACTTGAAATTTTACCCGAGTAGTTTGTTTCCATCATGTTAGTTTAAAAAGAAAAAAAGACAATGGACAAGTTTGTGTTTATTGATGATGTTTTTCAGCATTTGCGATTTTGTTGTTATTTTACATTGCTTCCTTTTTATCTTCCATATGGAAATTCCTTGTTTTGGATAATGTTTTAAAAATGTTCACAATAAAATGACTTTTTGGAAATTATCTGGATTGGTTTATCCTTAAATCATTAGCACTGATTTATATTTTTTAACATTGCAAAATGTTGCATATTTGTTTTACTGAACAATTTGTCAGGGTAAACTGCTATCTTTTGTATGACTCTTTGTAACTTTTTGGTTGTGTTTTTATGATACTTCAGAAAATGTTATAACTTTGGGGAAACTTCTGTGGTTACTATTTTAGAACCGTGATATTGAAAATAAATACAAATTTCAAACAAACTGTTGGATATATATGTATGTTGAAAAATGTGTAAAATCTCTGGATTATAGTTATTTGAAATGTCACTTAATAATCACATATTCTGATTAACATGTCCTTTTGCAGAGTTACATCCAAATCTGTGCATAGTACTGAATAGTTGGTTTATTTCAGCTCTCAAGAGACTAAACGAAGATTTAAATTGAAAACAAATAATACAGTACTGAAGGAAATCACAACTGCATTTAGTTGCTACAAAAATGAGCTCCAAGAATTTTGCTAAATAATTGATATTTGCTGACAAACGTTTAATATCTCTGAAGATGTCCACAAGATCCACTCGATTAGTCAATAGGTGCAGCGGTAGGCCATTTGGCCCCTCCAAGCCTGCACCGCCATTCAATGTGCTCGTGGCTGATCATCCACAAGACAGTTACCCCGTTCCTGCCTTCTCCCCATATCCCCTGATTCCGCTATCTTTAAGAGCTTAATTGCCAATATTTGTACAGTTAGTGTGCTGGTGATAATTCCCCTTCTCCCATTTTATGAAGATAGGAAGTCCATTGAGTTGCAATTTCAGGTTATATACATCTTATAAATCCTTATTTTAAATTGCAGTGGTGGACTTCAAATCTTGGCGAACATATAATTCAAGGAATTAAAAAGAAAACATATTTAGTATAATTTTCTAGAGTGCTACATGTTATATTTAAGGTTTACTAGACCAAGGGGGGCCTATTGGGTCCCGTCCCCTCAACGCAGGGGAGAGGGGGAGAGATAAACATACTGGAACAGTAACATTTGATAAACTGTGGGTGGCGTAGCGGTAGAGTTATTGCCTTTTACAGTGCCAGAGACCCGTTTGATTCTGACTATGGGTGCTGTCTGTACAGTTTGTATGTTCTCCCCGTGACCACGTGGGTTTTTTCTGGGTGCTCCAGTTTCCTCCCACACTCCAAAGACACAGGTTTGTAAGTTATTTGGCTTTGGTAAAATTGTCCCTAAAGTGTAGGATAGTGTTAGTATTCGGGGTGATCGCTGGTCAATGCGGACTCGATGGGCCAAAGGGCCTGTTTCCGCACTGTTTCTCTAAATTCTAAAGTAAATCGCACTGAATCCATCTGTACTTGTAGACACAGCGCACTGCACATTAGTCTGAAGATAGCTTCTGACCGGAGACATGTGCCTATCCATGTCACCTAGAGATGCTGCATGATCTGCCGAGTTAGTCCAGTCAGTCCTTTGTGCCTCTGTGTACTCGTCCATTTTATGACTAAGTAAACCACAACCTGAAGGTTTTCTTAAATTAAAGAAATATCCAGATGAGAGAGATTGCGTAAGCCACTTTGAGAGTATAGAGATGGGAAGATATGCTGAAACAAGTGACTCAAAGCCATGGTTTAGGAGGAAGAAAATGATCCGCTGAGAGTGGCAAAGCAACAATACGATGTGATTTAGTTTTTTCTAGGAAGATAATGTCAAAATGATCAAAAGGAGGCATCAGCTGGCCTCCAGAGAATTGCTACAGTATTTCACTTCTCTCGTTTACATATTTTGACTGATCAAAAGAAATTGTAGCACAGAGCCATTTGTGACCAAATGCCAGATGGTGTTCTGCAGTAGACTGGCCAAGCTAACCAGTGCTGTTGTATAGCAGCTTGTTCCAAACGCACTTTGTCCCTTGATTAGCTTCTTCATATCAAGTTAGAGAGCCTGCAATGCCTGTTGGGGAAAGTTACATTTTTGGCTTGTGGGTATATTTAGTCTGGAGATACAGCAGGCCCTTCAGCCCACAGAGTCTGCGACATCCCTGCACACTTAACATTATCCTACACACTAGGGACAATTTACATTTATTCCAAAGCCAATTAGCCTACAAACCTGTCCATATTTGGAGTGTGGTGAGGCCACATTTAGAGTTTTGTGTTCAATTCTGGGGATTGTTATAGGAAACATAGAAATTAGGTGCAGGAGTAGGCCATTCAGCCCTTCGAGCCTGCACCGCCATTCAATATGATCATGGCTGATCATCCAACTCAGTATCCCGTACCTGCTTTCTCTCCATACCCTCTGATCCCCTTAGCCACAAGGGCCACATCCAACTCACTCTTAAATATAGCCAATGAACTGGCCTCAACTACCCTCTGTGGCAGAGAGTTCCAGAGACTCACCACTCTCTGTGTGAAAAAAGTCTTTCTCATCTCGGTCTTAAAGGATTTCCCCCTTATCCTTAAGCTGTGACCCCTTGTCCTGGACTTCCCCAACAGGAAAGATGTCAAGCTGGAAGGGTACAGAGAAGATTTGCAAGGATGTTGCCAGGACTAGAGAGTCTGAGCTATAGGCGGACTGTTGAGTAGGCTGGGACTCTTCTTTGGAGCACAGGAGGATGAGGGGTGATCTTATAGAGGTGTATACAATCATGAGATGAATAGATTAGGTAGATGCAGAGTCTCTTGCCCAGAGCAGGTGAATCGAGGACCAGAGGATGTAGGTTTAAGGTGAAGAGGAGAAAAATTAATAGGAATCTGAGGGGTAACATTTTCACACAAAGGGTGGTGGATTGGATGTATGTAAGAAGGAACTGCAGATGCTGGTTTAAACCAAAGATGGACACAAAAACCTGGAGTAACTCAGCTGGATAGGTCGATTCTGAGGAATGATTTTGATCTGAAAGGTCACCCATTCCTTCTCTCCAGAGATGCTGCCTGCTGAGTTACTCCAGCTTTTTGTGTCTATATGCCAGAGGATGTAGTTGAGGCAGAGACTATCCCAATATTTCAGAAACAGACAGTACATGGATAGGACAAGTTTGGAGGGATATGGACCAAATGCTGGCAGGTGGATCTAGTAGCTGGGGCATGTTGGTTGGTATGGGCAAGTTGGACCGAAGGGCCTGATTCCACACAATCAGTCTGTTACTATGACTCTATGTGGGGCGGAAACCGGAACTTCCAGAGAAAACCCACGCAAGTCACGGGGAGAACGTACAAACTGCAGACAACACCCGTCGTCAGGGTCAAACCCAGGTATCTGGCGCTGTAAAGGGCCTGTCCCACTGTACGAGGTAAATCAAGAGTTCTCCCGCGTTTCCCCTGATTCGAACTCGGAGAATGTCTGTAGCGGGTCCGTAGGAGTTTGTGGCAGTCTCGCAGCGGCTCGTAATGTGAACGGTAGGTACTCGGAAAATCCGGTAAACTCGTGACGTTTTTTTCAACACTGAAAAATGTCCACGAGTAATAAAAATACTCATGATTAAAAAAATGGTTACTTTTTACACGTACGAGCCGCTACAGTTTAAGAATATGGAGTAAGCCATTTAGAACGGAGACGAGGAAACGCTTTATCTCACAGAGAGTGGTGAGTCTGAAATTCTCTGCCGCGGAGGGCGGTGGAGGCAGGTTCTCTGGATGCTTTCAAGAGAGAGCTAGATAGGGCTCTTAAAAATAGCGGGATATGGGGAGAAGGCAGGAACGGGGTACTGATTGGGGATGATCAGCCATGATCACATCGAATGGCCTATTCCTACTCCTGCACCTGCACCTATTGTCTATTGCTACGAGACATCCACAAACTCCCATGGACCCGCTACGGCAAAAAATAGTTACTTTTTACTCATACGAGCCGCTACTGTTTAAGAATAAGGAGTAAGCCATTTAGAACGGAGACGAGGAAACGCTTTATCTCACAGAGAGTGGTGAGTCTCAGGGGAAGATTCGGGAGAACTCTTGAATTACCTCGTACAGTGGGACAGGCCCTAAAGGCAGCAACTCTACCGCTGCGTGACTGTGCTGCCCCTATATAATGGGACACTCGTAAAGGACTGCAGTGGAAATAGTTTGCACTTTAAAGTGTTTTTATGCTACATGGTTGTAAGTCTGTTAGTTGGCATAGAGTTGTCAACATAATAATAATGTAATAATGGTATTGTAATAATGCCATTGGATGTATGTCATGCTGCTAAATAACTAGCCTCTTAGTTTTATTTATTTTTTTATTAAAAGGGCTTTTATTTCATGAAATATGAAAATTTTCATATTTTGAACTCACTTGAACTTGAACTTGTTCCTCAAAGTCCTATTGATTTTTAGCTGTTGATTAATAGCAAAATTTCAATTTATTTGGATCATGTGAAATTCAGAATAATGCTAACAAAATCAGTATAGTTTGGCTTTGAACTTTTCTTTTGAGAAGGATTTGCCACATAAATTACAGTCGAGATCCTTCTTCAGACTGAGAGTCAGGGGAGAGCAGGGAAGATCTGATGAAACAAACGTTCTCTCCAACAAAGTGTTGGACACATTCATTGGTTGCTTAGTCTATATTTATTTTACTAGAATGTATATTCACCAATTGGAACTTATCTCTGCATTGATTACTATTGGTCTCGACTGCTGATGCTCATAAATTCATATGTGGGTGCCGCCGGGATAGCAGCCTCGCCAACAGTCTGTCTGCCCTTTTGTCTTTTTTTTGTTATTTTTAATGTGTTTAAAAAGTTTGTGTTAATGTTCTCTGGTTTGTTTTTTTGTGGGGGGTGGGGGAAACTTTTTCAATCTCTTACCTTGCCGAAGATGCGATTGTTTTCCGGGTCATGTCTCCGGTCGCTCTGCGGCCTAACATCATGGAGCTGGAGGCCTTGCTTGGGACTGACTTCGAGTCCCAGGGCGTGGACTTACTATCAGAGCCGATTCCTTGCCTGGGATCGATGCTCCAACCGCGCTGCCTGCTGATTTCAACATCGCGGAGCTCGCAGTCTCGGGTAGAGACCAAGTCGGGAGCTCCAAACGAAGCAGTAGGTTTTGACTAGCCCCAACCCGGGGTCCGATCGCCCGGTGCGGGGAGCTTGATCGCCCCGACGCGGAGCCCGAGTAACATCGTCCAATCAATGGAAGGCTCGAGGCTCTCGACCCCGGGAGAACAAAGAAGGGCAGAGATTGAACTTTTTTTTGCCTTCCATCACAGTGAGGAATGTGAAGGAGTCACTGGTGGATGTTTATGTTAAAATGTATTTGTGCGTTCTGTTGCTTTTTATTATTATGACTGTATGGCAAACGAGATTCCTTGTATGTTGCAAAACACACTTGGCTGACAAAGTATGATTATGATAAGTTCCAGGAGCAGAATAAGATCAATCGGCCCATCAAGTCCACTCTGTCATTCAATCATGGCTGATCTATCTTTCCCTCTCAACCCCATTCTCCTGCTTTCTCCCCATAACCGTTGACATCATGTTGCTGTATTTGCTGTTGATGTTGATTATACACTTGCTTGGTGGATACCTCGGAAAGAAAGCAACTTCTCCTGTCATCGAATTTACCGGCAGCAAAACAGCATGAACCAACTGAACTTGGGGAAAGGGCCGCATGATCTTATTGCAATAAAACGTGTGTGTCTGGCCTCCGCAACCCAGCGGAGGATAAGTCTGAATTAATTAATTGAGTCAGAAGAAAGGTCCCAACCCGAAACATACCTATCCATGTTCTTCTGAGATGCTGCCTGACCTGCAGAGTTACTCCAGCACTTTGTGTCCTTTTTTGTAAACCAGCATCTGCAGTTCCTTGTTTCTATGCAGGATAAGAGACTGGCTAAGACACAGCCATTGGAGATACAAGGAAATGTTTAGTTTAGTTTATGGTCACGTGTACCAAGGCAGAGTAACCACTCAGCGAAAGGCTACATGATGACAATCGAGGGTAAACAAAAGGCTGGAGAAACTCAGCGGTGCAGCAGCATCTAAGGAGCGAAGGAGATAGGCGACGTTTCGGGTCGAGACCCTTCTTCAGACTGGTCAAAGTTACCCCAGCACTTTGTGTCTATTTAAAACACCATCCGTCGCCTGTCGCTCTCCGCAACCCAGCGACGTTCGGGTCTGTACACACACGAATAAAACTTCCCGGCAAACGTTGATCGGGAATGTATGAATGAAGTGGGTCATCAGCCATGTTGCAACCCATCTGACAGCCTAAACCCCGGATAGAGGAGCGCTGGGTCCAGTAGCAGCCAGTCCGCAGCTCCAGCGGCGGCTCCGCTCCCGGGAAGAACCACCTCACAGTTCTGTGTAGAAAGGAACTGCAGGTGCTGGTTTAAACCGAAGATAGACACAAGCAGCTGGAGTAACTCAGCGGGACAGGCAGCATCTCTGGAGAGAAGGAATGGGTGACGTTTCGGGTCGAGACCCTTCTTCAGACCCCGACCCTGAGGTCAGCCCGCTGAGTTACTCCAGCTTTTTGTGTCTATTGTTGCTCTGTTCTGCTTGGTCCCAGCCTTCACAGGCAGCTGTAACACCCAGAGCAGCTCAATCCCTGCCCGAGGTTAAATCCCGGAATTTAGTGCTGGGATTCAGAAGAAGTAAAACAATAAAACGATGAGGGAAACCACGGGTGTTAATGTTGCCTGTGTCCCCGCCGCTGCTCCCTGAACCAGCGCCGCAGTCACACCCAGCTCCCTCCCTCCCTCCCTCCCGCAAATCCCTTCCAGAGTTCTGCATATTCAGACCTGTTCTTAACCGCGATCTGTCAAATCCTTCAACGGGGCAGATTTCATAATGTTTTAGCCAGTCATTCGGAAATGATTTTTTTTTTAATCCTCCCGCAAAACGATATTATGCGAAAGCTTCTCTTCCGCGCAGAATTAAGTCGCAGCCTGCTGTCACGGGGGCGTGGTTTCTGCCTGATCCCCTCCGTCTCATCCCAACTCCTCGTAGCCTTCTGGGTTCATGCTTTAAACGTGGCATTTGCCTTCCAACAAGTTAGCTCCAACATTCACCCCCGCCATGGGTCGCCGCTCGGGATCCCTGTACATTTGCCTGTCAATGTTTTTTCAGCTGGGTAAGTAACTCAAGGCTCTCTCCAGAAGGTGGTAATTGTGATCATCTCTGGCGGGACTTCTGAAGAGCGCCGCTAGCAAAAATGTTATGAATTGACATGAGTTTTTTTTTTAAATTGCTGTTGTTGTTGAACCTGCAGCCGGTGAAGGCAGGATCGACGATTACCTGGTTTGAGAGTTGCATTCTCTTGAAAGTAATATAGTCCGAGTCACGGATGCGAATACGGTGCGCTTATTTTGCGCATGAGAGACACTAGCCGGGATCAAAAAGCTTTTCCCCAGAGTGGAAATATCAAAGATTAGAGGGCATACATAGCTTTAAGGTGAGAGGAGCAAAGTGTAAAGGAAATGTGCGGGGAAGTTTATTTTTGCACAAAGTGAATGTGATGAAAGACATGGGTGGTGGAGGCAGATACAACAGTGGCGTTTAAGAGGCTTTTAGATAGGCACGTGTGCTGTCAGAGATTAGTTCGACATAGACCTTGTGGGCCGAAGGGCCTGTTACTCTGCTGTACTGTTGTATGTTTTATGTTGACGAGATGATCACTTCTCTGGCTGATCGCAGGGTCCTTGTTCGGACTATTCAGGCTGGGTTCCTCTGTGGGTTTGTTCTGCATTTGAATCACCCGTATTGTCTTTCATCACATTCACTGACGTTGGTGGTATCTAGACTTCGTGAGAAAGAGCTCAGACTGTGGACACGTTCGTTGCGCACAATGTGAATCATTTCCCGGTCGGGACCACGGGGAATGAAACGAAAGCTTTCGCGCGCAGCGTTGTATCCAGCGGCATCTGAAACTTCAACGCGGTTTATTGTTGTTGTCCTTTCTCTTTCAACTGATTACAATAGAAACAGTAAGATGCAGAGAGGAGTAAATGGCCTGTCCCACTTGGGCGACCCAATCCGCGAGCCCAGAAGAGTGCCTTCGACCTTCAAGCTCGAGGGCACTCGCCCGGAAAGCCTCGAGCTGGATCGACCTAACCGCGAGCTGCAACTACCGACCACACATGCACATGGCGAATGTGGGGGGGGGGGGGGGGGGGGGGACAGTGGAGGAGCGCTGTCTGCGCGGTGAAGAGGAAGGTAAACGGCTGCCACAGAGTACGGTAACTCCTTTAGAGAGAAGGGGAGGGGAGAGAAGGAGAAGGAGACAGAAAGGGAGAGAAGGAGGGGGGAGGGGGAGAGAGAAGGAGTGGAGACACTTTTAAGAAGTTTAATAAAGTTAGTGGCATTTTACCTACTGGTAAGTCTTCCTAGGTCGTGAAACTCCAATGAGCCAATCAAATTGCCCGGTCAGCGAGGGAGATTGCCTACGGCTGCCCTCGACTACCTGTAAGTAAATAGCGACCCCACTCCACTGCACTAGGAGTGAAAAAGACCCATGCCGACCAAATTTTACTCACGGAAAACTTTTCAATATGCAGACAAAATTTCCGCGACCTAGCTGAGGCCGCGAGTAGCCGGGAACCTCCCTCACGCATGAAGGAGAGTTCCAGCCACCTCATACGCCTCCTAGGACCTCGTGTCGACCATGCTGCGAGTTTGAGACCAGGGCAAACTCGTCTAAACTCGCAGCTTGGGTCGCCCATGTGGGACAGCCCCTTAACACTATCCTACACACTAGGGACAATTTACAATGGCACCAAGCCAATTAACCTACAAACCTATACGTCTTTGGAGTGTGGAAGAAAACCGAAGATCTCGGAGAAAACCCACGCAGATCACAGGGTGCAAACTCCGTACAGACAGCACTTGTAAATAGGGATCAAATCCAGATCTTCCTAGGGATCAAATCCAGATCTTCCGACGTGAATTGGCCAAGAGAGACGTGAATTGGCCAAGAGAGACGTGAATTGGCCAAGAGAGACGTGAATTGGCCAAGATTGACTGGCAATTAATTCTAAAAGGGTTGACGGTGGATATACAATGGAAGACATTTAAAGACTGCATGGATGAACTACAAAAATTGTTCATCCCAGTTTGGCAAAAGAATAAATCGGGGAAGGTAGTGCATCTGTGGATAACAAGGGAAATCAGGGATAGTATCAAAGCAAAGGATGATGCATACAAAGTAGCCAGAAAAAGCAGCATACCAGAGGACTGGGAGAAATTCAGAGACCAGCAGAGGAGGACAAAGGGCTTAATTAGGAAAGGAAAATAGATTATGAAAGAAAACTGGCAGGGAACATAAAAACTGACTGCAAAAGTTTTTATAGATATGTGAAGAGAAAGAGGTTAGTTAAAACAAATGTAGGTCCCTTGCAGTCAGAAACAGGTGAGTTGATCATGGGGAACAAGGATATGGCGGACCAATTGAATAACTACTTTGGTTCCGTCTTCACTAAGGAAGACATAAATAATCTGCCGGAAATAGCAGGGGACTGTGGGTCAAAGGAGGAATTGAGTGAAATCCAGGTCAGTCGGGAAGTGGTGTTGGGTAAATTGAATAGATTAAAGGCCGATAAATCCCCAGGGCCAGATAGGCTGCATCCCAGAGTACTTAAGGAAGTAGCTCAGGAAATAGTGGATGCATTAGTGATAATCTTTCAAAACTCTTTAGATTCTGGAGTAGTTCCTGAGGATTGGCGGGTAGCAAATGTAACCCCTCTTTTTAAGAAGGGAGGGAGAGAGACCAGACCAGTTAGTCCTGCTAGAGTCAGTTATTAAAGATGGTGCAGCACATTTGTAAGTGGTGAAATCATTGGACATCAACCGAGGATGTAACTGACTTCGTGGACTGGAACTAGAAGAAGACAAACTTAAAGCATATACAGATTGATACTGGCTTAGGACAATACTCCTTTTCACAATGCCAATATCTCCAAGTTTTGCGGATGACACTAAGCTGGGGGGCCTACTAGGACTGCTGCATTTAAGCTACGACAGCGAGACCTGCATGGTACACCAGTCATAGGCATGCAGGTGCAGTGAAAAAAGCGAATGGTATGTTAGCTTTCATAGCAAAAGGATTTTTTCTACAGTGGTACTTGGTGAGACCACACCTTTTTTTTTTGGTCTCCAAATCTGAGGAAGGACATTATTGCCACAAGAGTGCAGAGAAGGTTCACCAGACTGATTCCTGGCAGGACTGTTTTTAAGATATTGAAAAAAAAATTCTTATAGAAACTTACAAAATTCAACCTAGCTGATGGGTCCTCCTTTAAGAGATGAGAAAGACTTTTTCACGCAGAGAGTGGAGTCTCTGGAACTCTCTGCCACTCCAGTTCATTGGCTATATTAAAGAGCCCTTGTGGCTTATGAAGGAGAGTACGGGATACAATGATGACCATACAATGAATGGCTTGTTGTTTCTATGTCTCTATGTTTCTATCTGAGTATGAGAGGGCAAACAGCTTCGATCTACGACTACTCGACTACGGATTAGGACCTTCGACCCCTTCGAAGTGGACTGACGAGGACCCTACTTATGGGAGCGACTGTCCACACACCTACACACACACACACACGACTCATTGCATAGGCGAGGGGCCTAGGAAAGTGGGGGAGCGCTGTCTGAAATTCACACCCGCGATGAAGAGGAAGGAAAGACAGCTGCACAGTGTCCTTTAGAGAGCGCGGAGGTGGGGGGAGAGAGCGGGGGAGAGGGGGAGAGAGGGAGAGAGAAGGGGGAGAGAAGGGGTGGAGAAGGAATGGAGACACTTAAGAAGTCAGACAACTTATAATAAAGTTTAGCGGGCATTTAACCTACTGGTCGGTTTTCCTGGGTCCTGAAAACTCCAATGAGCCAATCAAAATGCCCGGTCAGCGAAGGAGACGGCTGCCCTCGACTGCCTGTAACTAAATAGCGACACCACTCCACTGCACTACGAGTCAACATTTTTCAACATGCTGAAAAATATTCCGTGACCTAGCTGAGGCGGCGAGTATTCGGGAACTTCCCTCGAGCATGAAGGAGAGTTCCAGTGGCCTCATAGGACCTCCTTGGACCACGTGTCGACCATCCTGGGAGTTTGAGTCGAGGGCAAACTCATCTAAACTCGCAGATTAGGTCGCCGTTGTGGGGCAGCCCCTTCAGGCAGCCACTCTACCCCTGCTCCGCCGTGCTATTTGCTCTGGCCAGGAAATAAATTACGCTGTGCGATACAAATGTGCCCAGAGTCCGGAGTTGGCGTGTCAGTGGTGCACGCTTCCCCTGGTCCACGGGCGACCCAGAGGATGTCTCCATGATGCTGAACTCCAGTGCACTCGACCAGATCAAACAGCATGGAGTGAATACACCAGGAACTGCAGATACTGGAATGCTGAGCAAAATACAAACTGCTGGAGGAATTCAGAGGGTCAGGCAGCATCTGGAGAGGGAATTGAGCCCAGAGCAGAAACGTCGCCTGCCCATTCCCTACCCAGATGCTGCCTGACCCGCTGCATCCTTCCAGAACTTTGTACTTTGTTGGGGGTGGAGTAAACTCATAGTCATAGAGTATAGAGCACGGAAACTGCTCCTTCGGCCCAACCTGTCCATTCCGACCAAGATGCCCCATCTACATTATTCACACCAGCCCACGTTTGGCTCATATTCCTCTAAACCTTTCCTATCCATGTACCTGCCCAAGTGTCTTTTAAATGTTGTTATAGTACCTGCCTCAACTAGCTCCTCAGGCAGCTCGCTCCATATGCCCACCAGCCTCAATAGCTGAGCATTCATATACAGGGCATAGTTGGCAATGCTTTTCTGCATTTACTGTTACTCTATTCCAGTTACATTGCCACCTGTCGTGTATTGATCAGTTTGTTCAGCAGTTTGGCATTTGCTATTTAGTGGGAGTTCTCTCAGACCTTTCCACACATATAGTTACATCCAATCCTTATCAAACTCCTGCACTGCATAAAGTCATAGTCATACAGCGTGGAAACAGGTCCTTCGGCCCAACTTGCCCACGCTGACCAACATGTCCCATCTACATTAGTCCATCTGCCTGTGTTTGGCCCATATCCCTCTAAACCTTTCCCATCTATGTACCTGTCTAAATGTATCTAAAAAGTTGTGATAATATCTGTGCTTTCCCACTTTAGCTTTTGCCCAGAATGCGAGAAGCAATAACAGGAAAACCTGTTTGAAATAGAGACGCTGCCTGACCCACTGAGTTACTCCATCACTTTGCGTTTTACTCAAGATTCCAGCATCCGTTTTCCCTTGAGTCCACATTGCAGCTAATGTTTGCTGAGACCTATGACTCGTGGTAACCACTCAGCCAGTGACATGCCTGGCTGCAGGGAGTCGTGCTGTTAATGTATTACTTTTCTTACATAATTGAAGCATGTGTAACTCTATTTAAAAAAATCCATGTATACGATGATGCAGGCACCACCAGTTTGTGGGTATCAGAACTGTGAATTGCTATATCAAATTTCCCCATTCAGTTTTGCTATGTCAATAGTCATGGTGTGTTGAGGACTCTGACCACTAGTTGGCAATATGGAACTCCATCAGGAATTTCCTCCTGCCCCCACCCCCATTCCACCAAAGAAACCATGCACCACTTAGATCAAAATTGAAAGATTCAGCATGGAAACAGACCCTGTGGCCCACTGAGTCAGGCTGACCATCAATCGCCCATTCACGCTATTCCTATGTCATCCCACTTTCTCATCCATTCACTACACACTAATGGAAATGTACAGAGGACAATTAACCTACAAACTCACATGTCTTTGGGGTGTGGGAGGACACCCACATGGTCACGGCGCGAATATGCAAACTCCACACAGACAGCACCAGCGATCAGGATTGAACCCGGGACTCTAGTTCTGTGAGGAGGCAGCAGGTCCATCAGCTTCACCATTGTGCTGTTTTCTTTAGACTTTGCTTTAGACTTTAGAGAAACAGTGTGGATACAGACCTTTTGGCCCACCGAGTCTGCACCGACCAATGATCACCCCACACACTAGCACTGTACTACACACGAGGAACAATGCACTGAATGGACACTGGTTGAGCAACGTTTTTTCGTTTCCTCTGGGTGTGTAAGTACTCAGGAAAAATGATAATAAAGATATACAACAACAATTTACAATTGACAGATGCCAATTAACCTGCAAACCTACTCGTCTTTGGAATGTGGGAGGAAATTGGAGCACCGGCGGAAAACTCGCGCAGCCACAGGGAGAATATCCAAATTCTGTACAGACCACCCGTTGTCAGGATTGCACCCGGGTCTCTGATGTTGTAAAGCTGCACCACAGTGCTGCCCTAAGACTAACTTCTTGTCGACTAATCTCAACTATACATGGTGGATATATTCATCAGGCCCAGAATATCATTTATCTATAATAAATATTTGCAATTGCTTCACTATCTCCAATCGATTTTATGATTACATTTTATGGGAATAGAAAAGGATGCTGTTAGTATTTCACAGAAATTAAAAAATATTGCTGGAGAAAATGAAGCGAACAGTTCAATGTTACACACAAAAAGCTGGAGTAACTCAGCAAGTCAGTGTTTCGACCCGCTGAGTTACTCCAGCTTTTTGTGTCTATTTTCGGTGTAAACCAGCATGTGTAGTTCCTTCTTACACAGTCCAAAGTTACTAACTGGTTCCTTCACAGTGCCTTGTGTTGGAAAATCACAAAGGGGAAAATAAATGCTGCTTGAGAAGGAAGAAGTTGTCATGACAGTTTTAACCGGCAAATGGTCCAAGTACAACCTGCCCTGGGACCGTCTGCTATACAGAAATCGGCTTAAGAAAACAAAAATCATGTTTAATTTTTGAAACATTCATGGCTTGACAAAGGCCGATGGACAGGATGGTCTGGAATAACAAGTGCCAGTTGGCATGTTTGAAAGGTTGTTATTTGATATAAATTTGATTTCATCAGCATGGTGAATATAAAGGATCCCTGCCCTAACTGAATTCATTGAAAAACTTGTTTCATCCGCATTCCATCCTTAATGTCAAGTACAATGATAACAAAAGACTTCAACTGTGCATCATATCTGAGAATCGATAAGATGCCAGACTCCTCAGCATTGCTTTCAAGAAAAATGTGAGTGCTACGTTGGCATTTAAAGAACTAGATCTATAGCTGTATGATGGACAATACGTTTTTGTTATAGGATTTCACATTCATCTTTAAACTGTCCATTGATCTTGATTTCACCTCCATTTTAGACCTCTACTCTATTACGGGCTGCAAATTTGCAGCTGTTACCCTCTCATATTGATCGTTTAGTTTCAATCTACTGCTTTGTTCCTCATTAGAAATAAATGCAGAAGGATGTTGTAGTACGCGCGCAAAGTTTCATTGCAATGTCAGTTCACATCTTTAACTTCAATGGGCAGCTGCATGGTTTCTTTAGTAAATGCACCTTCTTCCACAGAATGATTAAACTTGGGATCTTAGGGATTCTTCATCACCTCAAATTAGCCCCAAGTGTCAATTCCACATCGCTGTCATTTCTGTTCTCCGCTTCTGTTGTCCCGTGTGTGCTGTCTATTAGATGAGTCATAACCTGGTCCAGCTAATCCCTGGGAGGACTGCTCATTGGTTTTTGAAAATTTGCACTCTCACATTTAACCTAGTCTATCTCCCCAGCCACTTCAGGTCGATTGCAATCTCAGCGGCCTGTTTGATACGAGGTGTAAATGACAAGCACCACCCTCCACCGCCCCCTCCATCATAGAGATCGGTTTCTTACGTCCCAGAGTATTAACCACCTCAGTCCCGCACAAACACAAAATGCTGGAGTAACTCAGCAAGTCAGGCAGCAAATCCGGTGAAAAGGAATGGGTGACGTTTCGGGTCAAGACCCTTCTTCAGACTGAGAGTTGGGGGCAAGGGGAACGAGAGATATGGACAGTACTTAGGAAAAATTAATGAAAGATATGATAATTAAGGAAATGTGGGGCACACAATAGGTCATTGTTGGCTGTGGGCTAGGTGATAATGAGTATACAGGCAGAGGAACTCAACAGGACGACAGTAAACTAGTGCGATGACTAGGGTGGGGGAGGGACAGAGTCGGAGAGGATGCAAGGGTTACTTCAAGTTAGAAAAATCAATAATCATACCGCTGGGCTGACAATCTGTGTGCAAGACTTTCTGATTTTCTCTATCACCTCTAGAGGCAGTTACACCAACGATCTCATGTGGATCAGCACTTCCTATCGCTTTTTGTTTCTATGTTCCCCTGTTACCTTTATTTTACCTCACATCAAGCTCACCCTACTATAGGTGTACTATAACTTTTGGAGTCATAGAGTTATACAGCACACAAACAGGACCTTCTGCCCAATTTGTCCTAGCCGACCAAAATGCTCCATCCACGCTCGTCCCACCTGCCCGCATTTGGCCCAAATTCCTCTAAACTTTTCCTATCCATGTATCTGTCCAAATGTCTTTTAAATGTTGTTATAGTGCCTGCCACAACTACCTCCTCTGGCATCTCTTTCCATATACCCACCACCCCCTGCGCCCCTCAGCTTCCTATTAAATCTTTCCCCCCACAACTTAAACCTATGTCCTCCTTCATGATTCCCCTACTCTGGGTAAAAATTCCATAGTGATGTTAATAAATCCTACATTCAACACTGCAGACTCAAAATTCTCATCCCTGTGCTTAAATTGCTCATGGTTCCCTCCTCTTTGTCTTTAACCCAAATCTAAAACACCCGCCCAGACCATTGGTTCATTTTTGACCTCAGTGCCCTAAAATTGGGCACCAGAGTTCCAGTCTCTAAACCTCATTTCACTCTGCAAACTCTCAGCATCAATTCTTCCTCTCAAACTCTCCGTAAAATATACATCTTTCATGGGGATTTTGATTACTTCATCTAAGATCTTTTAATTTGGGTCAGCATCTATTTATACTTGTATCTCCAGGAATTACCTTGGGATATGTTTTATGCATAAAGAGCACTAGGCAACTGCATTGATGTTTGTTGCCATTACCCATTCACTGGAACATTGTTGGTTTGCATAATGTGCAAGACATTTGCTCCCCCATCCCTTTCAAATACAGGTCCTAACTCCATGGGAGACAATCAACATCAAGGGTTCTCAGTCCTTTCCCAGTGAATGTCCTGGCCCATTAAGCAGCTTGAAAAGTCCCCAAAGTAGACCTTTATTTTTCCATTGCAACATACTTGGAGCAGCGCAGAAACCTGCCCTTCAGCCCAAAATGCCAACATGATGCCTCCTTTGCCTGCACGTGATCCATTATTCCTCCATTTGCTGCATATTCATGTGCCTGTCTAAATTCATCTTAAATCCCACTATTGTACCTGCTGCTACCACCACCACACCTGACAATGCGTTCCAAGCACATACCACTCTCTGTGTAAAAAAAACTTGCTCCGCATATCCCCTTTAAATGTTGCCCTCCATATCTTAATGCTATCCCCTATTGTCTTTAAAATTCCCACTCAGGGAAAAGATTCTGACTGTCTACTTTATCTATGCCTCTCATAATTTTATAACTTCTATTAAGTCTCTCCTCAGCTTGTGTTCAGAGTTTGTCCAAACTCTTGTTATAGCTAAGACTCTTAAATTCAGGCAGTATTGTGATAAATCACTCCTGCACCTCTCCTATGCCTCCACAACCTTCCTGCAACAGGGCGACCAGAACTGCACACAATACTCCAAATGTGGCTTAACCAAAGTTTTTTTAAACTGCAGATAGACACAAAATGCTGGAGTAACTTAACGGGACAGGCAGTATCTCTGTAGGTGGGCGCAATCACCTCATAGAGATAAGTTAAATGTTTACAGTTTGGCTGAAATATGAAAAGGAGCTTAACTCCGGAAGCGAAAGATTACAGGTCTGGGACCCATAATAGAACCAAGTAGATCTAAGGTGAGTGAAAATATGCTGGTTTCGACGATTTAATTCCTGTTATTTTTTCACGTTAAAGATCCCATCATGCATGCTCTGTGTTCCTCCCAGTTTCCTTGCCAGCATCCATCTCTCTAAAGAAGTGAATCTAGAAATGCAAGCTTGCAGTGCCTGTTTTTTAATTTAAGTTATATGATTGAGTTGAAACCGAAAAACGAATCCCAAAATATGATAGACCCAAGGGCGGCACAGTGGCACAGCGGTAGAGTTGCTGCCTTACAGCACCAGAGACCCGGGTTCAACCCTGATCGTGGGTGCTATCTGTACAGAATTTGTACATTCTCCCCCATGACCAGTGTGAGTTTTCTCCGGGATCTCCAGTTTCTTCCCACACTGCAAAGACGTACAGGTTTGTAGGTGAATTGGCTTGGTATAATTATAAATTGTCCCTAGTGTGTGTAGGATAGTGTTAGTCTACAGGGATTGCTGGTTGGCACGGACTTGGTGGGCCAAAGGGCCTGTTTCCATGCTCTTTCTCTAAACTAAACTAATCTGCGCATGGGCAGATGCCTGCAGGCCCATGTTGTAAGACTGCACTACAGGTGTCTGCATGCAAGAGTCACCTGGAGGCAACTGGTCCAGGAGCTGTGATGCCAGTGAACATGGGAAGCATGTTTGACCACCGCTGGGGAAACTGCACGGGCACTGGCTGAAGGACTGGCTCCGACGAAGGCGTAAAGTCCTGGTCGAGTGGAGGGAAAGGATTCACACTTCCCTCTGCCTGTGTTGGCGAATCGGCCACAAGTGACCAACACTGAGCTGATTGGCCACACATTTCCATGATGAAGATAAGGCCACCTTGTTGCCCAATGGGACCGAACATTTGCCCGCATGTCCAAGAGTCAAGAGTCAAGAGTGTGTTATTGACAATGAAATTCTTACTTGCTGCAGCACAACAGAATCTGTGAATATGTCCAGCTCCATATTGGCAAAGTCTCCAATCTGCTGCTTCTCGTTCAGGACATTAATTGAAGCCCGTAACTTGAAGAAGTAGATGCTGCTGATTTATGACCCCTGCTACATCAGAAGTTCACACTTGTCAGCCTGAAATTAATGCAACGAGAAGCTATGGGACATGCATCGTTTAAATGCACCATATTATGTGTGTAGCATAGACTATGTCTGATTACAATCAAGCCATCCACACTGAACAGAGACATGATGAAGAGAATAATGTTTAGTGTAAGATAAAGTCCAGTAAAGTTCAATCAAAAGTAGTCCAAGGGTCTCCAATGAGGTAGATAGTAGCTCAGGACTGCTCTCTAGTTGTTGGTAGGATGGTTCAGTTGCCTGATAACAGCTGGGAAGAAACTGTCCCTGAATCTGGAGGTGTGCATTTTCACACTTCTATACCTTTTGCCCGATGTGAGAGGGGAGAAGAGGGAGTGGCCGGGGTGCGACTCGTCCTTGATTCTGCTGCTGGCCTTGCCCAGGCAGCGTGAGGTGTAAATAGAGTCAACGGAAGGGAGGTTGGTTTGTGTGATGGTCTGGGCTACATCCACAATTCTCTGCAATTTCTTGCGGTCTTGGTTGGAACTGTTCCCAAACCAGGCTGTGACGCATCCCGATAATTTTTAACCCAGGATTTAATCAACTTCTTTGATTGCTGGTTGAGAAGCTTCACTGTGTGCAAATTAACTTCTTTACGTCACACAGTGACTTCAATGCTTTCTGGTTTGGAATGTACCAAAAACAAAGAATTGTGACCTCTGCTTAGCTTGCTAAAAGCAAAAGAGAATGGGAACATGACTCATGACTGAAACAGCCCTGAATAAATAATCAGATTTTCTAATCCAACGTATTACAAGCAAGACGATAAGCCTGACCAGCGACTAGCTTATGCCTGAGGCATCTGGCAGTCAGCTCTGGAATGACTGTCTTTGATATTGCATTCGTCAATTCTTAGACACATTCAGTATTCCAGATATAACCTGGAGTCTGTCTGAACAATCAAAGCCAAGAATAAAAACACAAGCAAAATTTGGGAGAGGTAATCAGAGCCTGATTCCAAGCCCAATACAGGGGTCAGAACGGATTCTGCATTTGACCTTCAGTTTCTCAGTGGAGTACTAATCAGAATTGATCACCACCTAGAGGGCAAACTCTTGTCCTCCTGCAATCTTTATGGAATCAAATTTCATGTTTGGTATAAATGCTGCAGATGAAAATATGCACAATTGCATAAAACATGAATATAAGTACACACTACAAAGACTATAAGATGCCCCAGCGACAATTAAATGGACAATGGAACTAGTAAATAAAGCAATAAATGTTTGAGATAATAAATGAAAGGTACTTTGATCATGTTTATTATATGAGGGGTCAGGCTTGGTTCAATTGCCTTAGAGTTAAGCTGACAGTTTCAGTTCAAGCCACACAGCAAAGTCTTGAGCATCTAGGCTAGTTGTTGGGTCTAGGGTGTCAGGGGTTATGGGGAGAAGGCAGGAGAATGGTGTTAGGAGGGAGAGATAGATCAGCATTGATTGATGGCGGAGTAGACTTGATGGGCTGAATGGCCTAATTCTGCTCCTATCACTTACGACCATTTTCGGCAGTAATACTGAGGGAGTGCTGCACTATTCAAGACAGGTTCCAATGTAAACTGGGACCCTGCCTGACTTTAAGGTGAGAGGTGTAGGAAGGAACTGCAGATGCTGGTTTAAATTGAAGATAGACACAAAAAGCTGGAGTAACTCAGCGGGACAGGCAGCATCTCTGGAGAGAAGGAATGGGTGACATTTCGCATTGAGACCCTTCTTCAGACTGAAGGAGGATAGTGCTATTGTACGGGGTGATTGCTGGTCGACAGTGGGCCAAAGGGCCTGTTTTCCACACTGTATCTGTAATGTCTAAAGTCTAATTGGTTTATCTTGGCATCATGTTTGACACAGGCATTGTGGGCCAAAGTGCCTGCTCATGTGCTATACGTACTTGTTCTATATTTAGTTTAGTTTAGTTTACTTTATAGATACAAGGCGGAAACAGACTCTTTGACCCACCTGGTCTGCACCAACCAGTGATCCCCACACACTAACACTATCCTACAAAGACTTGGGACAATTTACAATGTTACCAAGCCAATTAGCATACAAACCTGTATGGCTTTGGAGGAATTCTAAGCACCCGGAGAAAACCCACGCTTAAAAAATACCCAATGACGAAGCGTCGACAGTTGTCTGCTGTGCTGGTTGGGGCACTCAAATGTAAAGAGGGGAATTAAAATGAATTTATTTGGATATGCAAGGGATAATTGTCTCAAATGTCAAATTCTGATCCTCCTCAACTTCTGCACAGTCCTCCGGGGATGTTGGGGGAGAAGGAATGAGAGCAAAATCCATTCACAAATCCAACTTGTGACATGTAATATGTGTTCAAATCTCTTTTCATGATTTAAAATTCATTGGCATGTAATTGGCAGAGGAGATTGCACCAGGAGGGGGATGGATTTGGCCAAAGAGGACATTGACTGCAGGATAAGGCACTGTTGTGCACAGAGTGCTGGAGAGACAGGCGGCTAACTGTGGCTGTTCCCCATGTGGACAGGGCTGGGTACAGGAGTCAGGGGTGGCGGGGAGAAGGCAGGCGAATGGGGTTGAGAGGGAAATATAGATCAGTCATGATTGAATGGCGGAGTAGACGATGGGTTGAGTGGCCTAATTCTGCTCCGACAAAATGAACTTATGAACCTGGACTAAATGGTTGACGATGAGAGAGCCTGGAATGTATCACTGGAATTAATCATCAAGTGCATCAAACTGGTCGGCATAACAACTACTTTCCTTTGTAAGTCCTCCCATACTGTTGAAAATAGGGCAGCATGATAGAGCTGTTGCCTCACGGTGCCAGAGACCTGGGTTCGATCCTGACCTTGGGTGTTGACTGTGTGGAGTTTGCACATTCTGTCTGCGTGGAGTTTGCACGTTCAGTCTGTGTGGAGTTTGCATGTGCCATCTGTGTGGCGTTTGCATGTGCCATCTGTGTGGAGTTTGCATGTGCCATCTGTGTGGAGTTTGCATTTTCTCCCCGTGGCAGCGTTTTGAATTTCATCTGGGTGCTCCGGTTTCCTCCCACATCCCAAAGACGTGCGGGTTTGTAGGTTGATTGGCCTCTGTAAAATTGCCCTTAATGTGTATGGAGCGGAGGAGAAAGCGGGATAACATAGAACTAGTGTGAACGGGTGATCGATGGTCAGCTTAGACTCAGTGGAACGAAGGGCCTGTTTCCATGCTGTATCTCTAAACTAAACTAAAATCAAAGCCCTTGAGGAAGCCCAGGATGAAGGGTCGCAACCTGAAACTTCATGTACGATCTTCTCTAGAGATGCTGCCTGACCCACTGAGTTATTCCACTGTCTTTTTTGGTAAACCAGCATCTGCAGCTCCTTGCGTGAACGTTATTGAGTATACAAGCTTATGTTGATTGATCGCAACCTAATTTCTAGTGGGCATCTCTCTGATTAAATTTATTGACGTGTGCGGAACTGATTATTTTGGCATGAGATCAGGAACACGATAAATTAAGTTAAATCTAAATTTAAGTAACTGATTGAGATCACGCGGCTGAGAGCTGGGCTGGTTTCTGTCCACATGGGGTCCCATTAATAGTTCATTGTCACGAACAGAAATTTCCATGAAGCCAATCTTCAAGAAATAATGTTGAAGAGACTGGTAGTGTTCATTGCAAATAAATTGCTTGTTACTCTCTGTAATTGCCTATCAGTGCCACAACCTCGCCACATGAAGCAAGTGTTGCCACTTCACAAATATATTATTATACAAGTATCTAGATCATATTACCTGAAACTTAAATTATAACACTGCTTAAGTCAAGTGTGTATGCTAAAAAATAATCTGTCATTTGTCCACTTTCACTGGGAAATCTCACCTGCAGAGGTCAGAATTAATGAAATATTTATGTCATTTTCTCAAGATTATGTTGTTAATATTCTGATGGCATGCTAGTCCCCAACAATCATTGGGAACAAGGATAAAATACACTTATTTCAATAAATCTTTCCCTCACCCACAAAACAGATTATCAAATGTACGATTGAGTGTGTGGTGAAAAGCACTTTTCCTAATTGCCTTTGTTCACTGGGGACTCATTTGTGTAATTAGGGAATTGAAGTAAACAGCAGTCATTGCACGCAATGTTCAGCCCTTCTGTCCCTCCTTCAATAACAATGCAACTGGAAAATCGGAACTAACCAATATGCCATTATGATATTTAGTCCTTTAGAGTATTATAAAATAGTTTACATGGGAATTATCAGTAAAAGCAGGTTATTAGAGGTTACAACAGATGGACATTTTTTAGTTTTTTTGAAGAAGTAAGCAAGAAGGTTGATGAGGGCAGGAATGTAGACGTAAGGGCCTGTTCCACTTGGGCATCATTTGCGCGTCACGCAGGTGGCGTGCGAAGATTTTGTGAATCCCAAAATCCTGGGGAGCCGCGCGCTACCGCGCGTCACTGTCTTCGTCACCACTCCTCACCACACGCCATGCTCGCATAATGCACGCCATGTGCGCATCACGTGTGCGTCACGACGCGCGCCTCGTGCATCGTGACGTATAAATGATGTCGCGTAAATGAGGAGCAAATGACGCCCAGGTGGACAGGCCCTTCCGTCTACATGGACTTCAGAAATGCTTTTGATAAGACTCCACATAGTAGGCTGCTCTGGAAGGTTAGATCTCATGGGATTCAGGGTGAGCTAGCTAAATGGATACAGAATCAGGCTTTGTGGTGGGAAGCAGAGTTTAGTTTAGTTTAGTTTAGAGATACAATGTGGGAACAGGCCCTTCAGCCCACCGAGTCCGAGCCGACCAGCGATCCCCACACACTTACACTATCTTACCCACACTAGGGACAATTTACAATTTTACCGAAACCAATTAACCTGCAAACCTGTGTGCCTTTGGATTGTGGGAGGAAACCAGAGCACCCGGAGAAAATCGAAACAGGTCATGGGGGGGAACATACAAACTCCGTATAGACAGCATCCATAGTCAGGATCGAAACCGGTTCCTGGCGCTGTAAGCAACTCTCCGCCGCCGTGCTGCCACTACTTGTACCCTTGAGTGATAACTATATGTAGTAACTGCAGAGAACTAAGAGCCTGCCAATAATTAATTAACCCAGCTCCTACAATGGGTCTGGAATGGCTTCAAGGGAAGGGAAATGATTGTCCTGGTGGGTCAACAAGTAATCGGTCTGTAGGGGATTGTGCTCGGGGGGCACAGATCAGGACAGTCTCTGACAATGCTCACGTGTGTTCATCCAGCAGATGTGCAGAGCTATGCTATAGGAAGGAACTGCAGATGCTGGTCTAATCCAAAGATAGACACAAAATGCTTGAGTAATCCAGCGAGAAAGGCAGCATCTCTGGAGTGAAAGAATGGGTGACATTTCGGGTTGACACCCTTCTCTCTAGTCTGAAGAAGGGTCTCGACACGAAACATCCACCATTCCTCCTCTCCAGAGATGCAGCCTGTCCCGCTGAGTTACTCAAGCATTTTGTGTCTGTCTGCACATTTATCTCAATGGCTGATTGGGGAACACACTTCAGCTGGGATACCTGTCAGGAACCCATGTTAGAAAACGTAGGCAAGTGGGTTTGCGGCACCGGGAACTCTGAACAGCTTTGCCGATTAATGAGGTCACTAGAGACTGCAGATGCTGGAATCTCGAGCCAAAAACAACCACCAGAGGAACTCAGCAGGTCAGGTGGCATCTGCGGAAGGAAATGGACTGGCGAAGGTTCCCAAGCTTAAGCGTTGCCTGTCCATTCCTTCTACAGATGCTGCCTGACCCATTAAGTTGCTCCAGCCCTTTGTTTTTGCTCTCAGTTTAATACCGTGCTGATCAGGACGATTGTGTTCATGCATGAGAGACATATTGTGAGTTAGAATTAAAATAGCATGCCGATATGCTTGGTGAGTCTTAGGTTTCCCTGAAAACCAATAATTTGGGGTTGACAGAAAGCTTTTAAAAATTGAGTGGAAAGTTAAATCTACATTATTATCTCTGAGGATATTAGAAATAGAGAGCTCGAGTAGGCTAAGCAGTCCCTTGAGGCTGATCTGCTGTTCAATAAGATCATGGGTCTTCTGATCAATGGCACTACTGCAACATCCCTGCCCATAACTCTCGACTCCCCGACACACCAGGAATTGAACTATCTCCAGCTCGGTGAATCAGACTCAATGGGTCTCTGTCTAAAGACTCACAACTTTCTAAAAGAAGAAATTGCTCCTGACCCCCGTCTCCTATTTGGAAACAAAGCTCCTTCACTCTCGGTTACACCATGAGGGAGAAACATTGTCTCATCAACCATCTTGCCTAGCCTCCGCTGCTGCTTAAGATCTCTCCCATTCTTTCAAACACCAATGTGCACACACCCAACCTGTTCAAACTCTTCATCCCAACTAGTAACCCTTCTCTGCAATGTGTCCACTGCGAATGGACTTATAAGGTGCTGGAAAGACCGCATTTGGAGTATTGTGAGTGGTTTTGGGCCCCATATCGGCGGCAGGATGCGTTGACATTGGAGAGTGTCTAGAAGAGGTTTATGAGAATGATCCCAGGGATGACTGGGTTAACATATGATGAGTGTTTGATGCTACTGGGCCTGTACTCGCTGGAGTTTCGAAGGATGAGGGGGGACATTCATTGAAACTTACAGAATAATGAAAGGCCTGGATAGAGTGGATGTGGAGAGGATGTTTCCGCCTGTGGGAGAGTCTAGGACAAGAGGGCATAGCCTCAGAATAAAAGGAAATAGAGATAAGGAAGAATTTCTTTAGTCAGAGGGTGGTGAATCTGTGTAATTCATTGCCACAGACAGCTGTGGAGGCCAAGTCTATGTGTATTTTTAAGGTGGAAATTGACAGATTCTTGATTGGTATGGGTGTCAGGCGTTATGGGGAGAAGGCAGGAGAATGGGGTTGAGAGGGAAAAATAGATCAGCCATGATTGAATGGTGGAGTAGATTTGCTGGGCTGAATGACTGCTTTTGCTCCTACGTTTTATGAACTTATGAAATAAATAAATAAAGCAGGACTGCCCCATTCTTACTGTGCAATCACGCAGCAATAAGACCCCACTCTATTGACTGTCCTAATTCCTTGCTCTACCAGTACACCATCTGGATGTTTCACACCTAGACCCTTCTCCAGACTTAAGAAGGGTCCCGACCCGAATCATCACCTATCCCTTTTCTCCAGAGATGCTGCCTGACCCGCTGAGTTATGACATAAATTTGTGTTTTTGTACACGATAAACTGGTTTGGTTCGCTGTTTTGAAAGCAAATAACCCCATTGATGTATGAGCAACTGAATAAATATTGATGCTCCTCTCTCAGTCAACATCACTTTGCAGCTTGTCTGATCTCATCTTGATGCTTGTTGCTTGTTGCTTTTTGTACCAATGTGGATCTGTTCTAAAAACCCGCAGGAATGGGGAATTGTGTCTCTTGCCCAAGTGGAGGGGAACCGAGAACCAGAGGACATACAGTAGGTTTAAAGTGAGAAGGGAAAGATTTAATAGGAACCTGAGGGGTAACCTTTTCGCACAAACGGTGGTGGGTGTTTGCAATTAACACCCGGAGGAGGTAGTTGAGTCAAGTACTATTGCAACCTTTAAGAAATTTAGACAGGTACATGGATAGGGCAGGTTTAGAGGGATATGGACCAAATGCGGGCAGGTGGGGCATGTGTGGATGGGGCATGTTGGTCAGTGTGGGCCAAAGGGCCTGTTTCCACGCTTTATGATAGATCCAGGCTTGGTTATTGTCTGTATTGGGATTGCTTCCATTAGATCCAATGGACACCAACATGTTCCTCTGCATTGGGACCGGCTGGTAAAGCCTCTATCATTATCCATAGACCTCTCCTGGCAACTCTGTGGTTACTGGGTAAGGAAATGGCCTGGGCTTCAAGGGCACAGTGGATTAACTCGCATTCTCACACTTGATGACCACTACAAAGAGTTTGCTTTTAGTTTAGTTTAGAGATACAGCATGGAAACAGGCCTTCGGCACTCCAAGTCCATGCTGACCATAGAGGCATACACCTACACTAGTCCCACCTACTTGCATTCGGCCCATCTACCTCCAAACCTGTCCTATCCATGTACCCGTCTAAATGTTTCCATTGATCACCCATTCACACTAGTTCTATGTTATCCCAAGCACACTTCTCTAAAACAGCAAAGGAGTTTTTCAAAGCTAAAAAATTGTAAATTCTTGAGTGGCCAAGTCAATCACCCGATCTGAACAGAATTGAGCATGCCTTTTATATGCTGAAGAGAAATTGAAGGGGACTAGCATAAGCTAAAGATGGCTACAATACAGGCCTGGCAGAGCATCACCAGAGAAGACACCCAGCAACTGGTGATGTCCATGAATCACAGACTTCAAGCAGTCATTGCATGCAAAGGATATGCAACAAAATACTAAACATGACTACTTTAATTTACATGACATTGCTGTGTCCCAAACATAATGGTGCCCTGAAATGGGGGGACTATGTATAAACACCGCTGTAATTTCTACATGGTGAAACCAGAATGTATAAAAATGGCCTTTATTAAAATCTGACAAAGTGCACTTTAACCACATGTGATTTTTTTTCTATTACAAATCTCAAATTGTGGAGTACAGAGGCAAATAAATAAATTATGGGTCTTTGTCCCAAACACTGTAGCTGGAGTAGCTCAGTGGGTCAGACAGTATCTCTGGAGGAAAGGAATAGGTGACATTTCGGGTCGAGACGCTTCTTCAGGCTGAAGAAGGGTCTCGACCCAAAATATGGAAACCTGAGATTCTCACAATACCGACATTTGTTGTTCTTTCAGGCGTACGTGCAATAATTTTTTTTCATATTACTTACAGTTCTTCTCTTCAATGAAGCTGGTGCCACTGGTAAGGGGTGCAGCCACATATACAAAGGATTTGCCGAATGTTTGCTGAAACTGGGAGACAGTTTGGCCAAATCGATTGATGGGGAAAGTGAGGAGGTCAAGGAATTGGACACAGTGTGCCGGTGAGTAGATAGGTTTGTACTTCCCTCTGAGATTCTATCCCTCTGCATATCACACAATGTGGCTTTAACCAGTGAGCACCATGCCACTTTCTGCTCTTTGATTGCGGAACAAAACCAAAGCACCCGGAGAAAACCCACGAGGTCACAGGGGAACGTGCAAACTCCATACAGACAGCACCCGTGGTCAGGATCGAACCTGAGTCTCTGGTGCTGTGAGGCGTACATTTATTCTGCACCACTGTGCCACCCACTGTGACGAACACTAGTTCCATCTGCGTTTGGCCCATATCCCTCTAAACCTTATATAGTAAAGAGGAACTGCAGATGCCTGTTAATACGAAAGATAGACAAAACATTCTGGAGTAACTCAGCAGGTCAGGCAGCATCTCTGGAGAAAATGGATAGGTGACGTTTTCTGAACCTTCTTCAGATATATCAAACCCTTTCCATCCATAGCTTGATAAGTTTTACAGAGCAAATTACTGAGCTTCTTCACTCCGCATGGAAAAGGTGACAACATTCATGCATTTTTATGTGTTTTGCCAAACATGTAAATTGCGACAATCTGACAGTAACAAGAAAGTTGCTCTTGGATTGATAATTTCCAAGACAGTTCATATCACCAGCGAACTGCTTGTTGCTCGATTAACAGGGCTAAGATTTCCATTCCCACATCTCCCCCTCTCACTCTAATTGATTTCTGCTTCCCGGCTATGGATTTACTCTCCATTATTCTGAGACTTAAATTACAAGACATTTCTCACTGGGTGCGGCTGCTGACATCCAGTGAACTGTTGCCCTCTTGCTTCATAATTAATGTGCCAACCCAATTAGTTATCTGTCCAGACCACTAATTAAAGTTACTTTCAAAATGCATTCATTTCCCACAAAGTATGTAGTTTGCATTCCTCTAATTCGGCTTTATAATTTAACTCGCTATCCGAGTCTTATAATTCACAAAGTCTATAAAATGGTAAAGAAGGCTTATGGTATGCCTGCCTTCATAGGTTGGGTCATTGAGTATAAGAGTCAGGAATGCAGCTCTATAAGACTTTGGTTAGGCTGTATTTGGAGTATAGAATAGAATAGAATAATAGAATAGAATAACGTTTATTGTCATTTGAACCTAAGTTCCAACGAAATTACGTTTCTGCTGTCATACAAACAAGAAAAAAAAACAAGACACACAATTAACACAATTTACATAAACATCCATCACAGTGAATCTGCAAACACCTCCTCACTGTGATGGAAGGCAAAGTCTTGTCTCTCCCCTGTTCTTTATTCTTCTCCCGATGTTAAACCCCCCCGGCGGGCAATGGTAAGTCCCGCGGCCGTTAAGGCCTCGCCGGGCGATGTAAGGCCCTGCTCCGGGTCTTGATGCTGGAGCCCCCGGCGGGCGAGCGATGGTAAGTCGCGCGGCCGTTAAAGCCGCACCGGGCGATGCAAGGCCCCGCTCCGGGTCGTTTTCAACCCTGCAATATAGGCGGGGGAAGTTCCGTTGCGGGAGCTCCGAAAAGCAGTCTCCCACCAGGGACACCAATCAACAATTAACAATCAGTTTTATTCGTCACTTGCACATAAAGTGCAAGTGAAATGAATTTGCCAGCAGCGGTACAATGAAAAAGAACACACAAAAACACAATTAAAATGTAACACAAACATCCACCACAGCATTCATCACTGTGGTGGAAGGCACAAATTTGGCCAGTCCTCCTCCATTTTACCCCGTGGTCGGGACCTCAACCCTCCGCAGCCGTCGCTGCGGGCGTCCAGATAAGTGAAAGTCAAGGTAAGTCCTGAAACGGTGCCTCCCCCACTGGAGACCTCGTCTTCAGGTTGGTGTAGGCCGCAGGCCGGCGGTCGAAGATTTAAAGTTCCCGCGAGCTCCCGATGTTACCGTTTACAAGTAGGATGTGGAGACTACGGAGAAGTTTACCAGAATGCTGCCTGGATTAGGGAGTATTAGCTACAAGAAGAGGTTGGGCAAACTTGCATTATTTTGTCAAGAACGCTGTAGGTTAAGGGGAGATGGAAGTATATCAATTAATGAGAGGCATAGCTAGGGTAGACTGTCAGAATCTTCTTCCCAGGGTGGAAATGTCAAAGACAAGAGGAATAGCTTGAAGGTGAGAGGGGAAAAGTGTAAAGGAGATGTGTAGGGCAAGTCCTTTACAAATAGAGTGATGAGTGCCCAAAACATGCTGCCAGGGCTGGTGGCGGAGGCAGATATTGTATGTTAGTGGTGATTAAGAGGATTTAGATAGACGCATGGATATACTGGGAATGGAGGGATATGGATCATATATGGCCAGATGATATTAGTTCATCTTGATATTATGTTCCACAATATCTATAGAAGGGTCCTAACCCGAAATGTCACCTATTCACATTCCCCAGAGGTGCTGCCTGACCCGCTGAGTTACTCCAGCACTTTGTGTCCTTTTGTGTATTAACCAGTTCCTTGTTTCTACTCTTTCCACCTTCATCATGGAATGATGAATGAACTGGGTCCTTCTTCCCTTGGCAGCGGTGTCCTCACTCCACGTGGTCCGTCTTCGTCTGTCGGTCGATGCCCCCATCGGCCTCCCGCACCGACCCCTCCACTATCACTGCCGGTTCCTCTCCAGACCCCTCGGTGGTGCTGACCCCGGCCCCAGCCGCGGGCTCCGACCTCAGCCACAGGCTCCGCTGACCCAGGCTCCGTCAGCCACGTGCTCCGACCCACGGGTGCCCTGGCCTCAGCTACTCCGCGTCTCGCCAGGAGGTGTCTGCCACAGCAGCTTGCCGGGAGGCCTAGAGCCTGTGCCAAAATGCTAACACCTGCCCAAGGGAATAAGTGCAGTGGCCCATCAAGTGCTCCACCATTCAATTATGGCTGATCTATCCCTCTCAACCCCATTCTCCTGCCTTTTCCCCATAACCTTTGCCACCCTTACTAATCAAGAATCTGTCAATCTCTGTTTTAAAATTACTGAGTGACATGGCCTCCACCGCCATCCGTGGCATTGAATTCTACAGATTCACCACCCTCTGGCTAAATAAATTTCTCCTCAACTCAATTTTTGAAGTATGTCATCTTATTCTGAGGCTTTGACCTCTGGTCCTAGACCCTCCCACTAATGGAAAAATAGTAGGAACTGAAAAAGGTATAAAGTAGGGAAAAAGGCACCTGATAATATTAATAGGGCCTATTGATCCTCCGGATCATTTTTAATCGCTTAAGGAGGTTGGAGGGACATTTTCTGCTGTTATCTTCCTCTGATTGAGGTACTTAACTAATCATTACATGGTTGCAGATGGGAAGAGTGTTGCCGAAGCAATCATACGGGACATTTGGATGGACCTATTCCTTTTCTCCAGAGATGATGCCTGACCCACTGAGTTACTCCAGCATTTTGTGTCTAACTTCAGATCAGTTGATAACCAGTGGTGTCATCCAATAGTGATACATTCGTTTAGTTTAGTTTACAGCTACAGCATGGAAACAGGGCCTTGGGCCCACCAAGTCCACCCGTTCACACTAGTTCTATGTTATCCTGCTTTCACATCCACTCCCTACACGCTAGGGGCAATTTTACAGAGGACCAATTAATCTAACAAACCCGTACATGTCTGAGATGTGGGAGAAAACCAGAACAGCTGGAGGAAACCCACGTAGTCACAGGGAGAAAGTGCAAACTTTTCTCATTGGTGTTCCGCGATGGCTAATGGATTAGAAGACATTTGGGCGGCATGGTGGCGCAACGGTGGAATTGCTGCCTCACTGTGCCAGGGACACAGGTTCGATCCTGACCAGGGGTGCAGCCTGTGTAAAGTTTGTACGTTCTCCCCGTGACTGCGTGGGTGTTCTCCGGGAGCTCCAATTTCCTCCCACACTTCAAAGACATGCAGTTTTGTAGGTTAATTTGCTACGGTAAAGATTGTAAATTGTCCCTAATTTGTAGGATAGTGCTAGTGTAGTGATCTCTGGTCGGTGTGGACTCGGTGGGCTGAAGGGCCTGTTTCTGAGCTGTATTTCTAAATTCTAATCGCCTAAAGCTCTTGGAGACTTGAGAAGGTGAGATTAGATTGCAAATACTTACTTTATCCTTTATTGTGCCCTGTATCTCTATGATCAAAATGATAGCAGGCAGCTTTGGAAGCCTTACACCATTACTCAAACCTCACGTCTAAAACCTTGGCGTGATATTTGACTCAGCATTGAAATTTGACAAACAAGTCAATGCCGTGGTAAAAGCTAGCTTCTTCAGGCTTCGGACCATAGCTAAAATAAAACGATTCCTCCAGTTTGATGACCTCGAAAAGATCATCCACACATTTATCTCCCCCCACCTCGACTACTGCAACTCCCTTTACACTGGCATCAGCCAATCTTCCCTGTCCCGCCTGCAACTGGTCCAAAACGCCGCAGGGAGATTCCTGACAGGCACCCGAAAAAGGGACCACATCACCCCGATTCTGGCGTCTCTTCACTGGCTCCCTGTGCGGTTCCGAATAAATTTCAAGATCCTTCTTTATGTCCACAAAGCCCTTAAAGGGCTTGCCCCCACTACATCAAAAGTCCGCTTACCCACCACACCACCTCCAGGTCCCTCAGATAGGCCGACTTGGGGTTACTGAACATCCCGCGGTCTAGGCTTAAGCTAAGGGGTGACTGCGCCTTTGCGGTTGCAGCTCCTAGACTGTGGAACAGCATCCCTCTTCCCATCAGAACTGCCCCCTCCATCGACTCCTTTAAGTCGAGACTTAAAACTCATCTTTACTCTCAAGCCTTTCTTGACGTCCTCTGAGGGAGGGTTATATGTATGTATTTATGTATGTACTTAATCTATGAACCAATGTTGTATAACGTTAGTACCTCCACCAATGTAAAGCACTTTGGCCAACGAGAGTTGTTTTTTAAATGTGCTATAGAAATAAAAGTGAATTGACTTGACTTGACTAAACTAAACTAAATTAAACCTCCCGATCTTATCTTGTGCTTGCACCTTCCACACTATACGAGTTGATTGAGTTAGTCTGTTCTGTGCTTCTACCTGCAGATCCTGGGACAGCTTCCATGCCTGCGCAGACTCTGTTCTGGAAGGTTGCCCAGAAGATGCAGCTTCCATCTGGGAGTCGCTGAGGAAGGAGTCCAGGAAGCTGCAGTTCCAGGGCAACTTGCACGAGCTGTGCAGTTCGAGGGTCAGACCGTCGGGCACCATGGAAAGCTCAGATGGCAGTGAATCGAACAGAGAGAGTCTGAGGGGCTCTGCTGGTGCCCTGTGGTGTGGACTTACAAGCCCTGTCTGTCCATTGCTGTCATGCTGGCCAACCTGTAGCAAAGCCATCCAGGCAGGATCTCCAGGCCAGATCCCTTCACCTGAGAGACAAGGAGCTGATGAGCCATGGACACAGATGCAAAGATTGGCCGATGCCTTTCGATGGTGCATCTCTCTGTGGAAAAATTTCACATTGTGTTGGAACTCCACTCATTTAGTTACATGTTTCATTCAAAGGCAATCGGCTCAAACCTTTAGTTGATTAGATACACCAACATAAGAGTAGCTATTGGGCAAATGTGCAGCCCAGAATGTCCCAGATTCAATCCCAGCTTTGAATTGAATTAACGTATCTCAGACAAAGGGTGTTGGAGGATCTTGAGTTTGTTGCGTTGGGTTTGGAACCATTAGCCAAGGTACTCCTCACACAGCCGTCCAGTTGCTTGTGAGGTACATCAGATTCCTGGTGCCATCCAATCTGAGAAGCTCAACTTTGGAAAGATTCTCGATAAACAGTTCAATAACTTTAATAAGTAAGGGAGTTGTGGGGACAAGGCAGAAGAATTGGATCGAGAGGGAATGAAAGATGAGCCATGATTAAATGGCAGAGTAGGCTTGGTGGGCCGAATGGCCTAATTCCGCTCCTGAATTTCTGTTCATGAACTTACGAACTTTCAGCGCATTATGCTAAGGTGGGGTCGGGAGCAAAGATTGGCATGAAACCAAGGGGACGTCAAGATTATGATTTTCTCACCCAATCAATGGAAGTAATAGCAGTAAGAAGATTGCAGTTGTATTGGGAGTTTGTATCAATTGGTCTACATGCGATCATATGGAGCGGCAAAAGAACTTGCCACTCATTCACGTTTTCCACCCTTGGTCTTTCTTGGCCATGCTCTCCACCTTCAGCCACAGTTGCAACCTTCCCTAGGGCATGAGATCATGATCTGGGTTGAAATCTCAATGTGGAGGGGCAGAGAAAGCAAAATTGATGGCCTCTCCCTGATCCTATGGTTTAGATGAATGCCGAGGATCTCACGTCACTGCTTGAGTAGGGGAAGGAAGGTCTCCTGACATGATGGCCAATATCAGCCAGCGTGACCTGGAAACAAATCATTGATTATTGCAACTTATCATCTCCTTGATGGGCTGTGATCAAGGAATCACACCTCAAGCCAAAAGACCTCAAAAGCTGGTCCGGCACGGTGGCGCAGCGATAGAGCTGCTCCCTCACAGCGCCAGAGACTCAGGATCCATCTTGACAATGGATGCTGTGTGTACGGAGCTTATACATTCTCCGTGTGACCACGTGGGTTATTTCTCCGTGCTCCATTTTCCCCCCACGCTCCAAAGACGTGCAGGTTTGTAGGTTAATTGGCTTCGGTGAAATTGTAAATTGTGTGTGTAGGATAGTGTTAGTGCACAGGGTGATCACCGGTCAGCACAGACTCGGTGGGCCAAAGGGCCTGATTCCGCGCTGGATCTCTAAAGTCTAACAGTCTAAAGCTCTTAGAGACTTGAGACGGTAAGATTAGATTGCAATACTTACCTGATCCTATAGGTTATGTAGTGCCCTATAGGAATGTATTGGAAGATGCCAATCTCTATGTAAAATAAAAAGTTAGCATTTTAATAATTGGATAGTCAGCGACATTTGGTGCATCAGGTACATACTGAGGTATTGTGGACCTCATATATACCATTGTTTGGTACCTTCATACAACTGGTATTGTAGTGAGTGCAGAGCTGAATGGGAGTGGCAGATGATATGAGCTCAACTCAATCTTAACGATTGACTCTTGCATGTCTGTGGCTTCCGAGCAACTAGCTGAAGCACAATGAGAGGCCTGGGAACAGGGTAGCAGTTTGTTGTTGATTATTCAGTAATATAAAGAGGGGAGAATTGAATGCATAGTAAAAGTCATGACTCTAGTGGGTCTTTCTCCCATTTAACATAGCCTGCTTTCCCTAACTGCAATTGAAAGAAGTTCACCCTGGGTTGTAGTATTTCAGCTGTACAAGCAAGGTATTTCTACCACGGTAATGTGAATATGACCGCTGGGATTATCCCAGAGTATTTATTGCTACCACTGTGGTAGCAAATGTGATTCACTGGAAATAATCAATTGTACAGCAAACAAAGCCAATGTACTCAGTGGCATTCTGTTTAAAGTGCAGAAGAAACAAACTGTGCCTATTTCTCCCAGGAATAGCAGGATCATTTCCCAGTAAAATACAGTGACTGGATGGTGGCTACACATGAGTGATGTGCATGAGGTCAAATTCAGCCACTTCCATTAATGTGATCACCAAGTTGATTCACTAGGGTGTTACCTAATTATCTCCTTTTTGGCAGGCAGACAATGTTGTCTCCTTTACATCTCTAGCCTTTGTCACTTACCTCTCCTATCTGCCAGTTCAACTTCATCCTCACCTGCATCCACCTATCACTTGCCAGGATAGACACAAAATGCTGGAGTAACTCAGTGGGTTAGGCAGCATCTCTGGCGAAAAAAAGTCCTTTTCTCCAGAGATACTGGCTGACCCGCTGAGTTACTCCAGCATTTTGTGTATCTTTGGTGTAAACCAGCATCTGTAGTTCCTTGCTACACATTATCACCTGCTTGGCTTGTTCCAGCCTTCACCTCTCTTTTCTAGTTTTCTCTCCCCCCACTTCTACAATCAGTCTGAAGAAGGTTCCCGAACCAAAAATTAACCTGTCCATTCCTTCCAGAGATGCTGCCTGACTCACATAGTTACTCCAGCACTTTGTGTTTTGCCAATAAATGTAGCCTTTCTACCCATATCTATTTTATTAAACAATATTATAATTGTTATAGTAATATTGTTATTTAATTGTGAAAGTAGATTTGTTGACTTATTGTAAACAGATAAGCTAGAAATTAATTTGCTCTTGCATTGTTATTATGTGACAGTAAAATGACTATAATGGTCATATTGTTTCTCTAAGACACACCTCACACCGAGTGATGAGATGGTAACAGAGAGAGGTGAGGCATAATGAAAGGCCTAGATATAGTAGATGTGAAAAGGATGTTTCTCATATTGGGTGAGTCTAGAACCAGAGGGGACAGCCTCAGAATAAAAGGGCGCAATTCAGAATGGAGATGAGAAGGAATTTCTTTAACCTGAGGGTGGTGAATCTGTGGATTGCCAAAGACTGGGTATTTGTGGAGACTGTGGAGGCCAAGTCTGGGTATTTTTAAAGCTGAGATTGATAGATTCCTGATTAGTAAGGGTGTCAAAGGCTACGGGGAGAAGCAGGATAATGGGTAGAGAGGGAAAAAATGATCAAATGGCAGAGTAGACTTGATGGGCTGAATGGTCTAATCCTGCTCCGATGTCTTCCAAATTCCATGTCCATAATGTAATAGAAAATGTTTTTTAATGCATTCTCGGGATATGAAATGTTGACAGGGGACTATGAGTTGTGAAGGTAATTGTGAACCTTCTTTATGGATTGCTGCAGTTAGTGGGGGGAAAATGCTCAAGTTAGGATATCATGACATTACCGCAAAAGGGAGAATGAGTATATATAGATCAATTACTTTTTTTTAATTAATTAGCATACAGAAATATGAAGACAAAAATGATCAATAGAATAATTATATATATAGAAATCTAACAATAGTAACATAAACTGATCACATTTTTTACAGGAAAGTAAATGTAAATTTTAAAAGTATTAGGGTGGCACAGTGGAGCTGCGATAGATTGCTGCCTTACAGTGCCAGAGACCCGGGTTCGATCTTGACTATGGATGCTGTCTGTATGGAGTTTGTACGTTCTCCTGGTGACCTGCGTGGGTTTTCACCGGGAGCTCCGCTTTCCTCCCGCACTCCAAAGACGTACAGGTTTGTAGGTTAATTGGCTAGGTAAAATTGTAAATTGTTCCTCGTGTGTGTAGGATAGTGTTAGTATGCAGGGATCGCTGGTCGGCATGGACTCCGTGGACTGAAGGGCCTTTTTCCATGCTGTATCTCTATACTAAACTAAACTAAAGTGGTAGAAAGTGTTGAAGGATTGTTTGGTCCTAAGTTTGACTCTGACCACTACTTACTTCACAAGCTAAGGTAATGACGGGTAAACTGTTAGTGAAAACGTTTGATTTTCTTAAGCACATTACTGGATATAAACCGAGTATTTTGTGTGGCAGTCGAAGCAGAGATTATATATCTTACACAAGGTAATGTGTGATGTAAAAGTGTTTGTGCTTGGCACATGCATGAACGCTGATGCTGCCCACAAATGGACTCTATAGACCAGAAATAGGCTATGATCAATACTTTGGGGAAACCGGATGCAAGCTGCAAACAAATAATAATGTCTGGATTAATTTGGCTGTCCCGCTGAGTTACTCCAGCACTTTGTGTGTCTTTTTTTTTGTGAGCCAGCAACTGCAATTTCTAGACTGCTGGAGGAACTCAACGGGTCAGGCAGCATCTAACTGATCCGAATGGCACCTGACTATTTCCAACCACAGATGCTGTCTGACCCGTTGAGTTCCTCCAGCATCTGCAGTATCTTGTGCCTAGAATGATAAGTGCATTAGGTGTGCATGACCCCTATTCTAAGGCCAGTTCTATGGCCACCTCCTTGGTCTCATTGTGTAGGTAGGAGCTGGCGATGCTGGTTTACCTTTGAGTCATTGACAGTTTTACTCTGATTGCAACCCTTTAAAGTTTGATTGCTTCACGGAATAAATTAGTTCAGGTAAGCGAGATGCTTTTAAGGGGAAACCAGCTAAATTCATTATGGCAAAACGAATTGTAGGTGATGCTTATAGAATTGGATGAGAGAGGGATGTTTTGATGCTTATATGAATCATAACTGCTAGCATGTACCAGGAGGTGGAAGAGCTGCTGTAATTCCATGTGAAGTTGTTTTGAAAGTAATTTGCTATTGGAGGTTTATTTAGGCTGTTCTGAACTGCAGAACCAGCTTTGCAGTGTAAGGTTTATTTTCTACAGGGATTGGGCAATTTTTCCTCATCCCACATTAAATTAAATGCCTGACCTTTCGTTTGCTATGTTTTGTAGAGCAGGTTTAAAATACTCAATGTTGGCCTTTTCTTCAGTACTGATCGTCATTGTCCAGTGATTATATACACCTGTCTTGAACCTTTCCTTTCAAGCTCTATTGATTGCATTTAGTTTGACAAATTCCTGGCGTGGTCCTCCACCAAAACAGAAGTTTAACATTTTGTTCTGCACATCATTATATTTACCCACTGGCTAATTGCCATTTCCAAACCAAATGTAGCCCAGTTGGCTGACTAAATTCTGGGACGACTCTTCTATAAGTCCAAGGGAGGGAGCGATGTTTTGTCAAAGGTACCCTCTTCCAAGTGAGCTTGAACGTAATGCAGTCTTGGTTGATGTTGGTAAAATAGAGGAGTGGAAGAGATTTATTTTAGAGATACAGCGTGGAAACTGACCCTTAGGCCCACCGAGTCCACACGGACCATTGATCAGCCGCACACTAGTTCCATCTCATCCCACGTTTGCATCCTACACATCAGGGGCACATTACAGAAGCCAACTAACCTACAAACCTGCATGTCTTTGAGAATGTAGGAGGAATCCGGGAAACCTGGAGGAAACCCATGGGGTAACGGGAAAAATGTGGAAACTCTGCACAGGCAGCTACCGAGCCCAGGATCGAACCAGTGTCTCTGGAGCTGTGAGGCAGTAGCTCTACCGCTGCGCCACTTTGCCGCCTTAAATTATCCTTGTAGTCTGGCCAATAGTTTTGCCTCTGTCAACCCCACTAAATCAGATTATGAGATTATCGTCATTACATTGCTCTTTCTGGGAACTCAGTGTACAATTCTAATTTGCTGCAATGTTTCATATATTTCAAAACATCCTCACTTCAAATGACTTCATTGGTTGTGAAGTCTTAGGGGACAATCTGAGGCAGTGATACGTGGCATAAACATGGAAGTCTTCTTTTTGTTCTGCAACTGGCTGCAGCTCTTTGAATGCTTTGCTGTGATGTGAGATAAGAGTCACGAGTCGAGGGTTTTATTGTCATATGTCCCAAAACAGAACAATGACATTCTTACTAGCAGCAGCAGCGCAACAGATTGAAAACACCGTACTCAATAGAAAATACAATAAACAGGCAAATAAAAGAGGTTCAATAAATAAAGACCCCAATATAGTGCAAAAACTAAAAGCTCAAAGTCCCCAGTACAACTCAGGCAGCTTGTAGTTCAGAGTTAAGCTGGAGTTTCATAAATTATAGGAGAAGAATTAGGTCATTCCGCACATCAAGTCTACTCCACCATTCAATCGTGACTGATATATATTTCCCTCTAATCCCCATTCTCCTGCCTTCTCCCCATAACCCCTGATGCCTGTACTAATCAAGAGTTTGTACTGTTCAGAAGCCTGATGGTTGTTGGGAAGAAGCTGTTCCTGAACCTAGACATTATGTTAGGTCCTGATACCAATGACACAATCAGACACAATGATATTGAGTCGTGCTGGGATAGTTAAAAAAAAATCAGCTCAGTTCCCTGCAGTCTTTAGGCATTAATTCATCATGAACCTGAATATATTTGAGACCCAGGTTCATCATTAAAGACTGGGGCATGATTCTGTTTCATAACCACAGGATAAACCAGGTAATCTTGTACATATTTTAAAACGTGATGGAAACCATGAAGATTGCTCTAATCAAATTTATATTTTGCCGAGTTTGAAATCCCTAGAGAACGGTGCTACGGACGTTAATATTAAAACATCTCATGCAAGTATTCTAAAGCATTTAAATCTCATTACCACAGTCAAGCCCGATATTAACCTCCACTTAAGAGTGATGAGTTATGAATAATCGGCAGCAATGTTATTCAACAATGAAGGCTGATGTCTCATTCAGTAATTGGATCTTGGATTATCTGATCAATTTCCTTAATGAACTGCCCTAAAGATTTTATTTTGTATTTCAACTTCACCTGACATAAACATTAGAAACCCAGGCGTCACATCAGTGTCAGTGAATGCAATGGGTTCATATTCCTAACGTGAATTTACTGTTTTTATCCCCTCGTACACTGCCATTTGGAAGCACGATCGATAACAGGTTTGAGAAATGATAAAAGGAATAGATGTGACGTGGGGATAAAGTGAAGGAATGGGCGAGGGGGAGTGGGAGGGACCGAGGAAGGAAGGAAGAAGGCTGCGTCAGAGAGACAAGGAGAGAGGGGATTAGGAAAGCTTAAAGGGTGACAGCTGGAGGTTTGCAAACCTCACGAGTTGCAGTCCGCTTCGTCCTGGGATAAAAATGTCACAAGTGAGAATGACCTTTCTCCAGCACAACACGCAGCGACTGGTAAATGTCAGCATGCACTCCTTACTGAGTGCACCCGTGGCTCAGCAAGCTTTACATTTCGTTTTTAGAGTTACAACGTGGAAACAGGCCCTTCGGCCCACCACGTCCGCGCCGACCAGCCATCACCGTTACACGAGCACTATCCTACACACTAGGGACAATTTACAATTTTACCAAAGCCAAATTAACCTACTTATTTTGGAGTATGGGAGGAAACTGGAGCACCCAGAGAAAACCCACGCAGTCACGGGGAGAATGTACAAACCCCGTATAGACAGCAATTCAGTAGTCAGAATTGAACCCGGGTCTCTGGCGCTGTAAGTCGGCAACTTTACTGCAGCGCCGCTGTGCTGATTAAATCCAGTGTGAAGTAATGTACGTAGGATGCAAGTGTTGGAACATTTCATGGTTCCTATAGATTTTCATACTGATTACTGTACTAGTAATGCAGAAGTCTGGAATATCACTTTGGAGTCCTGAGTTCAAATCCCAGAGTGACCGCTTATTCTGGAATTTTTAAATAAAATAGTTGCAATGATGGGCATAAAACCATTGCATTGCATTGTCCTAAAATTCCACCTAGTTCACTGATGTCCAGAGAGAACAGGATCTGCCATCCTTCCCTGATCTATTCCGTTTGACTCCAGACCAATATGATGCACTTTGAAATGGCCAGGCATGGCATGTAGTTGCACCAATGTGGGATGGGCAAAAAATGTTGACCTTGCCAGCAATATACGCGGTTAATAATGGGGGTGGGGCGTCATGGTGGCATAATGATAGAGCTGCTGCCTTACAGCGCCAGAGATCCGGGTTCGATCCTGACTAGGGGTGCTGTCTATACGAAGTTTGTACATTCTCCCCGTGACTACGTGGGTTTTCTCCAGGTGCTCTGGTTTCCCCCCACACTGCAAAGACGTACAGATTTGTAGGTTAATTGGCTAAATTGTAAATTGTCCCAAGTGTGTATTGTGTGCTATTGTAATGGGGATTGCTGGTTGGCGCGGACTCAAGGCGCTGAAGGGCCTTTCACGCTGTATCTCTAAACCTACTTAACTGCTTTATGGGCATTGATGGTGTGATATGGTGGGTGGTGTGAATATGGAACAAGCCGCCAAAGGTGGTTGTTAAGATCTTAACAGACACTTGGACAGGTAAATGGATAGGATAGATTTAGTGGGATATGGGCCAAATGCGGGTAAGCGGTACTGGCTTAGGCATCTTGGTTTGCAAGGACGAATTGGGCTGAAGGGCCTGTTTCTGTGCAGTATGACTCTAGGATGCTAATTAAAGCAGTCAGCCTTTTTAAGCACCACATTTCTCAGTGCAGGGCATTCTTAGAAGGCATTCTTATGTGGTAATGTCATGAAGCCTCTTCCTGCAACATATTAGTGTGGGTTGCTTTGGCAGTCGGCTTTGATGCCAGCTCCTTCCTTTGTCAGTGAGAAGTCCTACCAGAAGTGCATCCAAAGAACCCCCCTACCCCACCCCCATCACTCCCCCTCATCCCTCCCCACCCTATCACCATCTCCTAGCCATTCACCACTGCAAGAAGAAGACAAGACTGTTCAATTAACTTTGTCGGCGCCAGAAACATGGCGACTCTTTGTGTACTGCTTAGGTGAGGTCTGTTGTACGCAAAACAAAGATTTTCACTGTACCTAGGTACATGTGACAATAAAGTATAATTGAATCATTGAATCATTGGCACCAACCTAATCCCAAGCCTTTTTATCTTGTGAATCTTACTGACCACTCCGTTGCTGTGATCTTCCACGGCAGATCACTTGACCACCACAATGGCTTCTCATGTCTCAATTATTAAAGACTCAAACCTTGTTCTTCCACTTCTCCCAATTCTTTGGTTCACTTGCTTCAACAGTATTACCACAGCTGCATTGATGAACCTTGGGGCACAGAGGCCTCCGATAGATCGGTCAGGTGGTTTATTTCCTCAGCCTTTGCTACAATTAAATTAATTATGGTGATGTGTAGGAAAGAACTGCAGATGCTGGTTTAAATTGAAGGTAGACACAAAATGCTGGAGTAACGCAGCGATACAAGCAGCATCTCTGGAGATTCCTTCTCTCCAGAGATGTTGCTTGTCCCGCTGAGTTACTTCATTAATTAATCTTTATGGACATCACCATAATTAATCTATCTTTAATTATGGTGATGTCCTGATGTCATGCATAACCTATTCCCTACCTACAGTGGTGCAACGGTAGAGTTGCTGCCTTACAGCGAAAGAGACCTGTGTTCGATCCTGACTACATGTGCTGGCTGTATGGCTTTTGTACGTTCTCCCTGTGACCGCAAGGGTTTTCTCCACGTGCTCTGGTTTCCTCCCACATTCCAAAGATATACAGGTTTGTAGGTTAATTGGCTTCTGTAATTACAAATTGTCCCTAGTGCGTACGATAGTGTTAGAGTATGGGGTCATCGCTAGTCGTCGTAGACTCGATGGGCTGAATGGCCTGTTCCCGCACTGTATCTCTAATGTAATGTAAAAGAGTAATGTTGCAGTCAACAACACATGAAGTCTGGAGCTGGTCTGTCATGGAATAATGCTGAGCATGGACTTCAGCGTGAGGTGGGGTTACTGTATCTCACCATCACCTATGTTTGGTCCGATTGAACCTTGAATGTCCCACCTGCTCTTCCCCAATACTTGTTCATGGGCAATCTCATTTGCTACAATTGTAAATTATAGTTCATAAAGGCAGGATAATTCAGATGTGTCCTACTCAACTGTGACATTCCCTCAGGTGTGGTGGGATGTATGGCTGTGTTTATGTCCCATGCACGAAAGGAGATTAGGTTAGCAAAGGGCAGTGCAGCGGTGCATCTGGTAGAGCTGCTGCCTTACCATTCCAGTGATCCAGGTTTAATCCTGACTTTGGATATTGTGGAGTTGTGCATTCTCCCCATGATTGCATGGGTTTCATCAGTGAGTTCTGGTTTCCTCCCACTCCCCAAAGACAGATAGTTTTAGTGTGTACGAAGGAACTGCAGATGCTGGTTTACACCAAACGTAGACACAAAGAGCTGGAGTAATTCTCGCAGCATCTCTGGTGAAAAGGAATAGGTGACGTTTCGGGTCGAGACCCTCCTTCAGACCTTCAGTCTTAGTGTTATGCTTAAGTTACCTCTAGATGAGTGGTAGAATCTGGGGGAAGGGAGCATTGATGAGATTGTGGAAAGAATAAAATGGGACTAGTGTAGGATTAGTGCAAATTGCTGCTTGATAGTTGGCGCAGATTTAGCGGAAGGGCCTGTTTTTTACCTGTTTTTAACTCTATAGGGTCAGGGCTTACCTGTGAGGGCCATTGTACTGGGGACATTTTCACTGGCTGTGTCTGTACTTGAACGAAGATCACAAGAGCTAAGCTCTTACGGAACTATTGTGAGGTACGGAGATAAGACCTTCAGATGAGGGGCGGAGAAGGCAGGAGAATGAGCAGATCTGGGAACAAAAATGAAAAACAGCACAAAGAAAGGCACATTATTCATATTTCGCAACCACATTAACCTGACCTTGAAGTGAGAAACACTGTGTACAAATGGGATTTATATAATTGGTATCCTGCAGCCTCTCGTCATACTTACTGTTTATATCATGTGTTAGGTTGCTATCTTAAATAATACATGTTGGTTATTTAAGTGTAAATCTAAAATATGAAATGTATTAATATACAGTCGCTTTGCTGGTTGTGCATAAGCAATCTTCCCACAACCTGCTCATTCTTAATTGTAAAATTACTCGCAAGTTGTAATTTGCAGTTTATTTATTTTTTGGCCGCTTTTAATTTCTTGCAAAAATATGTCATGGAAATGATATGATTGTAGAAAATTAAACCAGGGCACTGATCTTATATATAACGGCAGGAGATTGTCAACCAAATTGTCGAGCTGAATCCATGATAACATTTAAAGTTTACATTAAAGCTGTGCTGGAGGAAGTAGTATTAACTCCAAGTTAACTGGTGCTTCTTAATTAACCAGAGAGATTGGCATTGTGAAAATTACACTTTGGACAATTTTATTGATACTTTCATGCAAGCTGGAGGGCAAATGTGGGAGATTTCATTAAATGGAACTAATTTTGCATGTATCTGTATTACGCAGGCACAGCAATAAATGGCATCGTATCTGAGACATCAGTTTAGCTTGGTTTAGTTTATTGTCATGTGTACCAAGTTACAGTGAAAAATATTTTTGTCGCATGCTATCCAGTCAGTGTAAAGATTGTAGATGATTGTAATCGAGCCGTCCACAATGTACAGATACAGGATAACGGTAATAATGTTTGGTGCAATATAAAGTCCAGTAAACTCCGATTAAAGGTAGTCTGAGGGTCTCCAATGAGGTGGGTGGTAGCTCAGAACCACTTTCTGGTTGTTGGTAGGATGTTTCAGTTGCCTGATAACGGCAGGGAAGAAACTGTCTCTGACTCTGGAGGTACTTCTGTGCCTCTTGCCTGATGCGAATGGCAGCAGAGGGAGTGACCGGGTTGCGACTCGTGCTGGTGGCCTTGCCGAGGCAGCGTGGGGTAGATGCAGTCAATGGGAGGTTGGTTTGCGTGATGGTCTGGGCTGCATCTACAATTCTCTGCACTTTTTTGCAGTCTTGGATGGAGCTGTTCCCAATCCGTACTTTGATGCATGCTGTTGAAATGCTTTCTCTGGCGCATCTGTGGAAGTTGGTGAGAGTTGTTGGATACATGCCGAACTTCTTAAGCATTCTGAAGGAGGAGAGGCATTGGTGTGCTTTCTTGGTTTGTTATGGCTAGTCCAGGACAAGTTGCTGGTGATATTTACTGCTAGAAATTAGAAGCTTTCAACCATCTCTAAAGTCTCCGTCCTCAATGAGATATTAAATCTATAGGATCAAAGTGAATGTGAAGAACAAGAAGCTGAAGTGGAACTTGATTGTTCCTCAAATATTTAGCTCTTAATTCAAGATTCCATCTGAATTCTCCTGTGGACCAGAACAGCATTGCTTTATTTGGTTTGGGATTTGACAGCCCAGCCCATCATTGCCTTGGTTCGCAAGAGGATACAAAGTGCTGGAGTAACTTGGCGGGTCAAGCAGCATCTCTGGAGAACATGGATAGGTTACGTTTCAGGTCGGGACCCTTCTTTAGACCCATTGTCCACTGTCCAACAGCCACGTGAATGTGTAGAAATGAACTGCAGATGCTGGTTTACACCGAAGACAGACACAAAATGCTGGAGTAACTCAGTGGGTTAGGCAGCATCTCTGGAGAAAAGGAATAACTGAAGAATAGATTTGACCTGAAATTTCACCTATTCCTTTCTCCAGAGATGCTAATTGACCCGCTGAGTTACTGCAGCTTTTTATGTCTAGTCACTTGTGAATATTGGGCTGCAGTTGGTTTTCAGTATGTCAGATGAACAATAATGTAAACAATGACAATATTTATTTATTAACAGAATGGGACCACAGTTATTTTTTTTATTTTTTTTTAGCCGCTTTTGGTTTCTGACAGTTTACAGAGAGATGTGTTGAATTTTTCAGTAAAAGAAAGATCAAGAGCTGGAGCCCCCTGATAATTGTGAAGTTTTGGTTTACCAAACAATAAAATGAATAACAAAACAGGCAGACAAAAATGCTGGAGAAACTCAATGAGTGAGGCAGCATCTATTGAGCGAAGGAATAGGTGACGTTTCGGGTCGAGACCCCTCAGTCTGAAGAAGGGTCTCGACCCAAAACGTCACCTATTCCTTCGCTCCATCGATGCTGCCTCACCCGCTGAGTTTCTCCAGCATTTTTGTCTACCTTCGATTTTTCCACCATCTGCAGTTCTTTCTTAAACAAAACTGGCAGTTCTCTTTTCACTGAGAGCTGATCACTGCAGGGACATGGAACGGTGACCTTGGGAAATATATTTGCAGTGTTATGTGCGATTGCTGAGCACTGCAGTGGATTCCAGGAATCTAATGCCACTATTGTATCAACCCCCATCACCACCCCCCGCAGCTGTTCCAGGCACCTACCATGTAAAAAACAAATTGCCCCGCACATTTTCTTTAAACTTTGCTCCTCTCACCTTAAAGCTAGGCCCTAGGGTATTTGATATTTCCATGCTGGAGAAAAGGTTCTGATTGTCTACCCTATCTATGTTTCTAATAATCCTATACACCTCTTGCTTCCTGAGACAAAAGGCTAGTATTTCACCTAATAATCTAATAATTCAGAGAAGGGACTTAACCATTTATTAAAATATGTACATCATAAGAAAAATAGGCACTGCAGGTTCTACCATTGTATAACAGATATATTTGAGGGAAGAAGTAGTGTTTAACTAGTTTCTGGTCCCTGATGGCTAAGTAAAGAGAAGCATGGACATTGACCAGTGCTTAATGGCAGTGGCTTGATTCATTGCAGAGGTTCATAGTCCTATTGTCAGAGGACTGAAGCCATTGATCACATTGAAAGAATCAGCTTGAGCTGTTGTGAAAGGTGAACACTACTATGATTTCTGTCTCTGATAATGTCTTTCCATGTGTGTGTGTGTGTGTTCAAATTTTACTCAGGAAGATTCAAAGATCAATAAAACAGAAAATCTTAATGGTATGTGTAGGAAAATACAATGATGAAGTGCAGTGCTATCAAGTTAAGGTTTTCTATTGAGATTCAAGCATTTTCTGTATAAATAGGCAGATTTTACAATGTATAAAGACCATAATACAACACTCTTTAACAACTTGTCAGTTGAACTAAATCAAGGCATTTGGATAACAATAAATATTTTCTGGTTAAACATATTTGCAATTAATATTGAATCACAGAACAAATTATAAAGTCAAAACCAATTTTGAACCAATTTTCAACCAAGTGTGAAAAAGGAACAAGATGTTGGTGTTGTCGGGGAAACACTTTAAACAATACCACTGTACTATTGAGTAGCATGTTGTGAAATTAATTTTAGTTCATATTCTCATTTTAATTGTATTTTCAGATTTATGGTGCATTACCTTGGTAAATGTAAAAAAAAACAAGTTGCATTTTTACAATAAATCTAGTTGTATAATTATTCTTGAGTGTTGTCTTTTGTGGTTAAGATTCTGATTGTGTAAGAGTTTACACCTTGTCTAACTTTATTTAGTTAAGTTTTAGTTTAGAGATACAGCGTGGAAACAGGCCCCTCAGCCCACCGAGCCCGCGCCGACCAGTCATCCCCGCACACTAACACTATTCTACTAGTGACAATTTACAATGTTACCAAAGTCAATTATTCTACAAACCTGTACGGCTTTGAAATGTGGGAGGAAACTGGAGAAAACCCATGTAGGTCACGGGGAGAACGTACAAACTCGGTACAGACTGCACCCATAGTCTGGATCGAAGCCGGGTCCCTGGTGCTGTAAGGCAGCAACTCTACCACTGCGCCACAGTGCTGCTTAAATTTAAGTTTTAAGTTAATTACGTTTTATTTAACTAATTAAGTTTTAGAATATTTTAGTGTCACATATTCTGAGGTACAGTGAAAAGCTTTTTTGATGAGTGCTATCCAGTCATCAAAAAGACTATACATAATATTTATTTGGTTATGTCTATTGAATAAACTGTTTTACATTAACTGAGCTATTATTGTTCTTTTATTCAATGGAGACACATTGGATTCTACAGAGCAATGTCAGCACTGAACCACATGAGTTTGGGACATACACTTTGAAAAAGTATTCCTGTTTCCTTTCTTCCACTTTCCAGGCCTTATCCTCTCCCTTCTCAAAAGGACACTGTTAATGCAGTCAAATAGCGCGTTGCAATGGCAACGGTGGAATGGGCTAGCTACTCCTTGGACTGAGTATATTCCAAACACTGAACGAATATCATGTGAATCTAGCTTCTTTCCACAATGTTACAATTCACGGTGGTGACTCACAGTGTTCAGAGGTTTCAACCATGTACCCAAGTCAAGTGCTGTCGCCAGGACAACAGGCCTTTATGACCAAGTTAAGATTTTAACACTTTAAAACTTGAAGGATACAAGATGACGCCAGAAACGTGGCGATTTTGTATACTGCCTCAGTGTAATCTACTAATCTTACACTCTTGTATTTAAGTGATTTAAGATTTTTACTGACCTAAATGCAAGAAAAGGAATTTCACTGCACCTTGGTACCATGCAGGCAGGCAAAGTGGCACAGCTGGTAGAGCTGCTGCCTCACATTGCCAGAGACCTGGGTTTGATCCTAACCTCGGGCACTGTCTGTGTGGTGTTTCCATGTTCTCCCTGTGACCGCGTTGGTTTCCTCTTGGGTGCTCTGGTTTTCACCCACATCCCAAAGACCTGAGGATTTGTAGGTTAATTGGTCTCTGTGAAATTGCCCCTATTGTATAGGGAGTAGATGAGAACGTGGGATAACGCAGAATAGTGTAGTTGGGTGATCAATGGTTGGCGTGGACGTGGAGAGCCGAAGATCCATGCTGTATCTAAACTACATGTGACAATAACATACCATTGAACCAATGAGATAGTTGTCCCGTGGGAAATGCCAGTAAGAAAATGTTATTTTGATTCACAGTCACAGTTCTACTGTTTAAAGGGAAAAATAGTTTGGCAAACATATTTTGTTTTATGAAGTTTTAAATTCCTTGACTCCCAAGCAGTTGCTGTTAGGAGAGGCACCAGTTGACAGATTTGACATCAAGAACACAAAACATGGAACATATAACATAGAACATAGGACATAGAACAGTATAGCACTAGAACAGGCCCTTCTGCCCACAATGCCCATGCTGAACATGATGCCAAAACCATCTCTTATCTACCAACGCATGACCATACCATGCATCCTCTTGACTGACAATCAGCAAGATATTCAAATAGAGCACTCTGTCTTAACCAAAGCCCAACATTGATTCTTAGTGAGACAGGCAGCATCTCTGGAGAGAAGGAATGGGTGCCGTTTCGGGTCGTGACCCTTCTTCAGACTATTTTATTCATCAATAGTTGATGTGGAATTCAAAACCATTCCATGGTCATGAATATTATTTAGCATTAGTACCACAAATTTTAACTCAGGACTCTAACTTTTAATGAAGTATCATTCTCTTTCTTACATTTTGCTTCTGTCATATGTCAATGCCTTCGAATTTTATTTAGGTAGTTTGACGAGACTCTTGGATGGAATATTCAGTAATTTGTTCCCTGAACTGTTTGCTTCTCCATATAGCTGTGGAAATTTAAATTGATTTTTCTCTCGGATTCTTCTATTGCTTCCTGCAGCCTCAACCCATTAATATTTCATATTCACCAGCTGTCTTATTTCCGTGGATGATTTTACACAGGGAACATCAGCCAGTTCAGCTCTGCCTAAACAAAAGGCACCCGAAGACATGCAATATCATTCTATTCTGGGTTTCTGAACATTCTAACTCATTTTCAAAAGTCATACCTTTTATGAACTCTGGCGCATGTTTGTACCAAATAATAGTGATGCTAAACTATGCCTTGTGGGTCAGGCACAGTTGATTTACCCCATAGGTTTGAATCAGATGGTGAATATGCTCCATTAAAATCTAGTCACGTAATATTGGAGTCCCTGACAGTCTACACAAATTCACTAAAAATGGTCATATCCATCACAGACACACAAAATGGGCGACTATTCCAAGATAGGATGTACCTAGTATTTTTTCTATGTTATTAACAAAATCATAAAATGAATAAGAGCATAAATGGACTATTTGGTCTTTCAGGCCCTTTGTGCTAATAAATATGATCATGACTGCTTCTCTTTCTCAATTCTACCTTCTCCTACTATTTCCATAATCCTCAATTCTCATAATATCCAAAAGGCTATTGACTTTTCAACAACACAGTCCCCCTGGAGTACAGAATGGCAGATTCAAAGTGTATTGATTGACAAAAGATTTCCTTATGTCAATAATGAATGATGGCCTCTTGGCCATGCGTTTCAGGTCGGGACCATTCTTTGGACCAAAGGAAGATGTTTTCACAAAAATTGAAATTTCCCCTAAGAGAGAGGCAACTAATACATGAATATGACTTATACCCCAATGTTTAAGGTAAGTACACTACCACTGGGTTACACAATGCATATTTTGTAGCAGATGGGGTTTTCTTCTCATTAATATAGGATAAATTTACGAATAGCTTAACGTCTGAGACTGCTATTGACCTGTTTTTTCTTTATTCAAGTTCTGTTGGAACATAAGAAACAAAAAATAACATTCGAGTGGATTAATTTGATCTAAAGCCCAACAACTATCAGTCCCTCCCTCTGTAGGTAGACTGGAGGTTAGATGTGTTGTAGTGAGGAATTTTGCCATGTGGTGTTAGGGCTGTTGATTTTATTTATTGAAGCAGGTACTATCACACGGCACGGTGGCGCAGTGGTAGAGATGTCTGCGCGGAGTTTATACGTTCTCACCGTGACCGCATTGGTTTTCTCCCGGGTGCTCTCCCACATTCCAAAGACGTAAAGGTTTATAGGTTGATTGGCGTGTAGAATTTGAAAGTGGGAAAAAATAGAACTAGTGTGAGAGTGGTCGTTCGTCAGCGTGGACTCGGTGGGCCGAAGGGCCTGTTTCCATGCTGTATCTCTAAGCTAAGCTAAACTAAATCTGATAGGCTGAATGGTCTGCTTTCTTGCATTCAAAAGTCTATGCAAGGCCAACCTACCACAAAGGGGATTTCTAAATATGAAGTACAAATTCTAAGGTAGGGAAAATTGGGTAACAATGGCATCAAATTTCCACTTTGATTCATTAATTTATTATTCATTTTTACGTTCACAATTCAAAAAAAATTCAATTTGTTAACTGCAGACTGGAATTAGGATGCAAACAGCCTCTGAGCATTGGCTACTTGCTCACAGCTCGCAGGCTGGTAAATATTCAATAGAATCTGGTTACTTTTAAGTGAGGCAAGTCTTCATCATTACAAACCCCCAGATACATAACCAGTTTGGCTCATTGGGATTTCCTATCATCCATATGTCTACTCCAGTTACAGAGATCACTGTTCAAAACATGAAAGGGAATTTGGTGCTGAAATAACAGAGAGTATTTGTAAGTAAGATTTCAGCTTGTGAGTTGTTGGAGTGAATCTACTTAACAGTTTAAACCTTTTGTTTGACTTAATTCCAATAAAACAAACTTAATTCAATTCTTATATTGTGCCTGAGTCCAATTGAAGTCTGTTACCTGGCTTGATAATTCATAACTGATGCCATCAACTTCAGACCTGCCAGAAATTCCAACCACACCAATGCCTCTACTTCCTTAGAAGGCTTAGAAAGTTTGGTGTGTCCCCGACAACTCTTACCAACTCCCTTCCATTGACTCAATTTACACCTCACGCTGCCTCGGCAAGGCCATCAGCATAATCAAGGATGAGTCACCCCCTTTCTCCCCTTTCCACTCCCCCTTCTCCCCTCTCCCATCAAGTAAGAGGTACTGAAGTGTGAAAACGCACACCTCCAGATTCAGGGATAGTTTCTTCGCATCTGTCAATAGACAATAGACAATAGACAATAGGTGCAGGAGTAGGCCATTTAGCCCTTTAGCCAGCACCCGCCATTCAATATGATCATGGCTGATCCTCCCCAATCTGTACCCTGTTCCTGCCTTCTCCCCATATCCCCTGACTCCGCTATTTTTAAGAGCCCTATCTAGCTCTCTCTTGAAAGCATCCAGAGAACCTGCCTCCACCGCCTTCTGAGGCAGAGGATTCCACACCACTCTCTGTGAGAAAAAGTGTTTCCTCGTCTCCGTTCTAAATGGCTTACTCCTCATTCTTAGCTGTCAACAACTAGAGAGCGGCCCTGAGCTACCATCTACTTCGTTATCGACACTTGGACTATCTTTATTTGGACTTTACTGGACTTTATCTTGCATTAAGTATTATTCCCTTTATCCTGTATCTGTATACTGTGGACGGCTCAATTTTAGTCATGTATAGCCTTTTCACGAACTTTATTGCATGCAACTAACAGCTTTCCACTGTACCTCGGTACATGTGACAATAAACTAAACTAAATCAAACTGAACTAAACTAAACTACATATAGACACAAAGTGCTGGAGTAACTCAGTGGGTCAGGCAGCATCTCTGGAGAAAAGAAATAGGTGATATTTTGGGTCAAGACCTACATGCCTGACAAAAAAAGGGAGTCTACTTTTCTCTACTACATGCTATTCAGGAAAGACTGAAGGAAGAAGAAGCGTGAGGGACAGCTTTACTAATCAAACACTGTTTAATCATCTTGAGAGGTTTGGTGCAGTTGAGGTGGGCAAAGGCTGAGCCTAATTGGTCGGAAATAGACAACCATGGATAGATATCACACTGTTGGATGCTAGAATGTGGGAATGAAGTACACTAATAACTTTATGGGCAAATTATAGATGGATTCAAGATCAGAGTGATAACAAAGGATTTCACTCACACAGAGAGGGAAGCACTGTTAATGAGAAAGAGAGTAATTCTTTAATTTGAACGTGAAAACTTTCTTGATGAGGAAGGAAATACTGCTGGATCCAGTTTAGTTTTAATTTTAGAGATACGGCATAGAAACAGGGCCATTGATCACATTAAATGGCGGTGCAGGACTCCTGCACCTATTGTCTATTGTTTATTGAGTCCACATTAACCATTGATTACCCGTTCACAGTAGTTCCATGTTAATCCAGATTTTCATCCACTCCTTACACACTAGGGGAATTTTCTAGAGGCCAACTAACCTATAAACCCACACTTCTTCACGATGTGGGAGGATACCAGAACATCCAGAGGAAACCCACTCAATCACATGAAGAATGTGCAAAGTCCACACAGACAGCACCCGAGGTCAGTGTCGGACCCAGGTCTCTGGCACTCAGATCTACCTGGGCATTGAAGAGCGGAAAGGCAGCATGTCTGAGAGGAAGACAGTTTTGGGAGCAGTGATAAAAAAAAAAGATTCAGAATAATCATGGAACATGCAGACACAAAAAAAACACTGACGTAGGGTCTCAACCCGAAACGTCACCCATTCCTTCTCTCCAGAGATGCTGCCTGTCTCGCTGAGTTACTCCAGCACTTTGTGTCTATCTTTGGTTTAAACCTGCATCTGCAGTTCCTTCATACACAAAAAATATTTAACTTTTTATTTTTATATATATCAGGCTCATGTCAGTGCTTTGATTTGGCGTGCGGATTGAAGTCAAGGGTTGATAGATAACATTGTCTCTGAACAAGAGGACATAGTTTTGGTGCAGTGCAGATGCATTCCGATCAGAAAGAAAAGAAGCTACTACAAAGGCAGAGGTCTCAGAAGATGCAGAGATTTAAAAAAGGAGATAAAGGAGACAAATAACCTTGTAGGTTTTATGCAAAGAAATATTTACCATAGGGGATGAGAGTATAAAAATAGATTAGTAGCTAACGTAAAACGATGAAAAACCTATCATAAACTTACAATACTTGCAAAGAATAGTTTAAAGAGGGAGGTGCTGTGTGAAGTACAAAGGGACTTCCCATCGATGGAGAGGAATGTTTTAACTCAAATGGAGTATCTAACGACATACCAGTGTCGGAGAAGAGGGGAAGCAGTGGAGATCCTGATCAGATAAAAATGGCTACAGATCTTACGCTTAATAGATTGTATTCCAATTAAAAAGTAAATGTCCAGAGGAGATGTATCATTAGTTACTGAGGTGGAAATTGTAGAAGCTTTGGCCAAAATATTCAATCTTACCTACCCATCACATGTCAGTTTTGCTGGTATATTGAGAAACAATAATCAAGAGATGTAATTAATCATTAGGTAGACAAAAGTGCTGGAGAAACTCAGCGGGTGAGGCAGCAACTATGGAGCAAAGGAAATAGGCAACATTTTGGGGGGGGGGGGGGGAAGAAGAAAGGAAGAGGTGGAGCCAGTGGGCTGAGGGAGAGCTGAGAAGGGGAGGAGAAAGTAAGGACTACCTAAAATTAGAGAAGTCAATGTTCATACCGCTGGGGTGCAAACTGCCCAAGCGAAATATGAGGTGCTGCTCCTCCAATTTACGGCGGTCCTCACTCTGACCATGGAGAAGGCCCAAAGGTCGGATTTGAAATGGGAGGGGGAGTTGAAGTGCTGAGCCACTGGGAGATCAGGTTGGTTATTGCGAACCGAGCGGAGGTGTTCGGCGAAGCGATTGCCAAGCCTTCGCTTGGTCTCACCGATGTAGAACAGCTGACATCTAGAGCAGCGGATGCAATAGATGAGGTTGGAGGAGGTGCAGGTGAACCTTTGACGCACCTGGAAAGACTGCTTGGGTCCTTGAATGGAGTCAAGGGAGGAGGTAAAGCGACAAGTGTAGCATTTCCTGCGGTTGCAAGGGAACGTGCCCGGAAATGGGGTGGTACGGGACGAATTGACCAGGGAGTTAAAGAGGGAGCGGTCTCTGCGGAAAGCAGACAGGGGAGGAGATGGGAAGATGTGGCAAGTGGTGGGGTCACGTTGCAGGTGGCGAAAATGACGGAGGATTATTTGTTGTACGTGACGGCTGGTAGGGTGGACGATGAGGACAAGGGGGACTCTGCCCTTGTTACGAGTGGGGGAATGGGGAGAAAGAGTAGAGGCAGGGGTATAGAAAAGTCCCTGGTGAAAGCCTCATCTATGGTAGAAGAGGGGAACCCCCGTTCCCTGAAGAATGAGGACATCTCCGATGCCCTGGTGTGGAACACCTCATCCTGGGTGCAGGTGTGGCGTAGATGGGGGAATTGGGAGTAGGGGATGGAGTCCTTACAGGAAGCAGGATGGGACGAAGTGTAGTCCAGATAGCCATGGGAGTCAGTGGATGTCGGTCAGGAGTCGATGGAGATAGTGAGGTCAAGAAATGGTAGGGAAATGTCGGAAATGGTCCATGTGTATTTGAGTGCCGGATGGAAGTTAGTGGGGAAATGGATGAAGTCAGTGAGTTGTGTGTGGGTGCAGGAGGTAGCACCAATGCAGTCGTCGATGTCGCGGAGGTAGAGTTCCGGGATGGGGCCCTGGTACGCCTCGAACAAGGATTGTTTGACATACCCTACAAAGAGGCAGGTATAGCTAGGGCCCATGCGTGTTCCCATAGCTACGCCTTGTATTTGGAGGAAATGGGAGGAGTCAAACGAAAAGTTATTAAGGGTAAGGACCAGCTCCGCTAGGCGGAGGAGAGTATCAATAGACGGGGATTGGTTGGTTCTCTGGTCGAGGAAGAAACAGAGGGATTTGAGACCCTCCTGGTGGGGGATGGAGGTGTAGAGTAACTGGACATCCATGGTGAAGATGAAGGAATGGGGGCTTAGAAAATGGAATTCCTGGAGTCGACGAAGAGTGTGTGAGGTGTCTTGAACATAGGTAGGGAGGGATTTAACCAAGGGGGATAGGATGGAGTCGAGGTATGTGGAAATAAGTTCGGTAGGACACGAACAGGCAGAAACAATGGGTCTGCCAGGACAGTCAGGTATGTGGATTTTGGGGAGAAGGTAAAATCGGGCTGTGCGGGGCTGGGGAACGATGAGGTTGGAGGCTTGGGAAGGCAAGGAGCCGGAGTTGATGAAGTCAGTGATGGTGCTAGAGATAGTGGCCTGGTGCTCGTCTGTGGGGCTATGGTCCAAAGATAAGTCGGAGGAGGTGTCCGAGAGTTGGCGCATGGTCTCAGCCTTGTAGAGAGCAGCGCGCCAGACTACCACGGCAACTTTTTTTGATCATTCTTTTTTACTCTGAATTTTAATTCATGTATTGTGTTTTTTTAATATGTCATTTATGTTGCTTTTATAATTGATATACTAAGATTTTATATGTATTTTATGATGTTTTTATATGCAATGTATTTTTGTGTAATGTTGTCCCTTGTCTGGACCTTGAGTCCAAAATAAATTAATTTTTATTATGATTTGTTCTGTATAATATTGTGAATTAATAAATGAAATTCTGCATTGATTTGTTGACTTGATAGAATTACAAAATTTATGAGATATATGGAGGAGATTTTAGTTTAGTTTTAGTTTAGAGATACATCGCGGAAACAGTCCCTTTGGCCCACCGAGTCCCTGCCGGCCAGCGATCCCCATACATTAGCCCAATCCTTCACACTCGGGACAGTTTACAATTGTTTTACCGAAGCAAGCCTGTACGTCTTTAGAGTGTGGGAAGAAACCAAAGCACCCAGAGAAAATCCACACGGTCACAGGAAAAACGTACAAACTCTGTACAGGCAACACCCGCAGCCAGTATCTAACCCGGGTCACTGGCAGCAATTGTACCGTTGCGTCACCGTGCCACTCAGATTGTCAGAACCTTTTTCAAGGCTAAAGGGCCTGTCTCATTTACGCGATCTTTTCGGCGGCTTGTCAGCACCCGTCATAGTCGCAGCAGGCTGCGCCCGTCATAGTCGCAGCAGGCTGCACCCGTCATAGTCGCAGCAGATTTTCGACACGTGCGACTCTGACGGGTGCCGGCAAGTTGCCGAAAAAAATCGCGTAAGTAGGACAGGCCCTTAATGGGCATGGCTTTAAGGTGAGAAGAACCAAGTTTAAAGGAGATATGTGAGGCAAGTTTTTTACAGAAAGTGGTGGATGCCTGGAACAGGGGCAGTGGAGGAGACAGATATGATAGTGACATTTAAGGTATTTTTAGATAGGAACGTGGATTTGCAGGGAATGGAGTGATATGGATCATGTGCAGGAAGAGGAGATTAGTTTAACTTGGCATCATGTTCAGTGTAGTCATGATGGGCTGGAATACTATTTTATGTTCTATAAAGATGAATGGTGCTTAACTGATTTTAAGTTAGTTTGAGATAAAAGAGGGCTGATGAAGATGGTGTTTTGATATTTCAGGTGAAATTTGAAAAGCTGTGCATCATATATCACATAATCACATGGGCAGCATGGTGGCGCAGCGGTAGAGTTGCTGCCTTACAGCACCAGAGACCTGGGTCCAATCCTGACTACGGGTGTTGTCTATAGGAAACTTGTACATTCTCTCCGTGACCTATGTGGATTTTCACCGGGAGCTCCAGTTTCCTCCAAAACTCCAAAGACGTACAGATTTGTAGATTAATTGGCTTCGATAAAATTGTGAATGACCCCTAGTGTGTGCACAGTGTAGTGTGCAGGCATCGCTGGTCGGCACGGACGCGGTGGGCTGAACGGCCTATTTCCATACTGTACCTGTAAACTAAACTAAGCTAAACATAAGAGGAATCATCAAAATTGTAGCCCTGGAACTGAGGCATTATTTCAAATTTTAAGATGAAACATATCTTAGCCATCTAGCAAACAGAAATACAGGAACAGACTTCAGGAGGTCACAGACCAACTTGTAAAATCAGCATACAAATGACAGATGAAACAATGCAGATGTGTGAAGTGATTATAGACACAAAGTGCTGGAGTAACGCAGCGGGTCAGGCAGCATCTCTGGAGGAAAGGAGTAGGTGACGTCTCGGGTATAAAGTCGGGGAAGGGGGAAACTAGAGGTATGGGAAGGCGCAGAGCTTGCATCAATGAATCAGGAAAGTTGGAGCCCATAATGGTCCATTGTTGGATGTGGATGAGGTGATACCGAAGGAATACAAACGGTGAAATTAGCAAGAGGACCAGGGTGGGGGAGGGATGGAGAGAGAGAGGGAATGCTAGGGTTACTTGAACCTAGAGAAATCAATATTCATGCCGCTGGGTTGTAAACTACCCAAGCAAAATATGAGGTGTTATTCCTCCATTTTCCGTTTGATAGTGGATGAGGCCGAGGACAGATAGGTCAGTATGGGCATGGGAAGGAGAGTTAAAATGTTTGGCAACTGGGAGATCAGGTAAGCCAAGGAGGACTGCTACAACGTGAAGTGATTACCTTTTGTCGGAAGAATGAAGAGAGACAATGTGGGCCAAATGAGACAGCTTTGAAGGGAGCATGGGTGCAAAGATAATGGTTATATGTAAATGATTATTTGAAATTGGCAGTAGAAGTTGAGAAGACTTTTTATGGCCTATATTAATAATGCAATAACGTGCTAAGCAAGAAAATTATACTGCACCATTGTAGTGTACTGGTTTAAACTTAGCTGCTATAGTTTGTTCATTATGAACCACCATGTCTGAATGTCAAAGAAGGCACAAAGTGCTGGAGTAACTCAGCGGGTCAGGCAGCAGCCCTGGAGAACATGGGGAGGTGACACTTCAGGTCAGGAGCCTTCTTTTCGAATGTCAAAGCCTTGGAGAAAGTAGATTTCCCAGGAATTATGTGGTATTTCCATGGCTATTCCAAGATCCATGAAAAATTTGAAAGAGGCGTTTCGAAGGTAGGCCCTGCTTGGGTCCTGGTCTTTTCTCGACTCCAGCTCTTCACCTACTGCCCCCCCCCCCCCCCACTCCCTACTTTCAGTCTGAAGAAGGGTCCTGACCCGAAACATAACCCATCCAATATCTCCAGAGATGCTGCCTGACCCGGCGAGTTACTCCAGCACTATGTGTCAATCTTCGTTTAAAGTCAAGAATAATCTTAACAGAGTAAACAAGAAGCAATTATTTTAAGTTGCAGAAAGATAGATAAAATTGTTTAAAAATTGTTGTGGAGAAAGATGGGACTGGTCCACAGGTTAATGCTGTAAAAAAGCCGTAGACCCTTGGAATATCTTTAATTAGACTTCTCTGGACTTTATCTTGCACTAAACATTATTCACATTATTCTCTTTACCATGTTTCTGTACACATAGTCAGGATTGAACCTGGGTCTCTGGCTCAATTGTATTCATGCATAGTTTTGCTGCCTGACTGGTTAGCACATAACAAAAGCTTGTCGCTGTACCTCGGTACTCGTGACAATAAACTAAACTAAACTAAAATTGGGTAAATCTAATTTTGAAGGTATTAGACAGGAACTTGCAGATAATGATGTCTGGCAAGTGGGAGGTTTTCAAAGGTGAGGTTTGGAGATAGACACAAAATGCTCGAATAACTCAGCAGGTCAGGCAGCATTCCTGAAGAAAAGGAATAGGTGATGTTTTGGGTTGAGTTCCTTCTTCAGACTGAGAGTTCAGGGTCTACAAGTTCCTGTTAGAGTGAAGGGCAAAGCTGGCAGGTTTAGAGAATCCTGGTTGATGAGGAACATTGAGGCTCTGGACTGAGGAAAAAGGCATATGTCAGGGAAAGACAACTGGGATCAAGCAAATCCCTTGAGGAGTATGACAATAAATGTTTCTTGTCTCGTGTCATCTTGAAATGTAGGAGTACACTAAGGAGGGACATGCCAGAGACCAGGGTTCGATCCTTCCTATGGGCCTGTCCGTATGGAGTTTGTACGTTCTCCCTGTGACCACGTGGGGTTTTTCCACGTACTCCGGTTTCCTCCCACATTCCAAAGACATGAAGTTTTGTAGGTTAATTGCTTTCTGTAAATCGCCCCTAGTGTGCAGGATGCGAAACTGTGATAACATAGAACAAATGTGCAGGTCATCATTGGTCAGCATGGGATCGGTGAGTGGAAGGGCCTGTTTCCATGCTGTATTTCTAAAACTAAAACTAAAAACTCACTTACCTTCATCGGTGAGGGTATTGAGTACAGACGTTGGAATGTCATGTTGAAGCTGTATAAGACATTGGTGAGACTACATTTAGAGTTTTGGTCATTCTGCTTTATGTCACTAAGCTGGAAAGTGTGCAGAAAGGATTCACCAGGATGATACCAGAACTTGAGTTCTTGAATTATAAGGAGAGATTGGATAGGCTAGTATATTTTTCTCTAGATCGTAAGAGGTTGAGGGGTGACCTTATACAGGTGAAACAAAATGATGAGAGGCATAGCTGATGGTGAATGGTCATGGCCATGTTTTTATGGTAGAGGTAATAAATAGAGAGCATTTATTTAAGGTGAGATGGGAAAGAGCTCTGAGGGGCAATTTTTCTCATTCAGTGGGTGGTGGATATATGGAACAAGCTTCCAGAGGAAGTTGTAAAGGCAGGTACAATTACGTTATTTAAAATACATTTAGACAGGTATAATGACAGGCATGGTTTAGAGGGGTATGGTCTAAATGCAGGCAAATGGTACTGACTCATTTATAAAATTTGATCGGCATAGACAAGTTGGGCCAAAGAGCCTATTTCACTAGTGTGTGACTCCATGACTCTCACACCATGGCAAAGAAGGGAGGATACAATCTGAAATGCACTCCCTGAAGGTGAAGTTAAAGCAGATCTATCATCAATTTTCTCTTTTCAAAGAAACATGGTATAAATAAGCAGAAGGAGAACAAATTACTGGGGCATGAATAAGCCTAATTAGTCCCAGCACAGAATGAGTTCCTTCTCTGCTGTAACATTTGATGATTTCCTGAAAAATGTAATGTAAATTGAAAGCTACTGAGCCAGATTCAAATCGAAATGATAAATCACTACCACCCCTGTTCCCCATGACAAACATTGTCCAAATTACCAATTTACCTCACACAGATGTATATGATTTTTGTTGTGTAGGAAGATGGCAGATGAGCAAATGAAGTGGTGGTAGCTGGTGATACTGTAGCTATTGTATTAAAACTAGAGTAATATCTCAACATTTTACACATGAGTAAACCAATTTATTGCACACAGAATGATCCTGGCAGTTATTTCCAGCATTGCTAAGGAAATATATGTTGATTCTGGTTCTGTAACATTGTCGTGGTACATCATACTTGTATGTTGATGGGTTTGCCATTAATTTATTTGTTTGAAATATATTTTGCATTTAAACATCTGGAATTGACATGCACAAATTTATACTAATAACTTAACAGATTCTGCCGATACATTTATAAACTCCTTTGACAGTCAATGGATAGAACTAAGCACAGATTTACCTTCTACTCTGCAACAGATTAGTTTGCCTCGGTCAGTGAGAATTTGATTTACCTCAGTCTTAAATTAGCTCTAACTGAGTGAGAGGGGTAACGTTTAACCCAAGGCTTGGAGGGAAGAAGTACAGCATCGAGGGGGGAGGGGGGGGGGGGGGTTACAAGGATTACAGGCACAGCCCTTGCTACAATTAACAATGTCTACATGAGGTGCTGTCATAAGGAGGCAGCACCTATTATTAATGATCCCATAATGATCCCCACTATCCAGGCCACGTTGGACTCACTGCCACCATTGGGCAGGAGATACAGTAGCCCGATGTTCCACACCACTGGGTCAGGAACATCCACTTTTCAACAGCCATCAGATTTTTCGACCACTGAACTTCAATCATACCTCTGCAAAACAACACTACTGACCATCTCTTACGCTAACATGGATTTGTTTTCTGATTGTGTTTTGAACGAATGTCCTTTTCTTTTCACTTTCTTGTGGAATTTATGTTTTTTTGTTTTGTCTTAAAAGCACTGCCTTCCAGCCCCCTTGCCCACCCCACCCCCGGCACGCTCTGCCTCCCCGGCTGCTTCCAGGCCGGACCTACTGCTGCCACCGCCAGCCTACACAGCTTCCTCAGCCGCTTCCAGGCTACACATGCCGCTGCTACCGCCACCGCCAATCCTTACCTGCACTCTGGCCGCCCGCAGGCTGCGACCATTGACTCCAGCGATCCTTGCCTCTCCCCCGACCACCAGCAGGCTGGGGCCGTCAACTCACCTGGATTCCAGGCCCAGCTCCAGACCAAGAGTCTGAAAAGGGGCCTCAACCTGAAATGTTACATATCCATGTTCTCCGGAGGTGCTGCCTGACCTGCTGAGTTACTCCAGCACTTTGTGTCCTTTTGTGCATTAACCAGCAACTGCATTGGTTTGTTGCTACTACTTATACAAAGATAATAATTTATTCGGTTATAGTGGACAATTGGCAATAACAGATACGCCCCCCCCCCCAAGCTATGGTATGTTATAACATGAGTTTATTGTATCTGTAACTCACTCTACTTGTGCATGTGACAATAAATGACTTAATTAGACACGCTGAGATCCTCAGCAGTTTTTTGTGCCTATATGTACTATCAGTCCATTGCAGCTCTAATTGAGTAATATATTGTGCATTACATGATATAGTGCTGTTGGTCTTGCAAACCAGTACATTTTACAACTCACCATAAATAATGCCATGGAGAATAATGCACCAGTCCTTGAAACACAATCATCAGTAAGATTATTTTTCTGCCCATGAATAAGGAAGGATAAAGTGTTTTTTATAAAAAAGTTTGGTGTTTACAATTTCTCAGTTATATTGGTTTCATTGAAACGATAAGTAATCCTGCTGCCAACCACTCTGTTCAAGTCATAGAAATTCATCCCCACAGCTTTTAAATGTTTCATTTGATGAGAAAATGTGAGTGATGTTGAATTGTCCTGCAGCGTGAAGCATTTAAAATCAAGCATTAGTTACCTAAACAAAGACATCAGCAAAGTTGTTGATGGACCGCTGAGCATTACTGTCCACACTAAAGGATTTTAGTGCTGGCTGAACACATGATTTTTCATCTCACTGAAGTTCGTTGGAATTCAGTAATATATCAGTGTACTCGAACCATTGCACATCAGTTTTTCAATAACAGGTAAGATACAAACTTTATTAATGAGTTTCTTCACCATTATAGAGAGTGTTTTAGCTTTCGTGGGGCATGGTTTAATATAGATACATAGAAAATAGGTGCAGGTCATTCGGCCCTTCGAGCCAGCACCGCCATCCAATATGATCATGGCTGATCATCCAGAATCAGCACCCTGTTGCTGCTTTCTCCCTGTGTCCCTTGATTCCCTTAGCCCTTGGAGCTATGTCTAACTCTCTTGAAAATATCTACGGAATTGGCCTCCATTGCCTTTTGTGGCAGAGAATTCCACAGATTCTCAACTCACTGGCTGCAAAAGGTTTTCCTCGTCTCAGTCCTAAATGGCCTACCCCTTATTCTTAAACTGTGACCCCGTTTCAGGACTGTCCCAACATGGGGAACATTTTTCCTGCATCTGTATATGCTTCTTTAAGAGCCCCTCTCATCCTTCTAAATTCCAGTGAATTAAGGTAAGTTTAGTTTCGACATACAACGCAGAAACAGGCCCTTTGGCCCACCGACTCCACGCCAACCAGCAATCACTGCACACTAATGCTATCCTACACACACTCGGAACTATTTATACTTATACCAAGCTAATTAACCTACAAACCTGCACATCTTTGGTGTGGAAGAAAACCTTAGATCCCAGAGAAAACCCTGAAAGGGAACGTTGCATCTGCTTAATTTTCTAGATTTGTTTGTAGTGGTCACAGGATGGTGCATTAGATTTAAAGGTTTTAGATAACCGCCTAATTTACAAGCTGTATACCCATGAGATAGGAGCTGTAGTCTTAGGCTGGAAGTGAAAGCAACCATAGAACACAAAGCAGTACAGCACAGGAACAGGCCCTTTAGCCACAATGTCCATGCCAAATATGATGCCAAATTAAACTAATCGCCTCTGCCTGCACATTGGCCGCATTCCAGTCCCCAGTCCTGTGGCTACAAAAGATACAAGAATCTTCGTCAAGGCCCCTGCAATATCTTTTCATGCCTCCCTCAATAACCCGAGATAGATCCCAGCAGGCCCTGGGGATTTATCCACCTAATGCTCTTACTTCCTTAGAAGCCTTAGGAAGTTCGACATGTCCCCAACAACTCCCACCAACTTCTGCAGATGCGCCGTAGAAGTAATTTTATCTGTAAGCATCACATTATAATCAAGTACAAGAGATAGAGCAAAGGGGAAGATAAAGAGCGCAGAATATAGTTCTCAGCATTGTAGCAGATCACTTCCAATGTCCATAATTGGGTGAAGTGAATAGGACATTACCCTTTCTTATGAAAGATCCATTCAGAAGCCTGATAGCAGAAGAGATGAAGCAGTCCCTCAGTCTGGTGGAGTCCACTTTTAAGCTTCTGGATCTTCTGACGGACTTCTTCAAAACAATTTTGTACCATTGCCGGAAAGCAAAATAGAACAAAAAAATCAGAATATAATCATAACATGTTTTATTTTTCATCAGCATGACAACATCCACCTACACATCAACAGCTCAATATTATACCATATGTCACAAGGGCATGCACAGTATCTTGACAGTGATTGTAGTTCAAAGCTGTTTTGAAATCAAGATAATTGGAACTCATTTCAGTTTGAGTGATTCGTTGATAAAATGGACTGCTGCTTGCTTGTGATTTAAATGGTGTTGTATCATAAGCAGAGATTATTCATTGGATTCTATGGTATTAAGGTCAGGGTCTAAGAGAATCACTTATCTGTAATGTGACTATTCTCAAGATTTCATTCGGTCCGATGGAATAAATCCTTAAGGTAAAGTATAAATGAAGATATCTGCATTTCATCAATTGTTTGCTAATGAGAGAAAATCTCCCTTGGTTATCATTAGCCTTTTCCCAGTGGCCTTCAGGACAAACTGTATTTAATGTGGAAACAAAGAACTGCAGATTCTGGTTTATACCAAAGATAGATGCAAAGTGCTGAAGTAACTCAGCATCTCTGGAGAAAATTAATAGGTGATGTTTCGGGTCGGGATTATTCACATTTTATCTGGTCTTACTCCAAATTCTACGTTAAGTGACTGATAATGGTAATAATGTATTCCTGGTCGATGCTTGAAGATTATTTGAACTCGGTGATCTTTCTGTCCAGGGACTGTACACTAGCTAATTTCCAAATAAAATCTCAATTTCAAAGTGAATTTCTCAAGAAGACGTGTTGAAAATTAAGTTTAAACTTTGCATGTCAATGCAAGACATAAAGGTTGCAATGACTGTGAGTAAATTAACACAGCATGCTTGCCCTGGAATAACGATTAGACTCTGTTAGAGGCAAGCTCTCCTGAGATCCTGCAAAGTGAAGCAAGTATTCCCCTTGTTAGATATAGCCAATGTACATGCAATGGCCTCCCTGCAGGTTAGCACAGTACTTCTGTGCACGGTGACGATGTGGTATCACATGAATGTCAAGTTCTAATTCATTATTCTCAAGGTCAGATGAAGTAAATAACATAATCTAAACAGAGACACAAGGAACTGCAGGTACTGGTTTACAAAAATCGATATAACTAAAAGTCTCATCTTGACCACTTCCTGTCTGCGCTGTATATTGATTTTAGAAACAACGCTACCCTTTGTCGCTATGATATTTGGCCATCTTACTCACAGTCCTCCTCTGCTGAGGAAGCCCAGAGGATTTTTCCGATCAATGAAAAATAGAAAAGTTATGAGTGTTTACAAAATCTAGAGATCAGCTGATTGGTCCCCTCACCCGTCTATCACCATGATGATGGTAACTCTCCTTCCGGGGGAGAGGGGGAGCTATAAAACCCCGGATACCTGGACATGAGTCAGTCACTCTGGAAGATCGCGAGGGAGTCCACAACTGTGATTCTAAGCTGTGAATCAACTGAACTGTGAGTCTGCAATATACTCGCAATAAATGATTTGTTAGCCCTTAATGACAATGCAATGAGCTGTTGGGCAATTTGGTGGCCTGTACTCTGCTTGAAATGCTATGAAATTGAGTTTGGTGTCCTGCACTCTGCCTGAAATGCTGTGAAATTGAGTTTGGTGGCCTGTATTCTGCCTGAAATGCTGTGAAATTGAGTTTGGTGGCCTGCAGTCTGCCTGCAAAGCTGTGAAATTGAGTTTGGTGGCCTGCGCCCTGCGTGAAAAGCTGTGAAATTGAGTTTCGTGGCCTGCACCCTGCCTGAAATGCTGTGAAATTGAGTTTGGTGGCCTGCACTCTGCCCGAAATGCTGTGAAATCGAGTTTGGTGGCCTGCACTCTGCCTGAAATGCTGTGAAATTGAGTTTGGTGGCCTGCAGTCTGCCCAAAATGCTGCGAAATCCAGTTTGGTGGCCTGCACTCTGCCCGAAATGCTGTGAATTCGAGTTTGGTGGCCTGCACTCAATGGAATTTCAACGAATAGTCGTGAGTGAACTACCAGCCCACCAGCCCTGAGTGAGTGATCTGCCAGCCCACCAGCCCCGAGTGAGTGATCTGCCAGCCCACCAGCCCCGAGTGACTGAGCTGCCAGCCCACCAGCCCCGAGTGACTGAGCTGCCAGCCCAACAGCCCTGAGTAACTGAGCTGCTAGCCCGCCAGCCCCGAGTGACTGAGCTGCCAGCCTACCAGCCCCGAGTGACCGAGATGCCAGCCCACCAGGCTTGAGTGACTGAGCTGCCAGCCCAATCATCCATTTGTCCCACAATGTCCATACTAGCCCTCTGGAAACCAGTCCCTTCGGCCCACAACACCCAAACACTCCATAAACACCCCCCCCCCCCCGGAATTGGTGGAGTATTGCGTTGGGGGACTAGCCCTCCCGTGTGAACATGGGACCCAACGGGTCCCACTTAGTCCAGTATATATATAAATTGCTGAAGTAACTCAGTGGGTCATGCAGCATCTCTGGAGAACATGGATAGGTGATGTTTTGGTTCGGAACCCTTCTTCAGGATCTAAACCTTTTTTGTGTAGATAATCCAAAGATCCTTTCATCTGATCCTGCCAATTGTTGTGATATAAACCAGTGTACAGTACCAGGATTTGGGAATACGTGGATGTTCTGAATAGGCAGAAAAGCGCTGAGGTTTTGAGTCTTGCCATTTTGAGATGTGTTAACAAAAGGTGATATTTGATATACCCGCCATTTGAGTGTTCATTTGTTGCTCATGCGTTGTCATTACTGCTATTTCTGGCATTTGGTCCACAGATGCAAAGGAAGTGTGTTTGTGATGACTGTTTCAAATTGTTCATGGAGACAGGCTACGGAGGTTGCATGACTGATGCATTTTGACACCTGTACGCAGAAATAACAACAGGCAGAAGGAACAAAGCTCAAGCCGTTAGGGCCTGAGCTACAGAGTGATTTTAGGCTGGTTTTATTCCTTGGAGGGCAGGAGGCTGGGGTTTGGGATGGGGGGACGGTGAAGAGCAGGAGGTGAGAAAAGACCCACCCCATACCCTACTTTCAGCCTGAAGAAGGGTCCCAACCCGAAATGTCACCTATCCTTTTTCTTCAGAGATGCTGGCTGACCCATTGAGTTATTCCAGCATTTTGTGTCGATCTTTGGTATAAACCAACATCTGCTGTTCTTTGTTTCAACACATTGCCTGGAAATTTAATTGCGCGACCATATTTTTGATGTGAATCATTTTGGATAACTGGCTAAAATTGACTGAACAAGTCCATTCTTGAGACTTTTCTGATCCTAATGCGAATTCTGCTTCAGAGACCCTCAGGTTGATGTTATCACGTCTGAAATGCTCTCCTTGAAGCATTGCAAGAGAACTGGGCACATTATCCAGCATTTCATAGAAACATAGAAAAATAGGCCATTCGGCCCTTCGAGCCAGCACCGTCATTCAATATGATCATGGCTAATCATCTAAAATCAGTATCCCATTCCTGCTTTTCCCCCATATCCCTTGATTCCTTTAGCCTGAAGAACTAAATCTAACTCTCTTTTCAAAACATCAAATGAATTGGCTTCCACTGCCATCTGTGGCAGAGAATTCCACAGATTCAGAACCATCTGGGTGAAAAAAAAAATTAATCTTAGTCCGAAATGGCCTACCCCTGGTTCTGGACTCTACCAACATCGAGAACATTTTTCCTGCATCTTGTCCAATCCATTAAGAATTTTATATATATATAATTAAAAGTCACAAAAAATGCTACCCTGTATTGCTGTAATTTTTGGCCATCTTACTCACAGTCCTCCTCTGCTGAGCCAGCCCCGAAGATTTTTCCCATCGATGAAAAATAAAAAAGTTATAAGTGTTTAAAAACACTCATAACATTTTGGTCCTCTCGCCTGTCAATCACCGCGATGAAGGTAACACCCCTTCTGGGGGAGGTTGGGGCTGCACTATAAAACCCCGGATGCCTGGATGTGAGTCAGTCACTCTGTAAGATCGCGAGGGAGAGGCCACGACTGTCATTCTAAGCTGTGAACCAAACCGCTGGAAGCTCCACAGTGGAGAGGCTGCGCTCAGCCGTGTGATTAATTCAAGAAAGTTTACTGTGGTGTGTGAGTGTGAGTGTGAGTTTGTATGTGAATGTGTATGTGTGTGTGAATGTGTATGTGAGTGTGTGTGTGTATGTGTGTGTGTGTGTGAGTGAGTCTGTGTGTGTGTGTGTGTGTGTGTGTGTGTGTGTGTGTGTGTGTGTGTGTGTGTGTGTGTGTGTGTGTGTCTGTGTGTGTGTGTGTGTGTGTGTCAAGATACATGTATTTGTCACATGTGCCAGTTGGCACAGTGAAATGTGATCACCATACAATAAAATAAAGAACACAACACACGATACAGTTCAACATAAAACATCCCGACACAACAGAATCAAAAGTTTCCCACTGTGAGGCAGGGCACCAGTCAGTCATCTTCCTCCGATGTTCACCCATGGGGCCTTCTGAGCCCTCCGCAGTCACGCTACGGGCAGCCCGCCGTTCAGGCCCGCTCACCGGGATGTTGACATTCCGACGTCAGAACGCGAGGCCAACCTCAGCGGCTTGGACCTCCAAATCGGCTGCTTCCCACTGGAGTCCGCAGCTCCCGATGTCCCCAGGCCGCGCCGGGCGGAGATCCAACGCTAGCGGCCCTCGGCAAAGGGCCCCTGGACTCCACAATGTCAGTCAGCGCCGCCCGCGCTAGGAACTCCACAAACCACAGCCACGCGATGTTGGAGCAGCGGGCCCAACGCTCTGGAGCTTCAAACGGTGATCCAGGTAGGTATCGCCCGCTCCGCGGTGAATCCAGCGCCGCGCCGCCACTGCCGAAGCTCTGGTCCGGCCCCCGGTCTCCAGAAGGAAAGGCCGCTCCGATCCAGTGGTAGGCCGCGAGGAGGGGGGTGAGGACGCGACTTGGAGAAATAGTGGCATGCCCGCCAGGAAGCGACTGGGAAGCGGTTTCCCCCTTACCCTCCGCCCCTCTCTCACATAGAAAAACAGTGTGTGTGAGTGTATGTGTGTGCTTGTGTGCGTGTGTGCGTGTGAGTCTGTGTCACTGTGTATGTGTTTGTGTGAGTGTATGTGTAAGTGTGTGTGTATGTATGTGTGTCTGTGTGTATGAGTCTGTGTGTGAGTGAGTGTGTGTGTGTGTAAGTGTGTGTGTGTGAGGTGGGGAGGTGGAGGATGTGTGTGTGTGTGTGTGTGTGGTGTGTGTGCGTGTGTGCGTGTGTGTGTGCGTGTGTGCGTGTGTGCGTGTGTGTGTGTGTGTGTGCGTGTGTGCGTGTGTGTGCGTGTGTGTGTATATATTGGATTTGGTGGAGATGTGGAATATTGCGTTGGGGGACCAGCCCTCCCGTGTGAAGCTGGGACCCAATAGGTCCCACTTAGTCTAGTGTTTCTATAAAATCCCCTCTCATCCTTCTAATTTCCAGTGAATATAAGCCCAGTCGACCCATTCTTTCATCATATGTCAGTCCTGCCATCCCGGGAATTAACCTGGTGAACCCAAAATGCACTCCCTCAATAGCAATAATGTCCTTCCTCAAATTAAGAGAAAACTTGCACAAACATTGCTCGCAATGAAGGCCAACATGGCGAGCTTTATTCACTGCCTGCTGTACCTGCATGCTTACTTTCAGTGACTGATGTACAAGCACACCCAGGTCTCGTTGCACCTCTCCTTTTCCTAATCTGACCCCATTCAGATAATAATCTGCCTTCCTGTTCTTGCCACCAGTGGATAACCTCACATCTGTCATGTATCTGCCCACTCACCCAACCTATCCAAGTCATCCTGCAGCCTCATTGCATCCACCTCGCAGCTCACACTGCCACCCAGCTTTGCGTCATCCACAAACTTAGAGATGTTTGAGCTACAATTGTCCTATTCTTAGATATTCTGCAGTTTTCTATCCAAAACTCAAATCGATCAGAGTTCCATTGATGTGGGAAAGAAATCAGCAGTGAAATAATATGTCATCTTCTCAAATCCTAAAACTGAACCTTGCATCCAATTTTTATTAATTGAAAGTCTCTTCTCTTTGGCATCTATTTCCAATGTGTATTGAGCTTTTGGTCTATAAACAATTTCACGAAGTAATAGACCCACAATAGGAAATTGGACACAGTTTGTGGTAAATTGATGTTTTAAAAAAAAATCTTTGGAGGACGTGAATTTTGGTGAAAAGGCTGATATTGACTATGTTGGAAAATCACAAGAGTCTCTAACTGCATTGCTGAAGTGTTCTAGCTATTATTTCACGTTGATGGGACTGCTGGGCCAGGTAGAACACTTCAGAGGGCAGCAAAGTGTAAATGATGAAGATATGGATTTTTACAAGGATGTCGCCAGGACACGAGGGCCTGAGCTATAGAGAGAGGTTGAGAAAGCTAGGACTCTATTCCTTGCAGTGCAGGAGGATGAAGGGTAATCTTATAAAGGTGTACAAAATCATGGGAGGAATAAATTGGGTAAATGTACAGAGTTTCTTGCCCAGAGTTGGGGAATCGAGAATCAGAAGACATAGGTTTAAGGTGAGGCGGGAATGATTTAATAGGATACTGAGGGGTAACTTTTTTACACAAAAGGTGGTGGGTGTTTGAATGAGCTGCCGAAGGAGGTAGTTGTGGCAGGCAGTATCGCAACTTTTAAGAAACATTTAAACAGGTATATGTGTAGTATAGGGTTAGAGGGATATGGACCAAATGCAGGCAGGTGTAGATGGGACATGTTGGTTGGTGTGGGCAAGTTGGGCTGAAGGGCCTCCTTCCATGTTCTCTGACTCTATGTAACTTTGGCCAAGAAAAAAATGAAGTTTTCTTTTCTAAAAATATGAATCTTAGTAATTCAATCATAAAAGTCACTTTTTATCTGGCTTTCCACTTTCACTTTACAATTGAATTTAAATCCCCAAACTGCTGTGGTGAGATATGGTCCTCTTTTCTAGATTAATAAACTAGGCCTTAGAAATGTTGTCAGATACAACAATGTTATTTAGTTTAGTTTAGTTTAGAAATACAGTGCAGAAACAGGCCCTTTGGCCCACTGAATCCATGCCATCGATCACTCTCAAGCTAATTATATGTTATCCCACTTTCACATCCTACACATTAGGGGCAATTTACAGAAGCAAATTAACCTACCAACCTGCACATTTTCGGAATGTGGGAGGAAACCAGAGCACCCGCAGAAAATCCATGCGGTCACAGGAAGAACATTCAAGCTCCGCACTGACAGCATCCGTTGTCAGGGTCGAACCTGGGTCTCTGGCGCTGTAAGGCATCTTGGTTACGTCTAACATGCACTTGAATTATTTTCAGATACCATGCAAAACACTCTGATAATATGCTTCCTTAAATTATCTTAGCCTATTTTACACATAGGAGCAAAACTATTAATTTCTGGAGGAATGCAACAGGTCAGGCAGCATCTGTGCAGGCAGAGGGATGGTTGATTGTTTCCTCTGGATCACTGGAAGTTGAGGAAAGACTTGATAGAAGTGTATAAAATTATGAGATACATAGATAGAGTAGACAGTTAGAACATTTTTCCCATGGTGAAAATGTCCAACACTAGAGGGCATAGCGCTAAGATGACAGTGGGAAAGTTTAATGGATTATTTTTATGCAGAGGGTGGTAGGGACCTGGAACACACTATCAGGGGAGATGGTGAAGGCAAATACGAGTGACGTTTAAGAGGCTTTTAGATAGGCACATGGAATGGCAGGGAATAGAGGGATATGAATCGGGTACAGGCAGATGAAATCAGTTTAACTTGCTATCATGTTTGGCACAAACATTGTGGGCCGAAGAGCCCGTTATGTGCTGTACTGTTCTATCAGCAGCCTTTTGTAACATCATTTATCACCCAACAATCATTGTCTTCCCAATCTAGCCCTCCCCCTCCCTCAAATGGCTGCATCTGCCCATCAGCCCCCTCCTCAACAGGTTCCAATTCCAGCCTGCCAGTTCCTGCCTTGCCCAAACTCTCACTCCTTTATTCTTCTTCTTTCGTGTGGCGTGCACAGCCTAAAGTTGTTGGACAACTTGTTCTATTTGATCTTCCGGTGGTGCATGTCGAGTTGATTGCATTAGCCAAAACAGGGCGGACCACGTGAAGGTTGCAATCTTCCACCTCTCACTCCTTTATGTCTGGCATTTACTACTCTGGCCAACTCCTGCCAGTGCCACTTGATCTCAGCTCCTGATGCCTTCAGCCTCCCCATCTCCGAAGCAGGAATGCAAAGTTACTGTCACTATATTCAGAGTCTTGGTCTCTTATAAACATGACATCAAATGTCAGGAACAATTGACTGCTCTGGTGATGTTTAGTCATCAGGTGTCCTTTAAGAGCTGGAGCCCTGCTGTGAATTTGTGCAGGATGTAGTACAGATTCAAATCTTCATCAATACTTACACTGCAGCAACAGGCAAAACAATGTGTTGACTGAAAACAGATGCACGTGTTTGCATAGATTGTGAATGGTATCTGTGCATCTGAGAGTCATAGATGGATGGGAATGGACAGTTTCTCAGTGCAAACTATTTTATAATAAACTTGCATTCAGATATTCAGAGATATGTGGTTCATGATGTGGGTTTAGAATATGACAACCGATTAAAAGCATATTATCTTAGTTTCCCAGAACACATTAATCCGGATTTGTTTGTGCCACTCAAGTCAGGAAAATCATAGAATTTAATGCATTTTTAATTTCATGGCCTGTAGCTAATGTTTTTTTTCTCTCTGAAAGATGCAGCAGAGACATGTTTCAGAAATTACAGGGGCTGTTACTTCCTTCACACCTGATCTAAACCTCATCTCCCTGAAGTGGTCTCAGGTGCCTCATGCCAGGTGCTGTATGCAAACTGGTAAGGTGCCCATTCTCATTGAAAAATGTTTACACACATACGGCTCTTGAAAATGTTTACATATGTAGGACACCTTTATAATCTCATGGGGCCCTTTGCAGGGTTTTGAGTTTATCCTCATGCTTAGGATTGAAAAATAGAGCAACAGATAAGGCCAAGGTTTGAAAGATTTTGAAGATGGCTGCAGTATGCAACATCTACAAAATGCATAGCAACTACCTGTCAAAACTGCTCCCCGCCTTTACCTCTGAGAAAGACAGGGCAGATGGGAGATTAGTTTAGTTTAGAGATACAGTGTGGAAACAGGTCCACTGAGCGGTGATCACCTCATTCTAGCTATATTTTACACACTAGGGACAATTTACCAAAGCAAATTAACCTACTAACCTGCACTTCTTTGGAATGTGGAAGAAAACTGGAGTACCCAGAGAAAACCCACACGGTCACAGGGAGAACGTGCAAACTCTGTACAGACAGCACCCGTGGTGCTGGATCGAACCGGGGTCTCTGGTGATGTAAGGCAGCTGCTCTACCACTGCACCACTATGCTGCCCCTGTAGATCCTATAGATTTTCCACCAACTTGCACACTGTGCTATCTTTGAAATACATCTTCCCCTCATTGTCACTGGGTTTAATTCCTGGACGCCTGCAGTGTTTTAATACCTTCAGTTGTAGCTGTTCACAGGGAATCAATTCACCAGCACTTTCTAAAGCAGATGCTTCCAAGCTTGTTCATCCACGGCCAAAAATTGATCAAACATTTGGACTTACCTCCCATATCTTAACATAGCCTGATAAACAAATTGAATTGCAGAGAGATGTAGATGTAGCCCAGTCCATTACACACACCAGACTTCCTACCATTGACTCCATCTACACTTCACAATGGCTCGGCAAAGCAGCCAACATAATCAAAGATTTGTCTCAGCCTGGTCATTCCTCCTTCACCCTTCTCCCACCCAAAAGAAAGTACAGAAGCATGAAAACACGCACTACCAGACTCAGGAACAGCCTCTTCCTCTCCATTATCTATCAGGCTTCTAAACGTCCTTCTATCAGCTGGATTAGGTATCAGGTGTCTTATTCACCTCTACTAAATTGAGGACATTGGACTTTGTTCATGGAACTGATGCACTGCAATGCAGAGAACTAGATTCTGTATTCTGTATCTTTCCTTTGCTCTATCTATTGTACTTGAGTTTAACTTGATTGTATTCATGTCTGGTAAATTGGATATATTTGGATAGCATGTAAAACAAAGCTTTTCACTGTACCTCGCTACACATGATAATAACAAATCTAAACCTACACCTAAAGATAATTCTGTCAAAATGATTGCCATTGTTCATGTCGGAACGTCTAAAGAAGGGTTCCAACCCGAAACTTCACCCATTCTTTTTCTCCGGAGATGCTGCCTGAACCGCTGTGTTATTCAAGCATGTTGGGTCTATCTTTGTGTATACAAAGGTTAATTGGTTTTGGTTTTACTCATCATCATTTATGTAGAAGCTTCAAGAAGATCATCAGAATCATTCTTGGTGCAGGTGGTCATCTGTTCTTCACCCTTCCCCCGAGTCAACAATTGGTGCAGAGCTGAGCAGTGAAGAAAAACTAATGAAGGAAAATTGACATTATGAAGTGGTGACATAATTCACTATACCCAGCTGCTGTACAAAACTAATGATCTGTGCATAAAACAACTTTGTTTTAGGTCCTTGGACTCTCTTTGCTTCACCTTTCATCTGTGATCCCTCTTTGTTGAAATGTATTAATTTCTTTGCTCATGATAATAATTTATGAATGTCTTTTTGCATTTTATTGTGTAGATTCTGCAAGCTGCCCGTTGTTACCTTAGGCAGTGTTTTGAATGCTGCAGTCCCCTCCTCCATTCCATGTCCCACTTCTGCTGCGTAGTCGACAATGATCCCCAGGTGATCGCATAAGTCTGAACTGTGTGGCATCAGCTCATTATTTCTCAATAACACACACAAACTTTCTGACCTCTGCTGACTATGCACTTTCCGTTTTTATTTTGACACGTGCATTATTTTCCCTTTCTGAGGATCATTGTGATGCTCTTCACCATATGGTTGACTTGTCAGTCCAGGACTCTCTCTCTCTCTGCTATAGCAACCTTTTTGAATTTCTCTCATTGAAAAACTGCAGACTCAAAAAGTCTCAAATACTACACGGTGGTGCAGAGGTAGAGCTGCTGCCTTACAGCGCCACAGACCTAGGTTCGATCCTGACTACGGGTGCTGTCTGTATGGAGTCTGTACATTCTCCCTGTGACAGCGTGGGGTTTCTCTGGATGCTCCGGTTTCCCCCAAAACTCCAAAGATGTGCACGTTTGTAGGTTAATTGGCTTAGGTAAAATTATACATTTTACCTGGTGTAGTGCTAGATTCATCACCCTCTGACTAAAGAAATTTCTTCTCAACTCCTTCCCAAAATAACATCCTTTAATTCTGAGGGTTTCACCCCTAGTCCTAGACTCTCCCACTTTTGAAAAAAACCTCTCCACATCCACTTTTTACAAGCCACTATTCTGCATGTTTCAATTACGTCCCTCCTCATTCTTCTAAACTCCAGTGAGTACAGGCCCAGTACTGACAAACGCTCATCATAGGTTAACCTACTCATTACTGGGATCATTCTTGTAAACCTCCTCTGGACTCTCTCCAGATCCAGCACATCCTTCCTCTCATCTGTGTCTTGGTCATCCCTTGATTTGGTTATTCCAGTGGTCTCCTCACTGCTCCTCAACGATTGCTCGCCAACTTTAAATGTGTTAACATTTTCCAAAAGTTGACTTCTATCTGCGGTTCAGTTCAATCAAATGCTCAGGGGTTTGTGGACTAGTGTACGAGCAGGGCCACCTGCTGGCTAGAACAGGCACTGTAGTCAATGGGATGAAAATCATGGCAAAGAAACTTAGAGACACAGCGAAATGCAGACGCTGGAATCTTGGGCAAAACACAAAGTGCTGGATGTTATGCACAGACAACACCTGTCGTCAGGATTTAACCCAGGTCTCTGGTGCTATGAGGCGGTAGTTCTACCGTGCATCACCGTGTCACCTGTGCACAGTGGCGCAGCCTTCTGATGGTGGAAATGCACTCTGAGTATTTCCATACAGTGTATGCCCAAAGATTGGTATGCAATTTGCTACATCAATAAATAGTTTTGTAAGTCAAATACAGATATCGAAAGAATCAATGGCATTATAGTGAAAATGTGTAACTTGAATGTTTGTAAGTCAAGTAATTGGTATATTTGAGACTTTTGGCTTGCTTTCTTTGTGATTGTGACATAGACTGTGTATGTTTCCTTATACTTCCCATAATTTGGCAGTCTTTGACTCAGTTTAGTTTAAGTTTAGTTTAAACATACAGCGTTGAAACAGGCACTTCAGCACATCGAGTCCATGCTGACCAATGATCACCCGTACGTACACTAGTTCTATTCTACACACTTTTTACAGAGGCCAATTACTTACAAACCAGCACATCTTTCGAATTTCGGAAGAAACCGGAGAAAACCGTGGTCACAGGGAGAATGTGCAAATGCGAATAGACAGCACCCATGGTCAGGATCGGAATCAGGTCTCTGGGGCAGTAAGGCAACATCTCTACTGCTGCGCTACTGTGCCACCCCCAGCTGATTCACCCGTAACCTCCAAAGTTTCTCCATTATCCATCAGTAGATAGAACTAATGTAAACTACTGGTGGAGCACTGCCTTTGGTTGCAGTCATCGCATTGTTGGTCTGGATGTTGCCTGTAATGGAACGTTTCAGATCTGAGGAAGGCTGGATAGGCTGTTGTATGTCTTCTTTTGCGGAGAGGTTGAGTGGGGAACCTGATAGAGGTGGACAATATAATAAGGCATAGAGAAAGGGGAGATATTAGGGGCTTCAAGATATATGGTTTAGAGCAGGAAAGTGATGCTGAGTTGAAGCCCCATATCTGAGGTAGGATGTGTTGGCGTTGGACAGGGTCCAGAGGAGTTTTATGAGAATTATCCCAGGTTCGATTGGGTTAATGTATGAAGAGTGTTTGAGAGCTCTGTGTCTGCACTCGCTGGAGTTTAGAAGGATGAGGATGGAATCTCATTGAAACCTACCGAATAATGAAAGGCTTAGATAGTGGATGTGGAGATGTTTCCAGTAGTGGGAGAGTCTCACAGAACGTACCTTTAGAATGGGGAGGAATTTCTTCAGTCAGAGAGGGGTGAATCTGTGGAATTAATTGCCGCAGATGCCAGTGGAGGCCAAGTGATTGAGTATGGGCTGAATGGCCTAATTGTGCTCCTATGTCTTATGATATTATGAAAAGATCAGTCCTTTTTTAATTAAAAGGCCGAGATGATTACAACAAATGTTTTAGGACCAAAGACTGTGCGGGTTATTATGAATGATCAGTCCCCGACCGAAGAAGGTGAGTCCGCGCATTTCTCAGTTGCCACCGATGCCTCAAACAAGGGAGATAGAAAAATGTTTCCAGTGTGCGTGAGCTATTTCGCTGTGTCTGATGGAGTGCAGTGTAAGTTACTTGACTTTTATGAAGACAGTGATGAAACTGCAAATGGCATACTTCAAGCTCTGATGAGCTGTGTGGAAAAGTATGAACTGGATATTAGACACGTCACAGCCTATGCAGCAGATAATGCCAACCTAAACATTGGAAAACACCATTCAATTTACCAGTTATTGAGCAGTGCCAACAATCACATTCTTTTTTTTTTTTTTAATTTTTTTAATTTTTTTATTTTTTTTATTATAGAAACAATATATACAGAGTACACTCTTATGCGGCATTAAAATTATATAATATACAAAATTATATAATATTGATTATCAATTGATACTGTTTGTGTTATTTGTAATGTTGTCCATTATACATTTCCTGGTTATTTATTTTGTATGATTGGGAGTGTATGTAGTATATTCCTAAAATAAGCAATATACTCATACTTCTCATACCACACATATTTCTTCTAATTACCAAATACAAATCCCCCCTAATATAACTACATAATACCCAATCTTAACCAAACTTCTATGATATTCATAATATTTTCATAATATTAAGAGTGTTTGTATTATTATTAACTTTATATTTCAAAATTATTATATAGTTGAAAATACGCAATTTTATATAATTACAAATTTAAGACATCTATAATATTTTCATACAACTAATAATATGTATATTCATACTAATAATTAAGAATATATAATATGTTTTCTATACTTTTTTTTCCTACTTAAAGATAGAAAGATAAAGATAGAAAGTAGAAAATAGAAAAGAAAATGTGAAAAGTTTGATGGAGATTAAAATATTACTCAATAATCCGTTCTTGGAGATACATTCATGATTTATTATATGTATTTCTTCATCCATTCAGATATTCAGGCCTCAGTCAAGTCCCCGCGCCGAACCATTATTGACCCTGTAAATATTTAATGTATGGAGACCAAATCCCTTTGAAGAGATCTAACCTATCCATAAGGACAAGTCTCAATCTCTCCAAGTGAAGTGTCTCCGACATTTCTGTATTCCACATTTTAATTGTTGGGGATGCAGGGCCTTTCCAAAAATTTTAGTATTAATTTTTTCCCAATTATTAGAGAATAGTCGATAAAAATTCTTTGATTCCTTGTAATTATTTGTTCCGTTTCAGGTATTCCAAGTATTATTAACTTTGGATCAGGAATCATAGTAATAAAACAACATTCGTAGATTATCTTAAATATTTCGTTCCAAATATTCTACAATCTTCGTACAATTAGTGAATGAATGTGACAAATTGCTTCTAAGATTTGACATTTATCACATATAGGCGATAATTTTGGAAATATATTATGTAATTTAGATTTGGAGTAATGTAATCTATGTAAAATTTTTAAACTGTATAAGAGCATGTTTAGCATTTAACGAGCAGTAATGTATGTGTTGTAAGCTTTTATTCCCATATTTCTGGGCTTATTATTTGACCTAATTCATTTTCCCAAAGCTGTCTGTGTGTTTCCGATGATGGAATATCACTTTCCAACAAAATATTGTAAATATATGATATCATTTTTTCTGTATTTGGATGTTTATTCAAGCATTCATCTAAAATTTCACTCTTTCTATTTCTGAATTCTTGTGTATTTGCAGAGATATAGTTTCTGATTTGTAAATATCTAAAATATTCATTATTATGAAGCCCGTAAGCTTGTTGTAACTCTTGAAATGAAAGAAAAAAATTTTTCCTTATAAAGATCCCCTATATTTAAAATTCCCTTTATTTTTCCATTGTATAAAAGCCTTATCCATCGTTGAGGGTTTAAACGTAAAATTGTTGGCAATAGTAAGACCTAGCGGTATAAATTTTAGTTTTAATGTTTTCTTTATTTGTTTCCAAATACGGATTCCGCTTTCTATTATCGAGTTTTTCACTATAAATTTTCTTAGGTACATTAATATTAGCAAATATCATAGAACTAATTTCAAATGGAAAACAGTCTTCTCTTTCCATTTTTAACCAGTTTGGTTTATTATCTGTTTCTTCTAACCAGAAGTTCATATTTTTAATATTAACTGCCCAATAATAAAACATAAAATTTGGTAATGCTAATTCCCCCGTTTATTTTAGCTTTACATAAGTGTTTTTTATTTATTCTATGGTTCTTATAATCCCAGATAAAGTTAGTGACTAAAGAGTCTACTTTTTAAAAAAAAAATTTAGGGAGATATATCGGGATTGATTGAAATAAATATAATAATTGTGGGAGAAAAATCATTTTTATTGCGTTTATTTTACCTAACATTGAAATAGGTAAACTTTTCCAGTATAAAATATTTTTATTTAATTTATTCAGTAATAACGGGAAATTAGACTTAAATAGAGAGTCAAATCTTTTTGTAACAAAAATACCAAGATATTTAATATTTTCATTTGTTATCTTAAAAGGAAATTGTTGTAATGTCTGTAAGTTATTCATGGCTATTGGCATAAGTTCACTTTTATTCCAATTGATACTGTATCCTGAAATTAAACCAAATTCCGTTATTAGTTTTAACAAATTACGGATACTTATTTCCGGTTTAGTGATATAAAGTAATACATCGTCCGCATATAACGAGATTTTATTCTTAGTATCTTTAGTATCATATCCATATATTTCCGGGTGCAATCTTACCCTTTGGGCAAGAGGTTCGATTGCTAACGCAAACAGTAAAGGTGATAAAGGACAGCCTTGTCTACAACCTCGAGATAAACTAAATTTAGTTGATAACATACGGTTTGTTGTTATTCTAGCTGTTGGGTTTGCATATAACAATTTGATCCAAGTAGTAAACTTCTCACCAAGCTTAAAAGCTTCCATCACCGAAAATAAATAAGGCCATTCCACCTGGTCAAAAGCTTTTTCTGCATCCAGCGAGATAACTACTAAGTCTTTTTTATCACTTCTTTTCGAATATATGATATTAAATAACCGTCTTAGATTATATGAAGAATATCTTTTAGGTATAAATCCTGTTTGATCAGGATGAATTAATTCGTTAACAACTGTGCTTAATCTTTGTGCTAGTATCTTTGTTTAAATTTTTTGATCCGGTATTTAATAAAGCAATTGCTCTATATGATCCTGGTTCATCCAAATCTTTATTTATTTTGGGTATAAGTGTTATAATAGACTCGTTCAGTGTATCTGGTAATTTCTCTTGTGTATATATCTGTTCATATAATGATTTTAAATATGGGACCATTTGATCATGAAAAATTTTATAAAAATTCCAAACCTATACCATCCGGTCCTGGAGTTTTACCATTTTTTAATGATTTAATAGATTCTTGGATTTCTTTTATTGAAATATCAGCATTTAATAGTTCTCTATTTTGTAAATCTAATTCTTTTTAAGTTACATATATTTAAAAAAGCATCTATTTCTGTTTTATTTACTGTCGCTTTAGCAGTATACAGATTTTTATAATATTGCATAAATCTTTCATTAATATCTTTGGGTTGTATTAATAATTCACCGTTTTGTGATTTAATCCTATGTATAATTTTTTCAGCTTCAATTTTCCTTAATTGTCGAGCCAATAATTTTTGGGGTTTGTCTCCAAATTCAAACTGCAATTGTTTAGTATGTTGGTAATATTTTAAAACTTGATCAGTATATATTTTGTTTAATTTATACTTCAATGCTACAATTTTATTATCAATTATTATATCTGATTTTGTTGCATTCTGTATGTCTAATTGTTTAATCTCCCTTTCTAAGTCCTGTTGTTCCTTCCGAATCTTTTTATTATGGAATGCTTGTGAAGAAATCATAATTCCTCGAAGATATGCTTTAAATGTTTTCCCATAATAAAGAGCGAGATATTTTGGTTGATAATTTATTTCAAAAAAAAATCTTAATCTGAGTTATAATATATTCCTGAGTGGTTTTATTTTTTAAAATTTGTGGGTTAAGTTTCCATTGTCCTAAATTTTCTGTTTTACCATTTATTTTAATTTTAAATGTTAATGGTGCATGATCTGAAATTATAATATTATGATATTTAGATTCGTAAGTAAGTGAAATAAGCTTTGCATCTACCAGAAATAATCTATTCTTGAATAAGTTTTATGTACTGGTGAGTAAAGGAATATTCTCTACCAGTAGGATTTTCTGTTCTCCAAACATCTTTAATATTAGTCGTTTGGATATATGCATTTAATAAATCACTAGTATGTGATTTAGTTTTTCTTTGTTTTGAAGATCTATCTAAGTAAGGGTCTAATGTACAATTAAAATCTCCTCCAATTATCAAATTATAATGTGTTAATTCCGGAATATTATTGAGTACTTTCTTAAAAAATAAAGGACTGTCAAAATTTGGTCCATAAAATATTAACGAAAATCATTTTTTCCCTGTTTATTTCTCCTATCACAATAATATATCTGCCATCTTTATCAGATATAGTAGATGTATGCTTAAATAAAGTACCTTTACGAAATAATATTGCTACACCTCTTGATTTATGCGTAAAAGAAGAGTGATATATTTTGTCTATCCATTTGGCTTTCAGCCTATTTTCAGCGTCTTTTTTTAGGTGGGTTTCTTGAATGTAAATTACATCAGCTTTAATTGCCTTTAAGTGTGTCAATATTTTTCCTCTTTTTATTGGTTCATTGATACCTTTAACATTCCAACTGCAAAAGGTTAATCCCTCATTCCCCATATTTCTTTTTAAGTCCTGCATTTTAAATTTGTGGGAATCTATTGTAGATTCCAAGGGTCCGTGCAGTAGACCTAACCTTACACCCGAACACCGAATAGATGAATTTTAAATCTCTTTTATGTACTTCACGAATATATCTCCATTGTTCCAGTGTGTAGCTCCATTCAAACTGAAAGATACAATAGGTATAAAAGAATAGTAAAGAATAGATAAAGAGATTAATAGGGTGTATAAAGAATGAAAAAACTACAAATAAAATATTTGTAGTTTGTGTAAGCCATACTACATTGGCTATCCATCTAAAGGCTTCCGGCATTGATGTTATTAATTTGGCCAGCTCCTAGATTTAAGGAATTATTATTCCATAATAATATTTTAACGGGGATATAATATTAAAGAAATGAAAAAAGTGATATTGATCATCATATAAAAGTATGTATATCTAAAATTAATTTTAAAAATCTAACTATAGAACGGGAGATAAAGAATTTTTAAAGTACAAAATAAAAATCATTATTAAAGAAGAAAAAATAAGGGGAGGGTATCTCCAAATTTAACAAGACATAAGATATTAATTATTAGTAATATTAATTAGCAATAGTGAACAATCTTGGTTAATAACAATCATAGTGATAATAAAACCGCGTTATGATTTTAGTATGTGTGTTATTTGTTTATGTTAGTTATATATTATGACTAATTGTCAATGTTCAGCAAGCATCTTCCAATCCAGAAAAACGCTTCATTCCATACGACATTGTCCGTTCCTTCTAGTTCCTTCTAATTCCATATTATCGTATGAAGTCTCACAGAATGTTAAGAGACCATACTAGGTCTCTAAAAGTAATAAAAGACAGTATGTTTGCTTGTAGATAATTTTTCAAGTGTCAAACTGCTTTGCAAATTCCATTGCTTCTGCTGGGGTCTTGAAGAAATGTTCCACGTTGTTATAAGTAACTCTTAGGGTGGCTGGGTAATTCAAACCGTATCTCAAGTTTTCTACACCCCTCATAAGGCTTTTGGCTTCATTAAAACGCTTTTCGTTTTCTGGCAACCTCTGGGGGATAGTCTCGGTAGATACTGATTCTTTGTCCTTGAAATGTCAGTTTCTTTTTTCCCGAAGCTCTCCGCATAATATCCTCCAGGATAAAATCATATTGTAGCTTTACAATCATTTGTCTTGGGGGGGCATTTGTACTGGTCTGTCGTCTGCCGACTCTATGTGCACGAGCTAATACAGGCTTATCATCCAAAGATAAAACAGCTTGAAGTAGTTTAGCAGTGAATTCTCGAGGATCTTCGTGTTTCTCTAGACCTTCAGGAATCCCTGCGATCCTCAAGTTCTGTCTTCTCTGATAGCCTTCTAGCTGAGTGCATTTCTCTGTTACTTTAGTCAACAACTCCAGTAGACGTTCTTGTTCTGTTATCAGCTTTGCTGTAGACACAGTACTTGCCTCCGCTATCTTTTCAAGGTTGTTCATGCCAGCTGCATGTTGTTCCAGCACATTTTCAATAGGATCAATCTTATTTTGAAAGTCTTTTTTAACTTTTTCAAGTTTAATCTCCATCTTACGTTCCATATTATTGATCATATCAATAAGTTCATTCTTCAATTTTTCTGATACTTTCTTGAACTTATTATCAATTTTTAACATTGTATCTTTTTGAAATTCATTCCATTGATTTTTCATCAGATCCATCTGATTGTTAATTTGACAAATTTCTTCCTTTATTTCTCCCTTTATATCTTTCATTTCTTGCTTTATATCTTTCATTTCTGCCTTTAATTCTAGCTTTAAATCAGCCATCTGGTGAGAAATAAAAGTTTTCAAATCCTCACCTTCTGTGCCTGCTTTCTTGGAGACATCTTCCAGGGAGCTGGCCCTACTTGAATCCGAGGCTTCTCCCAGGCCTTCTCCCGCTCCCGGCCGGGTTTTTTTTCGACCTTTTACCTTGTCGGTAGGGCTCCGTGCCGTCATGGTTTGTCGCACGGCTGATGACGTCACTCGGTACCGTCGGTATTAAAACGGCAAGCAGTGTGAAGCAGGCAGCCGGTAAGTCTTTTTAAACCCCCGTTTTTCCCGAATTTTTACGGAGCTGGCTGGCGCTATGCTCTAGGACTCCATAGCGCCACCGGAAGTCCCAACAATCACATTCTGAAACTAATTGCCCAGATCACATCTATACTATTACTAAAACTCTCATCTAGCCCTCTTCCGGTTTGTGTTGTTTGTAAATTTGCACAAGAACGGTACTCTATATCGCTAGGATTTTTTCACCACCTTACTCACCGTTCTCCTCCGCTCCAAGCACACCAAGTTTTGTTCAGATCATGAAATATTACAAAAGTTATTGGTCTGTTATTCGTCGGGACGGCAATGCCCATTCTGGCACCCGCTGTCAATCACCGGCACCGAGAATAAAGCTGAAGGAGCGGAGTGTGGGCTGTATTCGCGGGCGGGGGCTGGCTGTGTTCGCGGCCGGGAGCTGGCGATGTTCACGGGCGGGGTCGGGCTGAGTTCGCGAGCTGTGTTCGCGGGCGGGGGCTGTGAGCGCGACAGGCGGTGGGGACGGGAGCCTCTGAGTGAGTCTGCAGCCGGGTCCTGGAGCCGGCGAGTGCGGTTGGAGCCGGAGCCGGGAACTGGTGAGCCCACCCACACCCCCCTCCCTCCCCCACACACCACTCTCCCCCTCTCTTCCACATCCCCGTGCCCCTATGCCCCCCCCAAATGTCAATATGATTCAGGCATATTAAATATTTAATGGCCCATTGATCAAACATTTATGGGCATGGGATGTGGAGGAGCAACTTCCAGGAAGAAAGAACACAGCTCTCTGGAGGTCTGAAGATGGAAGAGCAATTGAAACTTGACATTGATTCGCTATTTTTATGAGTATGGGTCACATGTTTATGACTAGTTGACCTACCATCAATTCTGGAGTAAATGCTCCTATTTATTATTAAAGATATAATAACAAAATGGTAAGCAGGATTGGGATGAAGATGGGTTGGATTGACTGAGCCTATAGTTTTTCAAATTTAGAACTAATGCAGAGAGGCAGAGATATTTCTATGGACAATTGCAACCACAGCAATGAAGTAAACATTATATCCAAATTCTGGAAAGGTGAATAAAGTTGAAAACTGGCACTTCATCTTTATATGCAATGCTTGCTCAGGAACTAAACACTAAGCAAAACATAAAGTGCTGGAGGAACTCAGTGGGCCAGTATCTGTGGAGGGAATGGTATCCGGCAATTCGAATCAGAGAATTAATAAACTTGGATTATCTGATGAACTGTGCACTGATTCCTAGAAGTCGTAGAGGCACTCATCAGCTGAGGTAGCCTCTGTCAAGAAACTACAGACTTGTTAATTTTTCAGGTGGATGGCTTTCACTGGAAGACATGAATTATGTTTAAGGATTAAGCATGAGGAAAGGTTTAGACTTTTGATTTTAATGATAGAACATGAAAACAGGCCCTTCGACACCTGCACCAAGTCTGTGCTGATCAGCAAACACCCCGTGTACTAGCACTATCCTACACACTAGGGACAATTTTACAACTCTCCTTATAATATAGGAGCGATTCTTCTTTCCGCGATGAAACTGAACAATATAATATATAAGAATCCAATTATTGACAGCATAATACGAATTTGGAAACAAATAAAATTAACTTTAAAATTAAGAAACTTATCGCTTCTTTCCCCATAGCTAATAATCCCTCATTCAAACCATCTATTATTGATAAAACGTTTATCCATTGGGAACGAATAGGAATTAAAATGATTGGAGATATGTATGAAATGGGAAAACTTCTATCATTCCAACAATTACAACTAAAATATAACCTGAAAAGTAACCAATATTTCCTATACCTTCAAATTCAAGATTATTTGAAAAAATATATACAAGGATATCAAACTCTAACCTCAGATTTATTAGCGGAAGCAATGAACAGAAAGGCAGAATCAAGCAATTTAATATCACATTTATATAATATAATTTTAAATATAGAAACACCAATGACAGAGGCAATTAGAAGGGACTGGGAACAAGAGTTATTGATAAAAATTCCGAAAGACAGATGAGAAAAAAAGCTATTATGTGTACATAAATGTTCGATTAATGTAAGGCATAACCTAATCCAATTAAAAATTTTAACATAGATTATATTATTCAAAAATCAGATTGAATGAAATATTTCCAAATGTTTCCCCCATTTGTGACAAATGTCTAACTCAAATGCCACTATAGCACATTCCTTTGTCTCTTGTACAAAACTTCATAAATTTTGGAATGAAATCTTTGGAACTTTTACAAAACTATTCAACACAAAATTGAACTCCAATACAGAACTGGTTATCTTCGGATCAATGGAAGAGGGATGTAAATTAACTACGTTCCAAGAAACTCTCTTTAATTATGGTATAATAACAGCAAAAAAACTTATACTTAAATTTTGGAAAAAGGCAACCACGCCAACGTTCAAAATGTGGATTTCAAATATGTCATCAACGCTACATCTTGAAGAAGTGTGATTCCTCCTACTATGCAAAATAGACCAATTCTTAAAGATTTGGTCTCCTTTTATCGACTTCTTACAAGCATATGGTGCAACATAACATAACCTTAGAAATTAAATAGTTCAGAACTGGGTGACGGATGGGTAAAGATATTAAATAGGTATGTCTCTCCTAATTAATTTTCTTTCTATTTTCTCTTTTTTTCTCAAGCTCCTTAGCTTCTTATCTCTGTTCTCTATCTTTCTCGCTATCTGTTTCTACTCGCTTGTTTATCTATCTCGACACCCTCTATTTTCCTTTTTCTATCACTGCTCTTTTATTATTAAATTAAAAATAAGAAGTTGTACAAGAATGGTAATGTGTATGTATGTATCATGTACTTAGGTACCACATCAGTACTTACCTTTAACAAAAAAAACATATATATATATTATATACACTATCAATTGTAGGACCTTGAAGAGCGCTGTAGAACAGAGCGACTTTGGGGTACAGGTACATAGTTCCCTAAAAGTGGTGATACAGATAGACAGAGTGGCGAAAAAGGCATTTGGCAAGCTTGTCTTCATTGGTCGGGGCATTAAGTCAGGATGTCACATTGTACAAGATATTGCTGAGATAGCACTTGGTCTGTTATACGCTTTAGGAAGGAGGTGATCACGGTAGAAAGGATGTAGAAAGGATTCATGAGAATATTGTAGAAAAAATAAACTATAGTCTCTAACAAGCCTACTCCCCATCCCCTTTTTCCCCCATAAACCCCCTGACTCCCCCTTCTCCCTTATGCCCAATCTGTTTATCCTCTCCTCCTCCATTCCCTCCTCTGGCTTCACAATTTGCAGCTCTTCAATCCCTCTGCCTCACACTATCTGCTTTAATCTCTGGCCTTTGTTCAAATCATCTGCCTATCAACCCCCTCCCTCTCCCCCTCCATTTGCTTGTGTCTACCTATTATCTGCCATGCTTTGCCCTGCTTCTCCTCTCTTCCAACTTTATTTTCGCCCCCACCTCTCCCCTACAATCAGTCCGAAGAAAGGTCCCGACCCAGTTTGGTATGTCAATACTCTCCTGAAATTCTACAGATGTACTGAAAAGAGAAAATTGACCAATGCACCATGGCCTGGTTAGGCAACTCGAACGCCCAGGAACAAAGTCAATTGCAAAAAGTGGTGCACACTGCCATCCATCATGGTACTGACTTCTCCACCATCAGAAGGAACTACAGGAGTCACTGCCTCAAAAAGATAGCCAGCATCATCAGAGGCCCACACCACTTTGGCCTCACTCTCACACTCCTACCATCTGGATGAACATATAGGAGCCTGAAAACTGTAACGTCCAGGTTTAAGAACAGCTTCTTCCCAACAATCATCAGGCTGTTAAACACTATAATCTCCAAATAAGCTCTAAACTAATAGAGTTTGGGGCATTGTTTTTTGTCATTGCACAATTATTGTTTGTTTTATATGTGAGTTACTCCAGCACTTTGTGTTCATGAGAATATTACCCGGTCTGGAGGGCTAGAATTATAAGGAGATGCTGGATAGGCTGTGACTTTTTCCCCTGGAGTTTAGGAGATTGGGGGGGGGTGACCTTATAGAGGCACAATTATCAACCACCTTATCATGAAGGACACAGATAAGGTGGTTGGCCATTATTTTTTCCTAAGGTAGGGGGATTCTTAAACTAGAGGACATATGTTTCAGGTGAGAGATTTATAAGGAACTTGAGGGATGATATTTACACCCAGGGGGTGGTGAATATATGGAATGAACTGCCAGCAGAAACTGTAGAGGCAGGTACAATTACATTGTTTAAGTGACATTTCATGGATAGAATTATATGGGCCAACTGGGCCAAATGGGACTAGCTCAGATAGACATCTTGGTCAGCATGGACATTTGGGCTGAACAGAGTTATACAGTTGTTTTTGTAATGTATAACTCTATAACATTAAATACTAAAAATTGTAAAAAGATGCAAAAATACATTAAAAAAGCACTACAAAGTATTAGAGTGGTGAATAGGAAATAGTTAAATAATACATTATATCTATACGAGAACAGCTGTATGGGTTAACACAATATTTGATAAACAATCATTAACTTTTCTAAATCTCTTCTGTATTCCTGCAATTGAATAACCAGGCATCTCGACTTTCAAAAAGGTCCCACATAAAATTATAGCACATGGTATTGGGGGTAGGGTATAGACATGGATAGAGAACTGATTGGCAGACAAGAAGCAAATAGTAGGAATTATCGGGTCCTTTTCAGAATGGCAGGCAGGGACTAGTGGGGTGCCGCAAGGCTCAGTGCTGGGACACCAGTTATTTACAACATATATTAACGATTTAGACGAAGGGAATTAAATGTGACATTTCCAAGTTTGTGGATGACACAAAGCTGATTGGCAGTGTGATCTGCGATGAGGATGCTACGAGGGTACAGGGTGGCTTGGATAGGTTGGGTGAGATGCAGTATAATGTGGATAAATGCGATGTTGATAAATGTAATGTGGATAAATGTGATGCGAGAACAGGAAGGCAGATTATTATCTGAATGGTAGACACAAAAATGCTGGAGTAACTCAGTGGGACAGGCAGCATCTCTGGAGAGAAGGAATGGGCGATGTTTCGGGTCAAGACCGTTCTTCAGACTGTCGAGGAGTGGGCAGGACAAAGATAGAATGTAGTCGGAGACAGTAAGATGTCTTCGAGAACTGGTGAGAGAACTGGGAAGGGGTAGGGGAAGGAGAGAGAGGGAAAGCAATGCTTATTTGAAGTTAGAGAAGTCAATGTTCATACCGCTGGGGTGTAAGCTCCCCAAACAAAATATGAGATGCTGTTTCTCCAATTTGCGCTGGGCCTCACTCTGACAATGGTGTCAGATTAGTTGAAGGGGAAGTGCAACAAGACCATGGGTTTGCTTGTACATCAGTCACTGAAAGTAAGCATGCAGGTGCAGCAGGCAGTGAAGAAAGCCAATGGCATGTTGACCATCATTGCGAGAGGATTTGAGTTTTAGGAGCAAGGAGGTCCTACTGCAGTTGTACAGGGCCCTGGTGAGACCGCACCTGGAGTATTGGGTGCAATTTTGGTCTCCTAATTTGAGGAAGGACATTATTGCTATTGAGGGAGTGCAGTGTAGGTTCACCAGGTTAATTCCCGGGATGGCGGGACTGACATATGATGAAAGAATGGGTCAACTGTGCTTGTATTCGCTGGAATTTAGAAGGATGAGAGGGGATTAAGAATAAGGGGCAGGTCATTTAGGACTGAGATGAGGAAATAAATGTTCACCCAGGGAGTTGTGAATCTGTGGAATTCTCTGCCACAGAAGGCAGTGGAGGCCAATTCACTATGTTTTTAAGAGAGAGATTTAGCTCTTAGGGCTAAGGGAATCAAGGGATACGGGGAAAAAGACAGAATGGGGGGTATTGATTTTGGATGATCAGCCATGATCATATTGAATGGCAATGCTGGCTCGAAAGGCAGATGGCCTACTCCAGCACCTATTTTGATGTTCTATGTTCTGATCTATGAAACCATGCAGGCTTGAGGTAAGCCTGGGCAATCATGTAACCGTGCAAGCTAGTGCACGAGACCACATTGTGTAGGAAGGAACTACAGATGCTGATGTAAACCGAAGATAGACGAAAGCGAAAATGCTGAAGTAACTCAGTGGGTCAGGCAGCGTCTTTAGAGAAAAGGAAAAGGTGGAGAAAAGGATACATTGACATACATTGTTTGTAGGTATTCTTGGAAGTTTCTCTATGAGTTGCCACTCAATCAAACATGTTCACCTCCCATTTGCTAATAAAATATAACAGCCAACGAAAAATGGAGGAATAGCACCTCATATTGTGCTTGGGCAAGATATCTCTCCTTCCCTCCTCCATCCTAGTCCTTTGACTAGTTTCAGTCCTCCTGATTAATTTTATTGCCTCTTTCTGTCTCCTTCCCCTCAGCCAACAATGAACCATTATACATTTTCCTTGAACATCGTCTGCTTTGATCTGTCATTTTCGCACCCTACTCATCCTCATCTCCAGTCTCCCTCTCCCCTTAGAGGAGTCTTTAGTCAGAGGGTGATGAATCTGTGGAATTCTTTACCACAGAAGGCTGTAGAGGCCAAGTCTGATATATTTAAGGCAGATAGATTCTTGACTAATACAGGTGTCAGAGGTTATGGGGAGAATGCAGGAGAACGGGGATAGGAGGGAGAGATAGGTCAGCCATGATTGAATGACGGGATAGACTTGATGGGCCGAATGACCCTATTATACTCCTATTCCTTATGACCATGACTCTCAGTCTGAAGAAGGGTCTCGACCCGAAACGTCACGCCATTCCTTCTCTCCAGAGATGCTGCCTTTACCGCTGAGTTACTCCAGCATTTTGAGCCTATTTTCTTCATAATAAGCTGAGGAACTTTAAAATTATCTTTTTTTTTCCTGACAAGGTATTCACCTTCTGTTGCCGGCCGCCCTGGAGGATTGGGCACAAGGACGCGCTGGTCGACGGCCCAGGAGCGCGAGGGCGCGCGGGGAGCGGGAGCGCGCAGTGGCAGGAAGTGACGCGGGAGCGCGCGCAGCGGCGGCGGCGGCGGCGAGTTCAGGGAAAGTTCGCGACGGCCGCGCTGCGGGAGGGCGATGAGCGTCGTCGAGGCGGAGGCCGGAGCTCCGGGTCTGGGATGTCGCGCCCGGCGTTGCCGGTGACCGCAGCACGGACAGCGGCTGGCCGCGGTTGCGAGGAGGCTCTTCGGCGGAGTCAGGTGGGCAGGGCCTGGGCTGGAGTTGTGACTGGGCTGGGCAGGGGTCTGTGCAGCCTCGGGCTCGGTTTGTGAGAGGCCCGGCCTGTGCGGGGCTGGCAGTGGGCAGCCAGTACAGGGAGAGGCTTCACAGGGCGGGTGTCCGGCTCCTGAATCCTCTGCAGTAGGCTGGGAATGAGAACTTTTCGATTGATTTCTTATATCCAGAGATGCTGCCTGTCTCACTGAGTTACTCCAGCATTTTATGTCTATCTTAATTTTCCACTTCTGTTCCCCTCTTTAAGACTGCGCCACTGTCCTGCCCTGCGAAGCATTAGTGTAGACTTCTCAGTATTAGTGTAGACTTCAGACTTCTCAGTCTGAAGAGGGGTCTCGCCTCGTCCTTCTCTCCAGAGATGCTGCCTGTTCCGCTGAGTTACTCCAGCATTTTGTGTCTATCCCCTCTATAAGACGTTGGTTAGGCAGCATTTGGTGTTTTTTTGTGCAGTCCTGGTCGCACCATTACCAGGAAGGATGAGGAGGCTTTGAAGAGGGTGCATAGAATAGTACAACACAGGATCAGGCACTTTGGCCCACAATGTCTGTCCAAACATGATGCCATGATCTTCACTTACCGGGCTGCACATAAGTGATATATTCCCATATCCCCTGCATATGCATGTGCTGATGTAAAAGTATTTTAAATGTCACTATCGTATCCGCCTCTGCTAGCATGCTGGCACTGTGTTCCAGCCACCTTCTACCCTGGAAAAAAGAACATGTCCCCTGCATATCATCTTTAAACTTTGTCCCTCTCACCTTAAAACTATGCCCTCTAGTATTGAGGTTGCAGTAGAGGTTTACCAGAATGCTGCCTGGATTAGTGGATATTAGCTATAAATTGAGGTTAAGCAAGCTTGGAATTGTTTTCTCCGGAGCATGGAGGCTAAGGGAAGACCTAATAAGAGTATATAAAATTATGAGATGCATAGATAGGGTAGACAGACAGAACACACTTTCCCAGGTGGGAAATGTCAAAGAATAGAGGGTATAGCTTTAAGGTGAGAGGGGTGTAGTTTAAAGCTGTTGTGTGGGACAAGATTTTTTATATAGAGTGCAGGAATGGAGGGGAGGGGAGTGAAGGCAGATATGATAGTGGCATTTAGACTTTTAGATAGACACATGGATATGCAGGAAATGGAGGCAGACAAGGTTTATGTGTAGAGAGATGAGGTTAGTTTATCTTGGCATCATGTTCAGCACAGACATTGTGAGCCATAGTATCTGTTTCTGTGCTGTACACAGCTCTTTATGCTGTGTGGATACATTTTTTAAGGACAATCATATTATGAATTCCATTTATTTGTAAAGTTCGCCGAGAAGAAGTTTGTATTCTTCAGATCATTTATTTGCAAGTACATTAGTAAGTGTTGTGAAATGTGTGCTGTTTCGTTGCAGAGGAAGGGTCAAGGTGCAAGTAGACAAGGAGCCGGATGAGAATGAAGAGATGAAATGATTTCCTGGCTCAGTAACAGCAATGGGCTGCGGGATAAGCAAAGTGCTTCCCGAGCCAACTAAGAACTTCCATTTGGATCTTGTCAAAACTGTGGAGCCATACACTGGCCAAAATGGAGATAAATACAAGCACTTTATTAAAGACAATACCGTCAAGAATCGGAACAAGAATGATGCACCTCCACCTCATCAGACTAATGCCCACCAACAGAGTGGGCATTGGGACCAGCAAAATGATCCTCGAAGGAATAAAGTGGCAAAATATCGTGCCAAATTTGACCCCAGAGTGACTGCAAAGTATGACATCAAAGCCTTGATTGGGAGAGGAAGTTTCAGTCGGGTTGTCAGAGTGGAGCACAAAAGTACCAAACAACCTTATGCAATAAAACTGATTGAGACAAAGTACAAGGAAGGCAGGGAAGTCTGCGAGTCTGAGCTCAATGTCCTCCGGAGAGTGAAGCACACAAATGTTATACAACTTATTGAAGTATTTGAGACACAAGAGCGAGTGTATATGGTAATGGAGCTTGCTACTGGAGGTGAACTCTTTGACAGGATCATAGCCAAAGGTTCCTTTACTGAACGTGATGCCACAAAAGTGTTGCAAATGGTTCTTGATGGTGTTAAATATTTGCACATTCTAGGCATCACACATAGAGACCTGAAGCCCGAAAACTTGCTGTATTATCACCCAGGTGCTGATTCTAAAATTATGATCACAGATTTTGGATTAGCAAGCACTCGAAAGAAAGGTGATGACTGTCTCATGAAGACGACTTGTGGCACCCCAGAATATATTGCTCCTGAAATCCTTGGGAGGAAGCCTTACACAAATTCTGTTGACATGTGGGCATTGGGTGTAGTTTCTTATATTTTATTAAGTGGAACCATGCCCTTTGAAGATGATAATCGTGCTCGATTATACAGGCAAATACTGAAGGGAAAATATAGTTACTCGGGAGAGGTGAGTGATTAAAGTTAGTAATTTTGCATGAACAATTTCTGGAATTAAATAATTACATTATTTGAATGTGCAACTGCATGAGCGTTTTTTTGATTAATTCCAGTGCATGGGAGCAAATGCAGTTACAGCAATGTGAATTCCACGTGTAAAATCTTTGTCACTTTCTATTTGTTGGCTTGAGTTGTGTTTTAAAATGAAAAAAGCTAACCTTTCTGATAATTTACAAATACTTAAAAATATTCAAAAGCTCAATGATCGACGTTTTCATTGACCCTGTCCAAATCAAAACCTACACTTCTATCCCCAATTTTCTTCCTATACTGTACCTATCTTTTTCCACTGTTGGATAGACAAATCAATTTAGCTGGTAAGTAATCCATAGTAGTCCATATCTTAAGAAGCCTGTCTTCACATAGCTCCACTTGTACTTGCTGTGTTCTGTGAAATCTGTTTCTATTTTGTCTTAAATTATTTTTCCGTAACACTGGACACCATATAGGGGGTTTGCACATAAGGTCACTGGGTCATAGGGCTTGACACACGGAGCCACTCAATCCATCTGGAGGGCATCCGTCACTTCCGGTACATGTTATTAATTCAAGAAATGCGTACTTTCCGACCTGTTAAAAACCGCCGAAATAGTCAATTTTTGCGCTGTAAAAAATTGTGTCAACCGTGGTAAGGTACTATATACCGTCATTTCTCCACACTTTTTGAATTCTGAAGTTGGGTAAATGTCTCTCACGCTTACCCCGACTTCCATAATTATTTACAGCGCAAAAATTGACCATTTCGGCGGGTTTTAATGCGCCTGCTACGCTGTACGTGCTTACTTGCAGTTCATCGTGTGTAATCCACTTGAGGTAGCGTAGCAACAGCACGGGTCATGGGTCGTGACCCGACTGCCGTGAAACCTCCCTATACATTTTTCTGTAACAGATTTGAAGAACTTGTTTATTTTTGGCAATAAGTTCAAAACAATTTGTTTTTTCCGAAAGCTAGTCGCTGTTTCCCTTTCCCATTCCCACCATTTTGATCCTCAAATTCCATACCTGCTCCTCATCGTGTCAGAGCATCTTGCTTTCTGCTCCACCCTTATTCCCTGACATATCATCTCAGTGTGATCACGCTTTAATCCCTGATACACTCAAATAAGTTTCTTGACCATTCATTGTTAGTCTTCTCTCCCACCAACCCACATATTTATAAAAAGCAATGTGCCAAACCCATTTCATATTCAAATTAGTTTATTGTTATATACACTAAGGTCCAGTGAAATTCCTTGTTTGCATGAAGGTCATGAAGTACACAGTATACATGACTGTTTCCATCACAGGAGACAGATTATTGACTGACATCTATTACAAGCCCACTGATTTCCAGAGCTATCTAGAGTACACCTTTACGACCCTGTTTCCTGTAGAGACTCTATCCCCTACTCCCAATTCCTCTGTCTACGCTGCTTCTGCGCCCCGGATGAGATGTTCCATACCAGGTCATCGGAGATGTCCTCATTCTTTAGGGAACGGGGGTTCCCCTCTTCCTTTATAGATGAGGCTTTCGCTAGGGTCTCCTCGATATCCCACAGCTTTGCTCTTGCTCCCCCTTCCACACCCCCCCCATTTGTAACAGGGACAGAGTCCCCCTTTTCCTCGCGTTCCACCCCAACAACCGTCGTGTACAGCACATAATCCTGCAACATTTTCGCCATCTCCAACGGGATCCTCCTACAAGCCACATCTTCCCATCTCCATCTCTTTCTGCTTTCCGCAGAGACTGTTCCCCCCACAACTCCCTGATCAACTCGTCCCTTCTCACCCATACCACCCCCTCCCCAGGTACATTCCCCCGCAACCGCTTGAGATGCAACACCTGTCCCTATACCTTCCCCCCACTACTCCGTCCAAGGACCCCAACAGTCTTTTCAGGTGAGGCAGAGGTTCACTTGCACCTCCTCCAACCTCATCTACTGTATCTGCTGTTCCAGGTGTGGACTCCTTTATATCGGTGAGACCAAGCACAGACTCGGTGATCGTATCGCTGAACACCTCCGCTCAGTCCACCTAAACCTACCTGATCTCTCCGCCCCCAATTCCCACACTGACCTTCCTGTTCTGGGCCTCCTCCATTGTCAGAATGAGGCCCAGCACAAATTGGAAGAACAGCACCTCATATTTTGCTTGGGTAGCTTACACTCCAGCGGTATGAACATTGACTTCTCTAACTTCAAGTAGCCCTTGCTTTCCCTCTCTCTCCATCTCCTCCCCCTTCCCAGTTCTCCTACCAGTCTTACTGTCTCTGACCACATTTTATCTATGTACTGCCAACTCCCCTGACAACAGTCTGAAGAAGGGTCTCGACCCGAAACGTTACCCATTCCTTCTCTCCAGAGATGCTGCCTGTCCCATTGAGTTACTCCAGCATTTTGTGTCTATCTTCGATTTAAAACAGAACCATCACTATAGCAGGCTGTGATGCATCACGTAAGAATACTTCATGTATGAGGGCTTCATGTAAGAGGGCTTTGAGTGCGGAGGCTGTTTTGCCTCCGTGTTCAGCATTTCTTTTTTAATAGAAACAAGACCTCCAGTTATGTTATTACTATATGTGATATAATTTCTTATTTCTAAGATTTCTCAACCGTGAAAGCTTTTAATATTCTTTTGTCCTCTAGGAGAAAGAGTTTAAAATCCAAGCTCCCAACCATCTGCCACACTGAATCTATTACCAGCTATTTATTTTTTGGTCATGTTCTGACAAAAAAAACAAATTGCTTAAATCTGTGATGTGCATAGTTAGTAGAATGTGGTATTCTAACCACTGTTGTTTCAATGACTTCCATCACTTCACTGTTTTGATGAGAATGCCAAGAATGTTGTGTGCACTACTTGGTTGGGACGGTGTATCACATTCAGCTCTTTTTAATACTATCGCCAATAGACTATTTGTATCCTAGTACAATGCATGCTTCAGAGATTAGTGCAATAGTTCTTAAAGGAATTTCCTTTAAGCATCTTGTTCTCTTCAACTCGTGTATTACAGAAAAATAATGTAATCAATACATCAAATATATAAAAAGCAAAAGGTGTAATTAGCTGTTTAATTTTAGGAAACCTGTTTTGGTATTTGCCATGAATCACTGGGATCTTTCACCATTCATTGATGAGTTGCTTTGGAATATCAGAATAGTTTTGTGTCCCCCGAATAGAAGGTAGATAATTCTGTTTGTCGGGCTAGTTATAGATATCCACTAACATTTGTTCATTTTTGTATGTATACCGTTACAAAAAAGTTTGGTTCATTAATTTCATCGCACAGTAAATTCTAAACAATGTTTTCACACTGGTGTGGTAATTATTTTTTTGATATTGTGAATGGATTTGTTTTCTCTATTATTGTATTGTAAATGTCTGGCTATTTTCAGTAGTTTAGCATGCCATGTTAAATAACACGTTTGTAGCCCATTGAGAAAGATCTTGTCCTCTTCAACCTACGTTATGGGAACAGATATATAATCAGATTTCTTCTGTTTGTCTAATTCATACTGCATGAAAGGAGAAAATAACATTAGGAAGAATTTTCATTTAATTTTGGATTTGGTTGAATGAATTGTGTGAAAGTCATTAAACGAATCTTTATCTCAAATTGGTACTAATGGATTTTTTGACTAAAGGATTATGAACAAGATATGTGGATATCTATAATCCTCCACTCTGACCTATTTTTTTGGTTGTAATTATATTAATGCATGATCATTTTTCAGAGGTTAGTAGAAATAATTATTGATTTTTATTTCCTTATGTTATATTGAGCCTACCTATCATTGATCCATGTTATCATAAAACAAATTGAATATAATGCGATTGATGAATTAGGGGCTTCCATTGCATTACCCAGGCCAAATTGGCTACAACGCAATTTTGATTGGGAAGTAGAGAATTATTTAAACTTTACGTTAAAAATTGACAAGCAGAAAATAAAAAGCTGCAGTGGATTTGAACCGTGTAAGGCAGTTTCCCTACAGTAATCAGATACTATTGTCTCAAGAACGCAGCTGCTAGTTTAACTGTGGGTGGTCATTATAATTGACAAGCATTTGGTTTCTATTGATACTTGTGCAACAATACTCTATTAAACAATGTAACACACAGCCTTTAGGTATTCATAGCTTGCAGTAACAAAAGTAAACTTACTGCTATGGAAAATGCTTATTTTTGAAAAATACCTTATCTTTGCAAGTCTGAAACTAGATAAAATGTGATGTTCTATAACACAAGGTTTCTTAGGAACACAACTATTGTGTATAGAAGAACTACATGTACTACAAAAGTAATGTACCATATTCAATGATTTCAGTGACCCATATTCAGGGTCATAGGGTTTGACGCACGGAGCTGCTCAATCCATCTGGAGGACATCGCAGCTTCCGGTATATGTTGTTAATACACAAAAAGCGTACTTTCCTACTTGTTAAAACCGCCAAAATGGTGAATTTTTGGGCTGTAAAAAATTGTGGAAGTCGGGGTAAGCGTGAGAGACATGTACCCAACTTCAGAATTCCAAAAGTGAAGCGAAATGAAGGTAAACAGAAACGAGAGTTGAAGGGACAACAACAACTAAAGTGCTTGGCGAACATTGGCCGTGCAGATATCAAATTGGAAAATATTGGGAATTATCGCGTTTGTTCACTGCATTTCATCAACAGTAAGGCATTATTTGTGTTTTTTCTTGATTCCTTTGGTATCTAAATTTTACAGCCAGATTTATCAGTTCCGAAACATTTTAGATGCCAAAGGAATCAAGAAAAAACACAAATAATGCCTTACTGTAGATGAAATGCAGTGAGCAAACGGCCAATGTTCGGCAAGCACTTTGGCTGTTCTCCCTTCAGCTCTCACTTCCATCTACCGTCATTTCTCCTCACTTTTGGAATTCTGAAGTAGGATTAATGTCTCTCACACTTATCCTGATTTCCATAATTATTTACAGCGCAGAAAGTGACAATTTCGGCGGGTTTTAATGGGCCCACTACGCTGGAAACAATGGTCAGTGCTTACCTGCAGTTCATCGCGTGTACTCCAGTTCGTGTAGCGTAGCAACAGTACGGGTCATGGGTCATGACCCGACTGCTGTGCAACCTCCCCATACATGTTCAAGCAAAGGGGAGGGGGGGGGGATGTTTTTTTTCATGGTACCATTTCACCACCAAGTATTTCTAAATCTATTAGCACCTAATTTGAGCATGAGTCCTGGGTTAGAATTGTAACTAACTGTTATTTATCTTCCTTTGTGCCTGGAAAGATGGAGTTTAGTATGGGGTTCAAAAATAATTGAAAACAATTGAATTTGGGTAGCACAGTAGTGTAGCGGGTAAAGCTGATGCCACATAGCTTAAGTAGTCCTGGCTTCAAACCTGACCTCTAGTGTTATCTTTGTAGTGTTTATTTCTCTGTGGCTGCATAGGTTACTCCCAGGTGCCTGCTTTCCTTGTATTTTCAAAAAACATGTGGATTGGTGGATTAATTGACCAGTCAAAATTGCCTCTAGAGAATCTCGGCTTTTGTAGTCCTTTACGCTCTCCCTCGCCCCTCTTTTTTTCCATAAATCTATGGATTGAATGACCTTCTCCATCAATCTGTATATTGTCTTGCATATCTCGGCAGCAGTCCTGTTTTCACCCTATCAGTCTGAGGAAGGGTCTTGACCCGAAACATCGGCAATTCCTTCTCTGCATAGATGCTGCCTCACCTGAGTTTCTCCAGCATTTTTCGTCTACCTTCATCCTATCAAAGATGTTTTCTTCGTCCTGTCCATTCATTCCCTACCCTTTCAGCGGATGAAAACTGACGTTTTCTCTCTTCTTGAGTTCTGACGAAGAGTCTTCGTCTCGCAACATTCTCTGTTTCACCTTCCACAGATTCTGCCTAACTTGCTGGGGGTTTTCAAGTTTTTTTTTTTTCATTTACTATTTCAAGCATCTTGCATTTTCTCGATTTCTTTTCAATTTTTAAGCTGACACTCATTTGTCATTGTACGGGGTGAGACTGGCCCTTAATTGAGTTGGTGGCCTTGCTAAGGCAGCGTAACATGTACAGGGCTCTCACTTAACTTTTTTTTCTCTGATGCCAGCCAGGTAACCTAGGCAGCATTTTAGGTTGCCAAATGACAGTTTAGGTTGTCATTTAAGACGGCTTGCATGATGTGTGCGATAATGTGCTTCGACGAAGTGTGTAGTTACCAGTTGGAATTATGCTCAATTAAACATTTGCATATTATTTCTGTTTCAAATAAAGTCACAAACTAAACATATTCACCAATCAAGACATCATATATACCACAATGACATGCAGCAAAATTACAATACAGTATTTCACCTCTTTTTACACATTGCAATTAATGCAATTTCTATTATTTCTTTCCACTTCCAAACGTAAATGTGGTTGGATTATTCAGCGTGTGATCAACCTCGGTGAGACCAAATGCAGGCTTGGCGATCGCTTTGCACAACACCTCCACTTAGTTCGCAGTAACCAACCTGATCTCCCAGTGGCTCAACACTTCAACTCCCCCTCCCATTCCAAATCCGACCTTTCTGTCTTGGCCTCCTTCATGGCCAGATTGAGGCCCATCACAAATTGGAGGAACAGCATCTCATATTTCACTTGGGTAGTTTACACCCCAGCGGTATGAACATTGGCTTCTCCAATTTCGGGTAGTCCTTGCTTTCTCCCTCCTTCCCTGGCCATTACTGTGGGAGAGCTTGGAGAGCCCACCGCCTCATCCTTTATTTTTCCTGCCCCCCCCCAACATTAGTCTGAAGAAGGGTCTCGACCCGAAACGTCGCCTATTCCTTTGTTCCATTGATGCTCCCTCATCCGCTGATTTTCTCCAGCTTTTTTGTCTACCACCCATTCATACAAGTTCTGTTATCCCACTTTCCTCACCCACTCCCTACACATTAGGGGCAATTTTACAGAGACAAGTTAACCTACAAAGCCAATGTGCCTTTGGGATGTGGGAGGAAACCCACACACTTGTAGGGAGAATGTGCAAATTCAACACAGACAGTGCCCGAGGGCAGGATCGAACACAGATCTCTGGCGTGTGAGGCAGCAAGTCTACCAGCTGTGCCACTATATTTTGTTTTCCAACAAATAAAAAAATTAAACGTTGATAACTTTGGTTACTAAAAAAAAATAAACTATCCATTTTCAGTCTTAAATCTCTAAGTCACGCTATGTCCCCCTTTACAGCTACTGTATGTTTTAATTCAGTTCAAGACTATGGGGCAGTACATTGGACATAAAGTTGCTGCCTATAAGTGCCAGAGACCCAGAATTGATCCTGAATATCGGTGCTGTCTGTATGGCGTTAGCTCCTTTTCCCTTTGATTGCATGGGTTTTCTCCGGGTGCTCTTGTTTCCTTCCACATTCCAAAGGTGTGCAGGAACCTTTTTCAGACCCAACCCAAAACGTAATATTTTCCCTTTGTCCAGAGATTCTGTCTGACCTGTTGAGTTATTCCAGCTTTTTGTGTCTATCTTCAGTTTAAACCAGCATCTGCAGTTCCTTCCTACACACATGATACTATACGATAGAACTTTATTAATCCCAGGAGGAAAATTGTGTGTGTGTGTATATATTACACACACACACACACACACACACACACACACACACACACACACACACACACACACACACACACACACACACACACACAGTTATGTATATATTCATATATAATTATACATTGTTTTGTTTTACGTATTCTGTTGTGCTGCTGCAAGTAAGGATTTCATTGCTCTAACTGGGACATGAGAGAATAAAACACTCATGACTTGCATCGCTAATGTGTGGGCTAGAACGAGTATACGGGTGGTCGGGAGGACTCGGTGGGCCGAAGGGCCTGTTTCTGCTCTGTATTTTTAAATTAAACTAAAAACACTAAAACCAGAGGGAGTCTAAAGAAGGGTCTCTACCCGAAACGTCACCCAATTTCTACTATCCAGAGATGCTGGCTGCTCCATGGAGTTCCTCCGCACAATTAAAACATGGAATAGTCTTCACCCTACCAAAGTTACCCAACCAGATGCAACTAAATTTAAGGTAGATTCAAATGCTAGAGGAACTCAGCGGGTGAAGCAGTATCTATGGAGCGAAGGAAATAGGCAGTGTTTCGGGTTAAGACCCTTCTTCAGTCTGATGGGGTGGGGGGGTGGGAAGAAGAAATGAAGAGGCGGAGACAGTGGGCTGTGAGAGCTGGAAAAGGGAGAGTAAAGAAGGAGAAAGCAGGGACTACCTGAAATTGGGGAAGTCAATGTTCATGCTGCTGGAGTGTGAACTACCCAAGCGAAATATGAGGTGCTGCTCCCCCAATTTACAGTGGGCCTCACTCTGGCCATGGAGGAGGCCCAGGACAGCAAGGTCAGATTCGGAATGGGAGGGGGAGTTGAAGTGTTGAGCCACCGGGAGATAAGGTTGGTTATTGAGAACCGAGCGTAGGTGTTGGGCGAAGCGATCGCCAAACCTACGCTTGGTCTCACCGATGTAGAGCAGCTGATACCTAGAGCAGCGGATGTAATAGATGAGGTTGGATGAGGTGCAGGTTAAAACTCTGACGCACCTGGGAAAGACTGCTTGGGTCCTTGGATGGAGTCAAGGGGGGACGTAAAGTGACAAGTGTAGCATTTCAAGGGAAGGGAAAGTGCCAGGAGAAGGTTGGTTTGGATGGGAAGGAACAAATTGACCAGGGAGTTACGGAGGCAGTGGTCTCTTCTGATTCTGCGTCGGGTTTCAGTGGTCGCGGGGAGGCGGCGACCGGACAGCCATGGCAGAAAAATCTCCCACAATGCAAAGGGAGGGAGAAAGTGCCTGGCGCCGACCAATAGCCGTGGCAGTGTGGATGTGCAGGGGGAGGATGTGCAGGGGGAGGATGTGCAGGCCTTGGCAGTGTGGATGTGCAAGGGGAGGATGTGGCACTGAGCATGTGCAGGGCAGCCGAGGATGTGCTGGCAGTGGCGGTGCGCGTGTGCAAGGTGGCCGGGTGGATGAGGAGCGGTCGGCGAGCGGAGACCCAGCGGCCCAGACACGGATGGCGGATGGAGTCGGAGAGTGACCAAGAGAGAGATAGAGAGGGTAGCCAAGCCGGGCAAAATGACATTGCTTTTAGATTGCCTGGCGGGGCTTTAGGTGGACATTGGCAACTGGGCAACCGTTAATTTCGAGCCTGGTGTAGATGGAGTCGATGGAAGGGGGTCTGAAGATGGGTCTCAACCCGAAATGTCACCCATTGCTTCTCTGCAGAGATGCTGCCTGTCCCGCTGAATTACTCCAGCATTTAGTGTCCACCTTAGATGGAAGGTGGGTTGGTTTGCGTGATAATCTAGGCTATGTCCACAACTCTGCAATTTCTTGCGGTCTTGGGTGGAGCTGTTCCCAAACCAGGCTGTGATGCATCCCGATAAAATGCTTTCCATGGAGCAAGTTGGTGAGGGTTGTTGGGGACATGCCAAACTCCTCTTTTGTCTTCTAAGGAAGTAGAGGTGTTGCAGTCTATGGATTAAAACACCAAGAATCCAGTTGAAGAGAGGTGTTTTGAGACATAGGTCTAAGACTTTGATTGGAATTATGGTGGTGAAGGCGGTGGTATAATTAAATACGAGTCTGTTGGAGGTATCCTTGTTATTCAGATTTACCAGGGATGAATGCAGAACCAGGAAGTGGTGTCTGCTGTAGACCTGTTGTGGCGGCAAGTGAATTGCACTGGATCATGGCAATGAGGAAGACACCATGACCACCCTCTCGACATACTTCACGATGGTGGATATCAGAGAATGTAGTTGTTAAGGCATGCTTAGTTGTTAAGGATGTCTGTAAATTTCCCGACAACTGGTCCATGTAGTTCAGACAGCACGGCCAGGGATTCCATTCACTCTCAGGATGGCAGCTCTAACATCCTCAGTAGGTGTGGGTGCAGGTGCAGTCAAGGCTGCCATGGTGAGCTGACTTTCTGTTCAAAACAAGCACAGAGTGCATTGAGCTCACTGGCAGTGATGTGTTGTTGCCAGCAATTCTGCCCAACTTGGCTTCTATCCTATTAGAGCAATCCACCATGCCACAATTTGCAGGTGCCTGTGTGGTTATTCTTGGATTATAGGTTGCTCTGGAATTGTCTTTTGAAGTCCCTGATTGTTTTGCAATAGTCGTACTTACTTATACAGTTCAGGACCAATTATGGCTGCTTGCAGTTCCTGATTTTAATTGTTTCACTATTGACAACTATCCTTTAACTGCTCAGATCTTAACCGTTGGAATTTCCTCTCTAAACCTTTGTTTCACTATCGGGCTACCTTTAGGAGCGGTTCAATGTCAAACCTTGTTGACGTTTGTGTCGGGCACCGTGGGCCATTTTACCATTTCAGGCATTGCTTTGCGAGTTCAAATAAAATTGAGAAAGGCTGAGATCAAGTTTAATGTCTGGGACATAACAGAAAAGAATCAGTGAGCAATAGAAAGAATAAGTTTATTGACTTGTCATAATTAGTATGTCCTTTAACTCACTTGCTTATCTGTGATTTCATCAAATTATTTTTGGAGTAGTGATCTTTGTGTTGCAAAGGGGATGGAATTGATTCAACACAAATATATCTCCAATGTGATGGTTGGAAATTTAAAATCCTTTAAACCACTAGTACATACTTGGACAAAGTCTGTAGTTGTGTGCATATCCAATACTGCATGATTTATTTTTGTTTGTTTAACCCCTTCGATGTAAATTTTCTCATCTCAAGTGTTGAATGTTGAAAAACTTCCTGAACTGTAATGGTAGCTTGGCCTCAATTTAGGGGGAAGTAAGAGGGTGAATTCTTTCTTAATACGATTATCACACTTCATAATATGCCAGTACCTTTTTGTTCATGTTGTTGATATTCCAGCTGATCTATTAATTTAACTCTCTCCTGTAAAATCTTTGCTATGCTAGTCATCACATTGCTCATCTTGTCTTGGCCACGGCTCCATTTTCCTACTTTTCCCTCATAACCATTTCAAGATTTGTCTCCAAGATGGATGATGCAGCATTATGCTTCCCCTGGCATCTGGTTCTTTCAGTAACCCTGCCAACCAGAGCACGAAGCATTCTTCAGGTGCTAGAGTGATCACATTTGTTGCAGTGAGTCAGATATAGGATCTCAAGTTTTTATAGTATTGGTCCAATGAAAACGGCATTGTTTGGAACAGGTGCTGAGTAAATATTGTGTATATATAATGGTCTGGTCCAACTATTTCTAAATTCAGTATTTGGGTAACCTTTTTTATACTTCTGAGGAACTAAAGTAGTTTTTTCTTGATTCTTCATCCCCTAACTTTTCTCATTTCCTACTTGCTCGGTTACTTACGTGACCATTCTGAAGAAGGGTCTCGACCCGAAACGTCACCCATTCCTTCTCTCCAGAGATGCTGTCTGTCCCGCTGAGTTACTCCAGCATTTTGTGTCTACCTTTCCTACTTGCTTACAACCTTTCATTTTCCATCTCCATTTTCATGAAATGAAGTCAGAGTGAACATAGAGTTCCTCATTATTATTTCTGGGATCTTGGTGCTGTATTCACCAGCAAAGGCGATTGTGTTTCAAAGTAGTTCCATGGTTGTGGAGTTGTACAGAATGTATTGAAGTTGTCAAGTCATATGAATTTTTCCTGTGCAAATAATGTCTTTGTCTTGACCTGCTGATAAATTTATTACTCTCGTATACCTCATCTATCTAAAAATTAAACTATCCATATAATATGTTGAGAATTCATACATAAAAAGCTTCTCGAGTATCTATACTATTATTGAAACTCTCATCTTGTCCTCTTCTGGTTTGCGTTTTTGTTAAATATGCGCACAATCTGTACCCTATATTGCTAGGATCTTTTCGCCACCTTATTCACCGTTCTCTGCTCCAAGCGCACCAAGTTTTGTTCCGATTGGTGAAATATTAGAAAAGTTTTGAAGGTTTAAAAAATCATGAGATCAGTGGATTGGTCTTCTCGCCTGTCGGTCACCATGAAGGTAACGCCCCTTCTGGCACCCGCGGAGAATAAAGCCCCGGAGGCGGGGCTGAGTCCGTGAGCGGCGTGCGGGCAGAGAGCAGTTTGTGGATTGCTTCTGCAGCGACCAGCACGACGAGCTGGGAGCTGTTAAGTTGAACCGGAAGCCTCTGAGTGAAGTCGGAGTGGGACCGGGAGCTGCTGTGTGAGACCGAAAGCTGAAGGTGCAGGGTGAGCAGAGTGCAAGCTGCGTCTGCTGCGACCACCTCCCCCTTCCCCCGCTTTCCCCCACGCTCCCCCGCTTTCTCCCACGCTCCCCCCTTTCCCCTGCACTCCCCCTTTCCCCACACCCCCCCTTTCCCCCTTTCTCCCCCCCCCCTTCCCCCTTTCTCCCCCCCCCCCCCTTTCCCCGGCGCTCCCCCCCCTTTCCCCCGGCGCTCCCCCCCCCCCCCCCCCCCCCCCCGCCGCTCCCCCCCCCCCCCCCCCCCCCCTTTCCCCCCCGCTCTGCCCCCTTCCCTCACGTTCCTCCCCCCTTTCCCCCGCGCTCCCCCCCTTCCCCCCCTCCCCCACATTGGCTGAGTGAAACTTATTTTCGTTAATTAGTGCCACAGTGTTTAATACTCTCTCAATAGTAAAGTATTGAAATTCCATCCTGGATTATGTTGTTGCTATGCATGAATGAAATGTAATCAGATGCAGATTGCTGCCAAGTGAGTCATAGAGATGATAGCCTCTAGTGCCCGTGAGTTTCAGATGTGAACTATATGGTCTTTTGCCAATTTATAAAGATTGAGAGGCCTTTGCTTTGGATGCTATGTGATCATGGAAAAACACTAAACAATCTTAGGCACCAGTCTTTTTAAAAGTTGACAGTAATTATAGAGATTTTGTGTAGAGGAATGGTAGGTTCTAGGCAACAGCAGCTGGGCCAATTAGTTAGAAGTAAGCAATTCAAGAGGATAAAGCAAGTTTATATCCATCTATCCTAATATTACCACAATACATGGAAATCAGGGAGAGTAAAGGGCCTGTCCCACTTGCATGCAATTGCGTGCGTTTGACGCGACCAAACGGAAGTGAAGTTTGCGCGTTATGTCATTTGCGTCATGCTTACCAATCAGCTGGGCTGGAGGCGGGCCGACTGAATTTGGGCGTCGCTTGTCGTCGGGCAGTGACGTCATCACGCCACGCCGGGCGGTGACATTATCGCGCAACGCCACGTGCTAGGCGTACGCCATCAAGAAGCTGCGTACGACCGTAGTGCGCCTGCGTGCCGAAAGGCCGTTGGCGCGTGAAGATTTCAGTCACTGCAATAATTTCAGAGCCCCACACGATGTCGGGACCAGCCCCACTTGGCCATACGGTGCCCGCATGCCTCAAGCGACCACAAGGTCGCGTAATTTGCGAGCCAAGGTCGCATAAGTGGGACAGGCTCTTTAGCTAACTGGGTACAAATAGGCCTCATGGTAGGAAGCAGATGATAATAGTAGAGGGTTAAAGAAGGAACCGTAGATGCTGGAGAATCGAGGGTACACAAAAGGCTGGAGAAACTCAGCGGGTGCAGCAGCATCTAAGGAGCGAAGGAGATAGGCGACGTTTCGGGTCGAGACCCTTCTTCAGACTGGTCAGGGATCAGGGAAACGAGTGATATAGATGGTGATGTGGAGAGATAAAGAACAATGAATGAAAGATATGCAAAAAATTATTGATGATAAAGGGAACAAGCCATTGTAAGCTGTTTGTAGTGTGAAAATGAGAAGCTAGTGCGACTAGGGTGGGGGAGAGAGATAGAGAGAGGGGGAATGCCAGGGCCCGAGGGCTGAGAGAGAGGTGGGAAGGGGAGGAGTAAGCAAGGGTTAACAGAATTGAGAAAATTCAATGTTCAAGCCCAGAGCAGACTCCCCAAGCGGAATATGAGGCGCTGTTCCTCCAACTTGCGGTGTTGCTCACTCTGGTCGTGGAGGAGGCCCAGGACCGAGAGGTCGGATACGGAATGGGAGGGGGAGTCGAAGTGCTGAGCCACCGGGAGGTCGGGTTGGTTAATGCGGACCGAGCGGAGGTGTTCGGCGAAACGATCGCCAAGCCTCTGCTTGGTCTCACCGATATAGATCATCTGGCATCTGGAGCAGCGGATGCAGTAGATGAGGTTGGAGGAGGTGCAGGTGAACCTCTGTCGGACCTGGAAGTACTGCTTGGGTCCCTGAAAGGAGTGGAGGGGGGAGGTGAAGGGACAAGTGTAGCATTTCTTGCGGTTGCAAGGGAAAGTGCCCGGGGAAGGGGTAGAGCGGGAGGGAAGGGAAGAATTGAGAAGGGAGTTGCGGAGGGAGCGGTCTTTGTGGAAGGCAGAAGGGGGGGAGATGGGAAGATGTGGCGAGTGGAGGGGTCACGTTGGAGGTGGCGAAACTGGCGGAGGACTATGTGTTGTATTTGCCGGCTGGTGGGCTGAAAGGTGAGGACCAGGGGGACTCTGCCCTTGTTGCGAGTGGGGGAATGGGGAGAGAGGGCAGTGTTGCAGGGTATGGAGGAGACCCTGGTGCGATCCTCATCTATAGTGGGGGAGGGGAATCCCCGTTCTCTGAAGAATGAGGACATTTGTGATGACCTGGTGTGGAACACCTCATCCTCGGAGCAGATGCGGCGTAGACGGAGGAATTGGGAATAGGGGATGGAGTCCTTACAGGAAGCAGGGTGGGAAGAAGAGTAGTCCAGGTAGCTGTGGGAGTCAGTTGGTTTGTAGTGGATGTCGGTCAGGAGTGTATCACCTGCAATAGAGATGGTGAGGTCAAGGAATGGTAGGGAAATGTCGGAAATTGTCCAAGTGTATTTGAGTGCTGGATGGAAGTTGGTGGTGAAATGGATGAAGTCAGTCAGTTGTGTGTGGGTGCAGGAGGTGACACCAAAGCAGTCGTCGATGTAACGGAGGTAGAGGTCGGGGATGGGGCCCTGGTACGTCGAGAACAAGGATTGTTCGACGTACCCAACAAAGAGGTAAGCGTAGCTGGGGCCCATGCATGTGCCCATAGCTATGCCTTGTGTTTGGAGGAAATGGGAGGAGTCAAAAGAGAAGTTATTGAGGGTAAGGACCAACTCCGCTAGGCGGAGGAGGGTGTCAGTGGACGGGTATGGGTTGCTCCTTGGGTCGAGGAAGAACTGGAGGGCTTTGAGACCGTCCTGGTGGAGGATGGAGGTGTAGAGTGACTGAGCGTCCACGGTAAAGATGAGAGGATGGGGGCCTGGAGAATGGAATGCGCAGAGCCGAAGGAGAGTGTCTAAGGTGTCTTGAACATAGGTGGGGAGGGATTTAACAAAGGGGGATAGGATGGCGTCAAGGTATGTGGAAATGTGTTCGGTGGGGCACGGACAGGCAGAGACAATGGGTCTGCCAGGGCAGTCGGGTTTGTGGATTTTGGGGAGAAGGTAAAATCGGGTCGTGCGGGGCTGGGAAACAATGAGGTTGGAGGCTCGGGGGGGGGGTAGGGAGCCGGAGCTGATGAAGTCGGTTATGGTGCTCGAGATGGTGGCCTGGTGTTCGTCAGTGGGGTCATGGTCCAGGGGTAAGTAGGAGGAGGTGTCCGAGAGTTGGCGCGCAGCCTCCGCTTTGTAGAGATTGACGCGCCAGACTACCACGGCATCTCCCTTGTCGGCGGGTTTGATAACCCATTCTGGGTTGTTACAGAGTGAGTCGATGGCAGTACGTTCGGGTGTGGAGAGATTGGAGTGAGACAGGGGAGTGGAGAAGTCGAGGCGGTTGATGTCCCGACGGCAGTTCTGGATTAATAGTTCCATAGCCGGAAGGCTACGAGGGAGGGTCCAAGTGGAAGGGGTAGGTTGGAAAAGGGATCATCAGTGGGGGGGCGAAGGTTTCTTCCCGTGGAAGAACGCTGTGAGGCGGAGGCGACCATAGAAGAGCTCCAAGTCGTGGTGGGCGCGGAACTCATTGAGGTGGGGACGGAGGGGGGCAAAGGTAAGACCTCTGCTGAGGACCGACCTTTCAGTGTCGGAGAGGGGGTGGTCCGGGGTTATGGTGAACACGGGGCAAGGATGGGGGTTGTGGCCGGAGGAAGGCAGGTGAGTGCACTGAGGACGGAGCGTTGTGTGGTGGGGGGTGGAGGGTGGTCAGGGGGTGGGGGGATATGGAGGCTGTGGTATGGGTGGGGAAGAGCAGGGTTTACATGGAAGGGAGGGGATGGGGAAGACCCAGTGGAATAGCCACTAAGGTTACTGGGGCTGGGGAGACGGGCACTAGGACCCAGTGCCGTTAAAAACAGAGTGGTGGGAGGAGTTAGCAACGTGGAGGCTTCAGGCCCACTGCAAAGTCCAGTCTGCAGGTGAGGCGACGGCTGCGGGCTGCTGGAGGGCGGTGGAGTGTTGTGGGTTGGCGGACCCGAAGGTAGGAGTCCGCGGGCAATGGAGTCGGGGTCGACGGGCGATGCGTTGGAGGTCCCGGTGGGCGGGTGGTCGGTCCGACCGGTGAGGCGGCGAGATGAGTGCCGCACCGGCCATGTTCGGGGAGCCCCGGTCCGGCGGCGATGCAAGGTGAGGGGGGTACGGCTGTGGTCTTCGGCGGGCCCAGTACAATGGCGATGCTGGATGGGCCCGGTGCGGCGGCTGTGGTCTTCAGCGGGCTCAGTACAAGGGCGTTGAGCCCGGTGCGGCGATGGGGTTAGGTGGACGGGGGGGGCGGTGAGGTTCGGCAGTTCACGTTGTGCTGGTGATGGGCGGTGGAATCGGGGAGGGGGAGATAAACAGAGTTACTGGGCAGGCAGCGGGGCTGGGCGTCATCGGTGGGCAGGTGTAGGTCGACGGCAGCATCGGAGCGGAGGTCGGTGAAGCCGGTGACTTGGTGAGTCCTGGAGGCGCATCTCGTGGACAAGATGGCATTGGGGGACTCAGGCCGGCGGCTCGGGCCAGAGTTGTGGCCTGCGGGCGGTCGAGTCGGGAATTGTCGGTGGCTGGAACGGCCTGGAGGCGGGCTAATTTCAGATCCTTGGTGGAGGTAAGGTGGGACAGGAATTGTTGATTGAAGCGGTGGATCTTCCGGAGGATGTAGTGTAGTTGGGGTCCATTGCAGGTCTGGGTGAGTGAGGCCCGAAGTTTCGGGAGAGTCAATGCGAGGTCCTGCTGGTGTCGGCGCATTGCAACCAGGGTGGATCTTAGTGCCCGGTTGGAGAATTGTACAGTGTGGCGGCAGATAGCCAGTCGGTACCGATAGTCCGGCTGGGGTCCGAACTGGGAGGCAGGGAATTGGAGCTGGAATCCACGGGGTATGAGATGGAGGTGCAGGCAAGCCCCGAGGAAGCAGATGTGGCTATGGTATCGAGTCTGGGTGAGGATGTGGTCGTAGAGTTGGAGGGAAGGGGGAATCACAGAGGGGGAGCAGTTAGAGAGGAGGTCACAGAGGGGGAGCAGTTAGAGAGGAGGTCACAGAGGGGGAGCAGTTAGAGAGGAGGTCACAGAGGGGGAGCAGTTAGAGAGGAGGTGATATAGTAGAGGTTTGTTTTTTCAGATTGGAGGCTTGTGACTAGTGGTGTGCCTCAGTGATCTATGCTCAGTCCATTGCTGTTTGTCATTTATAGCAATGGTTTTGATGAAAATGTACAAAGTAAGATGTAAATTTGCAGATAATGGTAAAATAGGTGGATTTGTAGATGATGAAGATGGTTATGAAGAATTACATCGGGATCTTGATAACCAGGGGCAAGTGGACCAAAGAATGGTTAATGGAGTTCATTTCAGGTAAGTGTGAGGTGTTGCATTTGGGTAGTCAAATCAGGGCAGGACCTTCACAGTAAACTGAAGGGACCTGGGGATTGTTGTAGAGGAGAGGGATATAGGAACACAAGTACATAGTTTCCTGAAGGTGGTGTCACAGGTAGATAGTGTGTAAAGAAGGGGAGAGAGGAAAGATTTAAAAGGAACCTGAGGAGCATCATTTTACACAGAAGGTGGTGGATATATATAATGAACCGCCAGAGTAGGTAGTTAAGGCAAGTACAATAATATTTAAATTATTTTTGGACATGAATAGGAAAGGTTTTGAGGGATATGGGCCAAACACGGGTAAATGGGGCTAACGACCCCTTGTCGGCATGTTGGGCTGAGGGGCCTGTTTCAGTGTTATAAGACTCAATGGCTCTAATACCGTTCTATTCTCTTATCAGAAGGATGTTTTTTCAGATATATCCTTGTTGTAACATTTAGATGACAGTCATTTCACAGCTGATCCTCAGGAAGATGTGTTTGGTTCAGTGTATTTTTAAGAGTCGTAGGTTTGGCAGACAAGCATACTTTTGCATAACAGAGAGCTGTCAGAATGAAGCTTTGATAGTTTTCTTGTTAAGATTTTGGTATATATTCTTAACCTGATCTTCTGACACCCAGCTGATACATACAGAGTTAAATTGTGAAAGATTTTAGTATAAATAAAAGCATTCACACTTAATCCACCTATAGATCTTCCAGAAACCAAATTATACATAAATTACACATCAATTCTATATCAGTGAAAATAAAGTGTGCAAAAAAGAAAGACTGTTAAAAATACACATTTAGAAAACAAGTCTATGATAGTGCAAGAGGTGGTCTGCAGTGTTGTTGCAGAGGTAGGATGAGGGCTGTGCAGGTGGTACAAAAATCTGATATTTGGAGGTGTTGTGGGACTTCAGGCTTCTGTACCTCTTGGCTAATGGCAGTAGTGAGAAGACGTGATCCAGATGGTGAGGATCCTTGATGATAGATACGGTCTTTTTGAGGCAGCTCCTTGTGAAAATGCTTTCGATGGTGAGGTGGGTGTGCCCATGATCGACCAAGCTGAGCCCACTACTCTCTGCGGGATTTCTGCATTCCCATACATGGGAATTGCCGTACCAGTCATTGGTGCAACCAGTCAGGTTACCTTCTACTGTGCACATATGGTAGTTTGTAGAATAATTGCTGACATGCTGAATCTCTAATCTTCCAAGAAAGTAATTTTCTTTATTACGAAATTGTTTCAATGCAATTTACTTTTTAATATTTCTATTATTGACTTGGAAAACATACGAGTTTGCCCATGCATGTACTTGTTTTGACAAATCCTTTAAATGCTCTGGTGAATTCCCAGGAACTCCCAGGAACTCATGTTCCTGTAGTTTTAGTATCCTTTAATATTCTGTTAATAAATAATTATATGGTTAGCACAAGCAAAGATTAATGTCACTACCTTCTTGACTAATTTGGGGTTTTCAATTTGATTATTTAAAAGCCACTTCATTTGTTTAATGCATAATCCTAGAATTTCAGATGAACACCATTTAATGCCAATGTAGTTTCCAATTGACATCCATTTTGTAATGTGAATTTTGTTTATGATTTGATAAAAGTTGAAGCAAATTTTACAAATTTGGAATACTGGAGGTTGTCATAGAAGCCAGCATAAAGGAATATTGTAAAAAATGTAGGGTTGAAAGGATCATAAATTAGTACGTGATATACAATTAAGCAGCTGCTGAATAAAAACTTTAACCAGTTTGTAGGCTGAACATGTCAGGAGAACAACCTTGGTAGTGATCTCTGTTTGCGGTGGGTTGACTTTTGCTTTGCGTTCTCCTGCCCAGCCCCTCCCATGCATCTCCCCCTCATTGTATGCTGATTGTAATTCAATATTTTAAGATATAATGGATTCTACAATTATGTGATTAATAAAAAGCTACTTTGCTGTGTGCATGTTTCAGGTATTATTTCATGCATAACTGCAGTTATTGGACAATAGCTGTTAGTACAGATGTTTATGCCACAGACATGCTTGATTTGACACCAGCAGCAAATGTAGCCACATCCCTACTGATTGCAATTACTAGAAGTATTTTATCAAAGGGCTTAAACTCGTAACCTGTCTCTGAGGTAGATGAGCATGTCTTTCACTCTTCTGGGACTTAAGTTAACAGTAATCAAAAAGCGGTTAAATTTGATACTCTACAAACACTTTACTTTTAAAAAGTAATATCCATGGCTAATCTAGCCTTGTTTTTACTGCTGAAATCCACAATGTGCTTACTATGATATTTTCTACAATATTGAGAACAAACATTGAGAAATGCTGGAAAAATTTGTTGTATAAGTTTTTTTTTAATGGGACATTTTGTGGTATAATTGTTTGCATTTTGTAAAGCAAGTGAAATATCAGCTGTGTACATGGCATCTTTAATCACTTAAATCGAATTGAACATAAAAATGTTTAGTGGTCTCAAATTTCAAAACTAAGCAAAACAATTGTTAAGATCCTATAAATGCTGCAAACTTGGAAAAAGAGCAGCTGCCATGATATCATTAACTGCTTACAAATTCCCCGCCAAGTAGTGTGGCAAATTACTTCGAGAGGAGGCTGAGGTTATTGTTCTTAAGCCTGGTCATTAAATGACTAGCTAATTAAATTTGCTAGCTGGTTTCTAAATGTCTGATTACAGCGAATGACTTGGTTTTGCAGTTAGAACTGCTAGCCCTCAAAGGTGCTCACAGTATAAAATCTTGAGCAAAAAAACTGCTAGCGGAACTCAGCGGGTTTGTGAAAGGAATTGAAAGATGACATTTTGGGTTGTGATGTTTTAGGTCTTTACCCTTCTTCAGACTCGCTCTGAATTCTGATTCTCAGTTAGACCCAAAATGTCATCCTTCCATTCCCTTGACAGATGCTGTCTAACCAGCTAGTTCTTCCAGCTCGTTTTATATGACTTTTTTGGTTTGCAATTATTTTCATTGCACGAACAGCTGGGGATCTTTGGCACCCAGAATTAGCATTGTTAACAAACAAAATGATTAGCCAATGACACTTTCAAATTCACAGCCGAAACAAAAAAAGAATTAATTTTATAAACATCTTATAAGGTGAATAGCAAAGATTTGAACATGCCCGTTATTGAGCAGGAAATTTTAAACTTTTTTTGTGATTATTTTAAAGTATGTGGAATTTAAGTTTGTTCTTTCATAATTAATTCACATATAGAATTGGTTTCTCGAGCCAGAGATGTGATCAGTCATCAAGACCTAGTGCTCCGTTAGAAAAATTGATATTCAACAAATCTGGGAGTGGCGGCGTTGCCCCGGCAGCAGCGGCTCGCCTGCAGTCCGTCTGTTTTTCTTTTTTTTGTTGTTGTTTTCTTGTCTTGTTTTAGCGTTAATTTGAGTTATTATGTAGTGTATGTGTGTGGGAGGGGTGGGAGAAACGTTTTTAATCTCTTCCTTTTGGGGTGGACGCGACTTTTCTTGTCGTATCCCCCGTCTCCGTCTCCGTCTGCGCTGAGGCCGAATGGCGGAGCTGACAGCCTCCAACTGCGACCGACCTTGAGGCTCCGAAGGCAGAGCCAGCCAGGACTTACCAGCGCGGGGCTGGCCGATTTCGGGCTGTGGCGGGTTCAGGCGTTCCGGCGGCCCGACTCGGACCTGTGGCGGCTTTCCGGTGGCGGCAGCAGCGACTTCGGAGGTTCGGCCGCGGGTCCAGTGGACGACATCGTCGGGAGGTCACAGGTTGGTGATCTGTTTTTCCGGAGCTCCCGCGGCAACAGCTACGTCCTCTGGACTGGAGGGCGGCAGCTTCAGCAGCTTCGACCGTCCCGAGCCGCGGAGTTGAACCAGCCCGCTCGCGGAGCGCAGGTTCACCCGCGGGGCTTATTTACATCACCCGATGCGGTCACAACATCGGAGACCCGGGTCGCCTCAGCGCAGAGGAAGAACAAGAAGGGAAGAGACAAAGACAAGATTTTTGCAAGATTAATCCATCACAGTGAGGAGGTGTCTGGTGAACTCACTGTGGTGGATGTTAAATATGTGTTTATTGTGTGTTTTATTATTTACTGTATGTATGGCTGCAGGCAACAAAATTTTGTTCAGACTGCAAGGTCTGAATGACAATAAAGTGTTTTCATGATTCCATGATCTTAACAGTTTGGAGGATTGTTTGTTAACCTGTCAGGAGTTGGTTGAGAGCAGTGGACCGGTCGGGGCTTCCCGGCAAGTTCAAGGCATGCATTTACCAGCACGTAGAAAGATTGGAGAGGAAAGTCAGCAGCTTTCTCGGGAGGTGGCTGGGACTGCCCAGGAGCCTTAAGGGCCACTTTTATGACCTAATTCACAACCTTTTTTACACGTGGACATTTTTCATCATGCTAGAAAAAAACGCCCCGACCTACTTGATGCCACGAGTGCCTACGACTAGCATCATGGACTGCTACGACCTCGTGACGACCATGCTGCGAGTATGAGTCAAGGGCAAACTCAGCAGAGGTCGTGAATTAGGTTGTGAAAGTGGGACAGGCCCTTTAGCAGCATCGCCCTTTACGGAAATAACACCAAGCTCCAGCTGCCCCTCAAGTCCCTGGAGGAGGAGTTTAAGGTGACTCGGGCCAGAGAGGTGTTGCGGTACAGGGACTCCAAGGACCCCAAGGTAGCTCAGGCAGGGGTGGAGATGAAAACTGGGAGGAAGTGGAGAGCCGGCGATGCCGGGCTGCAAGTGGTGTCGTGGGTATTCCGCAGTGACTCGGGGAATAGTTGGTCTGGGAATCTTCCCAGCTCCTCAGTTTGACAAGGCCAAGGGGAAGGAGAGGCGCAGGCAGGTCCAGGAGGAAGTGAGGGCAGTAGTGGAGGAGGGGAAGTCTACCAGAGCGGTTGGATTGAGGCAGCAGGGAGCCTGGACAAGGTGGGAACAGGCCATGGACCGAAAATTCAGAGTGACTGAGCTCTGGCAAGCTGAACCACGGCGCATCAAGTTCCTGGTCCAGGCAGTGTATGATGTCCTGCCCAGCCCATCAAACCTCTTCACCTGGGGCAAAGTGGAATCTCCGGATTGTCCGCAATGCTCAGGCAAGGGGACGTTGGAACACATCCTGAGCTTTTGGGCAGGGCCGGTACACCTGGCGTCACGACCAGGTTCTTAAACCCATTGCAGAAGCCATCAGCATGGGAATCAGCAGCTGCAGACGAGCATGGCCCACCACCTTCGTTAAGGCCGGAGTGCAGCTGCCAAGAACCATAGCAGCCAGTAATCAGTCAGGAATCCTGGCGACTGCGCAGGACTGGCAGCTTTCTGTAGACCTGGTGAAACAGCTGAAGTTCCCACAGCACATTTCCACAACCACCCTGAGGCCTGACATCCTCTTGTTGGAACTGACAGTGCCATGGGAGGACCGTCTGGAGGAGGCCCACGAGAGGAAGATGGCCAAGTACGAAGAGTTGGTCATAGACTGCCGTGGGCAGGGAGGCAAGGTGTATGCCCGTTGAGGTTGGCTGCAGAGGTTTTGCAGGGCAATCGCTCTACAAAGCCATGACTGCACTGGGCATCAACGGAATGGTGAGGAGAAGAGCCATCAAGAACACCACAGAGGCAGCGGAGAAGGCCTCAAGATGACTCTGGATCAGGAGAGAAGGTCCATGGGAAGGGGCGAAATACCACCTGAACACAAGTCGTGGTCTGATCAACCACGGCTGGGCCGCCTGGGTGAGGGTGTCTGATGTTGAAAGACCCAAAACACCCAATGACCCCAGGTTACATCACTGATAATGCGTTCAGGAGCATCAACGGATGTATTTTTAATCAACAGCAGGAGTGGTCCGTGGAATTAGACATGGACTTGAACTTTGAATCTGTGAAGATTTTCATAGCTCTTCGGATGGAAATGAATATCACTGACAGTCCCATTTGCACTTCTCAGAAATTATTGTCTTATGTATGTAGTGATGATGCAAATGCTGACTTTTTTCTAGTACAAATGTTTGGCTTTTGTACCTTGTGTATCTAAAGGTGACTTTTTTAATGCTCATTTCTTGTTCACAGAATAGGTACTAATGTTGTAAATGTGCACCTCTCGTCACAACTAGATGATTCACATTTAAATAGAAAACAGACCAGGCATGCACTGACATTGACATTTTTTTTAAGAAAGGGTTTTTAGTTCAACATTTTTTTACTTCATCTTTCATGATTAGTTGGCCATATTTAAGCTGCTAAGTATCTTTAAACTTCCCCTCTGCATCACTGAAGCGTTTTCTCCTTCATGTTTTAGTTATGTATTTTCTTCTTTTCTTACACCCATGCTGTGGAAGTACATTATTTTGGATTTACTACAGATTTAAAGATGTAAAATGTAGAGCAAATGACTGACAAATACGAGGACAATCAATCCCTTTACAGACTTTTGACTTGCACTACTGTGTTCCATCCTTCCTTCCCTGGAGCATCTTGGTATCTGCCTTAATTTGATTTTCTCACCCTATGTTTATGTACCTGGATTCAAAATTACTGAGTTTACTGAAAATAAAATTTCATGTTGGAGTTGTAAATCAGTTTTTGTATTTTTTTCGGTTCCTCTTATATATTTGCTTCAACATGGAAGAGTATTGCCTACTCTAAATAAAATGGGTACCCAAATTCAATCCTTGATCTATGCTAAGAGTATCTGACACTAGCTGAGCAATGTGCTACAGATAACTTCTGAGTATCAATAATAGGCAATTAACCAAAAAGGTTTTCTCGATGCCACTGACTTCACTTTAACCTGGGTCCTTGATGCCACAACTAGCAAAATGGCATCGATGTATTGATGTATCTGACATTTAAGCTGCTTTAAATATTGAGAGTGGAAATTTGAGTATGAACAAAATGAATGATATGTTGTTTGTTTTAACCTTTGGCCTGGCATTTGCGATGGAGTTCAGCGTAGGATAAAATTTAAGCCTCGATGTACACTTGACACCAGCACAGCCAATCTGTATCCAGCCTGAGTCCAAAGTATTCAATTTAATACGTTCCCAACATTTGTTATAAATATAACAATCTCAATATCAATAGTTAGATTTAGCTCTTGGGGCAAAAGGAATTAAGGAATATTGGGAAAAAGCAGGAACTGGGTACTGATTTTAGATGATCAGCCATGATCATATTGAATGGTGGTGCTGGCTCGAAGGGCCGAATGGTCTACTCCACCTATTTTTCTATGTTTCTAATATATTATTAATGTATCTGTGGATTAATCAACCTGTAAATATACCCAAAATACTCTTCTTGACTTTTACTTTCTTACTAAACAAATAATCCTGACGTGAATTAGGTGAGTTGGGCCCATTCCGGCCTAAATTTGAATATGCACAAAGCCTAACACGTTTGGACTAGTTTGGTTTGCATTGGTAGCCAGGTCCATAAGTGCAAACAACAGTGAGGTGATCGGCTTGCTCAGTAAAGAGACAAATTGATGTTGTCAGTTATTCTTTGCTCCCCTGCAGTGTTTCACCATCTCCAACGAAGTGTGACTGAGTTATGCATCACCAAGTTACTGCTTAACAACTTTCTTCGCCTTAAATTTGTGCATTCCTTCCTGCAAATCCATATGTGGATGTCTCTTGCAGGAGACTGCAGAGTCTATTAGATTTTTGTAGTTATTGATGTTACTTTGTTTTGAAGCTGACTATGAATATTTATCCCCTTCCTTTTTAATTGAGCGATCTTATTGCAAAAGAGACAAAACTGAAATATTTTGGGTGGAAAAAAATGAAGCATTCTAAAAACTTTTGCTTAATACTTATTTGGTTTTGTTTGGAATGAGTAATTTCATCGAAACCTGACAGATTTGAAGTACATTTATGTAGTTTTCCTGCCTCAATTTTATGATCTAAAGTGAAGATGGAAAATGCTGTGGAAAGGTCATCAGCCTGAAAAGATTTGTTTGTATAGATGCTGCCCAAAGTGTGAAATACTTCCAGTATTTTGAGTCTGAAGAAGGGTCTCGACCCAAAACCTAATCCTTCGCTCCATAGATGCTGCCTCACCCGCTGAGTTTCTCCAGCATTTTTGTCTACCTTCTATTTTTCCAGCATCTGCAGTTCCTTCTTAAACATCCAGTAATTTCTGTTTTGTTTAAAAATGTCAGCATCTGCAGTTTCCTGATTCCTAAGTTATTTTTCTTAAGTTTTGTTCTCTGCATAATTTGTACAATTACACTTTTTTAATTTGGTGTATATATTTTACCTCTTTGAAACTAATATTCACATTTTTCAGTATAAAATTGGCATTTGATGTGTGCAGAGAACTATAAATGAGTTTTGGGATGGCTCTGCTATGAAGAAAATTGCTTCACCAGGCAGTTGAGGCAGTTGAGGCAGGAGGCACAGGGACTGTTCGACAAAAATTCCTAGATTAACTCAGTGAGTCAAGCAGCATCTATTTGAGGGAAATGGACAGATGATGTTTTGGGTCAAGATCCTAAGATTGATAAATGTCTGCTATTGATTCAGCTGTTCTATGGTGCATAGCCTTAAATGAGCCAATCAAAGGAAATACTGGAGCCCGGTGTGGGAAGATGTGAGCGTTGCTCCCTTCGGCATTCCCCTTTGTCCGATTTATGAATATTTACTTGTCTTCTTGCTTGTAGTTTCCTTAAACTTCATGGGGTTGAACTTGTTAACTACAACAAGCTAGTCATAATAGCCACTGACCTATGTGGTAAGTATATAATTGGATTTTCCAATCTGCCATTGTTGACTTACTATCTGAAACCATCCTAATCCAAAATGGGGACTGCTTGTTTAAAATGAACCACCTCGTGCACCCATGTCTTGAGGTATGGCCAAACTTGTCAAAGGTATTGAATGCTTCTGAATGTCCTTGAAATGCTACATTTCCGAGAAGGTTCTGTCCCATGCGGAAAAGCAGAAACCTGGGGGTCGCCTCTTTTCACTTCATTTTGTTTTCTCGTTGCCCACCTTACTTTGCTTTCATCTTGCTCGGTTTGTTTTCATTTTATAAAAATGCTATTGCTACTTAAGTATTTTTTTTTTAGATTTTGGAATATGGTTGGCAATCTCAATACTTATTGTGCATTTACAAATATTTGGTGCTTATTCATTTTGTTTCTTTCCTTAGCCATGGCCCAGTGTTTCGAACCTAGCCAAGGATTTTATTGATCGACTTCTCACTGTGGATCCAAATGAGAGACTGATTGTGGGCCAAGCCTTGAAACATCCTTGGATAGTAAGCATGGCAGCCTCCTCGTCTATGAAAAATCTGCATCGCTCCATCTCTCAGAACCTATTGAAGAGAGCTTCATCTCGATGCCAAAGCACCAAATCCGCCCAGTCCACAAGGTCTAGCAGGTCCACGAAATCTAATAAGTCGCGGAAAGTACGAGAGCGGGAACTGCGAGAGCTAAATTTACGGTACCAGCAGCAGTGTGAGGGATGAAAAGAGACTTGGAGCTTTTTCACATAATGTTGCCTTTCACTGTGCACTTTCTATTCATATAACTTTCAGCAGCACATTGACTATTTTGGATTCAGTGACTTGTTAACTTGGAGAGATTGGACAAACCACTTTTGCAATTTAACAAGATCTGTCAGATCTCTTTTCCAAAATTCACTGCTAATTCATGAGAAATGGTTATATGCTGAGTGTTGTTCAAATGTGGTGAATAATAATTGAGCCAATAAGACTGCTTTCCAACTAAATTAGCATGCATGTAATTAAATGTACTGGCCATTTTACAGGGTAAAATTAGATTGCATATCTCAAATTTGTCTGAAGTGCTGGAAATATCAAACTTCTTTGTTCTTGTTATATTTCATAATTTCCAATTAAGTTCATTTTTAATATCTCCTTTGTAATTAAAATTATATATACAATATTTTTTAATAATGTATTCTGGTAAAATTGTTTCATTTACAATAGAAAGCCTTTTATACCTTAAATGAATTGAAATGTAGTAAAATTAATATTATGATTTGGCAAATGGAAACCTAGTTTCTTGCTGAAATGTTTGAACTAGGTGCACAAGAAACAGACACAAAGGTAGTATTCACAAGTGCTTTCCCCCAGTATCAACTCTCATACTACTGAACATCTTTCTTTGCAATAAATAGTGAAAATACCACTTCCCTTCTGTTTTTTAGGGCTTAGCATTGTTCCAATGCACTCAGATTTTGCCATTACAAGCTATGGCCTAGTGTCCATCACTGATCTCAAGTAAAGGTCTAGTGACTTCTGATATTAATTATTTTTTCAGAATTGGTTAATGTTCAGAGTATTTTGGCACCTTGCAACAGTGATGTTCATCTGGCAGACTGAGCAGGCAATCTCAAAGGCGGTGAATGTGAGTTTTTAAATTCGGATTTTATCTTTTACAGAGCACAAAGGTTTTTGCATGTATTTGAGATCAAGGTAGAAGTTGAAATAACAAGATTTAAAAGATAAAATGAAATGACCATTGTTTTGATGACCAATGTTAACACAGCAATTTTGAGGCCAGAGTAGTGGTTCAGCACAAAGTGATTTAAAATTCACTTCTTGAGGAAACAATGTGTAACATTTTTGGGGGTTTTTTTCCGTGAGAAATACTTGTTATTACTCATCAGTTCATGGATTATACTGGAGAAGGGATTTCAATAATAGTAATGTCTGGGTTTCCATATTTAAATCTGCTTTTTATTTTGTCCTGTAAGTTTTTAAATCTTCCTCTCTTTGGTAAGTGCAAACAGCCTTCTCATTATTTCTCTATAAATTCCAGATAGTATTTAAATGAGTCAATTCAAAAATTACAGCTGCTGCACACTTTAAATTTATGAGCATTTCAGTTAATCTAAATGTGGACAGCCGTTTAAATTATGGATTTAGCTAGTAATCTGGAATTTGTGCGCTGAAAACAGCAGGAATTAGAAGTGAAATTATTCTATCTCTGAAGGACCCCAATCTAGTTAATAGAATACATGGTGAGGGGAGCATGACTGAGAATGGAAGAGGAAAGTGTTGCTGTGTTAATGAACAGAAGCCACATCTTAACTTTATGGTGCTATGTTCTTGTAGCAAATATATGCAAACAATAATTACAGGACCAAGTCTCATGTTCTTTCTTCAATATTTTCTGTTCTGACTTTAATACTGAAATTAATTTCTTCCTCTGGACCTTCACACCGTTTGCAGTTTGGGTAAACGGGTAAACACATGTTGTCAATCTGCAATTGCTGTGAATCAACTCATGGTTTGTGAACACAGTTGACCCAGTGCATTTTTTCAATCTGGCGTTACTGAAATCGAATAGTTCTTGCCTCCCCAATGGCAGTAATACCAATATTGTGATGGAGTTATAGATGTAGTTGGGTGTGTGAGCAAAATTGAGATGCTAGTTTACAAAAAAAGACACAAAGTGCTGGAGTAACTGTGCAGATCATGCAGTTTCACTGGAGAATGTGGCTGAAGTTTTGGGTTGGGGCTCTTGTCCATAGACTGACTAAGGTGAGGGAGGAGGGGAAGAAGGGTCCTGACCCAAAACGTTACCTATCCATGTTTCCCGAGATGCTGCCTGACCCGCTGAGTTAGTCCAGCACAGAAAATGGTTGATTTAAAGATCATTTGTCCCGTATCATGGTATATTAGTTTGCACTGTGCAAAGTTTTGCTGAGGTGCTTGTCTCTGCTATAGTTCAGTAGTGTAAACCTGTAATTAATAATCTTGTGTAGGGAGGAGCTGCAGATGCTGGTTTAAACTGAAGACAGACAAAAAAGCTGGAGTAACTCAGCGGGTCAGGCAGCATCTCTGGAGAAAAGGAATAGGTGACATTTTGGGTCGAGACCATTAATTCCAATTGCTGATCGCCTTTTTTTGCTGAGCTTGCTCACCACTTTAGCTCTTGATCCTCAAGCCTCCAGAGTGTGTTTGTACTTAATTTCCTTAGCTCTTTATCACATCTCTACACTCTTTGGACCTACAGACCCCCTTGGTTCCTTTTGATTATTTTTCCCTCTGACTCTGGAACATTATGGACTCATTCATTCATCCCTATCAGCAGCTATGTGAAATAAAACAAAAATGCTGGAAGATCTGGCAACATCTGTGGAAAGATAAAGGGGCTTTGACTTGAAACATTGTACCTATTTGTGTAGATACTGCCTGACTGACTGCATTTTTTTGGATTTCCTGATTAATTTTGACTTGACTATAGAGATACACCGTGGAAAAAGGCCCTTCAGCCCACTGAGTCTGCAACGACCAGTGATCACCCCGTGTACACTAACACTATCCTACACACTAGAAACAATTTATAATTTTACCAAAGCCAATTAACCTACAAACCTGTACTTCTTTGGATTGTGGGAGGAAACTGGAGTACCCAGAGAAAACCCACATGGTTAAAGGGAGAACGCACAAACTCCATACAGACAGCAGCCGTGGCCAAGATCAAACCCGTAATGGCACTGTAAGGAAGTAGCTCAACTGCTGTGCCATTGAGCTGCCTTGGATTTTCAATATCTACAATTTCTCTAATTTTCATTGGCAGCAATAGTCTTTGATTGACTATTTTCATATACTCAAATCTCTCTAAACTTGTAGATTCTGCCTCTATCACTGTTTCTGATGATTACACAGTGTTGTTGTGGAATGCAATGTTAAAAATAAATTGTATCTTCCAGCTGGAAATTGGATACATACTGAATGGAAATGTTTGTGGATTTTTGAGGAAAGAGCAGGATTGTGGGAGGATTGGATAGCTTTCAAAGTGTTGGAATTGCTTGTTTGGGCGAATGGTCTAGTATAAGTTTCCAATGCTTTACTCTTCTTTCCAACCCACATTTTAATCACATTTTTTGTTTAGTATCTGTTCTTGTCTGAGCACACTGAAATGCTGTGAGTAATTGCTCTTATGTTACAGGCACGATACAAATGCATGTTGTTGATAATAACTAATGATAAAGGCTTGTTATTCTTCATTAAAACCCTGCAGCTTGCATTTTTTCCTCCTAAATGGCACTGGTAGCTGATGCTGTTTGAATACCTTGAATCCCTTTGTAGTACATTTGCCACATGGAGTCCTTTGTTTTGATATTTTTCTGGTTAAGCAAATTGTGTGCTCATATTTTTGGTTATATCTATTTATGTTTGTTAGTGTCTTTTGGCTATAATGCTATAATGGTTTTCTAAAGCAAGACACTTTTTATTAAAAAAAAGGGAAATTTATTGATTTTGTTAGAAGACGCGTTACTCTAGTAAAATAAGTTGTGGCAAGGTAGATGTTTGCTTAATCCCTGAAGTAGTGGGGTAAGTGAGAGCAGTTATTATACCCGAATAATCAGCCATCATGAACAGCTACAGTGCCCTCCATGATGTTTGGGACAAAGACCTATCATTTATTTATTTGCCTCTGTACTCCACAATTTGAGATTTGTAATAGAAAAAAATCACATGTGGTTAAAGTGCACATTGTCAGATTTTAATAAAGGCCATTTTTATACATTCTGGTTTCGCCATGTAGAAATTACAGCAGTGTTTATACATAGTCCCCCCATTTCAGGGCACCATAATGTTTGGGACACAACAATGTCATGTAAATGAAAGTAGTCATGTTTAGTATTTTGTTGCATATCCATTGCATGCAATGACTGCTTGAAGTCTGTGATTCATGGACATCACCAGTTGTTGGGTGGCTTCTCTGGTGATGCTCTGCCAGGCCTGTATTGCAGCCATCTTTAGCTTATGCTTGTTTTGGGGGTAGTTGGGTTCCAATCAAGTGATTGACTTAGCCACTCAAGAATTGATAATTTTTTTGCTTTGAAAAACTCCTTTGTTGCTTCATCAGTATGATTGGGATCATAGTCTTGCTGTAGAATGAACCGCCGGCCAATGAGTTTTGAGAAATTTGAACTTGAGCAGATAGGATGTGTCTATACACTTCAGAATTCATTATGCTACTACCAGCAGCACTTGTATCATCAATGAAGAAAAGTGAGCCAGTACTTTCAGCAACCATACATGCAGCCATAACACCCCCACCACCAGATGAGGTGGTATGCTTTGGATCTTGGGCAGTTCCTTCGCTCCTCCATACGTTGTTCTTACCATCACTCTGATATAAGTTAATCTTTGTCTCATCGGTTCACAACCTTTTTCCAGAACTGTGGTTGCTCTTAAGTACTACTTGGCAAACTAACCTGGCCATTCTATTTTTGCGGCTAACCAGTGGTTTGCATCTTGCTGTGTAGCCTCTATTTCTGTTCATGAACTCATCTGCGGACAGTGGTCATTGACAAATCCACACCTGATTCCTGAAGAGTGTTTCTGATTTGTCGGACAGGTGTTTGAGGATTGTTCTTTTTAATAGAGAGAATTATTCTGTCATCAGTTGTGGAGGTCTTCCTTGGCCTGTCAGTCCCTTTGTGATTAGTAAGCTCACCAGTGCTCTCTTTCTTCTTAATTATGTTCCAAACAGTTGATTTTGGTAAGCCTAACGTTAGGCTGATGTCTCTAACAGTTTTATTCTTGTTTCTCAGTCGCATAATGGCTTATTTGACTATAATTGGCACAACTTTGGTCCTCATGTTGATAAACAGCAATAAACATTTCCACAAGTGATGGAAAGACTGGAGGAAAGACTAAGTGCTGAGAGCTCTCTTGTACCTGTATTAAGGAGGCAATTAAATACACTTAAGCAATTACAAACACCTGTGAAGCCATGTGTCCCAAACATTATGGTGCCCCGAAATGGGGGGACTATGTATAAACACAGCTGTAATTTCTACATGGTGAAACCAAAATGTATAAAAATACCCTTTAATAAAATCTGACTGCACTTTAACCACATGTGTTTTTTTCTATTACAAATCTCAAATTGTGGAGTACAGAGGCAAATAAATAAATGATGGGTCTTTGTCCCAAACATTATGGAGGGCACTGTGCATCATTGTTAGTGTCTACTGAAATATTTTCATAAATATAATAATACTCATTCTTGTCAACTACCATGTGTTCTTGACAATTTTAAATAAATTAGTAGTAACATGGCAGAAATAAATACATTTCCATTGCTGATCTTGGAGATTAATGGACCTGTGTGGATGTCATGTATCATCTTAACATTTATTGATTTGCTCTCTCTTACCATGGAAAACCAGTTTTCAGTAGATACCAAAAATTCTGTGAAATTATTGCTCGGTTAGCAATCTTGTTTGCCTACTTGAATACTTGTTGGGATTAGTTGAGATAAGTTTGATGAGATGTCATATTTAGAACCTAGCTCCTTGCTAGAGAACACAAGGCTTAAAATTGATTATCTTGCAGCCTGCTCTGTTTTCCAAACTGAATTCACTGCAATAAAACTAGTTTTATAACAGATTCACCTTCAATATTTCTTAATGGCCAGTTACCAAAGATGTTAGACTGCACAATAAACGGTATGGATTTGTATATGGATAAGTAGTATATGGTGTGCAATTAGGAACATGCAGGTCTGATTATGACGGGGTCATTTTATAGTCGGTTTCTCAGTTCAGTTTAATGACCAGTAAATCATAACAAAAATGCTGCTTAAGATAATTGAAATGAAGTTGGCTAATGGCAGAAGACACAATTGCGTACATGTGGAGTCAGGTTATACTATGGCAATACTAAATTGAATGGCTGTGAACACATTTTATATTAATTGTATCGTGCTGTCTAAACTGTGCTAATTTGGGTGAAAATTTAAATGTAACCAGTTTCTTGTCACTTTTTCAAATGAACTTTGGTGTTTCATTGCTACTATTGATGTATATTGAAATCTAGATTTTAGCCAATGAGGAAATAATGCAATTTGTAACTTTCTGGAAATAAAAGAGACAAAGAAATAAAAATAAATAAGAGATGTGGTGTAAGCTTAGCAAAGTTTAAGAGGCAAGATACAACCTTGTGCCATCCAATGCATGTTCAGTGCAGTACATTAATTTTGGAACGTTTATTTCTAGGAATTAATTTTGTCTGCCATGTGTTATGAAATTTATTGAGAGAAGTATAATTCTTCCTGCTGGAGTTGTATTTTTAAGGAAAGAAAAGCTGACGTGTTTTCCGGGCAGTCCGAGATTACCTTTTTGTTAATGACCTTTTCGCACAGCTCTAAGCAAGTTGTACCTATCATTTTGAGTGGAGATGTACATTAACTCCTGGCTCCATGATATGCTTGAATTTATATCAAAGCCCTCAGACTGGAATTAATTGATATGTGGCCTCTGGATTTCTAGGTTCACATAACAAGAAAATATTAATTTCATGTATGAAAAAAGAAAATGTTAATTCTGTCTAATTAACCACAGGTAATATGACAGTGACTTAAGAGCCAATAGTACATTTTATCACTTATTAAACTTCATGGTTGTATTCCAAAAGATTATGGGTTTATTATACTGTTGAATAAATAACTTGAAATTGCTACTTTTTTCTTTATTGAAATCTTGTAGCTCTAGATCTGAAATGTTCAGAATATTAGTGATTTAGTATGATGTCTCTGTTATATAAAATATACATAAGATTCAATGCCCTGTCGGCCATTTAAAAAAAAAAGCTACATTTTCTTGAAATGAAAGAGAATTTAAAGTTGCGGAATTTCCATGAATGTTTTTTAAAGATCATCTAGTGTATATTAAATGCTCACGATTAAATTAATATCTCATATTAATTGCAAATTATTTTAAGCTTTTGATTTACTGTTAAGTTTGTATAGAATCATGTTTCTCATCATTTGGCTTGTCGATCTTTAATCTTACAAACCTGCTAAATAACCTAAACTGGAATTGTGGTTTAAAATAACTGAAAAACGATGTGAAATTTTAACAATATACAAAAATGATTCATTTAAGTGATAATCCAGAACAAGTAGCTACATGTTTAGAATAAAAATGCAAATCAAACTGCACAGAACCAGTATTTCTCAAATTGAATCATAACTGGACCTATTCAAAATGTATTTTTCATTATAATGTTATATCAATATTGTATCTTGTGCAATTGAGGTAAGAGATCCGGTACCAATACATTAATTCTATGTATGTTTTATTTTATTTACTTTTAAACATTTTTCATGCTCAGAATAGTAATATAGTTAATGCTTCAAGGCTTATTTAGCTATAGGTATTAGTGCACTGTAAGGAGAATTTCATGAACCAATACAACGTCGTCTGAACCTGCAACATCAGTGTCTCCTATGCGGCAAGGCTGAAAATGCATTGTTCAGACGTCCATATTTGGAAGAATATCATTATTGTATGGGTTAAGTAGAATGGGTTGAAAATATCTCATGCCTCAAACCCTGGTGATGCTTTGCATGCAACAATGTGGCTTACTTGAACTATTTTAAAAATGAATGTGAAATGAAAGTTTGGACTTTCACCAAATCTGGTTAATTCTGTGTAAATTTCAATTATCTTTGCAGATAAATAACTCTGAGAATTTATTGCTGTCGATTCTCCTAATATGAAAGAACACTAGAGGAGGGGCATCCAAACCTTTGGCCTATGGCAAATTCTGGTTTATTTAAAAGGAGGCATTTATATTCAACTTAAGGTTTTATGTCTATCCTCGGTGAAAACCAGCATCTGCTGTTCCTTACATACGAAACAGCTATCATGTTGGGGGTTTCATAGGTGTTGCAGAGAGGATCAGTGGGGGTGGTGGGCAAGTATCTTGGTAGCATTGCAAGGGACATTGCAGGGAATTTGTGAGGAAACGGTCAGAAGGAGATAACCAACAATTGGTTACATGGTTATGTTTGTAAGTGAAACTCTTAGAAATGTGAATTAATGTAGATGATGGAGCATAGGCAGAATCCTTTTTTTTGGGGGGGGTGGTGGACAGTGGCGATGTTTTAGGTGAGGTGAGTTGTAGATGGGCACTTGATTGTGTGGGAGATGGTTGAACACAATTGGGAGATATGGTCAGGTGGATAACCTGTGAGTTGGGAAAGCTAAGGAGCTTGTCAGCTAGAGAAGGAAAAATGAATAATCAGTAATTCTAGCAAGTTAAATGCAACACCAACATGGTGGAACATTGATGTTTCAGATTCTAGCCAAGATCCAGGAGAGGTAACCTTGGGCATGCTGTGAGTGATAGAACGTCTTCAGAATTGGCTTCAGAAATGCATACTATTGCATCATAACAGCATGTGCAATAGTTGCAAATTGGTCTTCCTTTCTGACCCAAAAGTGACATAAGCTCAAGGTTTGGACATTCTGCACTGGAGCATTGTATTTGCACTAGTTAATCCAAATCATTATTAAAATGAAATATTTGCGCCGTTTGTATTCTGTAATGTTCCAGAACTTAAAATGTCACTTAAATAAGCTTGTGAAAAGTAAGGTAAGTACTGTAGACAGATTTTTCTCTTTGCGCAAACGGGAGTGAAGGTTGGAGGTCAGCAGTTTAAAAGTTCTGCAAGACCTGCTCAGTGCTGTACTTACACAGGGCAGTGTAACAGGTTAATTTACATGAATGACACAGAAACACTCTTGAAGTGTCAATTATTTTTGCAATGTTGTTGCATAAGTCTTAATGCCTCTTGAGGAACTTTACTTTGGGTGGAATACTCTGTACAAAATGATAATTTAGAGTGGCCCATCATTTTTAATTACTGTTTATATATTTAAAAAAAGGGCTGCTCAGCCTACCATTGGAACCAAACGTTAAGACATAGCAAGCTAGTACACTCTGGGCCGTCTTCCCCCGCATTTTGCCAAATTCAATCTCGTGCTGGTTCTCAATTTCTTAAATTTGATATTTTTAAACCACTGTTCAGTTTTTTCCTTTTTGTGGTTTCTCCGTTATTTTTTATATATAAAATGTCAGTTTATATTTTCATTTGTAGATCATTGCTGAGCATTAATAATGTTACTCAAAGTTAAAGATTTTGAAGAAATTATTTATTTTATGTATTCAGTCAATTTCTGTGTAATACCTCCATTGTATTACAATAGTTTTCATCCACTCTATCCTTTTATCCATGGATTTACTGTGTAATAAAATTTGTATCTCCTCTTATTTGTCCATTAAAAAGATAATACTACTCATCCACGTTCTTATCTTGTTCTTGAATGTTAGTTCTTTAAATCTTCGTATTTAATTAATTTGCTATGTCTCAGCATGGCTGTCTGGAAACATTTAAACATTTCTTTCAGCTTCTAGAGCAAGAGTTAGACAAACATGCTGAGTTCTTGGTATTAGACACCAACACTATGATTTTAACCATTTCTATTACACACATTCGTTTTGCAACCATTCTGTATTTATTTGTTAACTGCAGTTTTGGCTGTTGTCCAGTGAAAGGAAAAAATATCTTATTAATCGTTTCCATTTGCAAAGATGTGCCAATAGGTTCTAAAAAAGATTCCTTAAATTAAAACAAGAAAATACTAGAAATATTCAGCATGTTAGCTTCAGTGGAGAGAAAAAAATAGTCAATGTTTTAAGTCAATGACCTTGAAGGTTCAGTCGAAAGCTTACCTGATTTTTATAGATTGCTGGCAACACCAAGGCTTTAGCCATCACTAATTGACTTCAAAAGTAACAGTGAACTGCCTTAAATTGCTGTAATCTTCTGGTAAAAGTTCTCCCACGGTGATGTTAGGCAGAGTTCCAGGATTTAGATCCACCGATTAAGGGATGAACAAAATCTTTCCAAGTCTGGATGGTGCGTACCTCAGATGGGCATCTACAAGTGGTGTTATTCCCAGGCTTCTACTGTTGTGAAGATGGAGGTCACAGGTTTGAGAACTGAATTTGCAATTTGTGTATATATCAGCCGTTCAAAGCTGGTGCTGAAGAGAATGATTTGGGGTGCCAATGAAGTAGACTGCTTTGTCCTGGATGGTGCAAAGCTTCCCGGGAGATTCTTTTGTATACATTCGGGCAAGTGCGATTTTCCTTTGAACTCATGATCTGCGCTTTGGTATTGGAATAGTCTTGGGGTATTGAGAAACCCAGCCTCCTAATCTGCTCGTATAGTCAAAGCAACTTATGTAACTGCTGCAGTTCAAGTTTTTGTTCTATGATGATTCCACCCCCTCAGGATATTGATGATGGAAAAATGGGCAACGGTAATATGATTGAATGTAAAACACGGGTGGTTAGACTCTTGTTGGAGATGCTCATTGCCAGGTAACGTTTGGAACGGATGTTACTTGCCACTTATCTGTTCACGTCTAAATGTTGGCTTGGTCTTGCTGCCTGCAGGTAGATTGTTTCATTTGCTGCAGAATTACGATCACACAGAATCACTGGATCTGTAAGACGGAAGCTCTACCAGATGCATTTCTCCATTAAAATAAGCACCAAGACCCTGAAAGTATTTGTTCTGAGATTATGTCATCATATCATCATCGTTGTAATAGATCAAAGTTGCATGTAACTTTGAACATAACAGAAGATCAGTAAATTGAAAAAGTTAAATCTCAATTATAGACAATAGGTGCAGAAGTAGGCCATTTGGCCCTTCGAGCCAGCACCACCATTCAGTGTGATAATGGCTGATCATCCCCAATCAGTACCCCATTCCTGCCTTCTCCCCATATCCCCTGACTCCGGTCTTTAAGAGCCCTATCTAGCTCTCTCTTGAAAGTATCCAGAGAACCGGCCTTCACTGCCCTCTGAGGCAGAGAATTCCACAGACTCACAACTCTCTGTGAGAAAAAATGTTTCCTCGTCTCCATTCTAAATGGCTTACCCCTTATTCTTAAACTGTGGCCCCTGGTTCTGGACTCCCCCAACATCGGAACATGTTTCCTGCCCCTAGTGTGTCCAAACCCTTAACAATGTTATATGTTTCAATAAGATCCCCTTTCATCCTTCTAAATTCCAGAGTGTACAAGCCCAGCCGCTTCATTCTCTCAGCATATGACAGTCCCACCATCCCGGGACTTAACCTTGTAAATCTACGCTGCGCTCCCTCAATAGCAAGAATGTCCTTCCTCAAATTAGGGGACCAAAACTGCACACAATACTCCAGGTGTGGTCTCACTAGGGCTCTGTACAACAGCAGAAGGACCTCTTTGCTCTTATACTCGACTCCTCTTGTTATTAAGGCCAACATGCCATTTGCTTTCTTCACGGCCTGCCATACCTGCATGCTTACTTTCATGGACTGATGTTGTACTTCCCCTTTTCCCAACTTGACGCCATTTAGATAGTAATCTGCCTTCCTGTTTTTGCTACCAAAGTGGATAACCTCACATTTATTTGCATTAAACTTCATCTGCCATGCATCTTCCCACTCCCCCAACCTGTCCATGTCACCCTGCATTCTCATAGCATCCTCCTCACAGTTCACACTGCCACCCAGCGTTGTGTCATCTGCAAATTTGCTAATGTTACTTTGAATCCCTTCATCCAAATCATTGATGTATATTGTAAATAGCTGCGTTCCCAGCACCGAGCCTTGCGGTACCCTACTAGTCACTGCCTCCCATTCTTAAAGGGACCCGTTAATCCCTACTCTTTGTTTTCTGTCTGCCAACCAATTTTCTATCCATGTCAACACTACCCCAAATACCATGTGTCCTAATTTTGCCCACTGATCTCCTATGTAGTGTACCTGAAAGTCCAGGTACACTACATCCACTGACTCTCCCTTGTCCATTTTCCTAGTTACATCCTCAAAAAATTCCAGAAGATTAGTCAATTCAACTTTTATTTGGAAATGATGAAGACATGGAACCAAATGTTAATGAGTGGATGCCACAGTGAGAGAGAGTTGGGATCTTTGATGGGCTAAGTAATTTTTATTATCCTTATGCTAAATTATTGAACTACAAATTTAAAAAATGTATAGAAGGAGCTAACTATACATTAAGTTTAATTTAAGAGGTTGGGCTGATGTTTTTCAGAAGGTGGCGCAGCGGTAGAGTTGCTGCCTTGCAGCACCAGAGACCCGGATTCGATCCCGACTGTGGGTATTGTCTATACAGGGTTTGTACGTTCTCCCTGTGACCGTGTGGGTTTTCTCTGATATCTTTGGTTTCCTCCAAATACATACATGTTTGTAGGTTAATTGGCTTGGTATACACGTAAATTGTCCCTAGTGTGTGTCAGATAGTGTTATTATGTGGGGATCGCTGGTCGGTGCGGACTCGGTGGGCCGAAGGGCCTGTTTCCGCACTGCAACACAGTGCCGCCCAATCATTTCCTATTCCTCTCGAAATTCACCACGATCTGTGAGGTGAAGACATCAGCTCAAGCATTGAACTCGCAATACAACATTACATCAGTGCTGTGCACTGACTGTTTGTTCTGCCTGCTCTGTACACTGCAGGCAGATTTTCACCACGTGCTCCTAATGCTTGCACCCATTGCAAGTCACCCACAACTCTAAACATTTTGCAGCTTTAAACACTCCAAATGTATGGGCGTAATGTGGGTATAATTTTCTAGTGTACTGAAAGCTATATTTAGCTAGCGTAATTTCATTTCCTTTAACATAACCCTTGTCAGTGTAAATTGTCCTGTGGTATATGACCCAGTTAAAAATATATTGCATTAGATCATTGGAAAGAAAGTCTGCATTTGGAAACTTCATTTAATGTATCAGCAATGCACATAGAATGAAAAGACTGTTAAATAAAACACTGGAAATGTTTGTGAGTGAAGAGGCTTTAGCATTTGTATTTATGATCAAATAAAAGTTAAGTGTTGTCTCCCAAAGGCAGCTTTGTTGAGTGCCTGGACTCCAGGCTTGAACGGTCAGTGTGACATGCATGTGTTCCTGTTGATGGCTGGAAGAATTTGCACTCATTAATGTGCAGTCAGGGCCAATACAGAGCACCTTTGATGCAGCTGCACCTCCCTGCCATACATGCATCTACTCTCTCCTTTCCTAGAAAAGGTAGTGTTCCCATTGAGGAAACTCATCAACTCACTTCTGCAGATGGCAAAGAGAAATCACAGCTGTGCACCATCAGCTGCCTGTACCATCAATACAGCAGAACACAAGACAACAAACTGAAGCTCTTGTGTAATCGATAAAACAGCATGTGAGATAAGTGACTTGGGTTATGGAAAGAGGCCAAAAAAGATGAGAATTTTCACCTCGTGGTAGGGGATGGAGGTAACATTTTCACTGTACCTCGGTGCATGTGACAATAAACTAAACTAAACTGAAATGATCCACCTGCGTTTATATGATACCTTTTGCGACTCTGATGCACTTCAATGTCTCATTACCAGAATTATCATGAATTGTCAAGAGAGTTTATTGTCATGTGTCCCAGACAGGACAATGAAATTCTTGCTTGCTGCAGCACAACAAAACATGTAAACATAATACAGAACAGGAGATAAAAGTTCAGTGTGTCTATATACCATAGACCATATATGTACACAATAAATAAACAGATAAAGTGCAATAGGCTGTTATTGTTCAGAGTTTGTTTGATGGTGTGTTTAATAGCCTGCTGGCTGTGGGGAAGGAGCGGTTCCTGAACCTGGATGTTCCAGATTTCAAACTCCTGTACCTTCTTCCCGATGGCAACGGAGAGATGAGTGCGTGGCCAGGATGGTGTGGGTCTTTGATGATGTTGGTAGCCTTTTTGAGGCAGCGACTGCGATATATATCCCTTCGATGGTGGGGAGGTCAGAGCCGATGATGGACTGGGCAGTGGTCACAACTTTCTGCATTCTTTTCCGCTCAGTGTTGCAAAATAAGAAACTTACACTGAGAATGTGTGCCTTACACTGATCACTATCCTTTACAACCAAGCAGCCTACACTATCCCCTGGTTGCCAAAAAAATTAGCTCCCGTTCCCATACTGACCTTTCTGACCTCGGCTTCCTCCACTGTCAGCCAGCAAAGGACCATTGTGGTCTCCTTGGCCATCAGTGCCGGCTTTGATTTCTATTTCATCCTTCTAGATTCCCTTTCCCCTGAGTCTGAAGAAGGGTCTCAACCCAAAACGTCACTTATTATTCTTCTTCAGAGATGCTGCCTGGCTGACCCGCTGAGTTACTCCAGCATTTTGTCTCTACCGTAAGTGTACGCATTTGCAGCTGGATGTTGACCCTGCAGTTATGGAATTTCTGTTTAATGATCTCATTATTTTTCCATGAATAAGTAACTGGAATATTGTTTTCTTCCTTAATACAAAATGCATATTTACAATTCTTTTGCAAAGAAGATCAGAGGATACAAGACTGTTGGGTAATTTCCCATTGTACAGTAACTGTGGTAAATCTTTGATCATTATTAACACAGCTCTAACTATGTACTTTCTCCTGGCATGGTGATTATTTGAATGAACATCATGACCTGACGAGGGATGTGGAGATTTTCCTGCTAATGCCCTCAAGTATCTATAGTCTACACTTTTATGACAACTAATACCTTCTTAACTTTCTTAAAGGGTCTGAATGATTTACAACTCTGCCTCATGTGTGGGTTGCACCTGGTACAGTGCATACGTTTTTGAAATCAACCATTAGTTTGGTGTTGCTAGATCAAAACAGCTTTTCACTTATTTAACACTTGCAATTAGGTTTGGGATCGAGATATACAACACATTTTATTCCATTAAACCATGGGTGGACTCGCGGCAAGGCTGGGTTTGCTTGTTGGGAAGTGGGTCGGCAGAAGGCTATCGGTTAGGTAGATAATTCACTAAATCAATGCCCAGTGGGAATCACTGTGAATGCACATTACTGAGAGGCATATGATAACCTATCCAGTGGCCATCACTGCAAAATCTGGTAGCGCTATGCTGTGCATGACTAGGATACGTTACTGTCTGTAAGGCCAGCACAGAAACAGGCCCCTTGCCCCACTATATCCATGCTGACCATAGAGTTCTTGCCTATGTTAATCCCATTTACCACCCACACTTGATCTGTAGCCTTCTGTGTCAAGGCACTTCAAGTAATTATCTTTGTTTAATTTTAGAGATACAGAGCCTTAGAGAAACAGGCCCTTCAGCCTATGGAACACACACACACACACACACACACACACACACCCCCCACCCCCCCAAACTGGGCAATCTCCCTGCAATTATCTCCATCCATTTCTGTCGCTGATCTATAACCCCTCTGTCCAATTCCCCTCTACCCCTTTGCAGACATTGGAATTTATCTATTGAAATGGTACTATATTCTGCACTCTGCATGTTCCACTTTGCTCTAACTATTGTACTTGAATTGTGCCTGATTGAGCATTATGTAATTTGATTGCATAGCACGCAAAACACAGCTTTTCTCTGTACCTCAGCGACACTAATACAGCTGTACCATTCTTGCTTCATATTGGTACATTTTCTGTTCAAAGTTATTCTTAATAATCACTACCTGAGAAGAACGCAAAGATAAAGCCAGACAAACCAAGAGTAGCAGAACATTGACTTTTATTTAGAGTTTACAATAGCATAGATTCCTTGTTAGTTTCTTGCAAGTGTCTCATCGATCCAACTGCGGAGTTCAGTCACACGGGCGTAAACTCCAGGAATGCTTGTGGAGCATCTGCCACTACCCCAGGACACGATTCCTGTCAGATACCAGGATGCTCCCTCCTGGCAGACAAGAGGTCCACCTGAGTCACCCTGAAACAAAAAGAATCGGATTTAGTGGCTGTGCTGGGTAACATTTTATAGATTGATTAAAAGATACAGCAAGGAAACGGATCCTTTGTCGACCATCGATCACTCGTTCACACTAGTTTTGTTTACTATTGTCATGTGTACTGAGGTACGGTGAAAAGCTTTTCCTTGCGATGCTATCCAGTTTTTTTTTTAAAAGACTATACATCAGTACAATCAAGGGTCCACAGTGCATGGATAAAGGGTACCACATTTTGTGACCACACTTAGTGCAATGATAGAATACTAATGTCTGATAAATCTGATTAAAGATAGTTCAAAGGTCTCCACTGAGGTAGATGGGAGGTCAGGACTGAGCTCTAACTGATGAGAGGACCAGTCAGTTGGGAAGAAACTGTTCCTGAATCTTATCCCAGTTCCTCATACATTCCCTACACATTTGGTAAGGCCACATTTAGAGTATTGTATTCAGTGTTGGTCACCCTGTTGTAGGAAAGATGTTAGGCTGGAAAGGGTGCAGGGAAGATTTGTGAGCATGTGGCCAGGACTCTATGGCCTGAGCTATAGGGAGAGGTTGAGCAGGCTAGGACTTTAGGAGTGCAGGAGGATGAGGGGTGATTTTATGGAGGTGTATAAGATCATGAGAGGAATACATAAGGTAAATGCACAGAGTCTTTTACCCAAAGTAAGGGAATCAAGAACCAAAGGATGTAGGTTTAAAGCGAGGAGGAAAAGATTTAATAGGAACTTGAGGGGCAACTTGTTTCACCCAAAGGGTGGTGAGTATATGGAGCAAGCTGCCAGAGGAAATAGTTGAGGCAGGTACTATCACATTTTAAAAACATTTGGACAGGTACATAGATAAGCTAGTTTTAGAAAGCTATATGGGCAAAACATAGGCAGGCGGGATTAGTGTAGATGGGGCATGTTGGTCGAAATGGGCAAGATGGGCTGAAGGGCCTATTTCCACAAAGTATGACTATGATACTACGAGCAATTTACAATTAACCTATGAACCTGCACGTCTTTGGAATGTGGGAGGAAACCCACGTGGTCACAGGCAGAGCGAGCAAACTCCACCCAGACAGCACCCGAGGTCAGGATCGAACCCGGGTCTCTGAGTCTGTGAAGCAGAAACTCTACCAGCTGGCCCACTGTGCCGCCCAAGTTGAAGGAAGTTTTCCTCGTGGGAATGTTGACCTACCATGCAGGAAGATGCACCTGAAGCACCAGCACAAACCATCACATCAGAGATCTTGTTGCCCCAGAAATTCTGACACTGGGCGTTGCTCAGGAGAGGGAGAGATGTCTGTTGCAAGATGCAAGGTGTTGCAAAAGCTGTAGTGTGGTGTAAGGAGAAAAAAATGTACTGTTAGTTTTTCCGTCCCTGTAAAATATTATTTTGGGTACATAAAAATGTATTCTTGGGAAAGTATGGGGGTTTTGCTGCAATTTGAATGCAAACCAAATTGATCTTATTTTAGTTCAGTTTCGAGGTACAGCATGGAAGCAAACCCTTCAGCCCACTGTCCATACCGACCATCAATCACCTGTTCACACTAATCTGAACAGTCTGAAGAAGAGGGTCCCGACCAAAAACGTCACCCATCATTTTTCTCCAGAAATGCTGTCTGACCCACTGAGTTATTCCAGCCCTCTGTGTCTACCCTTTCACACCAGTTCTATGTTATCCAACTTTTACATTCACACCTTACACATTAGGAGCAATTTACTGAGGCCAATTAATCTACAAACCCGCACGTCTTTGGGACATGGGAGGAACCTGGAGCACCGAGAGGAAACTCCATACAGACAGTACTTGAGGTCCAGATCAAACCCGGGACTCGGGCGCAGTGAGGCAGTGGCTCTAACAGTTGCTCCACTGTACCATCCAAGTTGAAGGAAGTTAAATTTCATGCATCTCAGGCACATTGACATGTATGCCACGTAAGCAAAGACAAGTATGCAAGGACTCTCCTCATTCTCTGAGTGGAGATGGAGCTCCATCAGTCCACACAACTATCGCTCTCTCCAAAGCAGGGTGGGTACCGTACCAGAGGAACGAGTCAGACCCCATCCTGTGGTGACGCACAGCTTGCCAGGAGCGAAGGTCTTTTGAGCTGAAGCAAGACAGACAGGGGAGACTTCACTGCTGAATGTAACAGGCGAAGACAGCTTGACCAGGGTGATGTCGTTATTGATGGTGTTGGGGTTCCACTTGGGATGAGTAAAAGCCTGTGAGACACAAGGTTATGATTAGTTCTTCCTTCAGACTGTTCGACATTACCTGACTGCTCGATCGTTACCCGAACGACTCTTGCTTTTTTTGGTCCTTGCTACTGTTTGTAATTTAAGAAGTGCTTTATATTCAGGGGCCTCCTGTATTATGAACTTTGACCTTCCCTTGTTGACGCCCTGTATCTTGACTCTGGCCCATTCTCCTAATGAGGCTCTATTTTGCTGGTTTTGACCGTTCCCTGATGATATCCCGTCTTGCGTAGCGATTTGTTGCACATGACAGACTTTATCAGATAATCTTCTGTATTTTGAGCCTTCCTTTCCCTATGTCTCGATTAGTAAGGGTGTCAAAGGTTACGGGGAGAAGGCAGGAGACTGAGGTTGAGAGAGAGAAAGATAGATCAGCTATAATGGAATGAGGGGGTAGACTCAATGGGCCGAATGGCCTAATTCTGCTCCTATGAACCTGTGTCCTGTATAATATTATTATTATTATTATTAAACTTTTATTTCAGCCACAAGGTCCAGATAAAAGACAACATTACATAGAATACATTGCATATAAAAACACCATAAAATACATATAAAATTACTTATGAGCAGCATAAATTATATACATAAACACAATGCGCGGTTTAAAATCCAGAATAAAAAGAAATCAGTGTCCTACAACGAGACAACTATACCAATGTCTCCACAGACGGGGTTGGTAGCGTGTAGTGCTAAACCTTATGTTTGATGAGACTAAGATAATTTTGTTTTCAGTCATTAATCTTGCAAATAAATGTATACATATGATTTCTTAGGATAGCTTATATAATACTGACTCCTGCAGCCACAAACATTTTACTTGCACTACACCATCTAGGTTTCTTTAGTAGTATTCTCATGGCATCATTGTATGCTACTTTAAGTCTGTAAACTTGTTTTTCTGTAGTTTGACCACAGGTGTGCAGTATAGAGTGGTGTACAATATGCTCTAAACAGAGCCATCTTCACTACCTCTGTACACGCACTAAACTTGCTTAAGAGAATATTTGCTTGTACATACAGCATATGCCATTGCCTATAAATATCCTCATCATCTGTAATAAAATGTCCAAGATATTTCACCTTATTACAGACACTAAGATTATTGTCAGACAATTTAAAGTCAGGAAATTTTAGACATTTATCCTCTTTGGTTCTACAGATCATAACAGCACTTTTACCAGCATTACATTTGATATCATGTTGCACACCATACATAGAACATATAGTAAGGAGCTGCTGGAGACCAGCGCTAGATGGACTAAAGACCACTAGATCATCTGCGTACATAATATGGTTCACTCAAGTATTACCAATCATAGAAACATAGAAATTAGGTGCAGGAGCAGGCCATTCAGCCCTTCGAGCCTGCACCGCCATTCAATATGATCATGGCTGATCATCCAACTCAGTATCCTGTACCTGCCTTCTCTCTATACCCCCTGATCCCTTCAGCCACAAGGGCCACATCCAACTCCCTCTTAAATATGGCCAACAAACTGGCCTCAACTACCTTCTGTGGCAGAGAATTCCACAGATTCACCACTCTCTGTGTGAAAAACAATTTTCTCATCTTGGTCCTAAAAGACTTCCTCCTTATCCTTAAACTGTGACCCCTTGTCCTGGACTTCCCCAACATCGGGAACAATCTTCCTGCATCTAGCCTGTCCAACCCCTTAAGAATTTTGTAAGTCTCTATGAGATCACCCCTCAATCTTCTAAATTCCAGCGAGTACAAGCCGAGTCTATCCAGTCTTTCTTCATATGGAAGTCGTGCCATCCCAGGAATCAGTCTGGTGAACCTTCTTTGTACTCCCTCTATGGCAAGAATGTCTTTCCTCAGATTAGGAGACCAAAACTGTACGCAATACTCCAGGTGTGGCCTCACCAAGACCCTGTACAACTGTGGTAGAACCTCCCTGCTCTTGTACTCAAATCCTTTTGCTATGAATGCCAACATACCATTCGCTTTCTTCACTGCCTGCTGCACCTGCATGCCTACTTTCAATGACTGGTGTACCATGACACCCAGGTCTCGCTGCATCTCCCCTTTTCCTAATCGGTCACCATTCAAATAATAGTCTACCTTCCTGTTTTTGCCACCAAAGTGGATAACCTCACATTTATCCACATTATACTGCCTCTGCCATGCATTTGCCCACTCACCCAGTCATGCACCCGGTATTACAGGCTTTCAATTGCTTGGACAGATCATCAGTATAAAGATTAAAAAGGACTGGGGACAAAATTCCCCCCTGTCTAACACCACTGCTAACCCCAAATGGGGCTGAGACCCTATTGCCCCATTTTATTTGCATAGTCTGGTGGGCATACCAGTAAGCCAGAATTCTCACAATGTATTTAGGCACCCCTCTTTGACTCAATTTAACAAACAGCTTTCTATGATTAACACGATCAAAGGCGTTGGAAGCATCAATAAAGCACATAAGAATTGATGAGTTTTTACCTCTATATTTGTTAACAATCTTCTTTAGGGCATATATGCACAAGTCAGTGCCATGTTTAGCTTTAAAACCAAATTGGTTATTTGTGGTTACAAACTCATTTACTCTATCCAGCAGAATTCTTTCTAGGACTTTTGACAATCTACTGGCTAAAGCTGTAATTGGGCCTATAATTATTTAGTCTGCCTACTTTACAGCTTTGTCCTTAATGACCGGCACTGACAGAACAGACAACATTGAGTCTGGTAACAAGCCATATAACCATATAACAATTACAGCACGGAAACAGGCCCTCTCGGCCCTTCCAGTCCGTGCCGACCATGAATCATAAAGCCAGTAAAACAAATAGCAAGGAGAGGAGCTACCCTCATACTCGCATGCTTAAGATGTTCAGCAGAGATATGATCCAAGCCACTTGATTTGTTGTTGGGCAGCTTGTTCATGGCATGATACACCTCATGTGACATAATCACCATTGAATCATTACTCTCAATATTGTCCACCCTATACAAGTCACCTTGAACATTGATTGATTGAATGACTTAAAGATACAGCATGGAAACAGACCATTTGGCTCTCCAAGTTCACACTGACCATCGATCACCCATGCACACTAGTTTCATGTTGTCCCACTTTTACATCCACTCCTCACACACTAGGGGCAGTTTATAGACTCACAGCCTTTCCCCAATGATGTTCATTGTCATGGCTTTAGACTTTATCTTATGATGTTGTATATGGCAGTTCAGGCCAGTCCCACTATTCATGATTCATTTTCCTTTCCCTTGCATATTCTGCATTGTAGGTCTCAGCCCACCATTGCTGACCTTGTCTATAATGAAGGTACATTTTGAGACGCAGAATAAAAGGGTGTAATGCATTTGGGTTGAGACGGGAAGTCGGGTTCGGAAGGGCCGATCATGCTGAGGTTTGGCAAACAGTTCCATGAAGAAGGGCCTGCCAACTGCAGCATGGATGCCAGTGTGTTCTGGACTTCTGGTCAAAGCCTCAGAATTAAAGGACGTTCTTTTTGGAGGGAGAAGAGGAATTTCTTTAGTCAGTGGGTGGTGGATCTGTGGATTTCTGCCACGGAAGGGTGTGGAGGCCAAGTCAATGGATATTTTTAAGGCAGAAATAGATAGATTCTTGATTAGTACGGGTGTCAGGGATTATGGGGAGAAGGCAGGAGAACGGGGTGAGATGGATCAGCCATGATTGAATGGCAGAGTAGACTTGATGAGCTGAATGGTCTCATTCTGCTCCTATCACTTATGACCTTATGACTTCTGGGCCCCCAGCCTGCCTGGCGTCCTGCACTGTGTGGGGCCAGGTACATCCTGCATCTGTACCGTTAGCTTTACGTCAGCCATGGCTGAACAGTTCAGGCCAGTCCTACTGACCTTCGTTAAAACAGTAAGCGGGCGTTTGTTTCGCTCGGCCTTATTTTAATTGGAAAGTGGAAAGTGGTATCAGATGATTTTTTGAAAACTTATTTTCTGGTTCTAAGTGTGGTTTCCTTTGGGTCCTCCAGTTTCCCCCCACATCCCAAAGACATATGGGTTTGTAGATTAATTGATCTCTGTAAATTGCCCCCGTAGTGTGTAGGCAGTGGATGAGAAACTGAGATAACATAGAACTAATGTGAACAGGTGATCGATGGTCAATGTTCCTTGGTGTAACTTTCAATCAGTCAAACAATCAAGCAATCGGTCAGTCTGATCGGCAGAGACAGGTTCTGGCTGCCTCAGTCTATGGATCGAATGCAGGCACAGGATGCAACAGGTGACCAAGCTTGGGTGACTGAGCCCAGGTCAGTAGGCCGGAGCAGAAGCCTACTTCAATGCAAATAGATGAGCTGCAGGGGGGATAAGAAAGAAACAGTGCCAGGAGCACTTTTCTTCACTCATCAGTTCTCTAGAAGTCTGTTGGCGATCGAGTTCCTGAATCCGTCTCTTAAAACCTTGAATAAAGATCAGAGGATTCTTACCTTAGCGACTGGAATAAACTGAGCTTTGGCATCCGAGGTGCATTTGTTGTAATCTCCAACGACTACAATATGTCTGGTGCTGCAGAAGGGAAAGCACAGTCATACATAGAGCATAGAACAACGCAGCACATGAAATGGCCCTTCAGCCCGCAATGTCCATGCCGAACATGATGCCAAGTTAAACTAATGCCCTCTGCCTGCACGTGATCCATATCCCTCCATACCCTGCATATCAATGTGCCTATTTACAAGCCTCTCAATGGCACTATCATATCTGCCTCCATCATTACCCCTGGCAGCATGTTTCAGACACCCATCACACTGTGTAAAAATTTGCTCTGCATATTTCCTTTAAACATTGCCCCTCTCATCTGAAAGCTGTGCTCCCTCTTCTTTGATATTTCCCACTGGAACAAAAATTCTGACTGTCTACCCTGTCTAGGCCTCTCTTAGTTATACTGCATATACTTCTATTAGGTTTGCCCTCAGTCTCCGATAATCCAGAGAAAACAATCCAAGTTTGTCTAACCTCTAGACTTTAGACTTTAGACTTTAGAGATCATGCGCAGAAATTGTCCCTTCGGACCACCGAGCCCACGTGGACCAGTCATCACCCTAAACTCTGACACTATACTACACACTAATTTTTATAATTTTACTGAAGCCAATTAACTTACAAGCCCACATGTCTTTGGAATGTGGGAGGAAACCGGAACACCCGGAGAAAACCACGCGTTCACAGGAAAAACATACAAACTCCCTACAGACAGCACACGTAGTCAGGATTGAACCTGTGTCCTTGGCGCTGAAAGGAAGCAACTCTACCGCAGCGCCACCTGTGCCGCCCTACTTATAGCTATATGCAAATAACATTGAAACATTGAAAATAGGTGCAGGACTTGGCCATTCGGCCCTTCAAGCCAGTACCGCCTTTCAATATGATTATGGCTGATTATCCAAAATCAGTACCCGTTCTGGCTTTTTCCCCATATCCCTTGATTCCCTTAGACCTGAGAGCTAAATCTAACTCTCTCTTGAAAACACCCAGTGAATTGGCCTCCACTGCCTTCAGTGGCAGAGAATTCCACAGATTCACAACTCTCTGGGTGAAAAGGTTTTTCCTCATCTCAGTCCTAAATGGCTTACCCTTTATTCTTAAACTGTGACCCATGGTTCTGGATTCTTAAACTGTGACCCCTGGTTCGGCAGAACAAGCCTGCATTCTGGTAAACCTCTGCACCCATTCCAAAGCCTTCAAAAACCCTTCACATCCTTCCTGTAATGGGGTGACCAGAACTGCATACAATAAGCATGGTGACTACTTGTGCTGTAAGGATGTGCTTTTAAGATGTTCACTCAGTTGCCTTACCTCACACTGCAATGGGCTGCAGTTATAACCCAGTTTTCGTTGATCAAGGAGCCACCACAGAAGTGAAAGCCATTTTTTTGCTAGTAATGAAAGGGAAATTATAATTAACTCCACAAAACACAACGTTCAAATCGCTGTTATTGAAATCACAACAGAAAGTGTTGGCAGCACTCAGCACGTCAAACAGCATTGTGGAAAAATAACAGTTATGTCAAGTCAAAAGCAAGTATATTGTCATAGGCACAAGTACAGACAGGAACAGGTAGAATGAAAATCTTGCTTGTAGCAGCAACACAGACAACACACAAAAAAACCCATAAATTAAATATAAGACTCAGAAAAAACACATAAATTAAGCATAAATTATACGTACGTTCACCTTTCAGATCAAACCCCTTAGACTATGAAGGAGAGGAAACAAGTTAATTTTAAGTTGAAGAGAGGGTGGAGTTTGGTGGATAGGACAAAGGGAATGTCTCTGATTGACTGTGGCCAGAGTTTAGTTTAGAGATGCAGCGTGGAAACAGGCCCATCAGCCCACCGAGTCCTCGTCGACCAGCAGTCATCCGCACACTAGTTCTACCCGACACACTCGGGACAATGTACAGAAGCCAATTAACCTCCCAACCCGCATATCTTTGGAGTGTGGGAGGACACTGGAGCACCCAGAGAAAACCCAACAGGTTACAGGGAGAATGTACAAACTCCAAACAGACAGCACCCATGGTCAGGATCGAACCCGGGTCTCTGGTGCTGTAAGGCAGCAGCTCTACCGCTGCACCGTTGTGCTGCCCACGTGTCATGGGAATAAGTTTTGAATAAAATCATCTGGTCAATAGTTTAATGGAACCAGTTAGACCATGGGAACCTGCGCATAGGAATGTAAAGTTATGAAACGAGAGTGGTTAGAGAGAGAGAGATTATTAAGAATGGAAAGAAAAAACCTGCAAAAAGTGGAGCCTTGTTACATGGTCAACAGGTGAGACACTGCCAATGGAGTGAGAAAGTCCATATCACAGGTTGGATGGTCTATGGCAGAAACAACCCTGTGATGCGTTCAGAAATAGTGAGTTATCTGCAGCTTTTTCATTAGCATTACCAATGATGATACTGCATGAAAGCATTTATCTCTGTACACCTACATTTAAGGCAGAAATTATGACACAGCAGTAGGTTTTATGTGAAAATGAAAGATAATAGAGGGCTGCAGAGTGGTGCAGCTAGAGAAAACCAATGCGGTCACGGGGAAAACATACACGCTCTGTACAGACGGCACCCATAGATAGGATCAAACCCGAGTCTCAGGTGCTGTAAGGCAGCAACTCTACCACTGCACCACTGTGCTTGGAATTACATGGAGACTTTGCTTCAACCTACCTGCATGGAGACCTGCCAGGGCCATGATCCGGGAACAGCATTCTCACCATTCACAATCCTCGCATAGCCTGAGATAACAGGAGCGATGGCCGGGACACCACAACCTGGCAACCAACAAAGAAGAGTTAGTATCACACATACTCAGCACACATTACTACAGTCAACGCTTAAAAGATTTAATGCCTATCATCACTTACTCTGAACAGAAGCGGTGCCGATGAAGGCAAGGCAAGAGAGAACCCAAAGGAAAGCCATGGCTATTGCTGGTGTTTGAGAGTTGTACTGGAGCCTTTATATAGTCACAGATAGAAGTCTGACATTGCACACAATCAGCAAGTGGCAGGATTTCTTTCCAAAATAAACTAATTAATTACAATGTGTAAAAACAGATCAGTATAAATATCTTTAAATATAATAACTGTGGGTACATTCATGCTGTTTCAGGTATGGAATATAGATGATTGATTAGAAGTCAAGGGTATTTGAAAGATAATGGATATCTTAATGTGTTTGTAATCTCATGGCCTTGACAAGTTTCCATCAAACTGGCCAAATAAATTCATCAGAACTTGTTTACTCCAAATGATCATTTTGAATATGAATTGAGGAAATACAAAAATTTCAATTTAGGAAATGTTAAGTGAAGGAGTAAAAAAATATTGTTTTCAGATTGCATATAGCCGTGAAAAAGGTGGAGGAAAGACTGAAGGGATATTTTTCTCAAGAAAAGCTTTAAAAAGAGTTTGACAGATTGTTGTTAGAAGTTGAACTTTATATTTATAAAATGTCTTTTATTTTTCTGGGGTTTTCATTTAGATCTGAAAAAAAATGCTTAAGGCATTAGAAGAAATAATGTCATGTGACCCTTCGAGTCTAATCCACCATTCAATAAATTCACAACCAATTCTATGTTCCAGCGAAGAAGCGGAAACCACTTTCGACCATTAGGGAGACTGACAAAAACCTCCGGGAACCGCACGGAAACCTTGGGTGAGGCGCAATGTCTCCAGAGGTTTCCGTTCAGGTTTCCTAAGTGGGACAGGGACATTAAAAAAAAAAAGTCAAACAGCTAGAACCCACCGACCACCCACCTGTGGGACAAATCAACATTTTGACTGTATTTTCAATTGTGAATAAAGAGATACATTTTCAGTTGAAATATAGAAGATAGAATACAGCATAGGAACCCTTGGCCCACGACATCTATGCCGAATATAATGCCAGCCCACCAATACATGGTGGGCTGGCAGTTGACTCATGGCTATTCCTTGAAATTATACACCTGTACATAATCCATATCTCTCCATTCCTTGCATATCCATGTGCCTAACGAACTGTCTCCTAAATGGCACTATTGTATCTGCCTCTTCCATCACCACTGGCATTCTATTCCAGGCGCTCACCACCCTCTGTGTAAAATAAGTTGCCCCGAACATCTCCTTTAAATATTTGTTCCTTTCACTTTAAAGATATGCCTTCTAGTATTTGATATTTTCATCCTGGGAAAAGGGTTCTGACTGTCTACCCCATTTATGGGTCTCATAATTTTATACACTTCCATCAGGCCTCCCCACAACTTCTAGCCTTTCAGGGAAAACAATCCAAATCTATCCATCCTCTGGATATCATGTAGTTAATTTCTCATGTAGATTATCATGTAGTTAATTTCTCTTAATCCTGGCGTCTTTCAAGTAAACCTCCTCTGCACTCTTTCCACAGCCTCCACATACTTCCTGTAATGGGGGGGACCAGAACTGTGCACAATACTCCAAATGTGGTCGATCCAAAGTCTTCTAAGGCTATATCATGACTTCCTGACTATTATATTCAATGCCCCGCCCAATGAAGGCAAGCATACCATATGGCGTTTACCACTCTACTTGCATTATCACTTTCAGGGAGTTGTGGACCTCGAGCCCAAGGTCCCTCCAAACATCGATGTTGTTGAGGGTCTTGCCATTAATTGTATATTTTCTCTTTACGTTTGACCTCCCAAAGTGCAACACTTGCTCGGATTAAACTCTATCTGCCTTTTCTGTGTCCATTTCCATAGCTGATTTGCTCCATCAAGCTCTACTTGCCCCACCTAGGGTCAGAGTGGCCACCTTGCCCCACCCATAAACTAGGATACTGTCTGATTCCATAAGCTCGGGTATAGTCCAATTCCATAAACGAGGGTACTGTCCAATTCCATAAGTTAGGGTACTGTCCAATTCACCTCTACTACCTTGCGGTCATTGGACTTTGTCTCTGGAACTGGTGCATTGCTCAAGTCAAGAGTATTTAATTGTAATATGTACAGAAACAGCATAATGAAATTCTTGCAAAGAACTATATTCTGCACTCCGTATATTTTCCTTTACCCTACCTATTGCATTTGAGCTTGGCTTGATTGTATTTATGTATAGTATTATCTGATTTGATTGGGTAGCATGCAAAGCAAAGCTTTTCATTGTTTCTTGGTTCAGGTGACAACAATAAACCTAAACCTGTGCTGATTCATGCTCTTACATATGACTCATCAATAAACTCCGAACTCAATAAAGTGTAAATGAAGAAAGTCATCCTCAACTCCAAGATGCTGTCTAAAAAGACGTCAGGCTGGAAAGGTTACAGAGAAGATTTACGAGGATGTTGCCAGGGCTAGAGGGTCTGAGTTATAGGGAGAGGTTGCGTAGTCTAGGACTCTATTCCTTGGAGTGCAGGAGAATGAGGGGTGATCTTATTGAGGTGTACAAAATCATAAGAGGGATAGATTGTGTAGATGCACAGGGTCTCTTGCCCAGAGTAGGTGAATCAAGGACCGGAGGACATCGGTTTATGGTGAAGGGGAAAAGATTTAATTAGAATCTGAGGGGCAACTATTTCACACAAAGGGTGGTGGGTGTTTGGAACAAGCTGCCAGAGGGGGTAGTTGAGGCAGGGACTATCCCAACATTTAAGAAACAGTTAGACAGGTACATGGATAGGACCGGTTTGGAGGGATATCGACCAAACGCGGACAGGTGGGACTAGTGTAGCTGGGACATGTTGGCCGGTGTGGGAAAATTGGGCCAAAGGGTTTTTTTCCACACTGTATCACTCTATGACTATGACTCTATAGAGGAAATTGCACTATTTTACCTTGGAGAGATAGTGAAATGGTTCCACGTGTCTGCATTGTATTCCCATATGGCATATGGTCTATCTACACTGGGTAACAAACCAACATTCCGACTAGTCAGAACATAAAGTAAGGACTGTTATTTTTGGACCACTTGTTCCAAGTCTACCCTATTACCAATTACATTTCATCTACTGAGAGAAAATTCTGTCCCAAAATCTTGCTGTATTGCAAAGCATTTAACAGGACATAATGCAATGTGCTGATGCATGTGTGGTGAAAATATGTCTGTAATTCTTATTTTAGAAATAGTCGATTTTGCTTGTACATCTGTCACTGAAAGTAAGCATGCAGGTACAGCAGGCAGTGAAGAAAGCTAATGGCATGTTGGCCTTCATTGTGAGAGGATTTGAGTATAGGAGCAAGGAGGTCCTGCTGCAGTTGTACAGGGCCCTGGTGAGACCGCACCTTGAGTATTGTGTGCAATTGTGGTCTCCTAAGTTGAGGAAGGACATTATTGCTATTGAGGGAGTACAGCGGAGGTTCACCAGGTTAATTCCCGGGATGGTGGGACTGACATATGATGAAAGAATGGGTTGACTGAGCTTGTATTCACTGGAATTTAGAAGGATGTGAGAGGATCTTATAGAAACATATAAAATTCTTAAAGGATTGGACAGGCTAGATGCAGAAAAAATGTTCCCGATGTTGGGGTAGTCCAGAACCAGGGGTCACAGTTTAAGAATAAAGGGTAGGCCATTCAGAACTGTGATGAGGAAAAACCTTTTCACCCAGAGAGTTGTGAATCTATGGAATTCTCTGCCACAGAAGGCAGTGGAGGCAATTCACTGGATGTATTCAAGAAAGAGTTAGATTTAGCTCCTAGGGCTAAACAAATCACGGGATATGGGGAAAATGCAGGAATGGGATACTGATTTTAGGTGATCTGCCATGATCATATTGAATGGCAGTGCTGACTCGAAGGGCCGAATGGCCTACTCCTCCACCTTTTTTTTATGTTTACAGGCTAATGTAAAGGAAACAATTCAGAATAAATTACCCTGAAGGCCAAACACATCAGTATTATTTCAGCTGACAATTTTCACATTATGATTGATAAAACCAATGAATGACATGTGGGATTTGAAGGAAAACTCTCAAGGGAATTTTGGATCGAATATTGCATCTATATGAAGGAACTCTAATTTTGAGAATTTCAAGGAATAGCCATGAGTCAACTGCCAGCCCACCAGCCGTGAGTGAACTGCCATCACATCATGCTTGAGGGACTGAGCTGCCACCCCAAGAATCCATTTGGCCTACAATGTCCATACTAGCCCTCTGGAGACCAGTAGTCCCTACAGCCAACAACACCCATACCAGCGCTCCAGAAAGCACCCCCCCCCCCACCACTGGCTACCAATATTGGAATTGGTGGAGAGGTGGAATATTGCGTCGGGGGACCAGCCCTCCCGTGTGAACATGGGACCCAAGGGTCTCACTTAGTCTAGTAATAAATATTTTTAAAGTAATCATGTATTGTCTTTCTACTGACTGGTTGGCACGCAACAAAAAAGCTTTTCACTGACAATAAACTAAACTGACACTAAACTGAAACTAATATAGATTAGGATAGGATTAGTGAGAAATAAAGTGCTAGGCGGTCAGCACAAACTCGATTGGCCGAAGGGCCTGATTTCATGCTATTTCTCAGACTCCTGTGGCATGTGCAATGAGGAATGGAGGCAATCTGCTGGGCTTGGTCAAAGGTACCCAAGTTATGAAAGAGAGTCCTTTAAAAAAGCCAGAACTGGCTGTACTTTATATTTCCAAAAGCAGCGAAGAATGACACAGGTTTAAAATGCAGATTGATGAATTCATTTATTTGTCTTTCTGGTTCATATTTGGTGTTTGCATTTAATTAGCAGCGATGGTCTCATCGATCCAGCTTCGGAGCTCCGTCACACGGGCGTAGACCCCTGGTCTCTTGGTGGAGCAGGAACTGCTGCCCCAGGAAACGATGCCGACCAAGTTCCAGACATTGTCCTTCTGACAGACGAGCGGACCTCCAGAGTCACCCTGAACACAGATCACAACCCCTGACTTAGTTTCATTTCTTTTTGACAATTGAATGACGGGACATAATGCTGAGGCTTTATAAGGTGCTGGTCAGACCGCATTTGAGCAGTGTTGTGAGCAGTTTTGGGCCCCAAAGCTGAAGAAGGATGTGCTGGCATTGGAGAGGGTCCAGAGGGGGATTACGAGAATTATCCCAAGAATGATTGGGTTAATGTATGATAAGTGTTTGACAGCTTTGGACCTGTACTCGCTGGAGTTAAGAAGGATGAGGGGGAACCTCGTTGAAATGTACCGAATAGGGAAAGGCCTGGATAAAGTTAATGTGGATATTTAGGATGTTTTCACGAGTGGGAGAGACTAAGACCAGAAGCCATAGTATCAGAATAAAAGAATATATCTTTAGAAAAGAGATGAGGAGGAATGGTAGGGAATTTAGGAATGCTGTGGAACAGAGGGATCTAGGAATAACTGTGCATAGTTCCCTGAAGGTGGAATCGCATGTAGATAGGGTGGTAAAGAAAGCCTTTGGTGTGCTGGCCTTTATAAATCAGAGCATTGAATATAGGAGTAGGGAAGTACTGTTAAAATTGTACAATGCATTGGTCTAAGACCAATGGTGTACAATTTTGGTCGCCTAGTTATAGGAAGGATGTCAACAAAATAGAGAGAGTACAGAGGAGATTTACTAGAATGTTGCCAGGGTTCCAGCAACTATGTTACAGAGAAAGGTTGAACAAGTTAGGTCTTTATTCTTTGGAGCGCAGAAGGTTAAGGGGGGACTTGATTGAGGTCTTTAAAATGATGAAAGGGATAGACAGAGTTAACGTGGATGCGTTTTTCCCATTGAGGGTAGGGAAGATTCAAACAAGAGGGCATGACATGAGAATTAAGGGACAGAAGTTTTGGGGTAACGTGAGGGGGAACTTCTTTACTCAGAGGGTGGTGGCTGTGTGGAATGAGCTTCCAGCAGAAGTGGTGGAGGCAGGATTGATTTTAACATTTAAGAGTAAAGTGGATAGGTATATGGACGTGAAGGGAATGGAGGGGTATGGTCTGAGTGCAGGTAGATGGGACTAGAGGAAAACAAATGGTCGGCACGGACTGGAAGGGCCGAGAGGGCCTGTTTCCGTGCTGTAATTGTTATATGGTTATATGGTTATATGAATGTTTAGTCAGTGGGTGGAAGTGTTGCCAACTTTCTCACTCCCAAATAAGGGACAAAAGATCAAAATACGGGACAAATTCCCGACGGCATTTCGTTAACCGACTCGGCCGTGGCTGGGTGAATGATGAGTTGGCCCGGGTGCTGGACTGCACACAAAGCCCAGCCGGTAGGCCAGCTGAGGAGTTTTGGCCCGGGCCGCGCGATGTCACGCGCAAAGTCCAGCACCCCCATCTAACTCATGAACCAATGATCGGCCATGAGAAGGAGGGGTGGTGGCGTCGGGGGTAAGCGAAGGTCCGAAGGTCAGACAACTGGCCGGGCTGCCGACTGATGGGGCCACAGGTGAGGCGCTGCTGCTGCACTCCATGGGCTGCACTATGTTGGGACAGGTGAGGCGGGACCGGACGCGGCGCTCCGACCTGACAGTCCCCTCGACCCGAGTAGTAGCAGTCAAATACGGGACAAGGGCAGTCCCGTATGGGACAAACCAATTTAGCCCATTATACGGATTTCCTGGAAAATCCTAGACAGTCAACAATCCTAGCGGGTGGTGAATCTGTGGAATTCATTGCCACAGAAGGCTGTGAGAGCCGTCAATGGACATTTTAAAGGTGGAGATTGACAGATTCTTGATTAGCGGATTTCAGGGTTATGGGGAGAAGGCAGGAGAATGGGGTTGAGAGGGATAGATCAGCCATGATTGAACGGTAGAGTAAACTTGATGGTCCGAATGGTATAATTCCGCTCCGAGAACTTATAAAATTATGAAGCTTTAGGGACCTTTGAAGAACCTCATACCATGCAAGAAGAAGCACCAGCTGCACCAGCGCAGATCATCAGGTCCGAGATTCTATTATTCCAGTAGTGCTTGCAGTCAGCATTGCTGAGGAGAGGAAGTGCCGCTTGCTGCAGTTTGTCAGGTCGTTCAATAGCTGCAGGAACATTAGATGGCACGTGTATCAACTGTCTAGATACCTTCAATATTGATACCATAATAAATCCTTTAACGGTCACGTTACAATGAAAATAATATAACATATTTCATCTTCAGACTTCATCTGGGGTGGCTCAGTGGTGCAGCAGTAGAGCTGCTACCTTACAGCGCCAGAGACATGGGTTCGATCCTGACAATTGTTTGTGTCTATAAGGAGTTTGTACATTCTCCCTGTGACTGCATGGGTTTTCTCTGGGAGCTCCGGTTCCTTCCCACATGCGAAAGACGTGAAGGTTTGTATGTTAATTGGTTTCTGTAAATTGTCTCAAGCGTGTAGGATAGAACTAGTGTATGGATGATCGCTGGTTAGTGTGAACTCGGTGGTTAGAAGGGTCTGTTTCCACGCTCTTATCTCTAAAATATACCTTACTAATTAAATCTTGTGAAACGAGAAATTATCATTTTTCTAATAAAATGCAGTAGTTGTTTATCTCCATACCTAGAATGTCTCCTCATTATAAGACACAAAGTGCTGGAGTAACTCTGTGGGTCAGGCAGCATTCCTGGAGAACATGGACAGATGACATTTCAGGTTGGGACCGTTCTTCAGACTGATCAACCTGAGGACGTGCCCCAACTTAAAACATCACCTATCCTTATTCTCCAGGAAGCTGCTAGACCTGCTGAGTTATTCCAGCACTTTGTGTCTTTTTTTGTAAACTGCATCTGCAATTACTTGAGTCCGCTCATTGTAAATGGTTCAGTCAGGTTTAAAGTCTCCTGTGATGCAAAAGATAATGAAAACAAAAAATCCAGACAAAATTGTTCTCTGCAAACTAGTAGAAACAATGTTTTTACAACACAAATCGATTCATGAACACATTTCTATAAGTTCTTTAAAAAAAATACAGCTGTGTTAATGTTCAAGTAGAGTATCAGAACAGTGATAGTCACTGGACAAAAGTGATGGTTTAACAGCAGTTACCTTGTGCTGTTGTGGAGTTGCAAGATTTGAACCCTGTCCCACAGACCTCTGGCAGCTGGATTCTGGGCTTTAGACTTTAGAGACACTGCGTGGAAATAGACCCTTCGGCCCACAGTGCCTGCACTGACCAGCCATCGCCCCATGCACTAGCACTATCCTACACTCTAGGGATAATTTACAATTTACATAAGCCAATTAACCTACAACCACATTTGAAACATAGAAACATAGAAGATAAGTGCAGGAGGAGGCCAATTGCCCTTTGAGCCATCACCGCCATTCATTGTGATCATGGCTGATCATCCACAATCAGTAACCCATGCCAGCCCTCTCCACATATCCCTTGATTCTGCTAGCCCCTAGAGCTCTATCTAACTATCTTTTAAATTCATCCAGTGAATTGCCCTCTAATGCCTTCTGTGGCAGAGAATTCCACAAATTCACAACTCTCGGTGAAAACGTTTTTTCTCATCTCAGTTTTAAATGGCCTCCCCATTATTCTTGGACTGTGGCCCCTGGCTCTGGACTCTCACAACATTGGGGACATGTTTCCTGCATCTAACTTGTCCAGTCCTTTTATAATTTTATACGTTTCTATAAGATCCCCTCTCGTCTAAATTCCAGTGAATTCCAGTGAAATTGAGTTGGCTGATTGTATCAGGATTGCAGATGGACCATCCTCTTTTATTTTAGGAACAAGGAACAGGCACGGACTGGAAGGGCCGTGAGGGCCTGTTTCCGTGCTGTAATTGTTTGTTAACTTCAGATGCTGGTTTACTAAAAAGGACACAAAGTGCTGGAGTACCACAACGGGTCACACAGCATCTCTGTAGAAGGTTGTCTGATCTGCTGAGTTACTCCAGCATTTTGTGTCCCCGTTAATTTGTCAAAGCCCACACAATCGCTGTGATGTGTAGGATCACCCTCCTCCATGACCAGGGCAATGATCGTTACTGCATTGATATCATTGCTCACTTCCACGGGTGGAGAGCATATTGACTGGTTGCATCACCGCCTGGATCGGCAACTCGAACGCTAAGGAACAAAGGAGATTACAAAAAGGTAATGAACATTACCCAGTCCATCACCTCCCCACCATCAGAGGGATCTGCAGGAGGCACTGCCTCATAAAGACAGCCAGCATGATCAAAGTCCCACACCATTCTGGCTACACTCTCATTTCACTCCTACCATCTGAAAGAAGGTAAAGGAGTTTGAAAACCGTGAACACCAGATTCAGAAAGAACTGCTTCCCATCAACCATCAGATTTTTGAACGTTGCAAAACACTAACACTAACTAATTTCAGGAGCGGCACGGTGGCGCAGCGGTCATTTTTCTGCCTTACAGCCCTGAGACCCGGGTTCGACCCTGACTGCGAGTGCTATCTGTACAGAATCTGTATATTCTCCCCGTGACATAGTGGGCGTTCCCCACGTACTCTGGTTTCCACCCACACACCAAAGACGTGTAGGTTTGCTCATCAGTAGGATAGTGCTAGTGTACTGGGATCGCTGGTCGGGGTAGACTTGGTGGGCCGAAGGGCCTGTTTCCACGCTGTATCTAAACTAAACTAAACCAAACTATGAACTGTCTTTGTTTGCACTTAGGACTTTGGGGTTTTTTTTGCACTATTTTTGGGATTATTAATTTGAATTATTTTTCATAATTATATGGGTTTTTTTGTGTGTACAGGTCTGTAATACGGCTGTAAGTAAGAATGTCATTGTTCTGATCATGGTACACTTGACAATTAAACACTCTTGACAATTTGGGAATCTTTCCACTCCCCTGCACTGTTCCCCATCAAGGTCAGTGTGCGGAGACATGCACAACTTCAGCAACGTAAAAAAAACACCACTGTAATTCCTGAAGCTTTGAACTAACGTACGGTAAGCTTTGGTTCTTCCCCATCCTGTTGTGACGCACATCATTCCATCGGGGTAGTTATCTGATGCCGCAGCGAGGCAGACTGGGGACACTTGACTGTTGAAACGAGCAGGAGATGCCAGCTTTACCACAGCAACATCATAATTAATGGTGAATCTGTTCCACTTTGGATGTGTAATGACCTGCAACAAAAGGAGCAAGGATGATGGTACGCCCATTACTCACACTTTAGCTTGGCACGTTCTTGTGTCTGTATGCATTGTGTTTACAGACTTATGCTGCTGCAAGTAAGAGTTTCATTGTTCCGTTATCAGTACATATGACAAATAGACAATTAAACACTCTTGACAGCATCTCTGGAGAACATGGGTAGGTGCCATCGAGACCCTTCTGAAGAAGGGTTTTGCATTGTTCAAGAGGCAAATAGTTAACAGGAGAAAGCTACTCTCATGTCTGAAGAAGTGTCTCAACCTGAAATGTTACCTATCCATGTTCTCCAGAGATGCTGCCTGACCTGCTGAGTTACTCCAGCACTTTGTGTCCTTTTGTGCATTAACCAGCAACTGCAGTTCCTTATTTCTACAATGAAACACTCTTGATTCTTGAGATAATAACTTAAGACTTTGCTGGATGTTATGTCAATAGAACTGCACTTGTGGATGGGGAATTTACTCATTGAAAATACAAATTAAAAACCCCTTCATTGGATAAAAAATTAATCAGTCAACAAATGAGTAGAAGGTAGACAAAAGTGCTGGAGAAACTCAGCGGGTGAGGCAGCATCTATTGAGCGAAGGAATAGGTGACGTTTTGGGTCGAGACCCTTCTTCAGTCTCGACCCCAAACGTCACCTATTCCTACACTTCATAGGTGCTGCCTCACCCGCTGAGTTTCTCCAGCATTTGTGTCTATCTTTGATTTTTCCCGCATCTGCAGATCTTTCTTAAATAAATGAGTAGAAAATAAATAGACTTGTAAACTAAAATTGGAAGCAGATAGATGCATACCATAGTTCAGTATTGCACTGGTGCTAGTGTTACACAAAACACCTTCAGTTTTTCTTTCTGAATTTGATAAATTGTTTGATATTTTGAGATAATTAATCAGGATTGTTATTGTATTCTCTCTTTTCTCTGTAAATTTGAACTAAAATGGCCTTTGAGGCCAAGCTTGAATTAGCCAGTTATTTCTCACTTGATGTAAGTGAGATGAGAATAAAAATTTAGTTTATTTAGTTGCTTCTCAGCTCTGAATATTTAACAGTCTTGAGACTGACTTTATTTTGTTCTGGCTGTGAGCGTTGATCCAAATGATATGTCAGCATTGACACTTCCAGAGAGGTCACACATTTTAATGTGAAAGGTCGAATTCTGTTTGGTTCATATTTATGTATGTGCTTGAGCTTGTCTTTTCATTCTCTGCGAGTACTATTTATTGCTGGAAAGTCTGCGTGCCAGGATGGGGGACATTACAGAGCGCAAATTAAACAGGACTGGATTGAAAAAAAAGGACACAAAGTGTTGAAATAACTCAGTGGGTCAGAGCAGCATCCCTTGGAGACCACGGATAGGTGACGTTTTAGGTTGGGACCCTTTTTCAGACTGGATTGAAATCAGGACCTTCATGGCTGAGCGATAGATAGGCCTAGATGGATTGGATATGGAGAGGATATTTCCACTCGTGGGAGAGTCGAGGACCAGAGGCCCTAGCCTCAGAATAAAAAATATTTAGAAAGATGAGGAGGAATTTCTTCAGTCAATGGGTGGTAAATCTGTGAAATTCATTGCCACAGAAGCCAGGAGGCCAAGTCAAAGGATATTTTTTAAGGTGGAGATTGATGGATTCTTGATTAGTAAGGTCGTCAGGGGTTATGGCAGGAAAATGGGGATAGATCTGCCATGAAAGATCTGCCATGATTCAATGGCAGAGTAGACTTGATGGGTCCAATGGCTAATTCTTCTCCTACAACCTATGAACTAATGGAAGTGATGTGTAAAAAATCTGTGCCAGCCTCTACTTTTTACTTTTACTATCTTCGTCAAAACATGAAATAATTCTTGCTTCTACATACTATCAGTGTCGATTGCTATTGTGATGTATTATTATTAATGGTATTTTTTTAAGTAGTGACACTATTACGAAAGCTGCAGTCCCCACCAATGCATTTATCCAAGGAATCCAGGGAAGTGGAGCGTGGTGACTCTTTGCATGTTGGTCCCAGCTGAGGATGTACTATCATCCACCTCAATTGTTGCTCTCTTATAAATCTCCATTCTCTTTGCATGACCTGTAGTACTTGAGTATGACTTGATTCTACTCATAGATTGTATGATTTGACCACGTAGCATGCAAACAAAGCTTTTAACTGTATCTCTGTACATGTGACAATGATAAACTAATACCAATACTAATTTGTGTGATGGTTATCATGTTTAGATATATATTGGTATTGGAGATTGGAACACCTTTCACTTTTGAACACCTGATATGAGGATGCTGTGTTCTGTTTGTGTGGCGTGCAACTCTGTGCATTGTTTTGAATCCAAACAACATTGTAATCTAAATGTGAGCTACATTCCAACATAATCCTGGTTTACAGAAGGATACGTACCTTGGCAATGGACATGGACACCTGACTCACTACTGCCTTTGTGCTTTTGTTATGGGCACCCACAATAACAAAATCTTCAGTACTGCACACGGCAAAAAGAAAAACAAAAAGTGACAGTGAGTTAGCTTGTTGCAAAATCTCAGAATTTCCAAACTTCACTTTCTGAAGGGAATTAAAATCAAGTTATTTTTAGTCAAAGTAATTTTCCTGTCGTATTTTTCCCAAAAGTTATTCCTGTGAGGATCCTGTCTTCATTAGATTAATGTCCTTCCGTACAACTGTAAGTTTTAGTTTAGAGTTTACAGCAGGGAAACAGGCCCTTTAACCCACTGAAGCTAGATTGAAGAAGGGGTCTTGACCTATAACGTCACCTATTCCTTTTCTCCACAGTTGCTGCCTGACCCGCTGAGTTACTCCAGCATTTTGTGTCTATCTTCAGTGTAAACGAGCATCTGTAGTTCCTTCGTACACCTTTAATTCACTAAGTCCACACCAACCATCGATCATCCGTTCGCACTAGTTCTATGTTATTCCACTTTCACATCCACTCCCTACACACACAGGACAACTTTACAGAGGCCAATTAACCTACAAACCTGCACGTCTTTGGGATGTGGGGAGGAAACCGGAGCACCCAGAGGAAACCCATGCAATCACAGGGAAAATGTGCAAACTCCAAACAGATCAGGATTAAACCCAGGTCTCTGGCGCTGTGAGGCAGCAGCTCTACCAGCTGCGCCACTGGGCAGCCCCGAGAAAGTTTTCTCTGCCTCGGAATTCATTTTGAAAAATAATATCAGCCAAAGCTGCGTCATTCCTCAGGAATAGAGCAATGATCCACCAGCGCATTTCTCTCTCTTTCTGCAGATGACTTACCTCACACCACAATGCGCGGCAGTGACGACCCAGTTTTCATTGATCAAAGAGCCACCACAGAAATGCCATCCAGTGCCACTCTGTTACACAAAGGAAAATGGTCACTGAGTATTACCATTGAAGCAGCCTAACTTCTGTCCTCATACCTGAAGTAGTTCTGAGGGGAATAGATGGGAGCGATGACGCCGTATTACAAAATGGATAAGAGCAACCAGGAATCAATTAATGAGACAAGGAAATCAGCAAAAGTGACATTAGATCACCAACAGAGGGCTTCCAAATTAAGTGGAAAATGAATATATTCCTATGCATTCAAAGAAATGTTGTGAATTTCAAAAGATGCTATGGATAATTTAACACTGAATCTACATTCTACTCTTAATCTACAAGATGCAGTAGAAAAAGGGAAGAGCATTGTGCAGATGGGGTTAATTGTAGCAATTTCAACATGTCTAAATTCATGTACTTTTTCTATCCAGCTCCATAACATTAGCTGACCTGCAAGGAAACCTGCCAGGGCCAGGATCCTGGAATCGCCTCTTCACCATTGACAATTCGAGTATAGCCTGTGACAACAGGGGCGATGGCTGGAGCTCCACAACCTGTGCCTTGATAGAAAGAAACAATTGAATATTATGAACAATGTCAGTTTTTCCACACAACATCCTCCATTCCAATGATTAAGACGAGGACTATGATTTCAAACAGTATTACCGTGAGTGACTCCAACGAAAGCGAAGCAGGAGAGAAGCCAGATGAATGCCATGGTTTAAATTACAATGTGTTTCAAGAGATTGGTGATTGGTTTTATATAGTCTGGGTTGCCATGAACCTTACACTCGCAAAGTCACAACTAGATAACAATGTGTGTTCTTTATAAAGTTAAAAATCACCATCAAAGCAAATTAATGAGTGCACATGCTGCTTATTTCTTTACAAAGTAAACAAATAAAATACAAAAAATACAAGGTTATGACAAATCTGATGAAAGCTGGCAATTTTCCTGAAAATTTGAATTTAGTTTAGTTTAGAGATACGGCGCAGAAACAGGAACTGGGCCCACCGAGTCCGCTATGACCAGTGATCCCTGTTAATTTAGCCAAGTGCTGTTTGCACACGTACTATTTCTTTGCATAATTTCTCAGGACTCAGGGCTCTAGCATTTTTGGCATTCTGTGAACTTCTGATGGGCTCATGCAAGTTGCTTCCTTATATGGTGATGTGCCCTCCTCAGCCTCCAAACTTATCGTTCCCCTGCCCCGTACTGCCGCTTCTATCTCCTTCCCAAAATCCGCAAGCAAGACTGCCCTGGCTGACCCATTGTTTCTGCCTGCTCCTCATGTTCATAAGATCTAGGAGGATAATTAGGCCATTTGGCCCATTCAATCATGGCGGATCTATCTTTCACTCTCAACCTCATTCTCCTGCCTTCTCCCCATAATCCCTGATGTCGGTGCTAATCAAGAATCTGTAAATCTCTGCCTTATGGACCTGTCCCACTTAGGCGACTTTTTAGGCGACTGCAGGAGACTATGCGGTCGCCACATGGTCGCCACATGGTCACAGGTGGTTGCCGGGGAGTCGCCTTCATGTTCGTGAGGAGTTCCCGCATTCTGGGAACTAGTCATGGCCTCATTATGGTCGCCGCGAATTTTTCAACATGTTGAAAAATTAGCGGCGACTAGAATGAAGCCGCCATGGGGAGTGGTGAGAATTCTCGTGCCGTAGGTGGGTCGCCAGGAGGTCCTAGTGGGTTGCCAGGAGGTCGAAGGTTCTCGTAGGTTCTTGTACGTTGTAGCCGGTGCTGACCGGTGAATTTCATTGGCTCATTGTGGGAGAAAAATGTAAGCAGTAGTATTCAGAACCAAGGATAACCGACCAGTAATGTTAAATGTCCGCCGAACTTTACAGCCGTGTATCTCTGGCTTCTTAAAAGTTGTCTGGCTTCTTAAAACTTGTCTCCACTCCTTCTCCCCCCCTCTCCCCCCCAACCCCGCTCCCCCCCTCTTCCGCCCTCTTTTAAAGGACTTACCGTACACTGTGCTTTAGCCGTCTTAATTACAGCGCCAACCTTCCTGCTCATCGCAGTGTGTGTATGTATCACCTTGACTTTGCATCGTGTGAATTTCAGACAGCGCTCCCCCACTTGCCCTGACCCCCGCCTGCGATGTGTTTGTGTGTTTGTTCCAGTTGCCGTTTTTTTAGGCGACTGCCGGCGACTTTACAGTCGCCTAAAAAATCGCCCAAGTTTGACAGGCCCATTAAATATATCCATTGACTTGGCTTCCACAACCATCTGTGGTAATTAATTTCACATGCCCCACGGACCTCATCTCCAAATACCTTGATTCCATCTTATCCCCCTTGTCCAGTCCCTTCTGACCTACGTCCGAGACATGGCAACTGAATGTCATAAATAACAATGAATGATACATAAAACAAGTAGCATTTTTCTTGGAAAGTGTTGCTTAAAATTCATGTTGATCCTTTGAGATATTATATCTTTTCTCATCCAGGAAATAAGAGATTCATTCCTGATAGTTATGCTTTTCCTTTAAGTCCTATTTTAATAGGTATTCAAATATATTTAGAATAACGCATTTGTTCATTTAATACCAAACCTTGATTTACACGCTCCTATTATTGGAATAACAAGCTCCAATTTACGCCTGGCAGCGTAGTCGTATCTGTTTAATTTATGCATTTTTGCATTACCATATAACCATATAACCATATAACAATTACAGCACGGAAACAGGCCCTCTCGGCCCTTCCAGTCCGTGCCGACCATTTGTTTTCCCCTAGTCCCATCTACCTGCACTCAGACCATACCCCTCCATTCCCTTCACGTCCATATACCTATCCACTTTACTCTTAAATGTTAAAATCGATCCTGCCTCCACCACTTCTGCTGGAAGCTCATTCCACACAGCCACCACCCTCTGAGTAAAGAAGTTCCCCCTCACATTACCCCGAAACCTCTGTCCCTTAATTCTCATGTCATGCCCTCTTGTTTGAATCTTCCCTACCCTCAATGGGAAAAACGTATCCACGTCAACTCTGTCTATCCCTTTCATCATTTTAAAGACCACAATCAAGTCCCCCCTTAACCTTCTGCGCTCCAAAGAATAAAGACCTAACTTGTTCAACCTTTCTCTATAACATAGTTGCTGGAACCCTGGCAACATTCTTGTAAATCTCCTCTCTTACTCTCTCTATTTTGTTGACATCCTTCCTATAACTAGGCGACCAAAATTGTACACCATACTCCAGAATTGGTCTTACCAATGCCTTGTACAATTTTAACATTACTTCCCTACTCCTATATTCAATGCTCTGATTTATAAAGGCCAGCACACCAAAGGCTTTCTTTACCACCCTATCTACATGCGATTCCACCTTCAGGGAACTATGCACAGTTATTCCTAGATCCCTCTGTTCCACAGCATTCCTCAATTCCCTACCATTTACCATGTACGTCCTATTTTGATTTGTCCTGCCAAGATGTAGCACTTCACACTTATCAGCATTAAACTCCATCTGCCATCTTTCAGCCCACTTTTCCAAATGGCCCAAATCTCTCTGTAGACTTTGAAAATCTACTTCATTATCCACAACACCACCTATCTTAGTATCATCTGCATACTTACTTATCCAATTTTCCACCCCATCATCCAGATCATTGATGTACATGACAAACAACAGTGGACCCAACACAGATCCCTGAGGCACCCCACTGGTCACCGGCTTCCAACCTGACAAACAGCCATCCACCATTACTCTCTGACATCTCCCATTCAGCCACTGTTGAATCCATCTTGCTACTCCGCCATTAACACCCAAAGATTGAACCTTCTTAACCAACCTTCCATGGGGAACCTTGTCAAAGGCCTTACTGAAATCCATATAGACAACATCCACTGCTTTACCCTCATCAATTTCCCTAGTTACCGCTTCAAAAAATTCAAGAAGGTTTGTCAAACATGACCTTCCAGGCACAAATCCATGTTGACTGTTCCTGATCAGACCCTGTTTATCCAGATGCTTATATATATTATCTCTAAGTATCCTTTCCATTAATTTGCCCACCACTGACGTTAAACTAATTGGTCTATAATTGCTAGGTTTATTCTTTGAACCCTTTTTAAACAATGGAACAACATGTGGATAAATGTGAGGTTATCCACTTTGGTGGCAAAAACAGGAAAGCAGACTATTATTTAAATGGTGGCCGATTAGGAAAAGGGGAGATGCAGCGAGACCTGGGTGTCATGGTACACCACTCATTGAAAGTAGGCATGCAGGTGCAGCAGGCAGTGAAAAAAGCGAATGGTATGTTAGCTTTCATAGCAAAAGGATTTGAGTACAGGAGCAGGGAGGTTCTACTTCAGTTGTACAGGGTCTTGGTGAGACCACACCTGGAGTATTGCGTACAGTTTTGGTCTCCAAATCTGAGGAAGGACATTATTGCCATAGAGGGAGTGCAGAGAAGGTTCACCAGACTGATTCCTGGGATGTCAGGACTGTCTTATGAAGAAAGACTGGATAGACTCGGTTTATACTCTCTGGAATTTAGGAGATTGAGAGGGGATCTTATAGAAACTTACAAAATTCTTAAGGGGTTGGACAGGCTAGATGCAGGAAGATTGTTCCCGATGTTGGGGAAGTCCAGGACAAGGGTCACAGCTTAAGGATAAGGGGGAAATCCTTTAAGACCGAGATGAGAAAGACTTTTTTCACACAGAGAGTGGTGAGTCCTGGAACTCTCAGCCACAGAGGGCAGTTGAGGCCAGTTCATTGGCTATATTTAAGAGTGAGTTGGATGTGGCCCTTGTGGCTAAGGGGATCAGAGGGTATGGAGAGAAGCAGGTACGGGATACTGAGTTGGATGATCAGCCATGATCATATTGAATGGCGGTGCAGGCTCGAAGGGCTGAATGGCCTACTCTGCACCTAATTTCTATGTTTCTATGTTTCTATGTTTCTATGCGCAGTACGCCAATCCTCCGGCACTATTCCCGTTTCTAATGACATTTGAAATATTTCTGTCATAGCTCCTGCTATTTCTACACTAACTTCCCTCAATGTCCTAGGGAATATCCTGTCTGGACCTGGAGACTTATCCACTTTTATATTTTTCAAAAGTGTCAGTACTTCCTCCTCTTTGAATCTCATAGTTTCCATAGCTACTCTACTTTTTCCCCTTAACTCACAGAGTTCAATATTATACACTGCTTTTCAAGAACATAACCCCACGTAAAAGATGAGGTGCCTGTATATAACAATGATTGTTTTTCTTCACCAAGCCCGAAAAGCGTCATGAGGGATGTGCCCTCAGCATGCTTGAAGAAAATAAACTTTAGTTTAGAAATACAGCATTGATAGGCCCTTCAGCCCACTGAGTCCACACTGTCCAATCGAACACCGATTCACACATGTTCTATGTTTTCCCACTTCCATATCCACTCCCTTCACAGTAGGGGCAAAGTGCAAAATCAACCTATAAACCTGCATAGCTCAAGATTCAGCTAGCCTGATTCATGCCCCATGCATGAAGAGTAATAGCCCCCTTGACTGAAACCAAGGTATTCCGGCATCTGTGTTCAGTTCATCTCCTTCAACTTTACCGACAACATCCACTGACCTCCTCTGCAGGCACTTGTGTCTTTGTATTCAGTTCATGTACCTAGGTGCTCAAGTGCTGAGGAGAAAGCGGGGCGGGGTGCATTTTAATAGCTTGTCAAATGTATTTCATTATCTAAATTGTTACATTCACACTCCTATTATCATTAGCAAAAAGCACATGTTCTTCCTTAGTTTAGATGGTTCCTATCTTTTAAATACACTTCCTTTACTTCAACTCACTATGCCTTAGAGTCTAAACGCCTCCTAAATCTATCTATTGCCTCTACTGACATGACCTCTAAGGTACCTTCACTATGTTGGCCTCTTTTTCCCATCACACTTCCCCAGTATTTTTGCTCCTGGGTTATGCATATTACAAACGTACAATTGTTCTTATTTCCAGTATTTACTACGTCATCCACAAAGTAGATAAATTTAATGAAAAGGAAGTACAGATGCTGATTTATACCAAAGATGGACACAAAATGCTGGAGTAACTCAATGGGTCAAGCAGCATCTCTGGAGAAAATGGATAGGTGATATTTCAGGTCGGGGCCTTCCTTCAGTCTGTTCTGTCAATATCAGGATACTTTGATATCTGCTCTGTCAATAAAGGATACTTTGATCAGCTAATAAACTTATTCACATACTATGGATATGCTCCCCTCTTCAGGTGCCCTGCTGGGGTTCAGGTGTGTACCAGGTGCGTAAGAAGTGAAGGAGAGGACAAGGCATAGACCAATTGACCAAATGGTGTCAGCACAATAACCTGGCCCTCAACACCAGCAAAACCAAGTAACTGATTGTGGACTTTGGAAAGGTTAGGATAGGGACCCACAATCCCGCTTATCTCAACAGGACAATGGTGGAAAGGGTCAAGAACTTCAAATTCCTGGGCGTGCATATTTCCGAAGATCTTTCCTAGTCCCAGCACACTGATGCAATTATAAAGAAAGCACATCAGCACCTCTACTTCCTGAGAAGATTACGGAGAGTCAGTATGTCAAGGAGGACTATCTCGAACTTCTACAAGTGCACAGTAGAGAGCACACTGACTGGTTGCATCGTGGCTTGGTTCGGCAACTTGAACGCCCAGGAGCGGTAAAGAATGCAGAAAGTTGTGACCACTGCCCAGTCCACCGGCTCTGACCTCCCCACCATCGAAGGGATCTATCGAAATTGCTGCTTCAAAAAGGCAGCCAGAATCATCAAAGACCCACCCATACACTCATCCCTCCGTTGCTATCGGGACGAAGGTACAGGAGCCTGAAATCTGGAGCATCCAGGTTCAGGAAATTGAGATATTAATTCCATCTGTTGAAGGTAGATTGTTTGAAAAAAGGCAAATGTGGTGTGTGGGGGTGTTTCTTCTGGAATTCCCCCATACACATTCCAAGAACTGGTGTTAGAGAGGGGTTCTGTTAAAGTCAGGAACAGAACATAGAACAGTTCAGCACAGGAGCAGGCGCTTCGGCCCAGAATGTCTATGCCGAACATGATGCCAAGAAATATTTGTTGAAGCTATACATGCTCACCCCCCCCCCCCCCCCCCCCCCACCTCCCCGCGATGGATAAAATACAACAGTCAGTGTAGGAAGTGACTGCAGATGCTGGTTTATACCGAAGACAGACTGGAGTAACTCAGTGGGTGACGTTTCGGGTCGAGACCCTTCTTCAGTCTCGACCTGAAACCATTCCTTCTCTCTGGAGATGCTGCCTGTCCCACTGAGTTACTCCAGCTTTTTGTGTCTACAACAGTCAGTTGTGTTTTAAACAGCAGATAATTACTCATTCGGAGAGCTTCACACCACGAACAGTGCAGAGAGTGATGAGTTAAACAGAGATGGTTAATACACACCTGTGACAGAAAGCAGGGCTTTGCTCCTGCTCAGGAAGGTAACATCAGTGTATGTGGCCTCCGTGCTAACGGTGTTGGAATCCAATTCAGCTCTGGTAGCGGAGGTGAGAACCATTTGTAAAGCCCAGCAGCACAGCAGCACGGTGTTACACATGATACCTGCAGGATAGAGGCACCACAGTTAACTGGAAGCAGCAGCCCTGGAAATGTAATCCGCTTTTATTAATGCGTCGTACAATAACCATACTGGTTTTGGATTTCAAGTACTCATTCAGGCATTTGTTAAAATGTGGCGAGGCTTTGGGGAATAAATTCCAGACACACCTCTCATTCAGTCATTTTTTGTTCAACTCCCCTTTAATTGTTCTAGTTAATGTACTCTGCTACAAGAAATGGGTCTTCAGTAAGTGTCTGGGAGCAGGGCTGGCCTTAGGAGGTGCGGGGCCCAATTGGGTTCCCAGCCAAGGTCTGTAGAATCATAGAAATATAAATAAAGTCTATTATAGACATAAAGTCTCTGGTAGAATGGAAAGTAATCAAAATGTGCACTTAGAAATGAAGTTAATGGACCAAACAGATCTAAGGTATATTATTGCTAAAAGTCTCATCTTGACTACTTCCTGTCTACGTTGTAAATACATTTTACAAAAAACACTACCCTATATCGCTATGATTTTTTACCATCTTACTCACCGTCCTCCTCTCTTCTAACTGCCCAAAGGTTTTTTCCGATCGGTGAAATAATAAAAAAGTTATGAATGTTAAAAAAAGCGTGAAATCAGCAGATTGGTCTCCTCACCTGTCATTCACCATGATGAAGGGGGCCAGGAGAATAAAGCCTCAGAGGCCGGACAGTCACCCCGGAAGACCGTGAGCGAGTCAGTCACCCCGGAAGACCGTGAGCGAGAGTTGAGTCCAGAACTGTGAGACTACGCTGTGATTGAACTTAACTGTGAGTCTGCACTGTGGTGCTTGAACTGAAATGAAAGGTTGGTCTGCAAACTGTGCTGCTTGAACTGAATTGAAGGGTTGGTCTGCAAACGGTGCTGTTGGAACTGAATGTCGTGCTCACTGCGGAAGTCCCGCTCACTGCGGAATTCCCGTTCACTGCGGAACTCCCACTCAGGGGAGAGGCCGTGCTCAACATGTGAGTAGATTCAAGAGAGTTTCACTGTCATATATATGTTGTGTGAGAGAGTGTGTGATGGATGGTGTGTGTGTGTGACAGATGGTGTGTGTGAGAGATGGTGTGTGTGAGAGATGGTGTGTGTGAGAGATGGTGTGCGTGTGAGGTGGTGGGTGTGCGTGTGAGATGGAGGGTGTGTATGTGAGTGTGTGTGTCTGTGAGATGGAGTTTGTGGGTCTGTGAGATGGAGTGTGTGGGTGTGATGGAGGGTGTGTGTGTGTGTGAGCCCACCAGCCATGAGTGAGTCAACTGCCAGTCCACAGCCTTGAGCGAGTCAACTGCCAGCCCACAGCATTGAGCGGGTCAACTGCCAGCCCACCAGCCCTGAGTGAGTCAACCGCAAGCCCACCAGCCGTGAGCGAGTCAATTGCCAGCCCACCAGCCGTGAGTGAATCGGCTGCCAGCCCACCAGCTGTGAGTGAGTCGGCTGCCAGCCCGCCAGCCCTCCAGCCGTGAGTGAGTCATCTGCTAGCCCGCCAGCCATGAGTGAGTCGGCTGCCTGCCCGCCAGCCCTCCAGCCGTGAGTGAGTCGTCTGCCAGCCCGCCAGCCGTGAGTGACCGAACAGCCAGCCCGCCATGCCCGAGTGACTGAGCTGCCAGCCCGCCAGGCCCAAGTGACTGAGCTGCCAGCCCAAAAATCCATTTGGCCCACAATGTCCATAATAGCCCGCTGGAAACCAGTCCCTTCGGCCCACAACACCAATACTAGCGCTCCAGAAAGCCGCCCCCCCCACCACTGGCCACCAATATTGCTGGAGAGGTGGAATATTGCGTTCGAGGACCAGCCCTCCCGTGTGAACATGGGACCCAATGGGTCCCACTTAGTCTAGTTTTAATATAAAATTGCATACATGTAAGCCTACAAGTAACATACAAAATGTGTAGATCACCTCGGAAAAGTACATAGTTACAATACCACTTGTTTTAGTGATTGTCAAATGAACTAGATCAAACTTTCCTAGCAACTCAATAACACCAAGGAAATTTCCATTATGTGGTGTTCCTATGTGTTCCTCAGATCCCCGGAATGGCAAGTTTCTTTCTGCCAGGAACTGTACAGTGGCTACCAGTTGCTCAAAAACATGATGCCAGCATTTTGCTTCTTGTCTGATTAGTTTTTCCACCACTTCATCAATAGTTTTTTCTACCACTTCATCAATAGTTTTTTTCTTTTTGGAGTTCTCATGCTCAGCTAGTCTTGTCTGAATGTTTGGCCAGTTATTAGAAACACAACTTGCAAGTGCACTTGCTGCGTTATTATCAAAAGGTTTGCAGTGGTAACAGAAGATTTTATCACTTGATACAGAGTATATTAGCCATGGACGATCTACAATTTCACCATTTGGCAGTTTTCATTTTCAGTGAAATTTTGAAAAATGTGATCCACTCTCATTCTTGGGGAAAAATCTACTATAATTGTAGATGGTAATTTTTTCACTAAATAGTCCCTGACACTCTGACTTATTATTTCTGGCCATGTTGCAGGATCATCTCTTAATTCTACAAATCTGGCAGATTTTGAATTCCCGTTCTCCCTTGCCTTAGAGGCACCAGCAGTCATGTCAACAGGTGAGTTTCCTTGTTTGTCAAATTTAACACTTTCAAAATGGCCAATCTCACATTCAGTAAATAAATTCCCACTTTGTCTTGCAAAACTTCTTCAGACTGGCTTCCTACGGTGTCAGCATCTTCACTCTGTTGTGGTTCCACTTGCTCTTCTGCATTTTCTGAGATAGTTTTGCTGAAATACTTATCTAATTCACCTTTCTCCTTTTCTGCTTCGGCCTTCTTTGCCTTGGTTACACCCCTCTTCTTACTGCCACTCAAATATGTTCTGCCGATGTCCCTTAGTCTTTTACTCATATTTACAGAAACCACAGAAATCTCTGTAGAACCTGCAATGTGGTGTTACATATATATTGCAATGTGTTGTTGTGTGTACTTAACGAGCCGAGAGTAGATTACTCTAGCGCGAGGCCCCCTTAGGGAGCAATTGGGCCAATTGGTTTAAGGCCGGCCCTGTCTGATGGTAGGTTTCCCTGCGCCATCTACTGGAAGCTTTCACTATAACAGCCTAGGAATTCTACTGTAGAGCACCATTGTTTAGAGTGCTGCGCGATTAGATTTCACCAAAAGCAGGTTGCATTCTCCTGCAAATTTGTCGCTGGTCCTCTCTGTGCACGACACACAAACACTCACTTGCTCAGCATGGCCAGAAGGACCTGTTTCTGTGCTGTATGACTATGACTGTGGGCTGAGCTGCCAGATAATAACATTGTCTCCCGTTTAAGTAACCTTCCTTTAAGTTCCTTTAGAAACAACTTGTCCCTGTGTAGGATAGTGCTGGTGTACGGGGTGATCGCTGGTCAGCAGTGGCCCGCACTGTATCTCTAAAGTCTAAAGTCTAAACTTCCTCTACACTAGTTCTCACTCTCAACATCCCACCTCCAATTACTTCTGTGCCTCTGGTCATAGGCTAAAATAGTAAGATTAAATGAGAACTTACCAGTTCGAAGTTTGATCGTTATTTTATGAGGAGTAACGATGAGGGATTACGTGAAGAAGCCCCGCCTGGCGCTAGAACGGCATACTTCAAAGCAGCGGTATGAAAAACACAGAACACAATAGCTGGAGTAAGATAGTAAGGCTCATCATAGATTTAGAACTACCAGATGATCATTTATTTTATGAGGGTGTGGAGTGGAGGGCACGTAATCCCTCATCGTTACTCCTCATAAAATAACGATCAAACTTCGAACTGGTAAGTTCTCGTTTAATCTTACTATTTTACTTCGGAGTCACGTGAGTGACTACGTGAAGATTTTGAAGCTTCTGTGTTTTCCATGTCGTAGAATTCTTCCATACGACAGTCCGGCTAGGTCAACACATACATGAGTAAAAACCTTTTACCAGACTAGTTTTAGTTCTTTCCATAAATCTTTTAATGATAAAAGAACATATAATAACCCCCTTTTCACATCTGGGGAAACCATTACAAAGTGATAAAAGATATAAGTGATAACATGAAAGATATTATCAATCAATAGTTGAAACAAAGCAGGTGATTATAGTGAACCCAACACCGCGTGTCCAAAGCCTGTCATTGTGTGAACAGGTTTATTGTAGAACTTTGAAAAAGTTTCTTCTTTACACCACCCTGCGGTTTCTAACATGTGTTCGAGTGGTACGTCCTGTAACATCGCCGCGGACATAGCTGCTGCCCTGGTGGAGTGAGATTTGAACACATCAGTGTCTACTCCTGCTAAAAGTAACACCTGATTTAACCACCTTGAAATTGTTTGCACTGAAGCTTTTGTGTGTGGTTTCTTATGCGTAATCATTAATGTTTTTTCATCACCTCGAAGAGTTTTGGTAACTTTTACATATTGATTCAAATGTTTAACTACACACAACGTTGGATCAATAGGGTAAGCTTGAAACATTATCTTTGCTACAGTTCTCCCTGGTCTGCTTTGTTTGATCGGATCGTAAACATAAAACACAATGTTATCTGCAGCCACATGCATACAGTCTAAACGTAGCATTTGTAATGTTTGCACCCTTTGAGCTGAAACCAATGCCATCAACATTACTAATTTAAATGTTAACTTTTCCAATGACAAAACTTCGATTGGAGTCCATTGCCTAAGTAAAGTAAGTACAATGCTGACATCCCAAATTTCTGTATATCTTGGTTTGGGTGGATTTTTGTTAAAGATTCCTTTCATAAATCTGGATATTAATGGATGTGATCCAATTGATTTCTGGTCAGAGATTTGTCCTAAATAAGATGATAAGGCACTACGTGCACTATTAATGGCACTATAACTTAAGTGCTGTTCAAAATGCAACTCGGCAAGGAACTCCAATATGTTTGCAATGTTCACAGTATGATAGGATATATTTGATTGTCTACAAAAATGTTCCCATTTCTTTATATGTGTCATATATTGTCTCTGAGTGCTATCTCGCCATGATGCGACTATAATATCCATAGTTCTATCCGACAATCCAAGCTCTTGTAGTGGTCTGGTCAAAACCTGCAGATTAACAAATTCATATAAGCATGTAATTTCTTTGGTTACTGGTTTTATCAATAAATCACTGCTGCTAGGAATTGACATATATGGTTCTTTAATCATGTTTAACATCAATGGGAACCATGGTTGTGTCGGCCAATTTGTAATCACCAATAATCCTGTGGCAGAATCTTGTTCTATTTTCTTCAGACATTGCTGAACCAGAGCAAATGGCGGAAAGGCATAAAAGAACATATTCCCCCAATGTAGTGAAAAAGCATCTACTGCTACTGCATCTGGATCTGGTTCCCAAGACACATATTTAGGCAATTGATGATTTAATCTTGATGCAAACAGATCAATGTCTGGTAATCCATATTGAATCACAATTTTACTGAAAATTACTGGGTTCAACATCCATTCTGTGTTGTCTTTAAACACCCTTGGTCTATTGTCTGCCACCACATTGTCTTTACCTGGGATGTAATTTGCCGAAATCCAAATTTGGTGCTTAATACACCACTGCCATATCTGATTGACCAAACAATCACATGATACCGATCTGACTCCACCCATGTGATTAATATATGCAACAGCTGTTTTATTGTCTAATTGTATCAGTACATTCAGATTCTTTTTTGTAGAACAATAGGCTTTTAACCCATAAAATGCTCCCAATAATTCTAAATAGTTAATACCATATGTTTAGTGAAACATTTCCTCTTGGACAGTCCATCTGCCCCCACAGCTGGTAAATGAATCTGTCGCCCCCCATCCGAGAGCACTAGCATCTGTTTGTAAAATTACTTCAGGCTGTTGTATCAGAATGTTTTTAGCAGCTTGTGGGACATTTTCAATCCACCATTGTGATTCCAATAAAGCTTCTTTTGTTAATTGCATAGGCCTATCAAAATGGCCTGCTCTCTTTTTTAGAGCTCTTATTTTGTCCCTTTGAAGGTTTTGGTAATGTAATGGACTAAATTCTACTGCCGGAAATGCTGCTACTAATTTACCAATAACCTTTGCTACTTCTCGGATGGAGGGATAAGGTTTGTGAATGAGACCCCTACAGGTCATTAAAATATCATCAATCATATCTGTTGGCAAAGTTACTAACATAGTAACTGAGTTAATCACAAACCCCAAATAGTTAATTGACTGTGCTGGCTGAAGCTGGGACTTAATTGGATGAATCAAGAAACCTAACTTCTCAAATAAAGTTTTAGTTGCTGAAACTGATTTTTCAGCTGATTCCTGATTACTATTGATGATTAAAATGTCATCCAGATAAGCCATAATGATGTGCTTTTGTGCTCTTAATTGTGCTAAAGCTGGTTTCAACAGCTTTGTAAAGAGCCTGGGAGCTGAACTTAACCCATTTGGTAAAGCTTTGAATTGCCACAGCTGTCCCAGCCAATTAAATTTTAAATACCTTCGAAAGAACTGATGTATCGGTACTGAATAGTACGCATCCTTTAAATCAATTGTAGCCATATAACAACCTGCTGATATCAAATGTCTTGTAGTGTTGAATGTTTCCATCTTAAAATGTTTATACTCGACAAATTTATTAAAGTTTGTAAGGTCCAGAATAATTCTGCAACCACCATCTTTTTTACTTCTTGGAAATATATTTGACACAAATTGATGTTTATGTTCAACAGTTTTTTTCAATAACACCTTTTTTAAACAATTTGTCAATTTCCACATTAATTTCTGCCTCTTCAATTGCAGAAAACATGAAACCATAAGCAGGTTTATTTTGTACCGGAGAGTTAACACCTTCTTTAAATGTTATAGTAGCTCCTGAAACTGTTTGTAAAATAAACCGATCAGATGTGATGGCAAGCCATTCATCATAAAACATTTGTAATCTCCCTCCAACTGGAGATTTGTCCACAGTTTCTTTAAGAATAGAATAATTTTTTTGTACCTCTCCATATGAACGTGGTGGTCTCCTTCTCCCCGTATACGGGTGAACATTAGGCTGTGTCGGACGGTAATATTTTCTTATCATATTCCTGCCTCTGTTTCCAAAATCAAATCCCCTTCTTGACGAAAAATACCATTTTTGTCCAAAAACGAAAGGTCTCATGTGGCTAATAGATTTAGCCTCTTCATCCATTTCTCTTATTTGCTTAGGCAGGTTCTCTCCAAATAGATAACCAGGAGCTTGAACACCACCTGATCGACACAGACCTGCAAACCTTGGATGAAATATGGGCTGAATCGCAATTTTTCTCATAGAAGGAATTGCACAATAAACCCAAAGTATCTTTTTGGATTTTAACCATTTCCGACCCCTCCATTTGCCTTCCAAAAGCAGTAATGGCAGCTGAAATCAATTTGAGGATTCTTTGAAATCTTATTTCTTGTCCTCTCATGCCTGGAGTCATAGGCGTCCATATAGACGGATTAACCGTAGGTACCTTTAATGAAGTGCAATTTTCCGGTGTTTTATATAATTCTGCTGTTTCAACCATCACAGAATCTTGAAGTTGGTGAGATACCATATAATTAATACTGGCAGCTAGGTTTTCTTCCATAGCCTCACCACTTCCTTCAGGTATAGCAAAATCTTTTGCCACATCAGGCACATCTGGCCTCATCTTTTTTATTCATGGTGTGCACTCATAATCCACCACCACTTGCAGGGTCTGTCTTTTGCAGCCCTGATACACTTGGAATTATATCCAATGAGACTTCCTCCGCCCTTAATCCTGGGTCTGGAGTTTCAAATTCCCAATTTGGCACATAGCCATATTCTGTATATTCAAACCCCTCGGGTCATTTTGGGAAACTTCAGGGTACTGTGACCCTTGTCTCATTATATTTTGGAGTACTTTCTCCATATGTTCCATTTTTAGCCATATACCTTTATTTTCCGGAGGACTTTCATTATCAGAGTCATTATCAGAAACCACGGGCCTCACGGATTTCTTTTTACTTTTTGTAGGAACATTTTCCTCCGTGGTTTGCATTTCTGGAGAAATTATAGTCTCACTAACGGGTGAATCAGCGGCCACCGGTATCGGAACCGGATCCGCACTAAACTCTTGTCCCGACTCTTTAGCTTCACCCCGGGACGATCTTTTTACCTGCGAAATTTTTCTTTGAGACTTCTCCATTTTTCTTTTTTATTATCTGGCTAAATCAGTACGCCAGCGTGACTCTGATTTTAAATTTTACTTTCTCTTTTGCTGGTTCTACCAGCGTAACGTCTTTTTTAGAACGTCCCCTATTTTCCTTGCACTTACCTGCGGGTCCGTTCCGGCCGCTGCGAGGAGCTGCGCTCTGCAGCTCTTGCTTCTGCCGTCAGCGTCGACGTAATGCCGTTCTAGTGCCAGGCGGGGCTTCTTCACGTAGTCACTCGCGTGACTCCGAAGTAAAATTCATTCTCACAGCTGCAAGAAGATTTATTGATGACAACATCACTTACACAAATTCTCATGCATGACTGAGAGTGGCTGTTCAATGTTTCAATAGTTCTTTATTATCACATGTGCAGAGGTACAGTGACTTTTTATTTTAGCACACAGTTCGATAAATTATTACTATACATATACATATACATTATTACTATATAACGTCACCCATTCCTGCTTGTCCCACTGAGTTACTCCAGCATTTGTGCCCATCTTTGGTTTTAACCAGCATCTGCAGTTCCTTCCTACATAAGTTACGAGGTGTTTTGTTAAAGGAACACTGATGATGCTAAATTCATGAGACAATCACAGGTCCTAAATGGGTAATAGACTGAGATTTAACTAGTGTTTTCGGCAATAGGCATTATTCAACAATATGAGTGCCCTCCAAGTCATTGCTTTTAATTAATTTGGTTTAGCTTAGAGATACAGCATAGAAACAGGCACTGCAGCCCACCGAGTCCACACGAACCGTTGATCACCCGTACACTAGTTCTATGTTATCTCACTTTCACATCCTACGCACGAGGGGCAATTTACAGAAGCCAATTAACCAACAAATTTGCACATCTTTGGGATGTGGGAGGAAACCAGAGCACCTAGAGAAAACCCACGTGGTCACGGGGAAATTGCAGACTTGATATTACATTTTATTTTCATTGAATCTGTTTAGGAAAACGTGGATTAAAGTCACTGCTCAAAGAGCTAGGAAATACATTTTCTATTTATTATATATTTTTAATCTACAATATAATAAAGCCTATGGTAACTGGGAGCAAGCTAAAGGAATTTTGTAACTCTCCTTAATTACAAATTAAAAATGTAACTACAAGTTTGTCAAAGGGAAAGCATGGTGGCGCAGTGGCAGAGTTGCCAGAGACCTGGGTTCGATCCACACTATGGGTGCTGTTTGTATTTTTGGTACATTTTCCCTGTAACCAAGTGGATTTTCTCCAGGTGTTCTGTTTCCTCTCACACTCGAAAGATGTACAGGTTTGTAGGTTAATAGTAAGATTAAACGAGAACTTACCAGTTCGACGTTTGATCGTTATTTTATGAGGAGTAACGATGAGGGATTACGTGAAGAAGCCCCGCCTGGCGCTGGAACGGCATACTTCAAAGCAGCGGCATGAAAAACACAGAACATAATAGCCGGAGTAAGATAGTAAGGCTCAACATAGATTTAGAACTACCAGATGATCATTTATTTTATGAGGGTCGGGAGTGGAGGGCACGTAATCCCTCATCGTTACTCCTCATAAAATAACGATCAAACTTCGAACTGGTAAGTTCTCGTTTAATCTTACTATTTTACTTTGGAGTCACGTGAGTGACTACGTGAAGATTTTGAAGCTTTCTGTGTTTTTTATGTCGTAGACTCATTCCATACGACACTCTGGCTCACACAACACAGTAATGAGCAAAATAACACATTTTTTCCTCCAAACATTGCCTCAAGTTATGTGATAAATTATTTCACATTATAAAAGAATAAAAGTAATGCCCTTTCTATTGAAAGGCAAGTTTATCACAAAATATCAATTGATATATATAATTTGATGGTATGAACAAAGCAACAATTATAGAGAACCCAACACTCCATGTCCAATCGTGACACAATGACTGATTTCATTTAATTTAATATTTATTTTACACCCTCCTGTGGCCTTGCATCTTTGCTCGAGCTGCTCATCCTGTGCCATTCCTGTGAATGTATCTACCTCATTAACAGAGTAATTTTCCACATTTCAGTATCTAGTTCCACTGAGTGTCATTCAATGTTTAACCATCTAGAATACATTTCTCTAGAACCATCAGTTTTACTGAAACCTAATGTGTTTTTTTTTGTGTGTAATAAGTAGTGCTGTCTCATTACCACAGAGACTCTTACTTACTTTAACATATTTCATCAATGTTCACACACACACACAATTTAAGGCCGACAGGATATGCTTATAGGTTTACCTTGGTTTCAGCTCTTCTTGGTGTGCTTTGTTTGGTAAATTCATAAACATATATGATAATGTAATCTGTACCCACATACAATTATAACGTAATATTTACAATGTTTGCACTCTTATCTTGATACTAAAGTCATCAGCATTATTACTTTCAATGTTAACTTTTTTGAATCATTGATAGAACTGGAGTTCATTGCCTAAGGCAATTCAGGACTATATTGATCTCCAGACTTATGTATTGCAATTTTGGACAGATTATATATATATATATATATATATATATATATATATATATATATATATATATATATATATATACACATATATATACCTATATTTATATCTACATATATATCCCTTTTCATATCGGGATTTTACGAATGAACCCGATAACTTCTTGGTTAGTATATTGTCCGTAAATAGGACGATAAACTCTCTCCACTGCACTTACCTGCGGGCCCGTACCTACCGCTGTCGAGGAGTTGCCTCTGCAGCTCTTGCTCTGCCGTCAGCGTCGACGTAATGCCGTTCCAGCGCCAGGCGGGGCTTCTTCACGTAGTCACTCACGTGACTCCGAAGTAAAATTGGCTTCGGTAAAGATTGTAAATGGTCCCCAGTGTGTGGGATAGTGCTAGTGTATGGGGATCGCTGTTTGACGCCGACTCGTAGGGCCAAGGGCTTTGTTGCCACACTGTATCTCTAAACAAAACTAAACTAAACAGAATAAATGGCAATATTCTATATTGTCAATTCGACTTTTGAGGAAACCTGCAACAAATAAATAGCTGGTACAACCATTCCATGTTTGTTTTTCGCAAGTAGGTCTAAATGTTTATTTCAACAGCAAAATTACAAGTTACACATTGAAAGCACTACAATATCAATCCGTATACATGCTTCTTAAGCAGAAATTAAATCAGCAGATAGTGCAACTACAAAACTAGTTCTTGCCCAGATGACAGTCATGACCAATTTTCCTACAGTAACAAATCACATTAAAAAACCTGCAGTAACAAATGGCACATGGGCCACAGCAAGGCAGTGGATGGCCAAAGCAAGACTCCAAGTGATGCACACACCTCCTGGGCGCTCGCTTTGATCTGTCCATCTCCCCTGCATTAGGCATCAGCTGCAAGAATAAATTGAAATCAGTCACATACCATTCATTAATCACATCGCTACTGCAATATGAACTAGCCATATTTAATGCTGGAGTACACAGCAGGACAGGCAGCATCACTGGAGATGTTTTGGGTCGAGACCCGTCTACAGCAGAAGGGTCTCGATCCGAAACGTCATGTGTCTATATCCATCCACAGATGCTGCCTGACTAACTGAGTTCTTACATAGAATTGTAAGGACGTAGAATACTATCGGCAAAAAAAGTGCTGGAGGAACTCATCAGGTCAAACAGCATCTGGGGAGGGAATGGACAGATGCTGTTTTGGGTTGGGACATGTCTTCAGATGTCTTCTTCCTGTCTGAAAAAAAGGGTCCCAACCAGAAATGCCACCTGTACAGAGTTTGTACGTTCTCCCTGTCAGGGCCGGCCTTAAGCCAATTGGACCAATTGCTCCCAATTGGGCCCCGCGCCTAAGGGGGCCCCACGCTAGAGTAATCTACTCTCGGCTCGGGTAGATCTACTCCGGGTGGAGGGCGGAGAGAGGGGTGGAGAGAGAGTAGTGGGGGGGAAGGGGAAGAAAGGGGTAGACGGTGAGGGGGGTGTGAGGGGTGAATGGAGATGGGGGAGAGGGGGAGGTAGGTCGTTCCCTCACGGTCCCGGGGCAGCGCTCCCGCCCCTCCAGTCGCCATGCTTCACACACACAGCTCCGGCTCCCCCCCCTCTCTCTCCCCGGGAAGACGCAGTGAACAATACACGGAGGGCCGGGCCGGGGGTTGGGGGGGGAGCAACGTTTACAAACCTAGGCCTCAGCTCACACTCGTCTGCCCGGACCCCGGCATCCTCTCCCACTGCCGGCCCTCTCTCTCCCTCCATTCTCTCCTTCCCTTCCCTCCCTCCCTTCCCTTCTTCCCTCCCTCCTTCCCTCCCTCCTCTCTCTATTTTCCCTTCTCTTCTTCCCTCCCTTCTTTCTCCCCTTCCCTCCCTCCCTTCTTTTCTCCCTCCCTTCTCTCCCTCCCTCCCTTCTTCCTTCCCTCCCACACACATTACGCACAGACAACTAACACACACACACACACAACTAAGTATGGGGTAGAAGCCCAAAAGGTAGGATGGGGCTGAAGCCCAAAATGTTATGCCTGGACTGGTTTTTCGCCAATGGTTATTGGTTTTCCAGGATCAAGTTAATTAAATAACTTTTTTTTTCATTTCACAGTCACTAAAACAAGTGGTATTGTAACTATGTACTTTTCAGAGGTGATCTACATATTTTGTTTGCTACCTGTAGGCTTACATGTATGCAATCTTATATTAAAATGTAGCTTAGATCTGTTTGGTCCATTAACTCGCAGGCACTTTTTAAGCACACATTTTGATTACTTTCCATTCTACCATAGCGATATAAAGTCTATAATAGACTTTATTTATATTTCTATGATACCACAGACCTTGGCTGGGAACCTGGGGCTCACCAAAATTGTTCCTAATTGGGTCCCGCACCTCCTAAGGCTGGCCCTGCTTCCTGTGACCACGTGGAATAGATGTTTCTCCCAGACATTTTAGATCTGCAGTATCGTTTGATTTGTGGTTTAGTTGATGAGAGAATGAATCGATTTTGTGAAACTATTTAACACAGAGGTCAACGTTTAAGTGTGACTCAAGATGGATTCTACTTTGGAGATTGTGTTTGTGAACCAGAGGCAACTCCATGATTCTGGAGGGAATCACACACCATGGACTTCACAAAAGAGCAGTCATGGTGGTGGCTTCTCATTTGTTCAGAGTGTTGAGTCAGAGGGTCACAGAATTTATCCTCTGCGGGAAGTCCCTGTGTGTAAGGACCCAATAGACGGGGAAACCAATGAGGTAGAAAGCAGCCATGAAGGAATGCTTCACACAGCCTGGGCTGTCAAAAATAACCCAGATATCGCCAATAAATAATTCTTCTCTGCAGACATGAGGCAAACCTCCTCTGTGGAGGTCATGATCTATATCGGTGAGACCAAATCTATTGCATCCACTGCTCTAGATGTCAGCTGATCTATATCGGTGAGACCAATCGTTTCGCCGAACACCTCCGCTCGGTCCCCATTAACCAATCTGACCACCCGGTGGCTCAGCACTTCAACTCCCCCTCCCATTCCGTATCCAACCTCTCTGTCCTGGGCCTCCTCCATGGCCAGAGTGAGCAACACCGGAAATTGGAGGAACAGCACCTCATATTCCGCTTGGGGAACCTGCATCCAGGTGGCATGAACATTGATTTCTCACAATTCTGCTAACCCTTGCTGTCTCCTCCCCTTCCTACCTCTCTCCCAGCCCTCGGGCTCCTCCTCCTCCTTTTTCCCTTTCTTCTCCCCGCCTCCCCCCACCCCGTATCAGTCTGAAGAAGGATTTTGGCCCGAAACGTTGCCTATTTCCTTCGCTCCATAGATGCTGTGTTTCTCCAGCATTTTTGTCTACCTTAATTGATGAAGTAGATGGCTGCGTGATGAAGATGCTGATTGACACAGGCATGATCTAGCCATGATCACATTGAATGGCGGTGCTGGCTTGACGGGCCTATTCCTGCACCTATAATCTATTGTCTATTGTCTATTGAATCAATTGGCAATGGGTTGCATTTGAGCAGTTGTTCAATACAACTCCAGTATCTATCTGGGGTACCTTTGTGCAAATCTGCTCTGGAGACATCCTACAGATTCACAGGGAGTACAGGGAGTGGTGAGGAAGCTACAAATAATGTATCCAATTTCATGGGACAGGCAGTGGTAATGGGAGATGAGTGACTCTGCAGATTGCATTTTAACTTGGGTAAGAAGGCATATGTTATATTTGTCTTTGTTGATTGGCGCACTGAGAATGTCAGGAAGTCATGGTACAACTTTATAGGACTTTGGCTTGGCCACACTTGGGTTATTTTCTGCTTGCGAGTCAGGCAGCATATCTGGAGAAAAGGTTCAGGGTGTGGAGGTTTTGTAGTGGGTGCAGATGAGGTTTACCAGAATGCTACATTGGTTAGAGTTTATTGGCTAGGGAAAAGTTGAACAGCTTAGATTGCTTTCTCAGGAATGTTGAAGGTTGAGGAGAGACCTGATAGAAGTATATACAACAACGAGAGATTAGAGTAGAACTATCAAAGTCTCGATTGCATAGCTTTAAAGTGAAAGGGTAAAAATTTAATTGAGACTAGTCTAAGTGGGACCCGTTGGGTCCCATGTTCACACGGGAGGTGTTGGTCCCCCAATGCAATATTCCACCTCTCCACCAATTCCAATATTGGTGGCCAGTGGGGGGGGGGACGACTTTCTGGAGCGCTAGTATGGGTGTTGTGGGTCGAAGGGACTGGTTTTCAGAGGGCTAGTATGGACATTGTGGGCTGAATGGATTCTTGGGCTGGCAGCTCAGTCGCTCAAGCTTGGTGGGCTGGCAGCTCAGTCACTCAGGGCTAGTGGGCTGGCAGTCCACTCAGTTATTCCTTGAAATAGCACTTCAGGCAGAGTGCAGGCCACCAAACTCAATTTCATAGCATTTCAGGCAGAGTGCTGGCCACCAAACTCAATTTCATAGCATTTCAGGCAGAGTGCAGGCCACCAAACTCAATTTCATAGCATTTCAGGCAGAGTGCAGGCCACCAAACTCAATTTCATAGCATTTCAGGCAGAGTGCAGGCCACCAAACTCAATTTCATAGCATTTCAAGCAGAGTGCAGGCCACCAAATTGCCAAATAACTCATTGCATTGACATTAAGGGCTAACAAATAATTGCAAGTACATTGCAGACTCACAGTTCAGTTGATTCACAGCTTAGTATCACAGTTGTGGACTCTCCATCGCAAACTTCCAGAGTGACTGACTCACGTCCAGGTATACGCGGGATTTTATAGTCCTGCCCCCACCCCCCGGAAGAGGCGTTACCTTCATCATGGTGATTGACATGCGAGAGAACCAATCAGCTGATCTCAATATTTTTTAAACACTCATAACCTTTTTATTTTTCATCGATCGGAAAAATCCTTGGGCTGCCTCAGCGGAGGAGGACTGTGAGTAAGATGACCAAAAATCATGGCGATATATGGTAGCGTTTTTTCTAAAATCAATATACAGCAGGAAATGGTCAAGATGAGACTTTTAGTTATATAGCTGTACTGGGTGTTGTTTAACACAGAGAATGATGGGTGCCTGGAACATGTTGCAATGATGGTGGTGGAGGTAGATATGTTAGTGGAATTGAAGATACTTGTAGATAGGGACATGTATATGCAGGGAATGGAGGATCACGCAGATGAGATTAGTTTAAATTGGTATTGTGCTTGGCACGGACATAAGAGACCGAAGGGTTGTTCCTGTGCTGTACTGTTCTATGCGTAGGAAGGAACTGCAGATGCTGATTTATACCGAAGACAGACACAAACGGCTGGAGAAACTCAGCGGATCAGGCAGCATATCTGGAGAAACGGTACAGGTGAAGTTTCAGGGCCGAAGTAGAGTTCTGACCCAAAATCCGGTTTCCTCCCACACTCCAAAGACGTGCAGGTTTGTAGGTTAATTGTCATTGTTAACATTGCAAATTGCCCCAAAAGGCCACCTATTCCTTTTCTCCAGATATGCTGCCTGACCCACTGAGTTGCTCCAGCACTTTGTGTCTCTCTTCATTGTTCTACATTATGTACTACATTAAAGATGCTCACAAATATGACGTGCTCATGAGGAGTCACACTACAACTTTCATAGCACGCCAGAAGTATAAAATGTACTCACTGATCATTTCCAAATATGAAATGTAATGGAGCTCACTGGCACAAGATCACCTTTGGTGTGAAGATATCAGTAAATCAATGGCACTGAGACACACAATGGAATAGGTGAGAAGTATCCTGAGACAAACAGTTGGACACAAGGTTATCTTTTGTTGAGTGAAATATTAACTAATTATCTATGATGGAAAATGACATGAGGCTCATTACTTATTAAGCTATTAAGGTGGAATTTTAAAAAAATATTTCTCGTGAATTGCTTTTTTCTGTAAGTACAAAACCTCATTGACAGTATCAATGCAGGTCTGAGTTTGAGTGTAGGCATAAAACCCAGACTTACTGTTCTGCGTTTCCAAAGAACTGACTATTTGTGTAGCCAATATCAATACAATGCAACCTAATTAAATGTTAGACTTTACTTTAGACTTTAGCGATGCAGCAAGGAAACAAGCTCCTGGGCACACTGAGACTGCGCTGACCAACGATCACACTGAACACCAACGCAATCCTATACACCAGGGACAATTTGCAATGTTAACAATGACAATTAACCTACAAACCTGCACGTCTTTGGAGTGTGGGAGGAAACCGGAGCACCCAGAGATAACCCACGCAGTCACAGTGAGAACGTACAAACTCTATACAGTGAGCACCCATAGTCAGGATCGAACCCGGGGCACGGGCAGCAACTGCACCGCCGTGCCACTGTGTCACACTTTGGTTTCTTGAAAGATCATTAAGATTGTTTTAACCAAGTTATCTTTCTATTTGGATGCACCCAGTCAGAATAGATGTTTCTCCTGAGACTAGAGCTGATTTCAAACTGAAATCTCAGAGAAAATAAGAACTCGCATTCACTGAGGAACTTGCATAGCCTTTGGGCATCTTAAATTAGTTTACAGCACGTCTTCTTCTTGCGTATGGCGTGTCAACCTAAACTTGTTCTATTTGATGTATTTGTTTGCGCATGTCGGATTGATTGCATTAGTCGAAACAGGGTGGACCCACGTGAAGGTTGCAATCTCCCACCCCAGTTTACAGCCCATGAAGAGTGGCCAATGTGGTCGTTAATACAGGGAACCTGAATTGTGAGCAATGTCGTACCACTGAGATAAATGGCTATTTAAATTGTTTAATCTGTGACCTAAATAGTTCAAGAACGGCCAAACCAAATGTCTTGCACAGCTGTATGTCCTCACCGTGGGTGCAGGTGAAGATGACTGACAGAATCTGGTAATGGGGGATAACGATGATGAGAATAAGAAAGCAATAATAAGATATATTTTTAAAGTATTGGTCAAAGGCTTGGTCAAAGGTATCCAAGTTATGTAAATCAAAAATAAATGGAGGTTTTGCACTGCCTAATTTTATGTTTTACTACTGGGCAGTTAATATTAAAAATATGAATTTTTGGTTGGAAGAATTAGATAAACAGCCAAACTGGTTAAAAATGGAAAAGGAAGATTGTTCACCTTTCGGAATTAGCTCGATTTTATTTGCCAATACTAAAATACGTAAGAAAATTTATAGAAGAAATCCAATAATAGAAAGTGGGATACGTATCTGGAAACAATTAAAGAAAACATTAAAATTGGAAAGTGTACCACTGGCTCTTCCTATTGTAAATAACATTACTTTTAAACCCTCAATGATAGATAAAGGATTTTTACAATGGAAGAACTATGGAATTAATAAGATGGGTGATCTCTACAGGGAAAGTCTCTTTCTTTCATTTCAGGAATTACAACAAAATTACGGATTACACTCAAAAAGTACTTTAGATATTTACAAATTAGAGTCTATGTTAAATCAAACACACAGGATTTTAGAAATAGAAATACAGAAATTTTAGATGAATGTCTAAATAAATACCCGAACACAGAAAAATTAATATCATATATTTATAATATTTTATTGGAAAATGATGTACCAATGTCGGAAATATATAGGCAAATATGGGAAAACGAATTAGGTCAAACAATTAGTCTAGAAGTATGGAATGAAAGTTTACAACATATACACCACTGCTCATTAAATGCCAGACACTCTTTGATACAATTTAAAGTTTTACATAGATTACACTTTTCAAAATCCAAATTAAACAGAATTTTTTCAAATGTTTCTGCTATATGTGATAAATGTCAGCATTTAGAAGCTAATCTAACGCATTCATTCACAAAATGTATAAAAATTACTAACTTTTGGATAGAAATTTTTAAGATAATCTCGAATGTAGTTAATACAAATCTGACTCCAGACTCAAAATTAATCATATTAGGAATATTAGAAATGGATCAACTACTAACAACACAGCAAAGAATTTTTATCGATTATAGTTTAATAATTGGTAAAAAAATAATATTAAGATTTTGGAAAGGTCCTACATCCCCCACAATCAAAATGTGGATTACAGAAATGTCGGAGACACTTCATCTGGAAAGTTTAAGACTTGTCCTTTTGACAAGCTAGATCAGTTCAGAGGAATATGGTCTCCATTTATTGAATATTTAAAGGGTCAAGGTGGTCCGGTTCGAGGGCCTGACTGAAACCTGAATGAAGGAATAGATGAAGAACTATATATAATAGACCACTGATATATCTCCAATGAAGAATAGCCTGCTTAATACTCCACTCATATTATTGATTTTCTACTTTTATTTTATTTCTCTTTATTATTTCTCTTTACTATCTTCTTTCTAAAAAGTATAGAAGTATAAATAAGAATGATTGTAAACTTTAAAAATATTAAGAATGTATGTGATGAATGATATGTCTCTTTCTTTTTATTTTATGTTATTCCTTCTTAATATGTATTTACTTCTAATAAAAATATTTTACAAAAAGGTACTCAGGTTATGAAAGAGCATCCTTTAAAAAAGCCAGAACTGGCTGTACTTTATATTTCCAAAAGCAGCGAAGAATGACACAGGTTTAAAATGCAGATTGAATGAATTCATTTATTTGTCTTCGTAGTTCATATTCGGTGTTTGCATTTAATTAACAGCGGTGGTCTCATCGATCCAGCTCCGGAGCTCTGTCACACGGGCGTAGACCCCTGGTCACTTGGTGGAGCAGGAACTGCTGCCCCAGGAAACGATGCCGACCAAGTTCCAGACATTGTCCTTCTGACAGACGAGCTGACCTCCAGAGTCACCCTGAACACAGATCACAACCCCTGACTTAGTTTCATTTCTTTTTGACAATTGAATGAACTCGACTGTGGCTGGGTGAATGATGAGCTGGCCCGGGTGCTGGACTGCACACAAAGCCCAGCCAGTGGCCGCGCGAGGACACACGCAAAGTCCGGCATCCCATTCAACTCATGCACCGATGATCGACCAAGAGAAGGAGGGGTGGTGGTGTTGGCGGTAAGCGAAGGTCCGAAGGTCAGACAACTGGCTGAGCAGCCGACAGATGGGGCCACAGGTGAGGCGCTGCTGCTGCACTCCACGGGCTGCACTATGCCGGGATGGGTGAGGCGGGACCGGACGTGGCGCTCCGACCCGACAGTCCCCTCGACCTAAGTAGTAGCTGTCAAATACGGGACAAGGGCAGTCCCGTATACGACAAACCAATTTAGCCCAGCTAATCCGGGACAGTAGACAACCCTAGCGGGTGGTGAATCTGTGGAATTCATTGCCACAGAAGGCTGTGGAGGCCGTCAATGGACATTTTAAAGGTGGAGCTGGACAGATTCTGGATTAGCATGGATGTCAGGGTTATGGGAAGAAGGCAGGAGAATGCGGTTCAGAGGGAAAGATAGATCGCCATGATTGAATGGTAGGCAAGATGGTCCGAATGACCTAATTCTGCTCATAGAACTTATGAAAGTATGCAGATTTAGGGACCTTTGAACCAGGCACGGAAATCGCTATCAAAATATGGAGGGGATCAGGGGACAGGGGACACACAATTTCTTGCACACACACACGCACACACACACGCACACACACACGCACGCACGCACGCACGCACACACACGCGAGGCTTCGGAGGCTCAATCCAGTGCTAAATGCAGCTCAACTCTGCCTGTTTCGCTGGGTTAACCTACAGCCCTGCCTGGACTGACGGGACATCAGCGCTGCTTCTCCGTGCTAGCTCTAAACCTGGGCCATATTTCCCGCAAGTCCAGGCAGGGCTGTCTCAACTCTGCCTGGCGGGACAGGCAGAGTTGAGCTGGGTTTAGCGCTGCTTCTCTGTGCTGGCTGCGGGCCTGGGGATACAGCTCCTGTCTGATTCCCGACATCTCTGGCCACCCCTGGGCATGGGGGGGGGGGGCACTCGGTTGGGGACGGGGATGGTCCAGTGGCGGTTCAGCAGCAATTGAGGCGCAGGTCTGTGTCCAGGGCTGCCGAGAATGTTTTGGCACGTCTCCCTCCTCCAATCACCGCGCTCTATCCTCGTCCCATCCTCCCCCCCCCCACTTCTGCCTCTGACCGACACCTCCCTCCACCACTGATCGCACGAAATCATCATGTCCCGCCCCCATCTCATCCAATCGGCGCCCTCGATCAGCAGTCCCACCCCCAATGTCTCGCGGAAAGCGGAGATTTCACCGTGTTTTGGAATCCGTGATTCCATTATTCCAGTATTGCTTGCAGTCAGCATTGGTGAGGAGAGGAAGTGCCGCTTGCTGCAGTTTGTCAGGCCATTCAATAGCTGCAGGAACATTAGATGGCACGTGTATCAACTGTCTTGATACCTTCAATATTGATACCATAATAAATCCTTTAACAGTCACGTTACAATGAAAATAAAATAACGTATTTCATCTTCAGACTTCATCTGGGGTGGCTCAGTGGTGCAGCAGTAGAGCTGCTACGTTACAGCGCCAGAGACATGGGTTCGATCCTGACTACGTTGTTTGTCTATACGGAGTTTGTACATTCTCTAGCGACGTTACAAAACGTACCTTCAGCGGCGCTATAGATCTGCCACTGGCCGTGTGCACGACTTTGGCGCCTTTGAGGGGGGGGGGGGGGGCGGGATTAAAATGCTGTTTTCTCCTGCCTGTCGGAGGCGGACTTCCTCGGGCTGCTAACTGCTGAAGAAAAATCGATCCGACTTCCGTTCCCGATTTTTTTTATAAGACAATTTTATAATTAGATTAAAATAAAAAACGACTTCTAATGCCCTCAACACCTACAACGTGACGGATCGCATGAATGGGACAAAACAACGGGTAAGTCGTATATTTTACATATAAACTTGTTTCTTGGGATGGCTTTAATCAAATTTTAAGTTGCAAAAATGTGATTTGGGCCCCATATGAACCGGCAGTGTTTTTCCTGCTGATATGGGGTTCAAATTCACCGCAAATGCAACGTTCCAATCGGTCGCATTCCAGAAAAACCCACTCACAAGATGATTTAAATTATCTTTTTTTTGGACAATGTCATAAGAGCAACTAAATGTGATCAAACAAATCTGTGCCAGCCTCTACTTTACTTTTACTATCTAAAACACTCTTGCTCTACATACTACTATGATTAATATTGATGTATTATTATTTAGTTTTAAGTATAACAGTTGACAATTGCAGTCCCCACCAATGCATTTATCCAAGGAATCCAGGGTAGCTGAGCATGGTGACTCCTTGCATGCTGGTCCCAGCTGAGGATGTACTATCATCCACATCAATTGTTGCTCTCTTATAAATCTCCATTCTCTTTGCATGACCTGTAGTACTTGAGTATGACTTGATTCTACTCATAGATTGTGTTATTTGACCATGTAGCATGCAAACAAAGCTTTTAACTGTATCTCTGTACATGTGACAATGATAAACTAATACCAATACTAATTTGTGTAATGGTTATCATGTTTAGATATATATTGGTATTGGAGATTGGAACACCTTTCACTTTTGGACACCTGATATGAGGATGCTGTGTTCTATTTGTGTGGCGTGCAACTCTGTGCATTGTTTTGAATCCTAACAACATTGTAATCTAAATGTGAGCTACATTCCAACATAATCCTGGTTTACAGAAGGATACGTACCTTGGCAATGGACATGGACACCTGACTCCTTCTGCCTCTGTGCTTATGTTATGGGCACCCACAATAACAAAATCTTCAGTACTGCACACGGCAAAAAGAAAAACAAAAAGTGACAGCGAGTACGCTTGTTGCAAAATCTCAGCATTTCCAAGCTTCACTTTCTGAAGGGAAGTGAAAACAGTATTTTTTAGTCAGTCATTTTCCTGTCATATTTTTCCCAAAAGTTATCCCTATGAGGATCCTGTCTTCATTAGATTAATGTCCTTCCCTACAACTAAGTTTTCGTTTAGAGTTTACAGCATGGAAACAGGCCCTTTAACCAACTGAAGCTAGATTGAAGAAGGGGTCTTGACCTATTATGTCACCTATTCCTTTTCTCCAGAGTTGCTGCCTGACCCGCTGAGTTACTCCAGCATTTTGTGTCTATCTTCGGTGTAAACGAGCATCTGCAGTTCCTTCCTACACCTTTAATCCACTGAGTCCACACCAACCATCGATCATCCGTTCGCACTAGTTCTATGGTATTTCACTTGCACATCCACTCCTTACACACACAGGACAACTTTACAGAGGCCAATTAACCTACAAACCTGCACGTCTTTGGGATGTGCGGAGGAAACCGGAGCACCCAGAGGAAACCCATGCAATCACAGGGAAAATGTGCAAACTCCAAACAGATCAGGATTAAACCCAGGTCTCTGGCGCTGTGAGGCTGCGCCACTGTGCAGCCCGAGAAAGGTTTTCTCTGCCTCGGAATTCATTTTGAAAAATAATATCAGCCAAAGCTGCGTCATTCCTCAGGAATAGAGCAATGATCCACCACCGCATTTCTCTCTCTTTCTGCAGATGACTTACCTCACACCACAATGCGCGGCAGTGACGACCCAGTTTTCATTGATCAAAGAGCCGCCACAGAAATGCCATCCAGTGCCACTCTGTTACACAAAGGAAAATGGTCACTGAGTATTACCATTGAAGCAGCCTAACTTCTGTCCTCATACCTGAAGTAGTTTTGAGCGGAATAGATGGGAGCGATGACGCCGGATTACAAAATGGATAAGAGGAACCAGGACTCAATTAATGAGACAAGGAAATCAGCAAAAGTGACATTAGATCACCAACAGAGGGCTTCGAAATAAAGAGTGGAAAATGAATATATTCCTGTGCAGTCAAAGAAATGCCTTGAATTTCAAAAGATGCTATGAATAATTTAACACTGAATCTACATTCTACTCTTAATCTACAAGATGCAGTAGAAAAAGGGAAGAGCATTGTGCAGATGGGGTTAATTGTAGCAATTTCAACATGTCTAAATTCATGTACTTTTTCTATCCAGCTCCATAACATTAGCTGACCTGCAAGGAAACCTGCCAGGGCCAGGATCCTGGAATCGCCTCTTCACCATTGACAATTCGAGTATAGCCTGTGACAACAGGGGCGATGGCTGGAGCTCCACAACCTGTGCCTTGATAGAAAGAAACAATTGAATATTATGAACAATGTCAGCTTTTCCACACAACATCCTCCATTCCAATGATTAAGACGAGGACTTTGATTTCAAACAGTATTACCGTGAGTGACTCCAACGAAAGCGAAGCAGGAGAGAAGCCAGATGAATGCCATGGTTTAAATTACAATGTGTTTCAAGAGATTGGTGATTGGTTTTATATAGTCTGGTTGCCATGAACCTTACACTCGCAAAGTCACAACTAGATAACAATGCGTTAAAGAAGGAACTGCAGATGCTGGAGAATCGAGGGTTACACAAGAAGCTGGAGAAACTCAGCGGGTGCAGCAGCATCTAAGGGCACACGCATGGGCCCCAGCTACGCTTGCCTCTTTGTTGGGTACGTCGAACAATCCTTGTTCTCGGCGTACCAGGGCCCCATCCCCGACCTCTACCTCCGTTACATCGACGACTGCTTTGGTGTCACCTCCTGCACCCACACACAACTGACTGACTTCATTCATTTCACCACCAACTTCCATCCGGCACTCAAATACACTTGGACCATTTCCGACATTTCCCTACCATTCCTTGACCTCACCATCTCTATTGCAGGTGATACACTCCTGACTGACATCCACTACAAACCAACTGACTCCCACAGCTACCTGGACTACTCTTCCTCCCACCCTGCTTCCTGTAAGGACTCCATCCCCTATTCCCAATTCCTCCGTCTACGCCGCATCTGCTCCCAGGATGAGGTGTTCCACACCAGGTCATCACAAATGGCCTAATTCTTCAGAGAACGGGGATTCCCCTCCCCCACTATTGATGAGGCTCGCACCAGGGTCTCCTCCATACCCTGCAACACTGCCCTCTCTCCCCATTCCCCCACTCACAAACAGGGCAGAGTCCCCCTGGTCCTCACCTTTCACCCCACCAGCCGGCAAATACAACACATAGTCCTCCGCCAGTTTCGCCACCTCCAACGTGACCCCTCCACCCGCCACATCTTCCCATCTCCCCCCCTGTCTGCCTTCCGCAAAGACCGCTCCCTCCCCAACTCCCTTGTCAATTCTTCCCTCCCCTCCCGCTCTACCCCTTCCCCGGGCACTTTCCCTTGCAACCGCAAGAAATGCAACACTTGTCCCTTCACCTCCCCCCTCCACTCCTTTCAGGGACCCAAGCAGTCCTTCCAGGTCTGACAGAGGTTCACCTGCACCTCCTCCAACCTCATCTACTGCATCCGCTGCTCCAGATGCCAAATGATCTATATCGGTGAGACCAAGCGGAGGCTTGGCGATCGTTTCGCCGAACACCTCCGCTCGGTCCGCAAAAACCAACCCGACCTCCCGGTGGCTCAGCACATCAACTCCCCCTCCCATTCCATATCCGACCTCTCGGTCCTGGGCCTCCTCCACGGCCAGAGTGAGCAACACCGCAAGTTGGAGGAACAGCACCTCATATTCCGCTTGGGGAGTCTGCATCCTTTGGGCTTGTACATTGAATTTTCTCAATTCTGTTAACCCTTGCTGTCTCCTCCCCTTCCCACCTCTCCCTCAGCCCTCGGGCCCTGGCATTCCCTCTATCTCTATCTCCCTCCCCCACCCTAGTCGCACTAGCTTCTCATTGTCACACCACAAACAGCTTACAATGGCTTGTTCCCTTTATCACCGATACTTTTTTGCATATCTTTCATTCATTGTTCTTTATCTCTCCACATCACCGTCTATATCTCTCGTTTCCCTGATCCCTGACCAGTCTGAAGAAGGGTCTCGACCCGAAACGTCGCCTATCTCCTTCGCTCCTTAGATGCTGCTGCACCCGCTGAGTTTCTCCAGCTTCTTGTGTAACCCTAGATAACAATGCGTGTTCTTTACAAAGATAAAATCACCATCAAAGCAAATTAATGAGTGCACATGCTGCTTATTTCTTTCCAAAGTAAACAAATAAAATACAAAAAATACAAGGTTATGACAAATCTGATGAAAGTTGGCAAATGTCCTGAAAATTTGAATTTAGTTTAGTTTAGAGATACGGCACAGAAACAGGAACTTCGGCCCACCGAGTCCGCTATGACCAGTGATCCCTATACTACATGCTAGGGATAATTTTACCAAAGCCAATTAGCCTACAAATCTGTACGTCTTTGGAGTGGGGAAGGAAAACGGAAAACGAAACCCATGCGGTCACAGAGAGAACATACGAACTCCATACAGAGAGCACCCGTAGTCAGGATTGAACCCGGCTCGCTGGCGTTGTAATGCAGCAATTCTATCACTGCACCTCTGTGCCGTCCTGTCCACCGTGTCGAATTTAGCCAAGTGCTGTTTGCACACAAACTGATTTTGTGCATAATTTCTCAGTACTCAGGATTCTAGCATTTTGTGGTGCTCTGTGAACATCTGATTGGCTAATGCAAGTTGCTTCCAGATACATCCTCCAAACTTCTCGTTCCCCTGCCCCATACTGCCGCTTTTATCTCCTTCCCAAAATCCGTAAGCAGGACTGTCTACTCCGCCATCCATTCATGGCTGATCTATCTTTCGCTCTCAACCCCATTCTCCTGCCTTCCCCCCATAACCCCTGACACCTGTACTAATCAAGAATCTGTCAATCTCTGCCTCAAATATATCCATTGACTTGGCCTCCACAACCATCTGTGGTAATGAATTCCACATGCCCCACAGGCTTCATCTCCAAATACCTTGATTCCATCTTATCCCCCTTGTCCAGTCCCTTCTGACCTACATCAGAGACAGGGCAACTGAATGTCATGAATAACAATGAATGATACATAAATCAAGTAGCATTTTTCTTGCAAAGTGTTGCTTTAAATTCATGTTGACCCTTTGAGATGCTTATTGTATCTTTTCTCATCCAGGAAATAAGAGATTAATTCCTGATAATTTTGCTTTTCCATTAAGTCCTATTTTAATAGGTATTCAAATATATTGGGAATAACATGCTTGTTCATTTAATACCAAAGCTTGATTTACACGCTCGTATTTTTGGAATAACGAGCTCCAATTTACGCCTGGCAACATAGTTTAATTTATGCATTTTTGTATTATACGCTGCTTTTCACGTAAAATATGAGGTGCCTGTATATAGCAATGATTGTTTTCCTTCACCAAGCCCGAAAAGGGCCATGATGTTTCTTGGAGGGATTATCTTGTGCCGCTGTTTTGATCTTTGGAAAATAGCATTTTTTATCTACAGAGATGTGTTCGCACAGATGTGCCCTCAGCAGGCCTTGAAGAAAATAAACTTGATTTGGCTTATACCCAACAATACTTGTGTTGTCACAAAATGCTGGAGTAACTCAGCGGGACAGGCAGCATCTCTGGAGAGAAGGAATGGGTGACATCACCCATGAAGAGATGCTGCCTGTCCTGCAAAGTTACTCCAGCATTTTGCGTCTATCTTCGATTTAAACCAGCATCTGCAGTTCTTTCTTCCACAATACTAGTGTTGTGCTTCCTGCAAAGTTTTACTTTGGCTCAAGATTCAGCTAGCCTGATTCATGCCCCACGCACGAGGAGTAATGGCCCCCTGACTGAAACCAAGATATTCTGGCATACAGTTCACCTTTTTCAACCTCACCGACAACATCCACTGATATCCTCAGCAGTCACCTGTGTCTTTGTATTCAGTTCATGTTCCTACGTGCTCAACTACTGAGGAGCAAATGGGGCGGGGTTCATTTTCATAGCATATCAAAATGTATCTTTCATTATCTTTTTTTTTTTTTTAAACACATATTTTTATTAATGTAGACAGTGACTTAGCAAACACATGTTATGATAGCAATATTTCGTGTACAACAGTCATACATTATTAATATTGCCAAGTGAATCATTTTGACTCTAATAATTATTTTAAAGAGAGAAAAACAGAAAGAAAAATAAAATAAAAATCAACATCAAAAAAGAAAATCATAAAGAATGGAGTAATTTACTATTAATACATCATAGGAGATAAGATCGAGGAATATAAAATATAACTTTTCATCTAATCCTGAGTCCAAGTTTCAGTTAGGGTTCCCTGACGAAACATTCTACCCTTTTAAGTAATGAATGAAAGAAGACCATATTCTGACGAAAACTTCTTGTTTGTCCATTAGGGCAAATCTGATTCTTTCCAGGTGTAGGGTCTCCGACATTTCCGTAGTCCACATTTTAATTGTGGGGGATATAGGACCTTTCCAAAATTTTAATATTAATTTCTTCCCAATTATTATACTGTAATCTAGGAAATTTATTTGACTTATTGTAAGAATTAAACTTTGTTCTGATGTTCCAAGTATTATTAATTTTGGGTCCGGATCCAGTTTAGTATTAATAACTTCAGAAGTTATTCTAAAAATCTCAATCCAGAAATTCATAATGTTTATACAATTTGCAAAGGTATGTGTTAAATTAGCCTCTGGATGCTGATATTTATCGCAGATAGAGGATATCTGTGGAAAGATTCTATTTAATTTAACTTTGGAGTAATGTAATCTATGTAATACTTTAAATTGTATTAAAGCATGTCTGGAGTTTAGCGAGCATTGATGTATATATTGTAAACTTTTGTCCCATATATCTTTCGTTATGGATTGATTTATTTCATTTTCCCATGTATGTCTATATGATTCCGTCGATGGTATCTCGTTATCTAAAAGGGTATTATAATAATAAGTTGTTAATTTTTCTGTATTAGGATGCTTATTCAGACATTCATCAAGGATTTCTGGTTCCTTATTCCTATAATCTTGTGTATTTGATTTAACATAATCTCTGAGTTGTAGATATCAAAAAAAAATATTTGAGTGTAATCCATAGATCTGTTGCAGTTCCTGAAATGAAAGATAAGTGCCTTTCTTATAAAGGTGTTCCATCTTTTTGATTCCATGGTTTTTCCATTGTATAAAGCCTTTATCCAGCATGGAAGGTTTGAATAAGGGATTGTTTACAATAGGGAGACAGAAAGTGGTATATTATCCAATTTTAAAGCCTTTTTAAGTTGTTTCCAGATTCGTGTACCACTATATATTATAGGGTTTTCCCTATAGGTTTTTTTATGCAATTTTGTCGATGCAAATATAATCGAGCCGATTTCAAAATGTAGACAATCCTCCTTTTCCATCCTTAACCAGTCTGGTTGTTGATCCATTTCTTCCAGCCAAAAATTCATGTTTTTAATATAAACTGCCCAAAAATAAAACAAAAAATTTGGTAGAGCTAAACCTCCATTAATCTTTGATTTACATAAATGTTTTTTATTTATTCTATGATTCTTGTAATTTTTCATTATCTAATTTGTTACTTTCACACTCCTACTATCATTAGCAAAAAGCGCATGTCCTTTCTTAGTTTAGATGGATCCTATCCTATAGACTCAGGATCAGTTCCTGTGGATTGGAGGGTAGCTAATGTTAACCCACTTTTTAAGAAAGGCGGGAGAGAGAAAACAGGGAATTATAGACCAGTTAGCCTGACCGGTGGTGGGGAAGATGCTGGAGTCAATTATAAAAGATGAGATAGCCGAACATTTGGATAGCAGTAACATGATCGGTCCGAGTCAGCATGGATTTATGAAGGGGAAATCATGCTTGACTAATCTACTGGAATTTTTTGAAGATGTAAAAGCCCTGTCTGACGGTGCGAGTCCACCCACGAGTGACCCCAAGTGAAAGAAAAAAAACAGACCCGTGGTTATGCACGAGATTCCAAGTTTATGTTCAAGTGTTTAACCGAGTTCCCACGGGTATGTCATTTCTGCGACGTTCCAAGTTCCTCTCCCGAGTTACCAAGTTCCTTTCCCGTTACTCTTGAGCCAACCGTGAATGAAGGTAAGTGTGTGAGGGTGTGAGAAGTCCATGCCGGGTGCTGGCCGGCCGGCCGCAGCCACTGTTCTTTCACATCAGTTGCCCATCAGATTGTTTGGAGACGGAGCTCAGGGTTTCGCCTCCTGAGCTGCTTTGGTGCCCAGGCGTAACTTGAGGTGGAGGGAGATTGGGGGGGGGGGGGGGGGAGTGCGCGGGCGTCATTAATCGGTCTGGGGTGACAAGGCTCTTGGGTTAGGCTGGGATCATTCTCTGCGGGATGATCTTAGTGCGGGAGACATGTGTAGGAGAAGTGTACTGACTGTGTGGGCAGACACTTTGGTAGTGATTGCCCAGCAGTCTCAAAAGCCGCTGTGTCTCCCTGTCCCTGGGATAGCAGGGGGCAATCAAACAGCACAATACTTCCCTCACCCTCCACAGCCAACACAAAGGGCAACGATCCCAAGGCTTTAGGGTCAGAAACAGCAGGCAGGCGACAATCACCCGCCATAACGCGAGAGAGATCATGCGCTATTGTAGGTCTCCTTTGCACGTCGGTGTTTCTGTCTTTCTCCATCTCATTGTTGGCCCTGTCTGTCGCCACCCCCACCCCCACCCCTCTGCTTCCCGGCCATGTGTGTGACCCCTTCCCTCCCCTCTCCAGCTCCCCGCCCATTGCACCGGGCGCGGGGGCTTCGCACCGTCTTCACGTTGGCGACGATCCCAAGGCTTTAGACGGAAGGCAGACGCAACAAGCTGGAGTAACAACGCGGGCCAGGTAACATCTCTGGAGAACGTGGATAGGTGACGTTTCGGATAAGGGCTCGTCTTCTGAAGAAGGATCTCAACCCGAAAAGTCACCTATTCCTTCTCTCCAGAGTTGCTGCCTGACCCGCCAAGTTACTCCAGCATTGTGTGTTGGGCATCAAACCACCCCCGTCCAGTCGTTCTGCTCGTTTTCCGGATCGGCTAATTATACATTTGTTCCCCTGATTACCCCACCCCTCTATTCATTTTTACCACAGTTGCACTTAACTTTGACTTAATAATTACTGTGCTGACTAATCTATTTATTTTAAATGCCAAGCAACATATTTCCTACTGCTTCCCCTAATTCCCATTCCTCGAGAAAGGGTTGAAGCATTAACTTATCACAAAAGGTCACAAAGTGTTGGAATAACTCAACGGGTCAGGCAGCATCTCTGGAGAAAATGGATAGTTGACGTTTCGGGTTTGGACTCTTCTTCAGGGCCTTTAGCTTAGTTTAGATACAGTGTGGAAACAGGCCCTTCGACCCACCGAGCCCATGCTGACCACAATCACCCGGACGCTAGTTCTATCCTACACACTGTGGGGCAATTTACAGGCGACAATTAACATACAAACCTGCACGTCTTTGGAATGTGGGAGGAAACTGGAGCACCCGGAAAAAATCTACGTGGTCACTGGGAAAACGTGCAAACTCCGTACGGACAGCACCAGTCGTCAGGATTGAACTCGGGTCTCTGGCGCTGTGAGGCAGCAACTCTACTGCTGCGCCGCCAATGTGACATTCCAAGTTTTGGAATGAAGTTAGCCGCTTACAAATCCCATTCTCTGCCCAGCGTGGAGAATCATGAATTGCCAAGACACAAGGCACTGTAGATGTTGGTTCCTTTTTTAAAAATCACGAATTCAAAGTTATCAATTCAAGAATAATGTAGTGTGGTTTGTTGGATTTGTCCTTACTCAACTTAAAGTTTTTTTAAAGCATTTAGTGAAACACTACCCCCCCCACCCCCGCACCCACCCACCTTTCCCTCCCAACTCCAGTCCCGTCCCGACCCCCTGGGAAACTGAAGGGAGCGACAATCAACTGTCATGGATACAAATAATGTCATACACAAGAAAGGGCAGATGTTGGTTGACAAAAAGTGAACACATGGGGCTGGAGAAATTTGGAAATGTCATCCCATCACCCATTCCTTCTCTCCAGAGATGCTGCCTGCCCGCTGAGTTAAAGAGTTCCCACGGTAGACTCACAAATCACTAAGGTAAACGCACGGGCCACTACGTTATTACAACAAGTTTAAATGTTTCAATTTTTAACTTGAATAGTAAATTTGACTTGTGGAAAACCTCAAACATGCTTGAATTTTTTCACGAGTTAACAAGTTTCACGGGTACCTGCCGTTAGCGCCACGAGTCGCTAAGTTGCGCGCACGAATTCCGACATTCCCACTACGTTAATTGTACGTGATTACCGCGAGTGAAAACTCGGGGTCACTCGTGGGTCAACTCGCACCATGAGACAGGCCTTTAACTAGGAAAATAGACAAGGGAGAGCCAGTGGATGTAGTGTACCTGGACCTTCAGAAAGCATTTGGTAAGGTCCCACATAGGAGATCAGTGGGCAAAATTAGGGCACATGGTATTGGGAGTGGAGTGCTGACATGGATAGAGAAGTGGTTGGCAGACAGGAAACAAAGAGTAGGGATTAACAGGTCCCTTTCAGAATGGCAGGCAGTGACTAGTGGGGTACCGCAGGGCTCAGTGCTGGGACCGCAGCTATTTACAATATATATCAATGATTTGGATGAAGGGATTCAAAGTAACAATAGCAAATTTGCAGATGACACAAAGCTGGGTGGCAGTGTGAACTGTAAGGAGGATGCTATGAGAATGCATGGTGACTTGGACAGGTTGGGGGAGTGGGCAGATGCATGGCAGATGAAGTTTAATGCGGATAAATGTAAGGTTATCCACTTTGGTAGCAAAAACAGGAAGGCAGATTACTATCTAAATGGCGTCAAGTTGGGAAAAGGGGAAGTACAACGGGATCTGGGGGTCCTTGTACATCAGTCTATGAAAGTAAATGCAGGTACAGCAGGCAGTGAAGAAAGCGAATGGCATGTTGGCCTTCATAACAAGAGGAATCGAATATAGGAGCAAAGGGGTCCTTCTGCAGTTGTACAGAGCCCTAGTGAGACCACACCTGGAGTATCGTGTGCAGTTTTGGTCCCCTAATTTGAGGAACGACATTCTTGCTATTGAGGGAGTGCAGCGTAGGTTTACAGGGTTAATTCCCGGGATGTCGTGACTGTCATATGCTGAGAGAATGGAGCAGCTGGGCTTGTACACTCTGGAGTTTAGAAGGATGAGAGGGGATCTAATTGAAACATATAATATTGTTAAGGGTTTGGACACGCTAGAGGCTGGAAACATGTTCCCGATGTTGGGGGAGTCCAGAACCAGGGACCACAGTTTAAGAATAAGGAGTAAGCCATTTAGAATGGAGACGAGGAACCTTTTCTCACAGAGAGTGGTGAGTCTGTGGAAATCTCTGCCTCAGAGGGCGGTGGAGGCGGGTTCTCTGGATGCTTTCAAGAGAGAGCTAGATAGTGCTCTTAAAAATAGCAGAGTCAGGGGATATGGAGAGAAGGTAGGAACGGGGTACTGATTGGGGATGATCAGCCATGATCACATTGAATGGCGGTGCTGGCTCGAAGGGCCAAATGCCCTACTCCTGCACCTATTGTCTATTGTCTGTCTATCTTTTAAAGGCACTTCCTTTACTTCAACTAGCTATGCCTTATAGTCTAAACACCTCCTAAATCTATCTATTGCCTCTCCTGATATGATATCTAAGTTACCTTCACTATATTGGCCTCTTTTCCTCATTACACTTCCCCAGTATGTTTGCTCCTGGGTTATGCATATTACAAACCTACAATTGTTCTTATTTCCAGCATTTCCTTTGTCACCCATGAAGTAGATAAATCTAATATAAAGGAAGTACAGATGCTGATTTATACCAAAGATGGACACAAAATGCTGGAGTAACTCAATGGGTCACGCAGCATCTCTGGAGAAAATGGATAGGTGATGTTTCGTGTCGGGACCTTCTTTCAGTCTGTTCTGTCAATATCAGATAGTAAACTTATTCACGTACCATGGATATGCTGCCTTCTTCAGGTGCCCTGCAGGGCTTCAGGTGTGTCCCAGATGCATAAGAGGTGAAGGAGATGACAAGGCATAGGTTCTGCTCCAGTTGGCATCAGCAGCAGAATTTCAGATAGGACTACACTAGTCACACTCTGCATTTGGGAACATCAATGCTTTGGACTTCAAGAATTCTGAAGCACTATTGCTTCAGTTTAGTTTAGTTTAGATATACAGAGTGGAAACAGGCGCTTCAGCCCACAATGTCTATGCCGAGAAATATATTTGTTGAATTTGTACATGCTCACCTCCCAATATTCCATATGCTGGGTCCTCGGGATGGATAAAATACAACAGTCAGTGTCGGAAGTAACTGCAGATGCTAGTGTATACTGAAGATAGACACAAAAAGCTGGAGTAACTCAGTGGGTAATGTTTCAGGTCGAGACCCTTCTTCAGACTCGACCTGAAACGTCACCCATTCCTTCTCTCTAGAGATGCTGCCTGTCCCACTGAGTTACCCCAGCTTTTTGTGTCTACAACAGTCAGTTGTGGTTTAAACAGCAGTTAATTACTCATTCGGAGAGCTTCACACCAAGAACAGTGCAGAGAGTGATGAGTTAAACAGAGATGGTTAATAGTAAGATTAAACAAGAACTTACCAGTTCGAAAGTTTGATCTTTATTTTATGAGGAGTAACGATGAGGGATTACATGAAGAAGCCCCGCCTGGCGCTGGAACGGCATACTTCAAAGCAGCGGCATGAAAAACACAGAACACAATAGCCGGAGTAAGATAGTAAGGCTCATCATAGATTTAGAACTACCAGATGATCATTTATTTTATGAGGGTGTGGAGTGGAGGGCACGTAATCCCTCATCGTTACTCCTCATAAAATAAAGATCAAACTTCGAACTGGTAAGTTCTCGTTTAATCTTACTATTTTACTTCGGAATCACGTGAGTGACTACGTGAAAGATTTTGAAGCTTCTGTGTTTTTCATGTCGTAGAATTCTTCCATACGACAGTCCGGCTAGGTCAACACATACATGAGAAAACCAGACTAGTTTTAGTTCTTTCCATAAATCTTTTAATGATAAAAGAACATATAATAATCCTCTTTTATACCCGAGGGAACCATTACAAAGTGATAAAAGATATAAGTGATAACATAATTGATAATATCAATCAATAGTGAAACAACGCAAGGTGATTATAGTGAACCCAACACCGCGTGTCCAAAGCCTGTCATTGTGTGAACAGGTTTATTGTAGAACTTTGAAAAAGTTTCTTCTTTACACCACCCTGCGGTTTCTAAAATATGTTCGAGAGGTACGTCCTGTAACTTCGCCGCGGATGTAGCTGCTGCCCTGGTGGAGTGAGATTTGAACACATCCAGTGTCTACTCCTGCTAAAAGTAACACCTGTTTTAACCACCTTGAGATTGTTTGCACTGAAGCTTTTGTGTGTGGTTTCTTATGCGTAATCATTAATGTTTTTTCATCTCCTCGAAGAGTTTTGGTAACTTTTACATAATGATTCAAATGTTTAACTACACACAACGTTGGATCAATGGGATAAGCTTGAAACATTACCTTTGCTCCAGTTCTCCCTGGTCTGCTTTGTTTGATCAGATCATAAACATAGAACACAATGTTATCTGCAGTCACATGCATACAGTCTAAACGTAACATTTGTAATGTTTGCACCCTTTGAGCTGAAACCAATGCCATCAACATTACTAATTTAAATGTTAACCTTTCCAATGACAAAACTTCGATTGGAGTCCATTGCCCAAGTAAGGTAAGTACAATGCTAACATCCCAAATTTCTGTATATCTTGGTTTGGGTGGATTTTTGTTAAAGATTCCTTTCATAAATCTGGATATTAATGGATGTGATCCAATTGATTTCTGGTCAGAGATTTGTCCTAAATAAGATGATAAGGCACTACGTGCACTATTAATGGCACTGTAACTTAAGTGTTGTTCAAAATGCAACTCGGCAAGGAACTCCAATATGTTTGCAATGTTCACAGTATGATAGGATATATTTGACTGTCTGCAAAAATTTTCCCATTTCTTTATATGTGTCATACATTGTCTCTAAGTGCTATCTCGCGACTATAGTATCCATAGTTCTATCCGACAATCCAAGCTCCTGTAGTGGTCTTGTCAAAACCTGCAGATTAACAAATTCATATAAGCATGTAATGGATGAATTTCTTTGGTTACTGGTTTTATCAATAAATCACTGCTGCTAGGAATTGACATATATGGTTCTTTAATCATGTTTAACATCAATGGGAACCATGGTTGTGTCGGCCAATTTGGAATTACCAATAATCCTGTGGCAGCATCTTGTTCTATTTTCTTCAGACATTGCTGAACCAGAGCAAATGGCAGAAAAGCATAAAAGAACATATTCCCCCAGTTTAGTGAAAAAGCATCTACTGCTACTGCGTCTGGATCTGGTTCCCAAGACACATATTTAGGCAATTGATGATTTAGTCTTGATGCAAACAGATCAATGTCTGGTAACCCATATTGAGTCACAATTTTACTGAAAATTACTGGGTTCAACATCCATTCTGTGTTATCTTTAAACATCCTTGATCTATTGTCTGCCACCACATTGTCTTTACCTGGGATGTAATTTGCCGAAATCCAAATTTGGTGGTTAATACACCATTGCCATATCTGATTGACCAAACAATCACATGATACCGATCTGACTCCACCCATGTGATTAATATTTGCAACAGCTGTTTTATTGTCTAATTGTATCAGTACATGCAGATTCTTTTTTGTAGAACAATATGCCTTCAACCCATAAAATGCACCCAATAATTCTAAATAGTTAATACCATATGTTTGGAGAAACATTTCCTCTTGGACAGTCCATCTGACCCCACAGCTGGTGAATGAATCTGTCGCCCCCCCATCCGAGAGCACTAGCATCTGTTTGTAAAATTACTTCAGGCTGTTGTATCAGAATGTTTTTAGCAGCTTGTGGGACATTTTCAATCCACCATTGTAATTCCAATAAAGCTTATTTTGTTAATTGCATAGGCCTATCAAAATGGCCTGCTCTCTTTTTTAGAGCTCTTATTTTGTCCCTTTGAAGGTTTTGGTAATGTAATGGACCAAATTCTACTGCAGGAAATGCTGCTACTAGTTTACCAATAACCTTTGCTACTTCTCGGATGGAGGGATAAGGTTTGTGAATGAGACCCCTACAGGTCACCAAAATATCATCAATCTTATCTGTTGGCAAAGTTACTAACATAGTAACTGAGTTAATTACAAACCCCAAATAGTTAATTGAATGTGCTGGCTGCAGCTGGGACTTAATTGGATGAATCAAGAAACCTAACTTCTCAAATAAAGTTTTAGTTGCTGAAACTGATTTTCCAGCTGATTCCTGATTACTATTGATGATTAAAATGTCATCCAGATAAGCCATAATGATGTGCTTTTGTGCTCTTAATTGTGCTAAAGCTGGTTTCAACAGCTTTGTAAAGCCCTGGGAGCTGAACTTAACCCATTTGGTAAAGCTTTGAATTGCCACAGCTGTCCCAGCCAATTAAATTTTAAGTACCTTCGAAAGAACTGATGTATTGGTACTGAATAGTACGCATCCTTTAAATCAATTGTAGCCATATAACAACCTGCTGATATCAAATGTCTTGCAGTGTTAAATGTTTCCATTTTAAAATGTTTATATTCGACAAATTTATTAAGATTTGTAAGGTCCAGAATAATTCTGCAACCACCATCTTTTTTATTTCTTGGAAATATATTTGACACAAATTGATGCTCATGTTCAACAGTTTTTTCAATAACACCTTTTTTTAAATAATTTGTCAATTTCCACATTTATTTCTGCCTCTTCAATTGCAGAAAACATGAAACCATAAGCAGGTTTATTTTGTACCGGAGAATTAACACCTTCTTTAAATATAATAGTAGCTCCTGAAACTGTTTGTAAAATAAACCGATCAGATGTGATGGCAAGCCATTCATCATAAAACATTTGTAATCTCCCTCCAACTAGAGATTTGTCCACAGTTTCTTTAAGCATAGAATAAATTTTTTGTACCTCTCCATATGAACGTGGTGGTCTCCTTCTCCCCGTATACGGGTGAACATTAGGCTGTGTCGGATGATAATATTTTCTTATCATACTCCTGCCTCTGTTTCCAAAATCAAATCCCCTTCTTGACGAAAAATACCTTTTTTGTCCAAAGACGAAAGGTCTCATGTGGCTAATAGATTTAGCCTCTTCATCCATTTCTCTTATTTGTTTAGGCAGGTTTTCTCCAGATAGATAACCAGGAGCTTGAACACCACTTGATCGACACAGACCTGCAAACCTCGGATGTAATATGGGCCGAATCGCAATTTTCCTTATACAATTAATTTCATAGAAGGAATTGCATAATAAGCCCAAAGTATCTTTTTGAATTTTATCCATCTCCAACCCCTCCATTTGCCTTCCAAAAGCAGTAATGGCAGCAGAAATCAATTTGAGGATTCTTTGAAATCTTATTTCTTGTCCTCTCATGCCTGGAGTCATAGGCGTCCATATAGACGGATTAACCGTAGGTACCTTCAATGAGGTGCAATTTTCCGGTGTTTTATATAATTCTGCTGTTTCAATCATCACAGAATCTTGAAGTTGGTGAGATACCATATAATTAATACTGGCAGCTAGGTTTTCTTCCATAGCCTCACCACTTCCTTCAGGTATAGCAAAATCTTTTGCCATCTCAGGCACATCTGGCCTTCTCTTTTTTATTCGTGGTGTGCACTCATAATCCACATCACCACTTGCAGGGTCTGTCTTTTGCAGCCCTGATACACTTGGAATTATATCCAATGAGACTTCCTCCGCCCTTAATCCTGGGTCCGGAGTTTCAAATTCCCAATTTGGCACATAGCCATATTCTGTATATTCAAGCCCCTCAGGGTCATTTTGGGAAACATCTGGGTACTGTGACCCTTGTCTCATTATATTTTGGAGCACTTTCTCCATATGTTCCATTTTTAGCCATATAGCTTTATTATCTGGAGGACCTTTCATTATCAGAGTCATTATCAGAAACCACGGGCCTCACGGATTTCTTTTTACATTTTCTAGGAACATTTTCCTCCGTGGTTTGTATTTCTGGAGAAATTATAGTCTCACTAACGGGTGAATCAGCGGCCACCGGTATCGGAACCGGATCCGCACTAAACTCTTGTCCCGTATCTTTAGCTTCACCCCGGGATGATCTTTTTACCCGCGAAATTTTCCTTTGAGACTTCTCCATTTTCTTTTCCATTTATCTGGCTAAATCAGTACGCCAGCGTGACTCTGATTTTAACTTTTACTTTCTCTTTTGCTGGTTTTGCCAGCGTAACGTCTTTTTTAGAACGTCCCCACTTTTCCTTACACTTACCTGCGGGTCCGTTTCGGCCGCTGCGAGGAGCTGCGCTCTGCAACTCTTGCTTCTGCCGTCAGCGTCGAAGTAATGCCGTTCCAGCGCCAGGCGGGGCTTCTTCACGTAGTCACTCACGTGACTCCGAAGTAAAATACACACTTGTGGCAGGAAGCAGGGCTTTCTTTGCTCCTGCTCAGGAAGGTAGCGTCGGTGTATGTGGCCTCCGTGCTGACGGTGTTGGAATCCAATTCAGCTCTGCTGGTGCCGGAGGTGAGAACCATTTGTAAAGCCCAGCAGCACAGCAGCACGGTGTTACACATGATACCTGCAGGATAGAGGCACCACAGTTAGCTGGAAGCAGCAGCCCTGGAAATGTAATCAGCTTCTATTACTGTGCCGTAAATAACCATACTGGTTTTGGATTTCAAGTAATCATTCAGGCATTTGTTAAAATGTGGTGAGGTTTTGGGGAATAAATTCCTGACCCACTTCTCATTCAGTCATTTTTTGCTCAACTCCCTTTTAATTGTTCTAGTTATTGTACTCGGCTACAAGAAATGGGTCTTCAGTAAGTTTCTGTGAGTAGGTTTTCCTGCACCATCTGCTGGAAGCTTCCACTATAACAGCCTAGTAATTCTACTATAGAGCACCATTGTTTAGAGTGCTGTGCGATTAGATTTCAGCAAAAGCAGGTTGCATTCTCCTGCAGATTTGTCGCTGGTCCTCTGTATGCACGACACACAAACACTCACTTGGTCAGCATAGCCCAGTTGGGCCGAAGGGCCTGTTTCCATGCTGTATGACTCTCTGAGCATGGGCTGCCAGACAATAACATTGTCTCCTGTTTAAGTAACCTTCCTTTAAAGTTGCTTAAGTTGGGATGGCACGGTGGTGCAGCCGTATCGCCAGAGACCCGGGTTCGATCGTGACTCTGGGTGCTGTCTGTACAAAGTTTGTACGTTCTCTCTGTGACCGCCTGGGCTTCCTCCAGGTGCTCCGTTGTCCTCCCACACTCCAAAGACGTACAGGTTGGTAGGTTAATTGAGTTTGGTTAAATTAAAACTTGTCCCTAGTGTGTAGGATAGTGCTGGTGTACGCGCTGATCGCTGGTCGGCGATGGCCCGCACTGTATCTCTAAAGTCTAAACTTCCCCTACACTAGTTCTCATTTTAAACACCCCACCTCAAATTACTTCTGTGCCTCTGGTCGTAGGCTAAAATTCATTCTCACAGCTGCAAGAAGGTTTATTGATGACAACATCACTTACACAAATTCTCATGCATGACTGAGACTGGTTGCTCAACATTTCAATAGCTCTTTATTATCACATGTTCAGACGTGCAGTGACTTCCTATTTTTGCGTACAGTTTGATAAATTATTACTATACATAAGCACAATTCTCGATTAAGTACAAAGTGTATAGAAATAGTCCACTGAGACCCTATACAATAGCGGCTTGGTTTTGGTGGCATTTTTCAAAGTCCAAGTTGCTTTAAGTGCAGCTGGCCATAAAGGCCCTTTGCCTTGGTGATGTTGCAGGGTCGGCCTGGCCAAGCAAAGCTGTGGGTATCCTCCACCGCTGCTGCACTGGTCTCTGTCACTGCAGGCTATGTCCAGTCCATGCACTTGGTCTCCTGGAGCAGCGCCCGATCCAGGACGTCCAGCGAACTGTCGTCCCTCTCCATGCCCGGCCACCATTCAGCCTTTGTGTTCCGGTGGTGCCTCCCACAACCAACCGCGTGGGTGCGGAAGTTAAGACCCTGCTTAATTGGAGGCTTGAAGCCAACTGTGTTAAAAATTGTTTAATCGTGTGGGGAATTGACAAGGTGCATGCACCAAGTCTTTTGCCCAGGGTAGGGGACTCAAGAACCAGAGGACATAGGTTTAAGGAGAGAGGGGAAAGATTTAATAGGAACCCGAGGGGTAACTATTTCAATAGGAGGGTGGTGGGTATGTGGAATGAGCTGCCAGAGAAGGCAGCCCGAGCGGACAAATGGGATTAGCGTAGATGGAGGATCTTGGTCACCATAGATGGGTTGGGACGAAGGGCCTGTTTCCGTGCTGTGTGACACAATGACTTGATGACTCTTTGGGCTGAACCATCAGACAACACCATCATCTTCCTTTAAGTCACTTCCTCAACACTGGTTCTCACTCTCCACATGCCACCTCCAATTACTTCCATGCCAAAGCCTGAAGAAGGGTCTCGACCCGAAACGTCACCTATTCCATCACTCCATAGATGCTGCCTCACCCGCTGAGTTTCTCCAGCATTTTTGTCTACCTTCAATTTTTCCAGCATCTGCAGTTCTTTCTTAAACACTTCCGTGCCTCTGGTCGGGATCTAAAGTTTATTCACATAACTGCAAAAAAACATTTAGTCTTATGCTGTTGGAAATCAGATTAATCCAGAAGACGGCAATGTTTATCTTATTTCAGAGTGCTTTAGACCCTGTGTACTGCCTAGGTCTACTGTACGGTTTTACTGGGTTGGATGCAAAGCTTTTCACAGTACCTACTGTAGGTACATGTGACAATAAAGTATGATTGAATTATTGAATCATTAATTGGATCAATCTGATGGGAGAGAGCTGCATTTGACTTGATGGGCAAAATGACCTCCTTCAAAGGCAATATGAAGAAAGGTCTCGACCCGAAACGTCACCCATTCCTTCTTGGCAGAGATGTCGCTTGTCCCGCCGAGTTACTCTAGCATTTGTGTCCATCTTTGGTTTTAACCAGCATCTGCAGTTCCTTCCTACATAAATTACGTGGTGTTTTGTTAATGGAACACTGATGATGCTAAACTCATGAGACAATCACAGGTCCTAAATGGGTAATAGATTTAACTAGTGTCTTCGGCAATAGGCATTATTCAACAATATGAGTGCCCTCCAAGTCATTGCTTTCAATTAATTTAGTTTAGCTTAGAGATACAGCATAGAAACAGGCACTGCAGCCCACCGAGGCCACACCAACCATTGATCACCCGTACACTAGTTCTATGTTATCTCACTTTCACATCTGACACACGGGGGGCAATTTACAGAAGCCAATTAACCTACAAACTTGCACATCTTTGGGATGTGGGAGGAAACCAGAGCACCTAGGGAAAACCCACGTGGTCACAGGAAAAATGTACAAATTACACACAGACAGCCCCCATAGTCAGGATGGAACACGGGGCTCTGGTGCTGTAAGGTAACACCTCTACTGCTGCACCAATGTGCCATCTAGAATAACTAATATTGAAGGACAAAAAATATTTTTAAATTGCACACTTGATATTACACTTTATTTTCATTGAATCTGTTTAGGAAAACTTGGATTAAAGCCACTGTTCAAAGAGCTAGGAAAGACATTTTCTATTTATTATATATTTTTAATCTACAATATAATAAAGCCTATGATAACTGGGAGCAAGCAAAAGGAATTTTGTAATTCTCCTTAATTACAATTTAAAAATGTAACTACAAGTTTGCCAAAGGGGAAGCATGGTGGCGCAGTGGAAGAGTTGTCAGAGACCTGGGTTCGATCCTGACTACGGATGCTGTTTGTATTTTTGCTACATTTTCCCTGAAACCAAGTGGATTTTCTCCAGGTGTTCTAGTTTCCTCTCACACTCCAAATATGTACAGGTTTGTAGGTTAATTGGCTTTGGTAAAGATAGTAAATGGTCCCCAGTGTGTGGGATAGTGCTAGTGTATGGGGATCGCTGTTCAGCGTGGACTCCGAGGGCCAAAGGCTTTGTTGCCACACTGTATCTCTAAACTAAATAAACAAAACTGAATGAATGCCAATATTCTATATTGTCATTTCAACTTTTGGGGAAACCTGCAACAAATAAATAGCTGGCACAACCATTCCATGTTTGTTTTTCGCAAGCAGGTCTAAAAGTTTATTTCAACAGCAAAATTACAAGTTACACATGGAAAGCACTACAAATATCAATCCGTATACATGCTTCTTAAGCAGAAATTAAATCAGCAGATAGTGCAACTACAAAACTAGTTCTTGCCCAGATGACAGTCATGACCAATTTTTCTACAGTAGCAAATTGCATTAAAAAACCTGCAATAACAAATGGCACATGGGTCACAGCAAGGCAGTGGATGGCCAAAGCAAGACTCCAAGTGACGCACACACCTCCTGGGCGCTCGCTTTGATCTGTCCATCTCCCCTGCATTAGGCACCAGCTGCAAGAATAAATATTGAAATCAGTCACATACCATTCATTAATTACACCGCTACTGCAATATGAAGAACTAGCCATATTTAACGCTGGAGTACACAGCGTGACGGACAGCATCACTGGAGAGAAGGAATGGGTGACGTTTCGGGTCGAGACCCGTCTTCAGCAGAAGGGTCTCGACCCAAAACGTCATGCATCTATATCCCTCCACAGATGCTGCCTGACCAACTGAGTTCTTACATAGAATTGTAAGGATGTAGAATACTATCGGCAAGAAAAGTGCTGGAGGAACTCATCAGGTCAAACAGCATCTGGGGAGGGAATGGACAGATGCCGTTTTGGTTTGGCCATTTCTTCAAATGCTTCTTCCTGTCTGAAAAAAAGGGTCTTGACCAGAAATGTCCTCGACCACCTGTCTATATCCCTCAACAGATGCTGCCTGACCAACGGAGTTCTTACAACACTTTGTGTAAACACTTACAATGCAAAGAAAAGCAACTGACCTGATAATTGTAGAAACAAGGAACTGCAAATGATGGTTTACAAAAAAACACAAAGGGCTGGAGTAGCTCAGGAGGTCAGGCAGCATCTCTGGACAACATGGATGGGTGATGTTTCGGGTCGGGACCTTTCTTCAGACTGATTGTAGAAGGGGGGGGGGGGGAGAGAAAGCTGGGCCAGTAGTGAAAAGACAAACTGTGTGAGATAAGGATAGAAGAGGTGCAAAATGTGAAGCCAGAGGAAGGAACACAGGTGGAAGGGCAAAAAAAGGAGGGAAAGGTGGAAGGGGTAGTTTGTAGGTTAGTTGCCTTTTAGACTGTAGACAATAGACAATAAGTGCAGGAGTAGGCCATTCGACCCTTCAACCCAGCACCTCCATTCACTGTAATCATGGCTGATCATCCACAATCAGTACCCCGTTCCTACCTTCTCCCCATATCGCTTGACTCCGCTATCTTTAAGAGCTCTATCTAACTCTCTCTTGAAAGCATCCAGAGAATTGGCCTCCACTGCCTTCTGAGGCAGAGAATTCCACAGATTCACAACTCTGAGTGAAAAGGTTTTTCCTCATCTCCGTTCTAAATGACCTATCCCTTATTCTTAAACTGTGGCCCCTGGTTCTGGACCCCCCCCCCCCCCCCACATCGGGAACATGTTTCCTGCCTCTAGTGTGCCATATCCATTAATAATCTTACATGTTTCAATAAGATCCCCTCTCATCCTTCTAAATTCCAGTGTATACAAGCCCATTCACTCTATTCTTTGAATATATGACAATCCCGCCATCCCGGAAATTAACCTTGTGAACCTACGCTGCACTCCCTCAATAGCAAGAATGTCCTTCCTCACATTTGGAGACCAAAACTGCACACAATACTCCAGGTGTGGTCTCACTAGGACCCTGCAGAACTGTAGAAGGACACCTTTGCTCCTATACTCCTCTAGTTATGAAGGCCAACATTTCAAAGAAATGTTAATATTAAATTGCACTTGAATGTGTACTTCTATTGGAGGATAACAGAATTTCATTCACCAGTGTTGAGAAGCTATTTTCTATGGAAATTTAAAACTTGACACTTGATATGAAAAGTTACATATTAGACATATAGGCAGCCTTGCATTATGCCAGTTCAGATAATGGAAATATTTTCTTAAGGAATACCCAAATCACTACCAAATATCTGAGATATGGAATAAAAATTAACTCTTACAGAATTTATTGAAAAAAGTAAATAAATCAACTCAATTTGTTTACAAAATCACATTGTTTGATGCGTAAGCAAATGCTCTTGCTTTGCATTATAGAAAATTGCGATACGGACTGTTTTATAGCTACACAACCCCCTGTAATGCAAGGATCGCCTTTAATTATAAAACTCAACCAGTTTATTAGACATCCGTCATTCCCGTCTTTGTCACGATGTTGTATGAAAATTGATTTACCTCTAGATTGGCTTCAATCTTCCCCGAGCTGCGATCTTCCTTCAACAAGTCTATTTCTCCATCCAGTGTGGGTTCTGTCAGTGGACCTGGATTCATAACAGTAATATCATTCATAAAATCCCCATCCTGCTGTAATTGCAAACTGAACTTTCAAAATGTGCAGCTGCGACTTGGTTGATCGAAATAAAAATAACTAAAAATAAAAACTGCCTCACAAACCATCTCCCTTCGTTCTACGCTGTTCCATTTTTTAAAGAATGAGGCACAGTTAAAGGAATTGTGCAATACTACATCAGCATTCTCCAGGAAAGGGTTTGGAGATGAGGGATCCAAAAGAATTAGTGAGAAGCAACAAAATAATGAAAAATCTGACCGCGTAAAGTTGTCAAACAGAGAAGAGATAAGGGAAATACACATTCTCTCCCCATCTGCCTGTGAGCCACACAAGAGGCTCACTCACTAGTAAAATTAAGTGTAAGGGTAACTTGGCAATTGTTATTTCTGAAGCTGATACAGCACAAGATAATTTATTGTGGATAAAGTTGTAGGGATATCCCAATGTAAGTTACACATAGCTATGTAGAACACTGCTCTAAGTAGAAACAAAGAGCTGCTGATGCTCGTTTCTACCAAAGATAGACACACAGTGCTGGAGTAACTCAGCGGGTCATGCAGCATCTTTGGAGAAAAAGGATGGATGGCGTTTCAGGTCAGGACCCTGTTTCAGACTCTGATCATGAAGAAATCAGAGATGTTCTGGGAGATAATGAAAAGAGTTTTAAGAGATTGCTCTAAGAATTTTCCTCCATATATTGAAAGAGTGTATTTGATTAACTATAGAAACACTGAGCCATTGATTCATTTCTCTTCATGGGTAAAAAAACATTTATAATATATTTGTTGAATCTGTACCAGGCTCACCTCCCATTCTCTCACTGGAGCCACAAACCCATTCAACATGCTGAGCCCCCACGATGGATAAAATGCAAAGTTAGTTGTGGTTTAAGCGGCAGATTCAGACACTCATCCGGAGAGCTTCACATCAAGAACCGTGCAGAGAGTGATGAGTTAAACAGAGATGGTTCATACGCACCTGCGGCGGAAAGCAGGGCTTTGCTCCTGCTCAGGAAGTCAAGGTCGGTGTATGTGGCCTCCTTGCTAACGGCGTTGGAATCCAATTCAGCTCTGGCGGTGCCGGAGGTGAGAACCACTTGTAGAGCCCAGCAGCACAGCAGCACGGTGTTACGCATGATACCTGCAGGATAGAGGAACAACAATCAGCTGCAAGCAGCAACCCAGCCCCGGAAAAGTAACCTGCTTCTATGAACATGCTGTACTATAACCATACTTCATCTATCATCAGGACATAATGCAAATGCTGAAGTTTGACTTAAGAAACTCTTTGATTAAATAATCTAAATTTACCAAAAAAGAACAGCTCATGAAATGGAAGCAAACTTTCCTTCCCCCTCGGCAGCGGTTGCTGAGAGCTTCCACCTGTCTTTGAGCTGCAGGGCTTAGAGTCCCTGGTTTATACTGACTGGATGAATTAAGTTCAGCGTCACACTGACGACAGCACTGAGTGGGATATATATTCACCTCAAGCAACATTTGTTTAAAGTCAATTTATGTAGGCTGTTCTCAGTCTTTGCTAAATGGATAGCACTCACAGTCCAAAGCTGTAGATTAGAGAAACATTTAGCGCAAACTCCCAACTTGTCCCCTCAATACGATCCTGGTGGAGTGAGGGACTAATGGAAGCATTAAACTTTAAATTGAAATTCTATTTGCCTTTTTAGGTCTCAGGATTATTTGAGGACGGAATTTTGTCCTTAGCCGAAAGTGAAATATATCCGCTGAGAGAGGGTTACAGCCCGAGAACCTGGAGTCATAAACATATCAACATAGCAGTTGGGGAAAGAGGGGATATAATCCATCCAATTCTATGGGCTGTAGTAGCTGGTCGTGATGTAGATCAGGCAGTAAAGCAGTTTTTGCCAGTGACTAGCTTGGCTCTCCAACACAATCTGAATGGTCGGGGCACTCACTCAAAGAGAAAAATTAGCTTGGGCTGAGGTAAGATGTGTGACAGATATCTCAAATAGTGCAAAAATCAGTGTCCGTAATGCAATCAAAGATATAGTGCATGGAAGTTCATAGTTGTTGAGGTTAGTGATGCGTAGTGTTCCAGAACCTTGATAGTTGCTGGGGAAAGCGATTCCTCAACCTGGTGGTCACAGTTTTCAGGCTCCTGCACTTTCTTACTGATGGTAGTGGCAAAGTAAGAGGAAGGCCAGGTGACGTGGATCTTTGATGATATTGACTGCTATTCTGAAATAGCATCTCCTATAGATCCCTACAGAGGTGGGGAGGTCAAAACCTGTGATGGACTGTGCAGTGCCTGCCCCTCTCTGTAATCTCAACGGTGAAATTCATCTTTTAGGATTCAAGCAAATTCAACTCTTGACTGGCTACATATTTGTCCAAATATATCCATATCTCAAAATTGGATTGGATCAAGAAGGCAGCTCACCACCAAATTCTCAAGGGCAATTGGGGATGGACAAATAAAAGCTGTCTCAGATTGCTAAGCCCACATCATTTGAATGAATAATGAAATCCATCCAAATGAATGATCAGAATTTTACATATCCACATCACAGGTTTGGAAAGTAGTCTTAAACAAGTCATAAATGCTGCATTTTGTAGATTGCGGCATTTAAGACTTAAAATGCATTTTGCACACATTGCGGCCACCATGAGATTTACTGAATAAATACTGCTCTGCTTCATGTTACTCTGGTAAATATGGACATCATTTCCTTCACCATTACTGCAAAATGTTCAGTGTGAAGTATTATTAACTGTCATTAAGCTGTAATGAGTGCAGAGAAGATTTGAGAGTATGTTGACAGGACTCCAGAGCCTGTGCTAAAGGTTGGACAGGCTAGGATTTTATTCCTTGGAGTGTAGGAGGCGTAGGGATCATTTTAGAGAGGTGTATAAAATCATGAGGGAAATAAATGGGTGAATGCCCAAATTCTGTTACCCAGGATAGGGGAGTCAAGAAGCTGATGACATAGATTTAAGTTGGGAGAGGAACCCGAGCGGCAACGCTTACACTCAGTGAGGGTGGCGCAGTGGCACAGCAGTAGAGCTGCTTCCTCTCAGTGCCAGAGACTTGGGTTTGATCCTGACTACAGGTGCTGTCTATGTGGAGTTTGTACGTTCTCCCTGTGACCGCATGGGTTTCTTCCGGGTTCTCTCGTTTCCTCCCATGTTCCAAAGACGTGCAGGTTTGAAGGTTAATCGGCTTCTGTAAATTGCTCCTGGGATGCGAAAGTGGGATAACATAGAATTTGTGTACAGGTGATTGATGATCAGTGTGGACTCTGAAGGGCTTGTTTCACACTGTTTCTCTAAACTAAACTCAGAGTGCGGTAGGTATATGGCAGAGGAGATAGTTGATGCAGGTACTATAACTGCATTTTAAAGAGATTTGGACAGGTACATGGATGGGGAAGTTTAGAGGGATATGGGCTAAATGTGGGCAAATGGCATCAGCTTAGACGGGGTATCTTGGTCGGCATGGACGGGTTGGGCGAAAGGGTCCGTTTCCATGTTGTATGACTCCACAGCTCCTACAGTTCAACAAGATCTGATCAGAAATCCATTTGGAACTAAATAGAGGCGGTTATTTCTTGATCAAATTAATGGCAATGTAAGTGCACTTTATTCATTCAAGAGAAGCCTATTTGTAAAAGGTTAGTTGATCAAAGGTTGTAGAAATATACTTTTAATGTTTGAGCATTTCAATAAGATCTGATCAGAAATCCATTTGGAACTAAAAATGGAGCTTGTTTTCTCTTACATGCAATTGAGACAATTACATTTTCGACAAGATATGGATTTGTAAGTTAGTGTTTAGTGAAAGAGAATCTTTAAAAAAATACTCTGTAGCTACCATATAATTTTGAAATCCATTAAAGAAAACATTGTATGTCAGATTCACCTTTTCCAATATTATGTCTTACACTTACATGGGAAATGGCCATAATTAGTATGGACCATATTACTGGTAGTCTGTTTTAAGATAGTGATGGCTGCTGTAATCTAAATGGAAATGGAGCACCCACACTGTTATTTGGTCAATGCTTTAGGGATTTTAACCTGTTACCAATAAAGGAAACCTCATATATTTCTACATCGGCGTGCTGTGTAATTTGGAAGAGAATTTGGAGGTGATGGTGCTCCTGTGCCTTAGATGCCTTGTTCCAACTAAATGTTTGGGGTCACAAGTTTAAGGGGGGTGGGGAGAGGACTGTCAAAGAAGCTTTAATAACCTGCTGCAATGTGTCCTACTGACAGCTATCATACATTGGTGGAGCAGAGACTGATATTTTAAGCTTTAAGTTTAAGTTTTGTTTATTGTCACGTGTACCGAGGTACAGCGAACAGCTTTTGTTGCCTGCTAACGTGTACTTGACTTGTGACAATAAAGCAGTCTGTCTTGCATTGAGCTTCTTGGGGTTTGTTGGAGTTGCACTCAAACAGGCAAGTCCGTGTTCCTGATTTGTGACTTGAAGGTAGCGGAAATGCTCTTCATTAGGAAGGAGTCTCTCCCAACAGAATGGCCAGATTCTAATTTGCTATGGCATTCACAGTGTTTGTGTGGTTGACCCCTTTATGTACCTGATTCATGGTTTCTAATGATGGTGGAGGATGTGAAGATGGCAAAGCCATGGAAGTGGTTGTCTCCATCACCACTTCTGAATGCATTGTCAGAAGTGGTGGTGGAGACAAATATGATAGCGGCATTTGAGTGTTTTTTAAATATGTATATGGAAGTGCATGGAATAGAGGCAAATGGATCATATACAGGCAGTTTAACTTGGCATCATGTTCGGCACAACCAAACGCCCTGAATAATTTTGTTTTTTTTAATTTACACGGGAAATTAAGGTAATCCTCCAGTGTGTTGATCTTAATGTTCCTATGCTGTACTGTTCTAGCTTCTACGTTCTACTTATTAATCCTTGCCTCCAACTAATGATGTATATCAACTGTCTAATTACTGTGTTGATTCTTTCTCATCGTAGTTATATGCAAGTCGCCTGCATTGAGACACTTTATTTAATATCTAGTGAAACAGGAGTCATGTTGTCAGGCTAGCTGTAGTCTAATAATTTAGTTGTATTTTCCTGAATTCAGGCAGGTAATCTTACTGGTAAGTGACCAAGATGTTCATTTTTGTGCATCTTTGCATCACAGCTGGCTGTCACATCAACAATGTCACATTGGTCCCAGAACATTGTTAATCATTATTGATGGTTGGCATGTCAACACTAAATCAATTGCTCATTCCACATTTGTTGACATTTTATATAATAAAGTGCTAGTACAGAGTGAACACTAGGTCCTCAGTGTACTTAATTGTCTTAGCCGTTTTACCAAACAGGTCATAGATGGAAGAGCTTAATTGTAAATGTAATGGAAAAGAACCTCAAACAATGATTGAGGTTTCATGGATTTATTTATTGCAAAATATAAAAACAAATGTCGCAAAATTAGAGTGTGATTTGATTTTTTTTAATTTACACAGGAAATGAAAGTAATCTGCCAGGGTGTTGATTTTAGGGGTGTCAGGGATTATGGGAAGAAGGCAGGTGAATGGGGTTGAGAGGGAAAGATAGATCAGCCATGATTGAATGGTGGAGTAGACTTGATGGGCTAAATGGTCTGCTCCGATAACATATGAAGTTATGAACTTAATGTTTAGCTCTGGCACAAATGGCAATACTGAGTTGCCATGAAGACAGTAGATGGTCATAGAAGTTTAGTTTAGTAATATATCCACAATTCTCACCAATCAACTGTCTAAGCTATAGAAACTTGTCCTAAAAAGCCCTGGAGAATCATCAACCCTATTTAATAAGGATATAGTTGTCCTGAAGAGTATTAAATTATGCAGCACATTAATTCATATGATAAAATGACTGGGTATATTTGGGTTATAATCTTCTTAGTTGAGGTGGCTATGGAATAAATTGACAGAACAGACAGAAATGTACTTTTTAATCTAAGCTCCACAAGTAATTGTAAAAATATGTGGGGACTAAAAAGTAAGAAATTGGGTGATGAGGAAATTTAAAGCAGAAAGGAACAGATTATTTTTTAACATGTTGTGAGGTTGTGGAGTGCACATTTGGAACTTGAAAAACTTTATTGTCATTCAGACCTTGCGGTCTGAACGAAATTTCATTGCCTGCAGTCATACATATAGTAAATAACAAAAACACACAATAAACACATATTTAACATCCAACACAGTGAGTTCACCAGACACCTCCTCACTGTGGTGGAAGGCAAAAATCTTGTCTTTGTCTCTTCCCTTCTACGATGATAGGATTAAGAAGTTTTGATGATAGGATTAAGAAGTTTATCAACCTTTCAACAATAAATTATCAAGCTAAAAAATAAGTGGAGACATTAAACGGATAGCATTACGATCCCATCAATCTGGTTCCACGTCATAATGTCAAATTGCAAGTACCTAGATAGAACATTCTGAGAAATTATTTATTTATTTGCATCTATTTTCAGGTCTACTTGACTGCAAAATCTGATTTACTTTATTTAAATTATTACTTTAAGTCTAGAATTTTTTACCATGATCGAGTTACTGCCTTGCAACGCCAGAGGCCCGGGTTCGATCCTGACCACGTGTGCTGTCTGTACGGAGTTTGTACATTCTGCCCGTGATTGCGTGGGTTTTCTCTGGCTGCTCCGGTTTTCTCCATCACTCCAAAGATTTATAGGTTTGCAGGTTAATTGGAGATAGACACAAAAAGCTGGAGTAACTTAGTGGGACATGCAACACCACTGGAGAGAAGGAATGGGTGTCGTTTCGGGTCGGGACCCTTCTTTTAATTGGCTTTGGTAAAGATTGTAAATTGTGCCCAGTGTGTAGGCTAGTGCTAGTGCACATGTACCACTTGTCAGCGTGGAGTCGGTGGACTGAAGGGCCTGTTTTTGCGCCGTATCTCAAAACTAATCTAAACTAAAATATATGATTACAATCAAGCCACCACAGTGTACATGTACAGGATGAAGTGTGTAACATTTAGTGCAAGATAAAGTCCAATTAAAGTATAGTTCAAAGATCTCCAATGTGCCTCATGGGAGGTCAGGTCAATTAAATAGCATTAAATCCCATCCTATTTTTGTTTTCACTGACTAAAAGACTACATTACTAACACAAAAAATTACAGATGATCTGGAGTTTATTTCTGGTGCTCTCCTGATAACTCAATCCTGACAGGTAAGATTATTCTCCATGGACAGAACATGTGCAAATGATGGAAGAATCATTACGTTTTAACAGCATTCACAGCATTGATTTGGGTTCGCTTTTTATATGTTTTTAAGTGTAAACAATTTATTTTTAACAGAAAGGTAATCTCTCTGAGGTCACTGCAGTAGCTATTAAACAAAGCCAAAATTCTCTGGGTACAGGCATTTGGGGAATATTATTGAACATTCTTGTTTTTAACTTTCTGCTCAATTTGGCAAAAAGGACCTCTGCCCGTTGAATAAAATCAGTAGCTAAAGGAATTATTTAGCTCCATTTAGAGAAGATGGACACAAAGTACTGGAGTAACTCAGCAAGTCAGGCAACATCTCCGGAGAAAAGGAATAGATGACGTTTTGAACCCTTCCTTAGACCTTCTTTAGTTTTTACTTTGTTTGATCAGAATCAATGAGTGGTAGTGAGTTTTGGTTCACAGTATGCATATTTATTTGTGCATATTCTAGAATCTACAGAACAGGACAAAAATATTGAAATATGCTGGAGTTGCTATGATATGATGTTGATATGATGCTAAACGTCTCCAAGTTTGCGGATGACACAAAGCTAGATGGCAATGTGAGCTGCGAGGAGGATGCTAAGAGGCTGCAGGGTGTCTTGGACAGGTTGGGTGAGTGGGTTGATGCATGGCACATGCTGTATAATGTGGATAAATAAGAGGTTATCCACTTTGGTGGCAAGAACTGGAAGCAGATTATTATCTGAATGGTGTCAGATTAGGAAAAGGGGAGGTGCAATGAGACCTGGGTGTCCTTATACATCAATCACTGAAAGTAAGCAGGTCCTACTGCAGTTGTACAGGGCCCTGGTGAGACCGCACCTGGAGTATTGTGTGTAGTTTTGGTCTCCTGATTTGAGGAAGGACATTATTGCTATTGAGGGAGTGCAGCATAGGTTCACCAGGTTAATTCCCGGGATGGAGGGACTGACATAAGATGAAAGAATGGGTCGACTGGACTTGTATTCACTTGTATTTAGAAGGATGAGGGAATTTTATAGAAACATATAAAATCTTGATGGATTGGACAGGCTAGATGTAGGAAAAATATTCCCGATGTTGGGCGAGTCCAGAACAGGGATCACAGTTTAAGAATAAGGGGTAGGCCATTTATGACTGTGAGGTGGAAAAACATTTACACCCAAAGAGTTATGAATGTGAGGGATTTCCGGCCACACAAGGCAGTGAAGGCCAACTCACTGGATGTTTTCAAAAGAGAGTTAGATGTAGCTTTTAGGCCAACTGAATCAAGGGATATGGGGAGAAAGCAGCAACAGGGTACTGATTTTGGATGATCAGCCATGATCATGTTGAATGGCAGTGTTTGCTCATAGGGCTGAATGTCTTACTCCTGCACCTAGTTTCTAAGTTTTTATGTGTCTATGATGGTTTAACAGTTAATAAAATTGTGCACAATACTCCAAGTATGGGCTCACCAACAATTTGTACAATTTTCACACAACGTTGCTGTACTCAGTGCTTTCACCAAAGAAGGCAACATGCCAAAGGCTTTCTTCACTCATTCACAAATGCTACCTGACCCAAGAAGTTCATCCAACACTTTGTGTTTTGTTTTCTTCACCACCATGTCTACCTGTGTCACCATTTTGAGGGAACTATATATATATATATATACTAGACTAAGTGGGACCCGTTGTGTCCCAGCATCACACGGGAGGGCTGGTCCCCCAAGGCAATATTCCATCTCTCCACCAATTCCAATATTGGTGGCCAGTGGGGGGAGAGGGTTCTGGAGTGCTCGTATGGGTGTTGCGGGCTGTAGGGACTGGTTTCCAGAGGGCTAGTATGGACATTGTGAGCCGAATGGTATCTTGGGCTGGCGGTTCAGTCACTCAAGCCTGTTGTGCTGGCAGCACACTCACTCAAGGCTGGTGGGCTGGCAGTTGACTCACGGCTCTTCCTTGAAATTCCATTTCAAACAGGGTGCAAGGCCATTAAAGACAGCGAGTCGTGACCTCTCCCTCCTCCATCTTGCAGAGACTGAGCCACGCCCACACTTCTCGGTTTTATAGTCCCTCTTCCCCCTCCCACCAGAAGGGGCGTGGCATTCATAGCGTGATTGACAGGAGAGAGAATCTCAACATTTTTAAACACTAATAACGCTTTTATTTTTAATCGATGGGAAAAATCCTCAGCACCTGATGAGCAGAGGGGGACTCTGAGTAAGATGGCCAAAGATCACATCCGTATGTGGTAGCGTTTCTTCTAAAACCAATATAAAGCGCAAACAGGAAGTGGTCAAGATTAGACTTTTAATTATATAGTAGCCAAGGCAACTTTAATTAGGCAAGGCAATTTTAATTAGGCAAGGCAAGTTTAATTAGGAAAAGCAACTTTAATTAGCCAACACAGCTTTAGCAATTCCAAACCAAAGGCAACACAGCTTTAGCATTTCCAAACCAAAGGCAACACAGCTTTACATTTCCAAACCAAAGGCAACACAGCTATAGCATTTCCAAACTATACTTTCAAACCACATTAAGGATACTGACAGGTCACAGTTTAGTAGACATGTGTTCAGTGTTATTCTCAGCTCAGACTGAGGGATGTGACCCTCTCGCTCCCCCATCTTGCAGAGACTCACTGAAGCACTCAACACTTCTGGGTTTTATAGTCCCTCCGGAAGGGGCGTGCCCTTCTGGAGAGAGAATCTCAACATTTTTTAAACACTAATAACTCTTTTATTTTTCATTGATGGGAAAAATCCTCTTGTCCTGTGCAGAGGAGGGGGACTCTGAGTAAGATGGCCAAAAATCACAGCTGTAAGAGGCAGCGTTTTTTCTAAAATCAATATACAGAACAACAGGAGGTGGTCAAGATCAGACTTATGGTAATATAGATATGTACATTTAGGTCTCTGTTTAGTAACATTCTCCAGGGACCTATCATTTACTGTGCAAGCTCTGCCCTGATTTAAATGATCAAACTGCAATACCTCACAATTTTCTGAATGGTGATAAATTAGATTAGGTTTCTGTCAAAATGACCTAGATATCCATATACACAAAGCACTACAAGTTAACATGCAGGAGAAGAAGATGTTATGAATTGTAAAAAATTAGGAAATAGGATATTAGTAAACCAGCAATTGCAGTTCCTTCAATCCATTCGGAAATAAATTTTGGGGGCTATTATTGCAAGAGGATACGAGTACAGGAGTAAAAAAGTCTTACTGCAATTAGATAAGGTCTTAGTGACAATGCATCATGAGTATTGTGTACTATTTTGGTCTCATTACCAAAGCAGGAGAGGTGTAATATATCCAATGTGTAAGAAGGAACTGCAGATGCTGGCTTAAACTGAAGATAGACACTAAATACTGGGGTAACACAGCAGGACAGGCAGCTACTCTGGAGAGAAGGAATGGGGGACATTTCGGGTCGAGACCCTTCTTCAGACTGGACCTACATATCTCTGTCCTTATACACAAAGCACTACAAGCTAACATGCAGGCAAAGCAAGATATTAGGAAATAAGTATATCCAAGTTTGCTGGTGAGACAGAACTGTATGAAGAGAATGCAGAGTGACCTCAGGCAGATGGACTAAGTAAGTAAGTACGTTTATTGGCCAAGTATTCACATACAAGGAATTTGCCTTGGTGCTCTGCCCACAAGTAACAACATGACATACAGTGACAGTTACGAATGGAAGATAGAATATAGTGGAACCAATCCACTATGTAAGAAACAAAATCAAAGGGATGTAATAATATATTTTAAAATGACCACAGAATAAAAGTTGGTGGTGTTTAAGAGGGTCCTATTTTAATTTCAAATAATACCACTGCGCATGCTCAGCATCTGTCGGCCTCATCGCCACACGAGTGATGCCACTGCGCATCTTTGCTGCGCATCTCAGTTTGCCGGCAACTTCTCAGCCTGTGGTGTCATTGCGCATGCTCAGCGTCTGCCGGCAACTGCTCAGCCCGTGGTGTCACTGCGCATGCTCAGCGTCTGCCGGCAACTGCTCAGCCCGTGGTGTCACTGCGCATGCTCAGCGTCTGCCGGCCGTCCCCGGGTGAACACTAGCACGGCGCATGCGCGGCGCGGATCAGCTGAGCGGTCAGGTGGTGTCGGGCGGCCGTGTCACCGACTCGCGGGACGGCTCCTTCCTCAGGCGACATGGGCTCCTTCAACGAACTCTACTTCAACGTGGACGACGGTTACCTGGAGGGACTGGTGAGGGGCTTCAAGGCTGGCATCTTGTCACAGGGCGACTACCTGAACCTGGTGCAGTGCGAGACCTTGGAAGGTGAGACGGTCAGTCCTGCCTCCAGGGCCTGTCACCCTGCTGGGGAAACGGGGGGAGCGCCCGCCCTCTTTATTACCCCCCCATCAAGAACGGTTGTACCCGCGTCGTCTTCCTCACGCTAATTGCTAAGTATATCTTCCCTATGTGGTATTTGTCACATGTTGGACTACACATCCTTCCCAGGCCTCTAGATAAGGCCTGGATATCTGGTTGTCATTCCTAGAAATTGGGAATGGTGTTCACTGCGGTATGGTGATCCGTAGAAAGAGAAGAATAATTTAATGAATATCTTGTAAATTTACATTTGGACATGTTAGAACTGAAGGTGCGATTATCTAGCGCTCATTTAGTTCCTAATGTGCAAGAAAGAACTGCAGATGCTGGTTTAAATTGTAGGTAGACACAGAATGCTGGAGTAACTCAGGCGGGTGAGGCAGCATCTCTGGAGAGAAGGAATGGGCGACGTTTTGGGTCGAAACCCTTTTCCTAACGTTTTCATTTTAATGGTATTTTCAGTGGTAGAGTTGGCAGCTGTTTATGGTTTCGTATGTGTGGAGTGACTTATCTTTGAAGATTAATGTTAATTTTCAATAGTACAGATTTGGGGAGGGATATTCAACATATGAAGAGGTGAGGAAAGAAGCCCAATCAATAGGGAAATGTCAATGTATTTTGCTGAGTGAATAATGACAAGGATTTGGTCTTAAAAAGATTTTCCATTAATCAAAGCAAAATGCCATGAATAGTTGGTTACACAAAAGGCTGGAGAAACTCAGCGGGTGCAGCAACATCTAAGGAGCGAAGGAGATAGGCGACGTTTTGGGTCGAGACCCTTCTTCAGACTGATCAGGGAAACGAGAGATATAGGTGATGTGGCGAGATAAAGAACAATGAATGAAAGATATGCAAAAAAGTATCGATGATAAAGGGAACAAGCCATTGTAAGCTGTTTGTGGTGTGAAAATGAGAAGCTAGTGCGACTAGGGTGGGGGAGGGAGATAGAGATAGAGGGAATGCCAGGGCCCGAGGGCTGAGGGAGAGGTGGGAAGGGGAGGAGACAGCAAGGGTTAACAGAATTGAGAAAATTTAATGTTCAAGCCCAGAGGATGCAGACTCCCCAAGCGGAATATGAGGTGCTGTTCCTCCAACTTGCGGTGTTGCTCACTCTGGCCGTGGAGGAGGCCCAGGACCGAGAGGTCGGATACGGAATGGGAGGGGGAGTTGAAGTGCTGAGCCACCGGGAGGTCGGGTTGGTTATTGCGGACCGAGCAGAGGTATTCGGCAAAACGATCACCAAGCCTCCGCTTGGTCTCACCGATATAGATCATCTGGCATCTGGAGCAGCGGATGCAGTAGATGAGGTTGGAGGAGGTGCAGGTGAACCTCTGTCGGACCTGGAAGGACTGCTTGGGTCCCTGAAAGGAGTGGAGGGGGGAGGTGAAGGGACAAGTGTAGCATTTCTTGCGGTTGCAAGGGAAAGTGCCCGGGGAAGGGGTAGAGCGGGAGGTAAGGGAAGAATTGACAAGGGAGTTGCGGAGGAAGCGGTCTTTGCGGAGAGCAGACGGGAGGAGATGGGAAGATGTGGCGAGTGGAGGGGGTCACGTTGGAGGTGGCGAAACTGGCGGAGGAGTATGTGTTGTATTTGCTGGCTGGTGGGGTGAAAGGTGAGGACCAGGGGGACTCTGCCCTGTTTGCGAGTGGGGGAATGGGGAGAGAGGGCAGTGTTGCGGGGTATGGAGGAGACCCTGGTGCGAGCCTCATCAATAGTGGGGGAGGAGAATCCCCGTTCTCTGAAGAATGAGGCACGGTGACATGAATAGTTACTGCCTTAGCATTTACTATGGAAGCTAATGAGGTTTGTATGACATGACAAGAAGAGATTTTTTTTAAACTGTGAAGGTATGAATTAAATTGCATTATTTTCTTGAATCCCCCTATCTCGTGGTATGGTACTAAATTAATAGTACTGGATATCAAAGATGAAACGGCCAATTCTTTATAGGACTGAAATTTGAATGTAAATTCCTAATCATCAGTGATAATAATGGTTTTTGTCTTATTTAATAATGAAATGATGAATGTAGCAGTTTTAGAAAAATGACATTCTGAAATTGATGGTTCATGGAATATATCCACTGTGCAAGTGTTATAATCTTCAATTTTTTGTTTGAAACCATAATAGTACTTGCCTTGTACCAACTTTACACCATCAAAGTATAACTATTTTAATGGTCATTTGTTTATTTCCATTTGAAACTTATTTTCCTGGTAACTGGCAGGTAAATGGCAACTGATTTAATTAAGAATCATCAATTACATTACAATTATAAACTCGGTCTGATTAAGAGCATAATATTATGTTAAAATAATTCATTTAAAAGGTGTTATCAATTTGATTTGTCTGGTTAACTTTGGTCGTTGACCTGGAACATTAACTGTTGGAAATTTTAGAGAATTAAACTAAAAAAACGAAATCGATGGAAGCAATTGATGCTAGTCACATACAGTGCCCTTCATAATGTTTGGGACAAAGACCCATCATTTATTTATTTGCCTCTGTACACCACAATTTGAGATTTGTAATAGAAAAAAATCACATGTAGTGAAAGTGCACACTGCCAGATTTTAATTAAGGCCATTTTTATACATTTTAACCATATAACCATATAACAATTACAGCACGGAAACAGGCCCTCTCGGCCCTTCCAGTCCGTGCCGACCATTTGTTTTCCCCTAGTCCCATCTACCTGCACTCAGACCATACCCCTCCATTCCCTTCACGTCCATATACCTATCCACTTTACTCTTAAATGCTAAAATCGATCCTGCCTCCACCACTTCTGCTGGAAGCTGATTCCACACAGCCACCACCCTCTGAGTAAAGAAGTTCCCCCTCACGTTACCCCGAAACCTCTGTCCCTTAATTCTCATGTCAAATTTTGGTTTCACCGTGTAGAAATTGCAGCAGTATTTACACATAGCCCCCCCCCCCCCCAATTTCAGGGCAACATAATGTTGGGGACACAGCAATGTCATGTAAATGAAAGTAGTCATTTTTAGTATTATGTTGCATATCCTTTGCATGCGATGACTGCTTGAAGTCTACAATTCATGGACATCACCAGTTGCTGGGTGTCTTCTCTGGTGATACTCTGCCAGACCTATATTGCAGCCATCTTTAGCTTATGCTTGTTTTAGGAGCTAGTCCCCTTCAGTTTTCTCTTCAGCATATAAAAGGTAAGCTCAATTGGGTTCAGATCGGGTGATTGACTTGGCCACTCAAAAATTGATTTTTTTTTTTTGCCTTAAAGCTCCTTTGTTGCTTTAACAGTATGTTTAGGATCATTGGATCATTGTCTTGCTGTAGAATGAACTGCTGGCCAATGCGTTTTGAGGCATTTGTTTGAACTTGAGCAGATAGGATGTGTCTATTCTCTTCATAATTTGTTATGCTACTACCATCAGCAGTTATATCATCAATTAAAATAAGTGAGCCATTACCTTCAGCAGCCATACATGCCCAGGCTATAACACCCCCACCCCAGGCTGTGTTTCACAGATGAGGTGAACAGATCAACGGTGGATGCGATCTCGCTGGCTCTCCACTCCGCTCTGGACCACTTGGACAACAAAAACTCATATGTCAGGCTGTTATTCAATGATTACAGCTCGGCATTTAATACAATCATTCCCTCCAAGCTGGTTAACAACTCGCAGAACTGGGTCTCTGCGCATCTCTTTGCAATTGGATCCTCGACTTCCTCATTTACTGACCACAGACTGTTTGAATTGGTGGAAAGGCGTCAGCCTCAATAACAATCAGCACGGGAGCACCTCAAGGCTGTGTGCTCAGGCACCTGCTGTACTCACTCTATACTTATGACTGCGTAGCTTGTCATAGTGCGAACGCCATCATCAAGTTCGCTGATGTATCACTGATGGGGACGAGTCAGAGTATAGAAGAGAAATCGACCGACTGACCGAATGGTGCCAGCACAATAACCTGGCCCTCAACACCAGCAAAACCAAGGAACTGATTGTGGACTTTGGAAGAGGTACGATGGCGACCCACAGTCCTGTTTATATAAATGGGTCGATGGTGGAAAGGGTCAAGAGCTTCAAATTCCTGGGCGTGCACATCTCTGAAGATCTCTCCTGGTCCGAGAACACTGATGCAATTATAAAGAGAGCACATCAGCGCCTCTACTTCCTGAGAAGATTACGGAGAGTTGGTATGTCAAGGAGGACTCTACTGTGCACCTACCTTCTACAGGTGCACAGTAGAGAACATGCTGACCGGTTGCATCGTGCCTTGGTTCGGCAACCTGAGCGCCCAGGAGCGGAAAAGACTACAAAAAGTAGTAAACACTGCCCAGTCTATCATCGGCTCTGACCTTCCTACCGTCGAGGGGATCTATCGCATTCGCTGCCTCAAAAAGGATGTCAGCATCATCAAGGACCCACACCATCCTGGCCACACACTCATCTCCCTGCTACCTTCAGGTTGAAGGTACAGGAGCCTGAAGACTGCAACGTCCAGGTTCAGAAACAGCTTCTTCCCCACAGCCATCAGGCTATTGAACTCAACTCAAACAAAACTCTGAACATTAATAGCCCATTATCTGTTTATTTGCACTTTATCTGTTTTATTTATTCATGTGTGTATATTTATACAATGATATATGGAAACACTGATCGGTTCCGTATTCATGCCTTTTATAATTCTGTTGTGCTGAAGCAAAGCAAGAATTTCATTGTCCTATCTGGAACACATGACAATAAACTCTTGAATTATTCTGTCATCAGCTGTGGGGGTCTTCCTTGGCCTGCCAATCCCTTGGTGATTAGTAAGCTCACCAGTGCTCTGTTTCTTCTTAATGATGTTCCAAACAGTTGATTTTGGTAAGCCTAAGGTTTGGCCGATGTCTCTAATACCTGAGCAATTACAAACGCCTGTGAAGCCATGTGTCCCAAGCATTATGGTGCCCAGAAATAGGGGGGGGGACTATGTATAAACACAGCTGTAATCTCTACATGGTGCAACCAAAATGTCTAAAAATACCTTTTAATAAAATCTGACAATGTGCACTTTAACCATATGTGATTTTTTTAAATTACAAATCTCAAATTGTGGAGTACAGAGGCAAATAAATAAATGATGGGCCTTTGTCCCAAACATTACGGAGCACACTGTAGGTTAGACTATATGGCTTTTGTGAATGTTGTGAAGATAACCCATTTGCCACATTGTAAATAGTTTATTTTCTATATTGACATTTCTATTTTCTATATTCTATTTACTATATTGTAAATAGTTTATTTTCCCATCATTTCACCTGCTACATCATCCTTGCTACAAGGTTGGGATTTATGGGGAGAATTGGGGCATGAATTTGCCCAATGGTGTGTCAGTGAGGTGGGTAAAGGACAGAGTGCCAAGCCTGTCACAATAGGGTAACTAGTTGGATAGTTCCTCCTACATTGCTGTGAATTTGGGGTAAAGGTTTTAAGGCAGACTGCATTGTTTTACAATGACTTTAGGATTAAAAGATATTTTTTACTAAATTGTACTGAACAGCATAGTACATCATTATCCAACATCACCTGAATATTTAACTGCAGTAAATCCACTTCGTCATCTGAACATGATTTTCGCATTGTCCAAATATTCCAATTTCCGACGTTATGTTTGCAAATACAAGAAGATTTGACACTCAATGTATAAATCTTTGGAAAAAGAATGTGGCGAATTATAATTAATTAGTTCTACATTTTATTTGGTGAGTTATATATTAACTTTGACTAATCTCAGCATGTTGAGAATTTCATCCTGAATCTGGTACGAAGGAAGTTGCTGATTAATTCAGTGTTAGGAGATTGTATGAAGAAAAGCTTCAGTTGAAGTGAAAGCGGTGCTGGTTAATATTATGATAGTTTAACTGATTGTTGTCCTTAGACTGTAGACCGTTTGAAATCTGCGTTAGTAATGTGGACTTGAGAGCTGACCATAGGCTAAAATTGAATAGAATAACTGAACACGTATGTTTAAATGAAGAGTCGCTTTTTAAGTGTTTTAACTTTCCTCCCCTACTTTATGTGTTTGAGAGAGCATTAAACTTTTGATTTTGTTCTCTCTGGGCAACATGTAAATGGCTTTAGAAAAACAATATTATGTGGCAACAAGAAACTACAGAAAACTTTTACAAAAAAGACAAACGTGCTGGAGTAACTCAGCAGGTGAAGCAGCATCACTGAAGAACATGGATTGGTCATGTTTCTGGTCGTGGACCCTTCTTCAGACTGAAAGCTTCGACCCCAAATGTCGCCTTCCTATGTTCTCCCGAGATGCTGTCTGATCTATTGAGTTACTACAGAAGTTTGTCTTTTTTTAAATACATATATTGTGCGCTTCAATTTGTTTTTTTGAATAATCGATTATTTTAAAATAAAATTCAATTTGTGCAGAGCTATTGATCATTGGAATGTTTCACTCCAAGAGTTTTCTTTATGTAGGTTAGGAGATATTGGGAGCAGAGAATAGGGTATGTTTAAAAGTACATACAATTAGTGTGTTTTTTTTTAAAGCCACCCATTTTGATAGATGGAAGAAACACCCAGTTACAAGAAGGATCCGAAGTGTAGTGAGTACATTGATGTCTATGGACATGCTAGTAATGAAACAACCTGTCTTTGAATGTATTTGTATCCATTACACACAAACCACTTTCACATTGATCCTGAGAAACACAATTTTTGTCTTGCCAGTGACATGACGGACATCAGCTAAGATACTTAACAGTTGTAATTGACACATTAAGTATTGTATATAAATCACTAAAGGCATTTTCAATGTGCAACTGAAATTATGTGGCGAGGACATATTGCACATGCTGATTTAATTAGAGCTCTATGTTATAGTTGATTAGTATTTTAATCTAATAGAAGATAATAGAATAAATATTCAGATTAATGTCAATACACATCAGCATACAATGAAATTCCTTGTTCATGTGAAGCTCAGCGTAAATGGTATCCATACAATAATAAATGCAGTGATGAGAGCAAAAGAGCAGAATGGTGCAAGGCTATAGTGCAAAATCCGAGTGGTGCAAAATAATATCAATGTACAATGGCAGAATAACCAAATAAGGTAGAATTAAATGTGCATGGCAGCACCTTTAATGAGGAATGGGAGAAGTGAATGGGAGAACCTGGCACCATGTTTGGCATGGTCAAAGTGGCCCGAAGGATCAGTTCTTGTGCTGTACTACGATCTTTGTAATGCCCCCCCTATATGATGACATCAAGTAGCTCAAGTGAACATGTTGTATCATTCTCAGACAAACTCAATGCTTTCCATGCTTGCTTCAGAGGGAGAACAACACTGTACTTCATGAGTCCCCACACTCCCTTAGGTCATGAGGATGAATCCTTGGAAAACATTCGACCCTTATGTACCTGGCCACATCTGAGCCTTTGTGGAAAAACTGGCTTGAGTTTATATGGACATCTTCAACCTCTCTCTACCATAGTCTGAGGTCCCCATTTGCTTTAGCGAGCTTTCCACTACACAGGCGCTCGAGGAGCGAGCAATACGTCTCAATGGATTCCGTCCAATGGCACCTGTGTCTGTTGTGATGAAGTGCTTAGAGATTGGGTTTGAAGCGTATCAACTCCTGCCTTAATGCGGATCTGGACCCATTCCAATTCAACTACCGCCACAACATCGACAGCACATCAACATCGACAGATTTCACTGGCTCCCCACTCTGCACGACTACTTGGAAAACAAGAACACTTATGTTAAGTTGTTGTTCATTTACTACAATTTGGTGTACAACACCATCTCCTCAAAACTTATTGCCAAACGCCGTACTGTGGGTCTCTGCACCTCGAATCTGGGCCTATATTTCCTCATCAGCAAAATAGTGCAAATTGGCAACAAATGCTTGCTGACCATCACCACGGGCATCCCGAGGTTCTGTTCAGTCCCTCTCCTCTCTGTACCCATGACTGTGGCCAGATGCAGCTTCAACACTGTCTGTAAATTTGCTGATGAAACTACTGTTGGTAGACTAGTTAGGGTACCAGAGGGATATAGTAATGTTTTGGGTTGATCCTCTAGAGATGTTGCCTGACCTGCTGAGTAACTCCAGCACTTTGTTTCAAGAATTATGTGTTTAATTGTTGTATGTACTGATAATGGAACAATGAAATATTTCTTGCTGCAGGATAATAGGCCTGTTAACACAATACTTGTATATAATATGAAGAAAGAAAGCAATAAATGAATAATCCCAATTCTAGTAGTTGTCTGAAATCTTCAGAGCAACCAATAAATAGTTCATCGTTTAGTTAGTATTTTGTAGTGTTCAATAGCCTGATGGTTATTGGGTAGAAGCTGTCCTTGAACCTGGAGGTCACTATTTTCAAACTCCTATACCACCCTATATGATAGGAGTGAAACAAGAGCAAGGTCAGGGTGATGTGGGTGTTTGATGCTGGGTGCCTATTTGAGGCAGCGCCTCCTGTAGATCCCTTTGGTGGGGAGGTCATTACCTGTGATGGACCAAGTGGTTTCCACCAGTTTGTTTAATCTCCTTCAATCCTGGGCGCTTGAGTTGCCAGGCAATAGGTGCAGGAGTAGGCCATTTGGCCCTTCGAGCCACCACCGTCGTTTAATGTGATTGTGGCTGATCATCCACAATCGGTACCCTGATCCTGCCTTCTCACCATATCCCCTGACCCCGCTATCTTTAAGAGCTCTATCTAACTCTCTCTTGAAAGCATCCAAGGTAGCAAACCAGGCAATGATGCACCCAGTCAGTGATGCACCCAGTCAATATGCTCTCCCGTACACTAGAAATTTTAGAGTATTTGTCAACCCACTCAATCTTCTCAAACGTCTGAGGATGTAGAGGTATTGATGGGCTTTATGATTGCATCGATCTGCTTGGCCCAGGACAGATGTTCAAAGATATGCATGTCCAAGAGCTTAAAGTTGTTAACTCTCTTTGCTGTCGACCCTTCGAAAAAGACGGGTTTGAGGATCCTCGGCTTCCTCCTCCTAAAGTAAACAATAAACTCCATGGCCTTGCTGACATTGAAAGCAAGATAGTTGTTTTGGCACTATTCAATCAGATTATTAATATCTCTCCTACACTCTGATTCATCGTCCAGCAATGGAGGTGTCATCAGTTAATTTTAAATTGGCATTGGAATTGTCTGGCTACATTGTCATGGGTATAGAGTTAGTGGTGCAGGGAACTAGGGACACAACCCTGAGGTGCTCCTGTACTAATGGTTATAATGGAGGACATGTTGCCATTTCATGCTAATTCTGGTCTGTTGATGAGAAAGTTGAGGATCCATTTGCAAATGATGTGCAGAAACCCAGTTCCCTTAGCTTGATAACAAGTTTGGAGAATATGATGGTGTAGAATGCCGAGCAATGGTGTAGTCAATGAACAACTGCCTGACCTATGTGTCCTTATTGTCCAGATAGTCCAGTGCAGAGTGGAGCCAGCGAGATTGTATCTCCTGTTAATCTATTGTGACAGTAGCCCAATTGTAATGGGTCAAGGTTCTTATTAAGGTAGGAGTTGATGTGTGCTGTAACCAACCTCACAAAGCACTTCACCATCACTGATGTTAGTGTCACTGGGGTCAGTAGTCATTGAGGTATGTCACCATACTCTTCTCAGGCACTGGTATTGCTGATGTATTTTTAAAGTGGGTTGGAACCTCAGACTTTAATGGTGAGGTTGAAGATGTCTACAAAATCACCAGGCAGTTGGGCGGCGATGGTTTTAAGAACGTGGTTAGGTCGCCAACCAGAGATCCCCGCACATTAACACTATCCTATACTCACTAGGAACAATTTTTACATTTACAAAGCCAATTACCTTACATACCTGTACGTCTTTGGAGTGTGGGAGGAAACTAAGATCTCTGAGAAAACCCACGCATGTCACGGGGAGAACGTACAAACTCCGTACAGACAGCATCCGTAGCCAGGATTGAACCCGGATCTCTGGTGCTGCATTCACTGTAAGACTGCAACTCTACCGCTGCGCCACCGTGATGCCCATCTATTTGCATCTCCTCAATTCAACTACATCTATTTATATCTCCTCAACTGTGGTTAAGACTCCTTTACCACACTCCTACCAATATATTCCGATGGATGGAGAGTGCCTAACTATTCATTCCTGTGTAAAGTAGTTCTCTGTGAATCAAAGACTTGAGCCCACAAAGAATGGAATTCTTGCAATCGTTTGTAAATCAAATGTTCTTAAATGGAAGAATACTTGTAGAACAAGTGATTATAGATGGCAGAGTTGGAAGGTTGCTTTCAAGGGGTGTTCCATGTTTCTCTCAAAAAATAGATTTTGCTTGTATTAATGTGGGTTCCCATAGTTTCAAATTTAACGTGGAGAAAGTTGATAAAATTATTTAATGTGAGGAAGAGTTTGATTAGGTGCAGGTTGAGCCTCTGTTCAAGGAAGAACCAAAGACCACTGGACCATCCTGGTCTGGGGTAAAACAGTAGAAAATTGAGATGTCTATGATTACAATGGGATTGGGGAACAGGCAACTGGTAAAGTGGTAAATTACAGCAGAGGTGCGATGGAAATATGTGGGAAGAGATTGAACAACAAGAGAAAGAATTGAGTAAAAGGCTGAAATACAAAGTGACAGAATTAAGTTGCAGGCTGGAAAGTGGGTTTACCGGATGCTTTTGCTTGTGATTCTAACTGATTCAGTAGAACTGGATAGTGCATAGTTAGACTGAGTCAGGAAGGCAGATCTCCAGAGGCAAAGGACGTCTGTAACTGATTGGGAGATAATAGCTTGATATTCAGTGATGGGATCAAGGTCCAGGGCAGAGTTGGGGAACTTGCTGCCTTAAGGCCGCATGCGGCCTTCTCAGCCATTAAGTGCGGCCTTTTGAATTAATCCAAATTTTGTAGAACAAATCCTTTTATTTTTATTAATGTTTTTGTTTGTCTTTTATTATTTTTATTTTTATCTTAAAATTAATGTATTTAAAATACCAAAGGGTAAATGAAAATTCAACAAAATAATCCTATATCTAATTGAAGTTTCTTGGATGCGGCCTTATTAGATTACAGCTAACTTAATGCGGCCTTCCAACATGAAAAGGTTCCCCACCCCTGGTCCAGGGGATATTAAAAGGTGTTAAAGAAGGAACTGCAGATGCTGGAAAATCGAGGGTACACAAAATTGCTGGAGAAACTCAGCGGGTGCAGCAGCATCTATGGAGCGAAGGAGATATGTAACGTTTCGGGCCGAAACCCTTCTTCAGACTGATATAAAAGGTGCTTGGAGTATTGATATAAAGCCTATGTGAGTGAGCCCACAAGAGGTGACTGCGGAGGCCTCAAATAGGCCCCGACTACGGGGTGAACAAGAGGAAGAGGACTGGACTTTCGTTGCCTTCCCTCACAGTGGGAACCATTGTGGGTGGATCTTTTTATGTTTTATGTTAAATTCTTCATTAATGTGGTGTCTTTTATTGGTGTGCTGCAAATGGCAACTCAAGTTTCACTACACCGGTGTGTGTGACAATAAATGTCCTTTGTCCTTTTGTTGTCCTTGTTCATCTTTGAGGAAGTTATGCATTTAGGAAAGAGATCAAGGGAATGCATGTACCGATGCATGACATTATGTTTTGCCTTTCTATGCATTTATTAACCCTTTACAAGTGTAGCTGTGTAACGCTATTCTTTTCACTTGAATAGCATCTAACAGTATTATAAATCGGTTTAGCAGCCTTGCAATCGTATCTAATGCTGAATGGGATTATAGCACTAAGATGAGATGCTTATACAGCATGGAAACAGGCCTTTCGCCTCTGAGTCCACGCCAACGAAAGATCACCCGTTCACTAGTTCTATCCTACACGTTAGGAATAATTTACAGAAGCCTATTAACCTACAAATTTGCACGTATTTGGAATGTGGGAGGAAACCCACGTGGTCATAGGGAGAAAGTACCAACTCCATACAAATAGCACCCGTAGTCAGAATGGAACTCTGGTTTCTGCCACTATAAGGCATCTGCCCAACCACTGTACTACCCCAAAGGTTGTTCTAAGTCTTCCTAATGTGGTAACATTGTGTTCAGTTTTACGATTCATTATGATTTTTTTTGCTGTTATATGAGGACTAGTATTATGAGTGAATTTAATTCATGATTGTAACATTTCACGTTCTCATCAGGACTGTTTTATAGATCTTTAGATATCCCGTTGCATTTTTGCATAGGAAGCAAAGACAAACCAAATTTCCCTTTTCTGAAGCTGGGAAATTTATGGAGCATAACAAAGCTCCTTGTAGTAGTGGATGGGAGCCAATGCTGGGATTCTCGTGACAGAGTAATGATGCCAAGTTCTGCAGGCAATGTAAATGAAATGGCAAGAGCAGGGTGGAAAATAAATTATCTGCTGAAATTTTCTACCATATATATTAAATCCATAGGAAGGGAATCAATGAATATGGTTGTGTTTCCAGGCTGACACCCTCATCACAGAGGCACGAGGCACAAATCATGTTGAACTCACTTTGATGGGCTGGATACATGTGCATACATGACATCAGGCTTCCAATAAAAGCACTCTCCTCAGAGGAATATCACGGCAAGAAATTTTCCAGCAGGGCAGATAAAACTATCTCCTTGAAGGAAAATTAATGTGATTACGTACTCATGGGACAAATCAAATGGAGAAGGACATCCAGAAAGGCAATGAACATCCCATATCTTTGAAGGAAGCATGTGGAAGGAGTGCACCAACTTGCCACCTGCCCTACACGAAACTCTCTAAACCAATAAAGCAAATAGAGGCAATGTATATCCTAGATCGAAGCGGCAGCCTAATGAGAGGAAGACTGTAGCACAAATACAATAGTAAAAAAGCAAAATAAATTCTAAAGTGACTTCACCCGTAAATAAAATGCCCTCTTTTTTTTCCTGATCATCCATGTTGTTTGATTTAGGATTTGCCAAGTAGGAAGGAAAAGTTTGGAAATTACTTGAAGTGAAAAGGCCAAGTGGGCACTTGACACTTTTTGTCATTCACCTTTGTGGGTAAGACCTGATAGGATTTCACAAACCTGGGGGAGAAATGTGATTCCTATTGTACTTGTTAAACTGCTGAAATTCAGATGTATTACAGTGTCTGTGCTGTAATTTCTTTTTCTATAATTAGATTAACCCATTTGCAAAATTTAATATGCATTTTAAAGTTGCTTATTGACCTAGGAAATAGGGGAGGGGGTAGCGGGGCTGGGGGTTAATGATCATAACCTTGTTCTCAACAATACTGCTTTGGAGATGACCAATAGTTTCAAGTTCCTAGGCATCCACATAACCAGCAATGAAAATTGCAAATACACTATCTTTCCTCTAGAGGTCAGGAATACTGCAGCTCAATGCAAAAGTTGAATAGAAATAGGTTCTGATCTATGCTGTTTGGAGCACTATGATTGCAAATCAAAATCGGTACGGATAGAACTGTGAAATAGCCATGGGCAGAAAACGCTAGGGGGGGGTTGTATACAGACCACCAAGCAGTAGGAGGGAGGTTGGGGATAACATCAAGCAGGAAATTAAGGATGTGTGTATCAAAGGTACAGCAGTTATCATTGGTGACTTTAATCTACATATAGATTGCGCCAACCAAATTGGTAGCAGCGCTGAGGAGGATTTCCTGAAATGTATACGGATGTTTTTTTAAACCAATATATAGAAGAGCCGACTTGAGGACAGGCCATCCTAGACTGGGTATTGTGTAATGAGGAAGGATTAGTTAGCGATCTTGTTGTGCAAAGCTCCTTGAGCAACAATCTACCATAATATGGTGTAATTCTGCATTGGGATGGAAAGTGACACAGAGATTAGGGTCCTGAAAAAGAAAGGAGACTTTGAAGGTATGAGACAGGAATTGTCTAGGATGGACTGACAAATTATACTTAAAGGGTTGATGGTAGAGATGCAATGGAAAATATTTAAAGACCACATGGATGAACTCCAAAAATTGTTCATCTTTGTCTGGTGAAAAAATAAAACTGGGAAGGCGGCTCAACCATGGCTAACGAGGGAAATTAAGGATAGTGTTAAATCCAAGGAAAAGGCATATAAATTGGCCAGAGGAAGCAGCAAACCAGAAGGACTGCGAGAAATTTAGAACTCAGCAGAGGACAAGGGTTGATTAAGAGCATGGGGGGGGGGGGGGGTGCATGAAAGAAAGCTTGTGGGGAAATATAAAAACTGACTTTGCTTCTTTAGATATGTAAAAAGGAAAAGATTAATGTAGGGTCCCTTACCACCAGAGACAGTTGAAATTATAATGGAAAACAAAGAAATGGCAGAACAGTTAAACAAGTAGGCACAAAATACTGGAGTAACTCAACGGGTCAGGCAGCATCTCTTGAGAGAAGGAATTGTTGAAGTTTCGGGTTGAGACCCTTCTTCAGTACTTCCTTAGTGAACGGAATCCACATTAGTCAGGAAATGGTGTTAGGTAAATTGTTGGGACTGAAGGCAGATAAATCCCCAGGGCCCGATGGTCTTCATCCCAGAGTACTCGAGGAGGTTGCTCTAGAAATCGTAGATGCATTGGTGATCATTTTCCAAAGTTCTCTCGACTCGGATGTTCCTGTGGACTGGAGGGTAGCCAATGTAACCCCACTTTTTAAGAAAGGAGAGAGAGAAAACGGAATTATAGACCAGTTAGCCTTACATCGGTAGTGGGGAAGATGCTTGAGTCGATTGTTAAAGATGTTATAGCAGTGTATTTGGAAAGCAGTGACATGATCGGTCAAAGTCAGCATGGATCTATGAAGGGGAAATCATGCTTGACTAATCTTCTGGAATTCTTTGAGGATGTAACAAGTAGAATGGATAAGGGAGAACCAGTGGATGTGGTGTATCTAGACTTTCAAAAAGCCTTTGACAAGGTCCCGCAAAAGAGATTAGTGCGCAAAATTAGAGCACATGGTATTGGGGGTAGGGTACTGACATAGATAGGGAACTGGTTGGCAGACAGGAAGCAAAGAGTAGGAATTAACGGGTCCTTTTCAGAATGGCAGGCAGTGACTAGTGGGGTGCCGCAAGGCTCGATGCTGAGACCCCAGTTATTTACAATATATTAACGATTTAGACAAGGGAATTAAATATGACATCTCCAAGTTTGCGGATGACACAAAGTTGGGTGGCAGTGTGAGCTGTGATGAGGATGCGATGAGGCTGCAGGATGACTTGGATAGGTTGGGTCAGTGGGCGGATGCATGGCAGATGCAGTATAATGTGGATAAATGTGAGGTTATCCATTTTGGTGGCAAGAACAGGCAGGCATTATTATCTGAAAGGTAGACACAAACTGCTGGAGTAACTTAGCAGGACAGTCTGCATCTCTGGAGAGAAGGAATGGGCAACGTTTCGGGTAGAGTCCTTTCTTCAGACTGATGTCCAGGAAGTGGGCGGTACAAAGATAGAATGTAGTCGGAGACAGTAAGATTAGTGAGAAAACTGGGAAGGGGAGGGGATGGAAGTAGAGGGAAAGCAAGGGCTCTTTGAAGTTGGAGAAATTGATGTTCATACCACTGGGGTGTAAGCTACCCAAGCAAAATATGAGGTGCTGTTCCTCCAATTGGCACTGGGCCACTGTGACGAGACCTGGCTGTGCTTGTACATCAATCACTGAAAGTAAGCATGCAAGTACAGAAGGCAGTGAAGAAAGCTAATGTCATGTTGGCCTTCATTGCGAGACGATTTGAGTTTAGGAGTAAGGCGGTCTTTCTGCAGTTGTACAGGGCCCTGGTGAGATTGCACCTGGAGTACTGTGTATAATTTTGGTCTTCTAATTTGAGGAAGGACATCATTCCTATTGAGAGAGTGCAGCGTAGGTTCACCAGGTTACTTCCCGGGATGGCGGGACTGACATATGAAAGAATGGGTCGACTGGACTTGTATTCACTGGAATTTAGAATGAGAGGGGATCTTATAGAAACATAAAATTCATAAAGGATTGGACAGGCTAGATGCAAGAAAAATGGTCCCGATGTTGGGGGAGTCCAGAACCAGGGGCCACAGTTTATGAATAAGGGGTAGGCCATTTACGACTGAGATGAGGAAAAACTTCTTCACCCAGAGAGTTGTGAATCTGTGGAATTCTCTGCCGCAGAAGGCAGTGGAGGCCAATTCATTGGATGTTTTCAAGAGAAAGTTTGATTTAGCTCTTGGGGCTAAAGGAATCAAGGGATATGGGGAAAAAGCAGGAACGGGGTACTGATTTTAGATGATCAACCATGATCATATTGAATGGTGATGCTGGCTCGAAAGGGCCGAATGTTTCTAATGCATGATGCAGATACAAGGTAACATTTTTATAAATTTGATATTTACAAAATTTACTCTTTTATGAATACAAATTGACCCCGGTGTCAGTTGTATCGGTTTGGTAACGGGCTTAACACCACATTTTGAATTTAGTCCCCACTATGATAAATTAAGTGCAAAATAAAGATTGACACCCTGTGCAATGAAGGCTGTTGCAAACATCAAAAGTACTGCGCCTCTGAAATTTTAAACTGGAGAGATGTCTAAAAATGAACCACGTTTAATTCAAAGACCCGAGGGGTTCTTTCTGGTAGTCCTACTATTATTAAACAATCTATTTGTAGGGTCTTATAACCCTTTTTTTTTCCCATTGTAAAACCTGACTGCATTTCAAAAAATTTTGCCCTGGACCTTATTTGTATTTGGAGAAATATTTTAGGATGCCATGAATGGCTATACATAACAACCGATCTTTTTGCTTCCTCCTTTTTGTCTTCAATCCTAAAAGGTGAATAACCCGAATCGTGATTTCTTCAAATCTAAAGAAAATAAAGGTCGGTGCAGAAATACTGAAGTCGTATAGTGGGTTGTGGAGGTGAGGAAATATTATACAATAGAATTGCTCAAATGATAACTTTTGTCTGAGGAACTTATGTTAGGTTGCAAGAGAAGGACTTGAGCTGAAGTTTTCAGAAATACATGGTCCCACAATGAAATAAAGAACACACGCACATAGGAGAACAGATGGTTTATCATAACATGGAGATGTTGATGTGAATAGGCATAGCTTTGTTTGCTTTGAAGCAGCTATAACTCTGTCAGAAGTTGTATTTGGTTTAGTTTGGTGTTTAGAGTATAGGTTTTTGATGGGTTTCTTCTCAGGACACGAGCATCATGTGTCCTTTCTTTATGACACATCTTTGAGCTCAGGTGTGCTATAAAGGGGATTTATGGTTGTCTTATATTGGGTCTTGGTCACCAAGACTAGATAATAGTCTGTGATCTGGTTTGTGCTGTTTAAATGTATTTATGTTGAGATAAGAGATAAGGCATAGGTGATGGTTGCGTGTCCTTTGTATAAGGGTAGTTTATTATGTTTATAGAAAACTGAGAAAGTAACTCTATTTTGATAATCTTCCATATGCTATTAGTGAGGAAGCCTTACATTCCTTTCGTCCAGAGATAGAAGGGGGAGGTTGTAATTCAGAATGAAACTAGACCCAAGCTTGGGAAGAAGCAATTATAATTAATCAAGTGTGACAATTAGTGGCCTTTGTGTGGTTGGGGATTGTAGAAATGACTTAAGTCCTTACCACTTTGTAAGAATGGGGCAAAACTCGTATTTAATCCATGTAACTGTATTTTAACTATGAAGTAGGGAAATTATTTGTGAAGTGTATTGTGTTTTAATTAGGATTGTGAATATTCAACTTTAAAATCTGAAGTTTTAGAAATCACTTTCTTTTCCAAAAGTGAAAATATATCTTTTGTGTGTATGTATTGTGTGATTGCTGTATGGTGTGTATTTTATATTCTGGGAGGTGGTCTCTGAAAATTAGTTTTATATTTCTGTGGTTTTACTTCATTGAAATAAAATGATTTTGAGCAAAGAGGTTAAAGAAAGCCACAGAGGGAAAAAAGGTTGCAAAGAAGCCAGAAAGGGGAAAATCATGTGACTATACGTGTTGTCAATCACCGGAAAGGATTAGGTTGATTGGTTAATGCAAATAAGTTAAATATATGGTAAACCATAATGATTAGTTAATAGTTTGCCACTCCTTTTGTACTATAATTGTCTAATACCTATATAATGTGTTACGTTTGTACCAAAGCAGTAGTTCTTTCGACCTGCCCCAGAGTTTCTAGCTCTGTGTTGGAAGGTTTAAAGAATTATCCAGCGCTGTCAGAATAAAGAATCGATTTCAACAGCAAGAGTTTGAATCAAGTTTTCTTGAATTGGACTGACAAAAGAACTCAGTTTAACAGAGGGTAAGCAAATTAATGTTCAGGTCTCATAATCAAAACTGTGTAAAGATCTAAAGTAAACACATTTTAAGGTGTGAGATGGGTTGATAGCGGGAGTGTGCAAAATGAAAGTTTAGATGGTAGGCTCAGCAGGCAGGTGTCCTAGCCTGAGAGCTGGACATATTATTGAAGCTTGAAGTGGCCAATTGTGTTCTATAACACTGACTTTTGGCAACAAAGCAGGAGATGCCACTTCTGGTTTAAGTTTATGCCAGAGCTAGATCGGGATATCTAACAGAAGTGCAGGCATGTGGGCAGAAGGGCTGTCCCGTTCTTTCGTTCCATCGCCAAATGTTGTCATCTCTTTTAACATTTAATCTCTCCTGCCATCTACTCGCCACATTTCCTTTTGTTCTCTTCCCAATTTTGCTTGCTCTTAAAGCTAGTTTATCTCAATTGTCTTCAACAGCGTCTCCCTAAGTGCTGCCTGGCCCATGTGCTTATTCATTTTGTTTTTATTGCCAGTTTCAGCATCTGTTTGGAGACACAAAGATCTGCAGATGATGGCAGCTTGAGCAAAACAGCAATGTGCTGGAGTAAAACAGCACGTCAGGAAGATCTGTGATGGGAATAGACAGGCGATGTTTTGGTTTGCAACCTATCGGATTGTAGTGGGGGGGGGGGAAGGTGGAAAAGAGTGATGGTGGAACAAAGCCTGGCAAGTGATGGGTGGATACAGGTGAGGGGGCTGAGGGAGGTTAGATTGGCAGATGGGTCAAGTATATGACAAAGGCTATAGATGATAAAAAGACTAAATATTGTCTTAAACGGAGAGGAGTGAAATGTAAAGCCAGAGGGAGGGATATAGTTGGTAGATGACATGCTGGGGGACACACGGAAGGAGGGATGGGATATTAAGAGAAATATGTGCACTTTGGAGTAGTGCAAAGGAACGAGAGAAAGGGTGAGAGGAATATTACTCTGGAGAATTCAATGTTAATACGGTCAGTTTGTAATCTACCCAAAAAGAAAATTAGGTAATGTTCCTCCAGTTTGTGTGTGGCCTCACTCTGCTATTGGAGTATAGGAAGGGGAGTTAAAATAGTTAGTAACCAGGAGATCCAGCAGGTCTCGCCAGACCGAACACAAGTATTCGGTGAAATGGTTGCTTGGTCTTGCTAATGCAAAGGAGACCACATTGGGAGCTTTACATTTCACTCCTCTCCGTATAAGTGCAGTAGATGAGGTTAGGGTAGGTGTATATGAATCCGTTTCACTTGGAACGGTTGTTGGGGTCCCCAGATTGAGGTGAGGGAGGAGGTGCAGGGAACGGTGTTCATCTCCTGCAGTTGCAGGGGAAAATTACCTGGGGAATGAGTGGTGTGGAGGGGATGAGTGAACCAAGGATTTGCGGAGAGAGCGGAGAAAGGGGTGGGGAAGGAAAGATATGACTGGTGGTGGGATCATGTTGAAGGTAGTGGAAATGTCGGTGAATGATGCAGGGGCCGCCTTACTTGTATCCTCCAATCACATGCCAGAGAAAGAAGTGGAGTTAAAGGGCCTGTCCCACTTGGCCATCATTTACGCGACAGGCCAGTAGTGACTGACGCGCAACAGTTGTGCGCGTCATCATGCGTCCGCACAGCCGTCTGGAGCGTGTGACGTCATTTGAAGATAGACACAAAATGCAAGAGTAACTCAGCGGTACTGGCAGCATCTCTGGAGACGAGTAATAGATAATGTTTTTGGTCAAGACTCTTCATCAGTCTGAAGAAGGGTCTCAACCAGAAACGTTACCCATTGCTTCTCTCCAGAGATTCTGCCGGTCCTACTGAGTTACTCCTGCATTTTGTGTCTATCTCCAATCGTCTTGTCCCAGCTCTGGGAGTAGGAGTGGGGGCGGATCTGGATCTGCGCAGTGATCGCTTGCCTGCTTCTGCTTGGAGGTGAGAGGTTGCGCCGCACCAGTGTGTCCCACTAGGCCGTCATTTACGCGACAGGCCGGTGGCGCGTGAAGATTTAATGCAGAACGAAATCCTGGAGCGCTGCGAGATACCGCCTGCAACTCCACACTCCTCCACGCCACTCCATGCCCCCGTCCCGAGCTACCCACACGCTACCAGGCGCGCAAATGACGGCCAAGTGGGACAGGCCCTTAACATTTCAGTTCAGAATCACCCATCAATTATATGTATTAAGAATGACAAAAATCATCTGTTAAAAATCCCACAGTGCCAGCCTCAAAATACATTGCCCATAATACAAAGTTCAAAACATCAGGGTGTACCAGCCAATCATAAACAATAAATATTACTCAATGATACAAAAATGTGGTATATCTGGCCAACTGCAATTGATGCAATAAATGCATGCACAATAGATAACAATACTGCCCTGTTCATGATTTTGTAGGTTGCAAATTACAAAATGTAAAATTCTCATTGGAACATGGGTCAAAGGAAGAATCCTGTTTCATAGTATAGTCATCAAAATAAAGTCAAGGCAAATGACTGACAGTTGCCCAAGCAAATATAACCAATGCTGATAACAGCAGGTCAGGCAGCGTTTATGGAGGATATGGATAGGTGATGTTTCAGGTTGGACCATTCTCCAGACCGATTGCAGTTGGGGGTGGGGTAGATGCTGGAAAAGTGGTGAGGCAGGACAAAACCAGACCTAAGTATTTTAACTTTTATATTGTGTCTCAGCAAGAAGCAACCTCATGAATCACCATCTACCAACTTTCACCACATGCCTTTCTAGAAACCGTCATCTTTCTTTGGTGAGTGGGACAACGTGAAGGCTAATAGCTATTAACTACACATTTATCTTGTGTCTTTGTCAAGTGTTGTGACAAATAATTCAGAGCAGAATATTTAGCATATGCTTCCTTTCACTTCTTTCTCTCTCCATCTCCCCTAGCTTTTCCTGGCCTGGCCTTGCTCTACCTAAAATTGAATTCTAAATTTTAATAAGCTTTCGACTAAAACGGAATTGATTGTAACTTCACCGTGGCCGCTAAATTGTGTGGGCCATCATCCAAAACTAATATATATTGATAGGTAACGGGGCCGCTGCAGATAATTCTTGCTCTAGTTAACCCCACAGGACCGTGTAATATTAAAGTACCTACTTCTATTGTGTTGCATTTTTAACTATCTAATGTCCAGTATAGCAATAATAGATTAGGTATTACTTTAATTAGTTACCTGTAATCTCTGAGGCACAAAAGCAAATCGTCACATCAGATTTCTAAATTCCAGTTCTTGGTAATCTAATTCACTCTAAAAAAAATTGGATTTGCTATTTTAAGTACAAGTCATTACTAATATTACATTTTGACAGATTGTGTTGCCTCTTTTCATAGAAAGTTGTTTGTCATTATTCAAATGAAAACCAAGTTGTATTTTTTTTGCTCACTGTCTGTAATTAAGAGAATGTGATTTATATTCCAGGAGTTTATAAAACAGAACTTTTTTGGTTATAGTTTACAAGTTCTACAAACTGAATCTTCAGGGAAATAACAGTCAAATCCTAGAAGTACTAAACTAACAAACGAAGAACACTCTGTTCCCTGTAGTTAAAATGTTCTCATTTCAAATTGCTTGATGGAGCAAAGGTACAAGTCTCTAAAGATGGGTATGCATTTCCAATAAAAATGCTAACCAGATGTTCAGAAAGCTCTTTCCTGAAGTGTTTTTTAAAAAAAAGTGTCTTGGAGCATGTAGAATCTGAATTAATTGTAATGTAAAGAGTGACTAATGGAAAGTTCACATATTTAGCTTGTGTTAAACATTTTGCACTGTTCACAGCCCATGAGTCTGAAGACTGACTGGTCTGCTTGAGTGTAAAGTCTCTAGATTTTGTTAATTATTCTCGAACAAAATTCAACAAGCAGAAATTGAGGCTAAGGTTAAGTTTATGGTGGCCTGCCAAGGGATTTCTGAACCCCTACCTGGGGTTTCAATGTTGTAAAATGTGAAAGTTCTATTGATTCCAGGATTAAAACACTTTAGAGAATTTATACATTTGCACCTTGCCATGCAGCTTTTTTCTGCCAACATTGCAGCATTGGGGAAGATAGCTTGGATAGCTGTAGATTGTGTATATTGTTTTTAAGAAGGCATTTTTAAATGCTTTTTACACAGTGGTGCAGCATCAGAGTTGCTGTCCCACAGCGCTGGAGACCCAAGTTTGATCTTGACTAAGGGCACTGTCTGTGCAAAATTTGTAAGCTCTTCCTGTGACCGCCTGGGGATTCTCCAGGTGCACTGGCTTCATCCTACATTCCAAAGACATACAGATTTTGTAGGTTAATTGACTTATGTAAATTGTCCCTAATGTGTAGGATAAATCTAGTGTATGGATGATCGTTGATTCGCGTGGATTCGATGGGTCAAAGAGCCTGTTTTCGTGTTATATCTCTAAAACCAAAACTAAATTTGACAGGATACCACAAACAGCTGATGCACAACATAAGAGTAGGTGATATAATACCATGGTTTGAAGATTAATTATCACAGCTGGAATAAAGGGCTTTGATTCAGGCTGGCAATGGGCTGCTCCAAGATTGATCATGCGCCCTCTTATTTCTGTTAATGAAATTGCGGAAGATTTATGTCTGTAAGAAGGAACTGCAGATGCTGCTTTACACCGAAGATAAACACAATATGCTGGAGTAACTCAGCGGGTCAGGCAGCATCTCTGGAGAACATGCATGGAAGAACTGAAGCCTGGGGGAAGATCAGCAATAATGAAATTGAATGGCAGAACAGGTTGAATGGTCTACTCCTGCCCCAATCATGTTCAGAGTGGCTTGAGGCATAGCTGCCAACAGTGATGCAGTATTAAAATAATAAACTAGGTGGTGGTGGTTGTTGGTTAGAACATTGGAAGGACAACCCCTGAAGGTTTTTAAGCATGAGAATGTCATCTTGAAAAGATGACTGAGGGTGGCGCAGTGGTAGAGTTGCTGCCTTGCAGCAAAAGAGGCGCAGGCTCGATCTTGGTGCTGTCTGTACACAGTTTGTACGTTCCCCCTGTGACCACGGGGGTTTATTCCGGCTGCTCCGGTTTCCTCCCACATCCCAAAGATGTACAGGTTTGAAGGTTAATTGCCTTAAGGTACTAAAGGTGGCAGATTTAAACAACTGCCAGATAGCATTAAGTTTATCAAATTCCAGCAAATATATCCATCTTTTCCCTTTTGCTCATTGTAAAAAAAAAAATCCAAATTGTTTTATGCATAGCAAAATGTTTGACCATGGAATATCTCAAGGTAATTTACAGTGAAGTGAGGCACTTGAAGTCTGATCACAATTTATGGAGAAGTGCAGAAGCTAAATGTAACAAGCTTCAGTAGCATAAAAATAATTTTGTCCTATGTTTGTGTCAGGGGATGAGGGAGGGGTAAATATTGACCAGGAGATTTGGAATTATCCTTCAAATTAATGCCAATTGTTTACACTCAATTGAGAAGGTACAAGAGACATCAGTTTGTCTCATTCAGTTGATGGCACATTTGACAGTGAATAGTTTTCTGTGGAATGCTGGAGTTTTTGGTCAAGTCACTTGCTGCAATTTCCAATTAAAACTTTGAAGGTTTTATGATGCACGTCGATAACTATTACTGCTTGAAAATGACCCAAACTGACAAAGAAACATAGAAAATACTTGCAGGAGGAGGCCATTCAGCCCTTCGAGTCAGCACCACCATTCATTGTTATCATGGCTGATCATCCACAATCAGTAACCTGTGCCTGCCTTCTCCCCATACCCCTTGATTCCGCTAACCCCAAGAGCTCTATCTAACTCTTTTAAATTCATCCAGTGAATTGTCCTCCACTGCCTTCCATGGCAGAGGAAGAGATGCCCTCCCAGTGTGCCAGTAATTTCTGAGTGTTCAGCTGTTGGGATGGCCACATTGATTAACCACTGCACAATCAAATGGGTCATCGTTTGCATGGAACATCTAACCAGAAGCCTAGCTGCCATCCCTAGAGAACATCAAACATCCAGAGGGCTCCGTAGTAAAGAACAGCAGGTGGTCTGTCCTAAAGCCAACAATTCCATTTCACGTCTTCCCTTGAGCAGCTGATCTGGGTCACCATGTCACTGCTCCCTACAGGAGCTTTCTGTGTGAAAACTGGTTGCATTTTACTGGGTGCAGAGTGATTTGGGAGGTCTAGTAAGGAATATGAGAGGCGCTATATGAGTAGGTGCAGGGGTATTGCCTGGAGGCTAGAGTGGAGGGTGAGATCCCATCAAAGGGATATAGGAAAGGTGCCAATGGACGTGATAAAGGCTGGATGATGGTTTCAGGTACTGCAGTTGAGCCTGACTAGAGGACATAGGAATGCTATTGACAGGAGGGCCAGATGGAGGTTGAAGAGTTTCAGGTGCTACAGAGTTTATCCTGGCCGGGCGATAGTCATAAAGTGATACAATGTGGAAATCGGCTCAACTTGCCCACTCCGGCGAACAAGTCCCAGTTACACTAGTCCCATCTGCCTGCACTTGGACCATATTCCTCCAAACTTGTCCTATCCATATACCTGTCTAATTGTTTCTTAAGCGTTGGGATAGTTCCAGCCTCCACTATCTCCTCTGGCAACTTGTTCCCTACACCCACCATCCTTTATGTGAAAAAGATACCCCACAGATTCCTGTGAAACTTTTCCCCTTCACCTTGAACCTAGGTCCTCGATACCCCTACTCTGGGCAAGAGATTCTGTGCATCTACCCGATCTATTCCTCTCATGATTTTATAGACCTCAATAATATCATCCCTCAAGGACTAGAGACCCAGTCTACTCAACCTTTGTCAGTTGTTTGTCAGCCACCTTCACTCTACGTAATTCCCCCAATTTTAGTGTCTTCTGCAAACTTACTAACCATCCCATCTGGTTACAGACCTCCAGCCAGATTAATGTCATTCCACCACAATCCTGTCATCTATGGATGAGCCAAGTTACCCAGTCTTCATGGATCCGTCTTCATCTTCTGGCTCAGTCTACCATGAGGGACTTTATCAAATGTCTTGCCAAAATTCATGCAACCTCCACTGCCCTACCTTCATCACCTTTGTCACCTCCTCAACAAGATCAGTAAAGTTAGTACTACGTGACCAGCTGCAAAGCCATGATGATTGTTCCTCTATCTCATTTTCTACTAAATGCAAATAAACCCTATCCCAAAAAAATCACCTCCAATAGCTACCATTGTTGTGAGGTTCATGGCCCTATAATGTTCTGGATTGTCTCTATTTCCCTTAAACAAGGAACAGCATTAGCTGCTTTCCAATCTGCAGGATATCACCTGTGGCTAGGGAGGATACATAGATCTTCTTCAAAGCCCATGCAATAGTAAGATTAAATGAGAACTTACCAGTTTGAAGTTTGATCTTTATTTTATGAGGAGTTACAATGAGGGATTACGTGAAAACCCCGCCAGCACGCATGCGTGACATTCTTCAAAGCAGTGGTGTGAAATCATAGATAGTAGAGTGGACTAAAGATAGTAAGATAAGAGAACTAAAGTACCAGTTGACCTTTATAATAGAGGGTTGGGAGCGGAGGTCACGTAATCCCTCATCGTAACTCCTCATTAAATAAAGATCAAACTTCAAACTGGTAAGTTCTCGTTTAATCTTACTATTTTACTTCGGAGTCACGTGACTGACTACGTGAAGATTTCAAAGCTCTGTGATTTCATGCCATGGAAACGAGTCCATGCGCACACACTGCCATAATAACCAATGGAGGAAGTATGTTAACGTATTTCAGACATGAATCGGTTGCTGAAAAACAATGATGTATTTATTAACAAATAATAATAATCCCTAATTTTGGGGGAAATTATAATACAGAACTCAAAATCGTGTCTGCAAATGTCTCAGGTCTGGCAACGGGTTTATTATAAAACCGCTGGAAGGTTCTTTCATTAGACCATCCTGCCGTTGCAAGGATGTGGTCCGTAGGAACTTCCATCATCCTTGCTGCCGATGTAGCTGCAGCCCTGGTGGAATGAGATTTAAAAACATCAGTGTCCACCCCAGCTGTACCTAATATCACCCTAAGCCATCTTGAGATGGTCTACACGATCACTCTTTTATGAGGACGTTTATGACCTATCAATAAAGCCATTTCTGTGCCCTGAGACTTTTGGTGACCTCCAGGTAATGTTGAAGGTGGGTCACTATACATAGGCGAATTTCTATGGGGTAAGCCTGGAACTCCAATTTGAGGCCAGATGATCCAGGCCTGTTCTGTTTAAGTAACTCATATATATGGAAAGTTATCTTATTTTTGGATGTTACCATGGCGTCCAGTCTTAGTTTTATGCAGAGACTGGACCCGCTGTGCCGTTACGAGAGCCATCAGCATTACCATTTTATACATCAGTTTTGTTAGCTGGTGCCCAATCCCTGTGCAGGATTAACACAATACCAATATCCCAGGTCTGGGAATACCCATGCCTGGGGGGATTAGACTTGAAAATACCCTTCATAAGTTTCGACACTAGAAGGGTGAGATCCGACCCCATGGTGTTCTAATCCCTGTCCCAGATATGACGATAGGGCACTCCTGGCAGAGTTGATGGCACTGTAGCTCAAGCCTTCATCAAAATTCCAGCACACCTGTAATAGTGGCTGTGTGGTAAGTGGTGTTTGTCATGGTACAGAATACCTCCCATTTTCTGATATATGTGAGGTACTGTTTCCTGGTGGACTCTCTGCATGATGCCGTGATGATGTTCACAGTTCGGTCCGACAGTCCAAATTCGAGGAATGGTCTTTTCAAATCCTGCAAATCAACACGGGTTTATTCTGTCATGGCACGGGTGACTCTCGCCTGTCACAGGATGTACCAGCAAACTCGGGCGTTTTGAGATTGGAATACATGGTTCCGAGACCATGTAGAGTACCACAGGAAACCATGGCTGAGTAGGCCAGTCGGGTACAACCAAAATACCCGATGCGGAGTCTTGTTGTATTTTTCGCAAGACCTGACTGATGAGGCAGTAGGGGGGAAATGCATAGAAAAACAATTCCCCCCCAGTGTTGCGAGAAAGCGTCCATCGCTACTGCCCCAGGGTCTGGTCTGGTTCCCATGCAACATATGTTGGAATCTGGTGATTAAGCCTGGATGCGAAAAGGTCGATATCTGACATTCCATACCGGGCTACAATGTCAGTAAATACCTGTTGGTCCAACATCCATTTGGTGGTGTCATTGAATTTGCATGACCTGGTGTCCGCCACTGTATTGAGCTTACCTGGAAGGTAAGTAGCTGATATCCAAATGTTTCTTTCTATGCACCAGTGCCAGATTGTATTGACCAATTCATCACAAGATATCGACTTAATTCCACCTATATGATTAATGTATGCCACCACGGTGGTATTATCAATTTGTAGGCGAACATGCAGATGGTGCATGTCTGAACAGTAAGCCCAAAGCCCGTGGTACGCTCCCAGCATCTCTAGATGATTGATACCCAGTGCCTGAAGTAAGGTTAACTCGTGTGCATGCCATCTACCACCGCAACTGGAGGTGGTATTGGTTGCTCCCCAGCCATGAGCAGTTTGTAACACAACCGAAGGATTTGTGACTATGATGGGATTAGAGCAATGTCGAGCATTGTTAATCCACCATTGCAATTCCAATTTTGCTTTGGCTGGTAACTGCATTGGCCTGTCAAAGTGGCCAGCATGGTGTTTGAGTGCTACAATCTTGGCCCTCTGTAAATTTTGGTAATGTAAGGGTCCAAATTGTGTGGCTGGGAAGGCAGCCACGAGCTTCCCAATTACCCTGGCTACTTGTCGAATAGATAGTTTACTGACGCAAACAAGGCTGTTGCATGCCTATATCAAGTGTGTTGCTTTGTCCTTTGGCAAAGTGACAGACATGTGAACAGAGTCAATCGTGAACCCCAAGTAGTCCATAGTCATAGAAGGTATTAACTTGGATTTATCTGGATGGATGATAAACCCCAACTTTTGAAATAGGAGCTTGGTGGCTGAGATAGCCAATTTGGCCAACTCCAGGGTTTTCCCAACAATTAAGATGTCATCCAGATATGCCTTGACAATATGTTTTTGTTTCCAGAGAAACGCCAAGGCTGGTTTCAATATTTTAGTAAACAGTCTGGGGGCTGATGTTAATCCATTAAGCAGCGCTTTATACTGCCAGAGCTGCCCCATCCAGATAAATTTCAGATATCTGCGGTGATCTTTCTCTATTGGTACTGAATAGTATGCATCTTTTAAGTCGATGCAAGCCATGAAGTATCTCTTGGAAACTAGTTGTTTGGCAGTAACAAAAGTTTTCATTTTGAAGTGAGTATACTGCACAAAGGTATTCTGTTGTGTCAAATCAATGATGATGCGGCATTAGCCATCTTTTTTTGTTTTTGTGAAGATGTTTGACACAAACTCGAGAGATTCGTGTTTGGTTTTCTCAATTCCTCTTTTTGTATGTAGTCTTAACAGTTCCGCATGACCTTCCAATTTTTCTTTTTGTGAAAGCACAAACTTTCGGCTAGGTGCATGCAGAACCGGAAGGAGGAGTTTGTGAACAAATTTAATTTTGTATCCCTGAATACTTGGAGTATGAAAGGATCAGAAGTTAAGGAGCTCCATGCATTTCTAAACAATCTGTGAAGAAGTTGCACATGCTATGTTCCGGAAGCAACCAGACTCGCCTACCTCCATGGTTAACAGTGGTGCTGTGTTGGTTTCTTCCGTCCTTGTTTCTTGGGAGGTGCAGGCGCATCTTCCAAGAAGGCCGGTCTGGGCCATGGTCTAAAAAAGACCTTTGTCCTGGTCGTACGGCCTTCAAGCTTTCACCAGCAGTTGCTCTGTCTGCTGGTGGATGCGTAGGGGTGCTGCCGCCGAGGATATGAGGACCTGGTAGTGGACGGCACTTTCACCATGCCGACGGCCTTTGCCTCCTCGTCGAGGTCTTTAACCTGCTTCGGCAGGTTGTCCCCGAACAGTGAAGTAGGCGGCTGCGCGCTGCTTGTTTTACACAACCCCGCGAACTTGGGGTTTATTACAGGTCGGATGACACTCTTCCTAAAACAGTTAATTTCGAACTGTGCATTACAGAAGAATGCCAGGGCGTCTTGTTGCTCCTCCGAAATATCCTTCCCATCCTCTGACCTGGCAAATGCTGTTATTCCAGAGGCCAGTAGTTTCAGGATCTTTTGCATCTTTACTACTTGGTTCCTGATGCCAGCACCGATGTTTCCCCAGATGGGGTTGTTCACCGCAGGCACGTTGAGGGAGACACAGTTCTCTGGAGCTAAATATTTATCAACCGCGTCATTCATGGCCTGTTCCTGTAGTTGGTTGGCGGTGAGGTAGTTTATGCTGGCTGCCAGCTGCGGCTACAACGGCAGTCCCTTTTGTGAAGGCATCGCGAATTTGGACACCATGCCGAGTAGCTCTTGTTCCTGCACCCCTAGCATGCTGGACGATTCTTCGACCAAATCCCCCTGTTTAGAGTCAGCCCAGCTCTGACTCCTAATGCTCCCCTCCGAGGAGGGTGAGACATTTGGCAGCCCTGTAAAAGGTGCTGCCGTGGGTGTCCTAGGAGACTCCGTTTGCTGGAGTAGGTCACGTTGGAGCAATTGCTCCATCAACCACTCCATGCAGGATAAACGACCGCTGTCGCTACCCGCAGGTGGTGAGTCTTCCAATCTGCCGAGTCTATGGGCTTGCCCGATTTTCGGGTGGCTTTATTGTCAGTCCGAGGTACACCTACGGGCTGTAGCGGTGCCAAGTCGGGGGCTGCTGGTTGAACGATTAGCAGGGTTACCAACTGTCCCGGATTCGCCGTATTTCGTCCCGGCGAAACAACCTAAATACGGTGTTCCGGCAGGCAAACAAGTCGTTACGGAGAAGGGCGGGAACGAAAAATAATCAAAACAATAAACGGGAAGGGCGGGGGCGGGAGCGGGAATGAGCGGCGGTTGGACACGTGCAGCGGGAAGGGCGGGAGCGGGAACGAGCGGCGGTGGGACACGTGCAGCGGGAAGGGCGGGAGCGGGAACTAGCGGCGGTGGGACACGTGCAGCGGGAATGAGCGGCGGTTGGACACGTGCAGCGGGAAGGGCGGGAGCGGGAACGAGCGGCGGTGGGACACGTGCAGCGGGAATGAGCGGCGGTTGGACACGTGCAGCGGGAAGGGCGGGAACGAGCGGCGGTTTGGACACGTGCAGCGGGAAGAGCGGGAGCGGGAACGAGCGGCGTTGGACACGTGCAGCGGGAAGGGCGGGAACGGGAACGAGCGAGAACGGGAACGAGCGATGGTGGGTACAGGATGATGCTACAGACAGAGATGGTCAAAAGGCTGTTAAGACATTCATGTGCAAGGAACAGAGGTAACATTAGCATTGTGGGGCTAAGGGCCCCATTGCCTGTGTTGTATGTTTCAATAGACAATAGGTGCAGGAGGAGGCCCTTGAGCCAGCACCACCATTCACTGTGATCACGGCTGATCATCCCCAATCAGTACCCCGTTCCTGCCTTCTCCCCATATCCCCTGACTCCGCTATCTTTAAGAGCCCTATCTAGTTCTCTGTTGAAAGCACCCAGAGAACCGGCCTCCACCGCCCTATGAGGCAGAGAATTCCACAGACTCGCCACTCTCTGTGAGAAAAAGTGTTTCCTCGTCTCCGTTCTAAATGGCTTTACTCCTTATTCTAAGACTGTGGCCCCTGGTTCTGAACTCCCCCAACATCGGCATTGTCATTTAGACAATTGAGTTTATGTGTATGTGTATACTAAAGGATGTTTATGTGTGTTTAATGAGTTTGTATATAGTACTAGTTGAAAAAAGGAAGGTTGGATTCAACGCGCGTTGCAGATTTTGGGTCGTTGCCATACATATTTCTGGTGCCGCAACATGTTACTGAGAGAAATGCATTTACCCCCATTTGTTACTGACAAATGGGTTGAATGTTACTGTGAACTAAACTTAGGGTTGGCATCTCTGGATTAGCAGCTCCGGTGAAGTCGGCCGCTGCTGACTGCAGCATTCCGCGGTCCTCCACAGTCAGTCTTGTTGCGGTCCGGTTGGACAGTCTTCGTCATGTCCATAATGGGTGTTGCTCTGTAAGAAAAATCACACAGAGCGCCCAAAAAACGACCTCGGAATAGTGAAAACTTACCGCTGGAGGAGCGACGCTCCTCCTGCCTGTCGCTTCTCAATGCGTTGGACGATATGTTGCGCATGCGTGCTGGCGGGGTCTTCACGTAGTCACTCGCGTGACTCCGAAGTAAAATTTCCTCTCTTGCAGCTTTCAATAACCTGGCTCCCATCAGGCCCAGGAGATTTATCCATTTTAATACTTTTGAAGAGACCCAACACCACTACCACCTTGACCTCCTCCAGTATATTAGTATGCTCTGATCTCACTATCTTCCGTGTCCTTCGTCAATACAGTTGCAAAGTACTCATTTAGTAACTCGCCTCCATCATCCTCCTCCAAGCAAAATTCCTTCCTTTATTCATGTGTGGTCCTACATTCTGTCTAGTTATCCTCTCGTTTGTTTAATATAAAAAATCTTGGAATTTTTTAATCCAACTTGCAATTATATTTCTTTATCGCTTTTGACCTTTCTAATTGCCTGCTTGAGATATTTCCTGTTCGCTTTATATTCCTCAAAGGCTCTGTCTGATTTCATCTTCCTAAACCTTACATATGCTTCCTATTTCTTTCTGACCAAATTTACAACCTCCCCGATCATCCAAGGTTCCCTCACCCTTATCCTTACCCCTCCTTCCTGGAACATGTTGGCCCTGAACTCTGATCAGATGGCCATTAAATGATTCCCACATGTCTTATGTCGGCTTATCTAATAACAGCTGCTCCCAGTTTGCTCTCCCTAGTGCATGCCTAATAATGTAGTAATCTGCTAGTCCCAATCAAGTCCTCCCTTCCTTCCTCCCCCCGCCCCCCCCGGTCCAGCCTTATCCATAACAATCTTAACATTTCTGGAGTTGTGACCACCTTTCCCAAAATGCTCTTCCACCGAAACACCAGTCACCTGGCCAAGCTTGTTCCCCAATACGCGGTTTAGCATGGCCTCTACTTATTAGACTATGCATGTACTTGTTTCGAGAAATCTCTCAAAAACACTTAACACATTCTGCTCCATCCACCTGAGCCTTTGCACTGAGGAAATCCAAAACAATTTGAGGGAAGTTAGTCACCCATAATGACAACCCCATTGCTTTTGCATCTTTCTATAATCTGTCAACATATCAATTATGTTTAGTAAGGAACTGCAGATGCTGGTTTAAACCGAAGATAGACACAAAAAGCTGGAGTAACTCAGTGGACGCAGGTAGCATCTCTGGGGAGAATGAATGGGTGGCGTGTCATAGAAAATAGGTGCAGGAGGAGGCCCTTCGAGCCAGCACCACCATTCATTGTGATCATGGCTGATCATCTGCTATCAATAACCCGTGCCTGCCTCCCCATATTCCTTGATTCCACTAGCCCCTAGAGCTCTATCTAACCCTCTCTTAAATCCATCCAGTGATTTGGCCTCCACTGCCCTCTGTGGCAGGGAATTCCATAAATTCACAACTCTCTGGGTAAAAAAGTTTTTTCTCACCTCAGTCTTAATTGACCTCCCCAGACTGTGACCCCTGGTTCTGGACTCACCTGACATTGGGGACATTTTTCCTGCATCTAGCTTGGCCAGTCCTTTTAAAATTTTATATGTTTCTATAAGATCTCCCCTCAACCTTCTAAACTCCAGTGAATACAAGCCTAGTCTTTTCAATCTTTCCTCGTATAACAGTCCCACCATCCCAGGGATCAATCTCGTGAACCTACGCTGCACTGCCTCAATCACAAGGATGTCCTTCCTCAAATTAGGAGACCAAAACTGTACACAATACTCCAGATGTGGTCTCACCAGAGCCCTATACAACTTCAGAAGAACCTCTTTACTCCTATACTGAAATCCTCTTGTTATGTGACCGTGTACAAGGTCTCGCTGTATCTCCCCCTTACCTAACCTAACCCCAGTGAGATAATAATCTGCCCCCTTGCTTTTGCCGCCAAAGTGGATAACCTCACGTTTATTTATATTATACGGCATCTGCCCACTCACTCAACCTGTCCAGGTCCCCCTGTAACCTCCTAACATCCTCTTCACAGTTCACACTGCCACCCAGCTTTGTGTCATCTGCAACCTTGCTAGTGTTGCTCCTAATTCCCTCTTCCAAATCGTTAATATATACGGTAAACGGTTGCGGCCCCAACACCGAGTCTTGCGGCGCTCCACTCGCCACTGCCTGCCATTCTGAAAAGGACCCGTTCACTCCCACTCTTTGCTTCTGCTCTGCCAACCAATTTTCTATCCATGTCAACACCCTACCCTCAAAACCATGTTTCGAGACCCTTCCGACTGGTAAGGAATAAGGGAAACAAGAGATAGACGATGATGTAAAAATAAAGAACAACGAATGAAAGATATGCCAAAAAAGTAATGTTAAAGGAAACAGGCCATTGTTAGCTGAGGTGAAAATGAGTAGCTAGTACGACTTGGGTGGAGGAGGAATAGAGAGAGAGAGCGCGGGGGGGGGGGGGGGGGGGGGGGGGGGGGGGGGGGGGGGGGGGGAAAAATGCCGGGGCTACCTGAAGTTAGAGAAATCAATATACCACTGGGCTGTAAGCTGCCCAAGTGAAATATGAGATGCTGTTTCTCCAATTTGTGTTTAGCCTCACTCTGACAATGGAGGAGACCTGGGACAAAAAGGTCTGTGGGAATGGGAAGGAAAATTAAAGTTTTTAGCAACCGGGAGACCAGGTAGTTTCAGGCGGACTGAGCGATTGGTTCAGTCCATGTTTGGTCTCGCCATTGTATAAGAGTCCACATCTTGAACCACTCTTTCTCCCGCTGGCTCTTGGAAGGCCTATGGTACAATCCCATTGCACCTTTCTTATTTTTGAGCTACACTCTCCAGTATGTCATCTCTAATTAGCAACACAACTCCTCCACCTCGTTTATGTTCCTCTATCATATCTAAAGCATCAAGACTCCTGTTGAGGTGCCAGTTGTGTTCCTTCCAGCCAAGTCTCCATGATGGCCATAACTTCATATTTCCATACGCTGATCCAAGTTCATCAGCTTTACCCTTGTTACCTCTTGCATGGAAATTAGCACACTTCAGCTCGTTGGTCTCACTGTGTCAGTAACCTCTCCCTTCCTGCCCTTCACAGTGTGGCTGGATTGATCTCCACATATGAAACTCAATGCAGCAGTGAACGAAACTTGCTTCCAATGACCTTCTCATTCTTCGTGCAATAATTTCCTCCTTTTCATGATTTGCAATAGTAATGCATTAACATTGCTACATCCATGCAAAAATAGCTTTAGCACTTTAGATATGGATAAGATTTCTATTTGGTGAAGCCACCTTATGTACTCTTAACAAATTGAGCAAATTAGAATGTTCTTTATTTTTGTATCAATGTGAAAGTTATCAATCTTTGAGTGCAAGAACTTGTGCTGATCTGATTCCAGTTCCAGTGAGATGGCTAAATTGTTTCCTGATAAATCTAAACTTTATGTGGGAGAGCTATCATTTTGAAACTATGAACATTGTAAATTTCATTTCTGCAACTCTTGCCAGTAATGATACACGTGGTGAAATTTATTGAATGAGGTAATAAAGGTGGACTGAAGTGGGTAGAAAGAGAAGGGGAGGAACAAACAATGGAATCGCTTCCTGACCAGGATGACTGGCAAATTACAGTGCTATTTTGGGCAATCTTCAGCAATGCTGTCTTGTGAAATACCCTTGATGTGCACTTTAAAACTCTCAAATTTGTTTTGCACTGGGTAAGCAATTACTGGACTGTTACCATATCATCTTCCCTTGTCCTGAATTTTCAGTTCAACGGAACTATTCCAAATTTCCATTTAGATTCTGTTACATTTATCTTTATCAATCTATGCCAAAAAAAGTTTATTAGGAAACAGACTTGACTTAATGCAATCACTGCACACTTAGCAATGGTCATGAAGGGGTCAAGGAAAGAGCGTTCACGTCGCGGCCCTGTTTTCACCAATCTTTCCACCACCATGCACAAGAATCGCAAGACAGACACCATTGTGTGCAGATGCCGAGAAGTGTGTGCAGCTCTGGCTGAACAACTTCTAATCTTGTGTGTGGACTCGATAAGAAGAAGAAATATTGGGCAGTATAAAGGCAACGTATTTCTAATTCCTTTTGAGTATGTTTCACCCAATCCTGTAAGGGGTTTGTTAGGGTAGGAACTTGTCCAAGAAATTTAGGTCAGGGTTACACAAGGTGCTTTGTGCTACACAATGAGGAGAAGGACAAAATCAATTTCAGAGGCCCTCCTTCAGACTGATTGTAGGGAAAGAGAATGCTGCAAAAAAGGGCAAAGTGTGGCAAGTAATGGGGTGACAAAGGCGAGGGGAGATTTGATAGGCAGATGGTTAGAACAAAGACAAGAGATAAGAATGGAAGGTGTAAAGTGCCTGTCCCACTTCACGATTTATTTTTTTTGGCAACTGCCGGCATCATATCAGTGTTGCCAAAAGATTTTGAACATTTCAAAATTCAACGGCGACAAAAAAAGGTTGCGTCACTTGAAAAAACACAGCGCGTCATCATGCCACAAAATTTTCGGTGACCTGATACGTCAGTCAATAATGCCGGCAGTCGCTGAAAAAAATCGCTAAGTGGGACAGGACCTTCTACATCCAAAGACATGCGTTGGTAAGTTTATTAGCCACTGTAAATTGCTTTTGATGTGCAGGTGAACGATAGAATGAAGAGATTTGATGAGAATGTGAGTAGAATAAACATGTAAATGGGAATTTGATGGCTACTGTTGACTCTGTGGGCCAAAGGTTATGTTTCCGTGCTTATAATTTGATAACTATACCAATCCTCTGCATTGAGTTAGTTTTAGGTTTTAGTTCTGTAACTAAAACATCTGGTATTATTTGACTTCACATAATGTAAAATGCTTGATTTCTCAAGGGGTTTAAATTTCAGTGGAATAAAGATGTTTGTAAATTTTACATTTTTGGATTCTAATTGAAATGTATACTTTAAATTATGTTATTTAAAAACAATGTTTGTGGGTAATAAGCACAACTGATAATACATGTTGAAACTAGATACATTGTTTTGTAGAACATGCAATAATTTTTCTTAGTGTCTTGAATGTAATGAGAAAACCATGTTTTGCATGCATCCTACTTAATTGTAAGAATCAGATTTTGCATTCAAACTGCTGTTTGAATTAAATGAATTACAGTAAGTCAAAATAGTTAAGGTTAACACAATGTACGTTTGAATTTTGCACAGTCCTGACAAAATCTTTGACTCAAAAATTAACGGTTTCATCTTTCTAGAGTTGATGTTTGATCTGCGGAACAACTTTATTTTTATTTCTGAATTTCTGCGTCTGCAGTATTGTTTTGCCTGCTTGTGCCAAGTCCAAACATTTTCTTCGACTCATGGGTTTCCTAACTGAAGATAAATACTTTTAAAAACAGTGTTCCAAAGGATAGGTTAGTAGTAGTAGCTCCTTGGCCTTTTTATTGCAATTTATTGCTGGACTGCAGAAGTTTTGAATGGGGACCTTGTGTGCACATCCACAGACACATTGGTTAGATAGAAGTCGGTGAAGCCATGGTTTTTCGCAAGCAAATTGGACAACAGTGCACCAGCTAATGCCAATCAACATGTTGCAGGCTTTACAAGTGGTTGCCGGGGAAATGTTACATAATGTCGCCAGGATGGACAATTTTAAATCCTGAAAATTGACTGAACTGTGGTGGTTTGGATGCTGACAGGATATTTAATGGAGTTGTATACAATTTGAGATCTAGATAATACTTTCCTATCACATTAGCTAGAGGATCCCTTTCATGTAGCTAAACATACTTGGCTAATAAAGTATTGTAGAAGTTGAAGAATATTTTGACGTGGATCTGAAATTCTGAAGGGATGATGTAAAGAAACTCTTATATTTCAATAATACGAGGGTGACATTTGATGTGCTACAACCAACCAGATTGCTGATCATGTTGGTCATTAGTATGTTGGCCTGAGGATGTATTTGCACTTACAACCTCACCGGATCATTTCTCAGGAATGTTGTCTATAGGTCAGGTCTCTCCCATTAAAGGCTGTTGTGGCCGTGTACTGGTACACTGGAAGGACTTGCTGAGGGTTCTTCGACTATACCTCACTGAGTTGAGACTACACCGCCAAGGACACCTTGTGAAATCTACCGTTTGTACTTGGTTTAAAGCTGCATACCACCATTCCTACAGCTTAGCGTCAACATCCTAGAACTGCCTCCCAAATAGCACTCTACGGAGCATTTTCACTGTGCTATTTGCTGCATTAAAAACAACTGACTTACAAACACCACTACCCGTCGAGCAGTAATTGCTGGGATTTCTGCACATACCAAATGAAAGAATAAGAAATTGTAACCCAAAGCCAAAGTTTGAACCAATGGGAAAATTGCCCACGTGATGTATTGTTTAATCTTTGAGAATCATGGAGAATACAAGTCGGGTTTTGCAAATAGTTTGTCTTGATGTTTGATACAGGAGCAAAGTGAAGTTGCTTGTAATATTTAAGTGAATGCCTACTTGCAAACATTGGGCGATGGGTGGGGGAGGTTGGTGGTGAACACCTTGAACTGTGCCCTAATTCATTAAATGTATAGTTTGTAAGCTATGTTTTGAGTGGAAAAGCTTGGCTAGTACTATTTGTTTCATTATGCTTGCATCTCAACTTGTATCTTGTAGATCTGAAGCTCCATCTTCAGAGCACGGACTATGGCAATTTCCTGGCAAACGAGGCCTCCCCACTCACCGTGTCAGTAATTGATGACAAATTGAAGGAGAAGATGGTGGTTGAATTCCGGCACATGAGAAACCATGCTTACGAGCCACTGGCTAGCTTTCTGGACTTTATCACGTGAGTCATAAATTGTAAGGGAAGAACAAAGGAGCTCTTCTGGCTCTAGCTCGAGACCAACAAGCTCTTGAACACTGCACAACACTAACCTCAACTTAGAACTACGAATTGTCTTTGGTTACAGAGGATTTGGGGTTTTTTTTGCACTAGTATTTGGATTTGTTAACATTGAATTGTTGTTATATTATCTATGTACACTGTGTTTACGAGCCTGTTACCTGCTGCAAGTGAGAATTGCAATGTTCTGTTGATACACATGGCAACTAAATACGCTTGACTGCAGCATTTTCCTGTCAATGACCTTCCATCAAAAATAATGAAAGGTTGTCGACTTGAATTGATGAATGCACTTTCATTTCTTCTAGTGAATGATCATTGATGTGAAATATTAAACTGGTGTTCTCTCCACAAATGATGCCAGACCTGAGCAATACCAGCACTGCCACTTTTTAAGAAAGGCAGGAGACAGAAAGCAGGGAATTATAGACCAGTTAGCCTAACATCGGTGGTGGGGAAGATGCTGCAGTCAATTATAAAAGATGAAATGGTGGTACATTTGGATAGCAGTAACAGGATCGGTCCGAATCAGCATGGATGTACGAAGGGGAAATCATGCTTGACTAATCTTCTGGAATATTTTGAGTATGTAACTAGGAGGATGGACAAGGGAGAGCCAGTGGATGTAGTGTACCTGGCCTTTCAGAAAGCATTTGATAAGGTTCCCACATGGGAGATTAGTGGGCAAAATTAGGGCACATGGTATTGGGGGTAGAGTGCTGACATGGATAGAAAATTGGTTGGCAGACAGGAAACAAAGAGTAGGGATTAATGGGTCCCTTTCAGAATGGTAGGCAGTGACTAGTGGGGTACCGCAAGGCTCGGTGCTGGGACCGCAGCTACTTACATATACATCAGTGAATTTAGATGAAGGGATTCAAAGTAACATTAGCAAATTTGCAGATGACACACAAGCGGGTTGTCAGTGTGAACTGTGAGGAGGATGCTATGAGAATGCAGGGTGACTTGGATAGGTTGGGTGATTGGGCCGAATGCATGGCAGATGCAGTTTTAGTGTGGATAAATGTGAGGTTATCCACTTTGTAGCAAAAACAGGAAGGCAGATTAATATCTAAATGGTGTCAAGTTGGGAAAAGGGGAATTGCAACGAGATCTGGGGGTCCTTGTTCATCAGTCAATGGAAGTAAGCATGCATGGTACAAGCAGGCAGTGAAGAAAGCGAATGGCATGTTAGCCTTTATAACAAGAGGAGTTGAGTATAAGAGAAAAGAGGTCCTTCTGCAATTGTATCGAGCCCTAGTAAGACCACACCTAATTTGAGGAAGGACATTCTTATAATTGAGGGAGTGCAGCGTAGGTTTACAATGTTAATTTCAGGGATGGCGGGACTGTACATATGCTGAGAGAAAGGAGCGGCTGGGCTATGTATACTCTGGAGTTTAGAAGGATGAAGGGAATCTTATTGAAACATATAAGATTATTAAGGGTTTGTTGAACACGTTAGAGGCAGGAAACATGTTTCTGATGGGGGAATACAGAACCAGGGCCAGTTTCAAGACTAAGGAGTAACCCATTTAGAATGGAGACGAGGAAATACTTTTTCTCACAGAGAGTGGTGAGTCTGTGCAATTCTCTGCCTCAGAGGGCGGTGGATACTTTCTCTGGATACTTTCAAGAGAGCCAGATAGATAGCCTCTAAAAGAAGCAGAGTCAGGGGATATGCAGGAGACTGGCAGGAACGAGATACTGATTGTGGATGATCCCCCCCCCCCCAGCCATGATCACATTGGATGGCGGTGCTGGCTCGAAGGGCCGAAATGGCCTACTCCTGCACCTATTGTCCCTTGCTCTAATGCTATGTACGACAGTGATCGCAACTTCTACTGAAGTGTGGATGGCGTTGGCTCGCTAGGAACTCATCTGCCCTTTGACAGGTCTTGTTTTTGGTCCTGTGGGGGGGGGGGGGGGGGGGAGGGTTCACCTGGCAAACCTGGTGGGGGAGACGGTTTAGTCGCCGACTATCCGTCTATGGAGCAGGTAGAGTAGCACGGGGTTACATGGTACCATGGCGGGGGGAACTCCCCCCGACCTGACCCAAAGCATCAGCCAGCTATCATGCAAATCCTGCATGAATCCCATTTTATCCTCCCACATTCTCTTCAACTCTCTCCAGATTCTTGTCAATTACCCACACACAAGGACCAGTGTACAATGGCCAATTGAATGACCAACCTACATGCCTTTGAGATGTGGGAGGAAGCCATTGCACCCTGATAGAACTCAAGCAGGTCACAAGGAGAGCTTGTAGGCTTCCACAGCATCCATGATCAGGATTGAGCTGGCACTGAGCTGGCGGCTCTCCTTCTCTGTGCTGCCTCTCTGCTTGCCACCACTCCAGATGGATCAGCAGCCCTTTTCTCCCCCTCCCCCCCCACCCCCCTCCCTCCCCTATAATCACATCTTTGTGCCACCTCTTGGTTTCCATCCTATTATATCCTTTTTTATTTCTCCATCATTCCTTCCTTCCCCACCTCTCATCTTTCCCCACCATTACAGGAGTTGCTTCTGCCTCAAAGGCGCCGGATTCATCACCAACCCACACTGTCTGGCCACACCCTCATTTTACTCCTGCCATCGGGAAGAAGGTGTAGGAGACTGTAACCGTAAATTGTTAACAGTACATACAGTATATTTTAGAGTACTGTGCTTAAATATCTGTGGTGCTGCTGCAAGTAAGAATTTCGTTGTTCCGTTTTGGAACGTATGACCCCAATAAAACACCCCACTCGACTCTTGACTCTCTTGTCTGAAAATTATCTTTATTTTTTTCCAGTTTTGAAGACAGCCAGAAATACTAAAATGGCTTCTCTCTCCAGATACTGCCTGACCTGAGTACTTTTACATTTAATTACTTTTTGTGCCATGAACTTATTTGCTGTTAAAGGCACTTTATAAATGTGAGATGCTAGCGTTTGGATGTGATCTTCAATATAATGGTATGCTCTTATCATTTGCAATTGTCATGTAAAGCTAAACATTCTAGGTACTTTTATTTTGTGTAGGTACAGCTACTGATCGATAAACGTAATTGTTCTGATCACTGCCCGAACGTTACACCAACGATCCATTTCTGACACTAGTTCACAAAGTGCCATCCCTTAGGCAGCTTTGAACAAATGGAGGCTGTAAATATTGCTCAGACACCAGCGGGACTTTTACAATGCCATCTTGGTTGAATACTCCTTTAGGTAAGGTATGCGTCGGCGACATTAAAGAGTTGTGTTCTAATGAAAGAATGTACATTGTAACATGATTCATCCAAGCATCTTTTGTTATTAAAGTTTTGCTCATGATTCAGAGTTTGTCCGTGAAGAAACAGAAGATTTAAATTCTTCCTTCTTGACTTTAACTTCAAGACATAACTGGACACTATTTAATTGTGTTACATAACTTTTTTTAGTCTATTTTGAGAGACTGGGCTTAGGAAAGAGCTGATTTTTGGAGACCAGAATAGGATGATTACACACAACATGGTTGTTGGTCTTTGCATAGTTTTCTATTTTATGTAGGTTATTTGAAGAGATGAAATGCTGTTGTATTTACCTAAACGTCTAATAAAACCTTTCTTGGAATTTATAGAGTGTGGCGGCGCCTAACGGGCCGCGGCTCGAACTGCCAGGACTGTCTGTCTTTTAAATTTTTTGTTACGTTCCGCTTGTCCAGATGTAAGTATTTTTTGTTTTAATTTTTATTATTTTCTCGCTGTGTATTTTTTAGAGGGGGGGGTTGGAGAAACCGTTTAAATATCTACTTCCCGTGCGGGGACCCGACTTTTTCCCTGTCGGGTCTCCGGTGTCGTTGGGCCTAACCATCGTGGCGCCGGCGGCGACCTCCAACGGAACCAACCTGAGGGCTCCAGTCGCGGTGTGGCCTGCGGATCGCCATTGCGGCGCTGGCTGACTTCGGCGCGGGGAGGAGAGCTGTGGTGGTTGCGCGGCTTGCAACGCAACTTCGGAGCTTCAGAGGCTCCCGCCGCAGGCCCGGTGGACAGGAACATTGGGAGCTTGGCCGATCCTCCAGTGGGAGACCGCTTTTCAGAGATCCCGCAACCCCTGCCCTGCAAACTTCTCCTGCCGGAATCGGGGCGTTTTAAATAACTTGGAGCGGGCCTAACATCACGGGCTCAGGGCGCGGCTTAAACGGCCACCAGACTTACCATCCGCCTGCCGGGGGCTTTAACATCGTGAGCCCAGTTGCCTCGACGCTGCAGTTGGACTGCTGGTCCGCCGGGAGAAGAACAGGGAACGGGGCTTTTTGCCTTCCATCACAGTGAGGAGGTGTTGGAGATTCATAGTGATGGATGTTTGTGTAACATTGTGTAAGTGTGTGTCTTGGTTTTTTTTTGATAATGTCATGACTACAGGAATGAATTTTTGTTCAAACCTTGCTGTTAATGACATAAAAGGCATTCTAATTTTATTTCTATTCTAGAGTATTGATTCTGGCCGCAAGAGTTGAGAACTACGCATGATAGCAGGCTAGGCTTTCCTATTTGGACAAACTGCATATAATGGAAGACTATCCTGGACCACGACACTATGCTGCCCAGAGATCATTCCTCTTTTACGCGTGCATAAACTAGAAAAAGTGGCTGTTGTCCCTTGCGTGTTAATTAGATGTTAATGGGTATCTTTTCTAATTCACACATTTAGATTTTGAACGTAATGCCCCTGTCCCAATTCTTTAGCGGCACCCTGAAACCGAACGGAAACCTCTGGAGACATTTTGACCCACCCGACGGTTTCCGTGCGGTTCCCGGAGGTTTTTTGTCAGTCTCCCTAATGGTCGAAAGTGGTTTACACTTCTTCTATGTTCCGGCTATTATTTCAAAAAAATTCAAAACTGGGCCGCGACTAAAAATAGGTTGCCGTTTTAAAATCGGTACTTTTTAGCCAAAAACCGGTTGCGATGCTAGTGAAGGTGGTTGCCGGTAGCTGGAAGGTAAGACTTCAACTGGTGGAATAAAAACATGGGTGAAAAAAATGTCTATGAATTTCCACTACCTTCAACTCTCTGGCAACCACCCTCAACCTACCACACGCTGGCCTCCGCAACGGCTTTGACTTAAAAAGTACCGATTTTATAACTGCTCAACTATTTTTAGTTTACGGCCTAGGTTTTGAAATTTTTTGAAATAATCGCTGGAACATAGAAGAACGCGTAAACCACTTTCGACCATTAGGGAGACTGGGCCTCAGTGTTGCAAATCCATGGCTACGTTCGACAGTCCGTCCTAGATAATTTATTCATCATTAAATCTTTTGTTGACCTGCAGACAATCCAGAAGATATGCAAGTTATAGTTTTGTTTTATAATCCATGTCGCTGCCAGCATCCAGCATTCAAATGCCCGTTTTTTCTTTGGCAAAACTGCCAGGTACCTTGTACGTCTGTGGTCAGCGTTTCCCGAAAGAGTCCACCAGGGACTATATTGGAAGTTGGAACTTTTATACTGGACAATTATTTTTAACATGTATCAAGCCAATTAACCTACAAACCTGTATTGTCTTTGGAATGTGGGAGGAAACTGAAGATCTTCAGAGAAAATCCACACAGGTCACGGGGAAGAATGTAAAAGCTCTGTACAGACAGCACCCGTAATCGGGATTGAACACCCGAGTCTCCAGCGTTGTTTCTGTAAAAAATAAGGGGTCACAATCACTGTAAGGCAGCAACTCTACCGCTGTGCCACCGTGACTGTGATATCTCCATTCTATTTACCCAAGCTGATGTTTTAAATCATGCTAGATTGCACATACTACTTTTGAGAGTTTAAACCTTTGGAACCATGAATATTTTGGAAACTAACCTTGACTATGTTAGGTACCCGTTTATTATCACTGTTTTGGTACAGATCTTCCATTTGCCTTTAACCAGACTTTTCTACAAGTATTCCCGCCAGGACAAGTCCGGAATACATATATAAAACCATCTCACACTAGTGGCAGGAGTCGCCCTGGTTATTTAGGAACAGTTCGTCCCTCGACGCCTTGCACTCGCCAATTCAATGTGATCATGGCGATCATATCAACTCAGTATCCCCTGTCCCTGCCTTCTCTCCATACCCCCCGCTCACCTTTAGCCGCCCAAGGGCCGCCAACTACACTCCCTCATAAATCTAGCCAATGAAGTGGCTGCTCACCTCCCTTGAGTGGTAAGTGGTGCTGACTTAATAAACGATGGGCTAAAGCGAGTGGGATCAATAAATATACCTTTTGAGCACGGCTCATGATATGCAAAGAATGAAGGAATATGGCCCCCATGCAGTGCAGAGGAATCAATGGTTATGACCTTGCATCCTAGCCCAGGCCAAGGGGCTTACGAACTGTCCTTCATGTGCTTGTGTTCTAACCGATAACCATAGGATACCCTTTGACATTCCATTTTCTTACTTCCAGAGTTGGAACTTGCGCATACTTAGTTCGATGGTCCTTGTATATTGAACATAAACCATTATAATAGCATAAAGAAACATTATATAGCTGTAGAATCAGTCCTTGATTATTTTTTTATTAAAGTACACTCATTGGGTTATTGAACCTCCTGCGTGAATCAAAATGTGATGCAGATGCGGTCCTTTGTCCTACATTTCCGGCTGCGATTTTTCCAGGACTGTAATCATAACAGGACCTTGCAGAAATGCAATCTTGAAATTAATCGAAATACGCTAGTACCAGGTCACGTCAAAATTGATTGTGCATCTAGAAACAATATGAAATTGCACTTCACTCCATGACCAGTAAAATTATTGACTAAGAAATGCCACATACGTCCGCATCTTAGGACACCCTCGTTAACCTGCATAGGTTGCTGCCACAAAGGCCAGTCCATTCCTATTTGTACATTGTAGAACAACAAAACTCACATGAACAGCATTCCCATCATTATCAAACCAACGTCTGTACAGCAATGTTGGTGCAAATCATATATAAATTCTGGGTGTTTTGGCATTATCCACTGAGTGGCCACCTGAAAAGATATCATAGTTGTATCACATGTTTCTTTTTAATAACCTTTCAAATGTTAGACTATCATTTAATGGCCTGACACATCTGATTAAATTTGTTTGTTTCGCCAGGTGCCGAAGGCCACTAAGCACTAACCGCTGTGGCCTGGCTGACGAATATTATGCATAACTTTGTTTGCTTCCTGCTGTGTAAATTACTTTGTTGCATTTCCTTGCCCCTTGTACCCACCAAACCTTAAGGCATATCGTGAATCGTTTTACAAGTTCCTGCAAAATGTTGGGAGGTACAACTGCTGATGCTAGTGTCCACCTCTTTTGGAGAGGTGAGAATTCGACATCAATCTTCTGATATTTTTCTTATTTTCAGTATAAATTTAACATACCACATTTAACAAAAATTGTAGGATTCAATCTCCTAAAGCATCTTTTTTCCCATCAATATAAACCCATACCCTTGTTTTCAGAGGTCGAACAAGATGTGAAATGATATGTTTACTTTTATTTGTTGTTGACATAGCTGATTAATCAGCACTTTATTTCCTGCTATTGCTCAACCTGACATCGGTTTTTTTAAATCTTTCAGCTCATTTCCAACCAAGCTATTATCTATCTAATTGTTACGACTTGGCTACATTGCAGCTCCCATCTCTACTAATGCCACTACATAACAATTGACTCGCTGAGAGCTGACATCCTGATCTCTACTAGCAGCACAATCAGGGATAAATTTTAGATTGTTAGGATATCTGATTAAAAAACTTTAAGCCTCATTTGGATTTACTTAAATACTGTCATGAACTCAGTCTTGGCTGATCATCAGTCTTGCTGATGTTGTCCACCCGACCAGTTCCTCATAATTTTGCTTAAAACATCTCCTCTCGACTGTTTCCTACTGATCCGAAACAAAAGCATATGGATCTCAGTACCAAAGTGGGTACGGAGCAAGGTCCACTGGCAAAACATGAGCTCCTTCTAGACTGCTTTGATCCTGGACATAGTTCCTTATTCACACGACTCAGGCACCAACTCACTCATCCTTGAATCTCACACCTTTCCAACTTTTATCAGTAAAGAGAGTCCGAGGCCTGGTGTTACGACAGAATAGGCCATCTGAGTTTTCCTTTCACCCCCAACCCTAATGCGCAGTTGAGACATCCCCGCCCCGTGTGAAAGTCCCCTACTGTGCATTTCAAAGCAGCAGAAACGGACATGTACGGGAACTCTCAGGACCCGCTCCTTTGCATAGCGCATCATGACCCGCAAAAAACTTCTAGGCCAAGCTAGGAGTCCCAGCCTACCCCTGTTGATCCTGTCTGCATTTAGCAAGGCTTGCCTGCTGACACGGGCAACACAGAAAGGTGGGCATTGTCTGGCGACCAACAGCTCCTCCACCTACCCGAAAAGGTCCATGAATTTTAGTCCCGATTTTGAACGGAAGCTATGGTTATGGTTTGCTGCCTCTGACGGCCTTGGGAGCACCTCTACTCTTGTCACTGCAGATTTAAGATTTGCCTTCCATGAAGAACCCAAAGAAGGTGCCAGCTTCAGAAGTTGTGCCAGCCCATTGTGCTGCAGACCCTGCCTGGACTAAGTGGCAGGAGTATCCATGGCATATTTACTATTCTTCCTACTCCAATCTGTGGTTACCATCTTCTTACGTCACACATCCTTCTGGTGTCAAAGAAAAACATGCCGTCTTCCCTTAATGGACTCCATCCCCCCGTGCCTGACATGTGACATTGAGAGTGCTTTAGTGAGGTTAGTTATCGGAAGCATCAATCCCCTCCACCTCCATTCGCCCAATCCACTGCAATTCGTTGCATCTTCTGCAGGCAGTCCAGGACAGATTGACATCTCAATGCCCTACGCTCATCCCCTGGAACATTGTGCATGGGGCTCATGGCTGCTGGCTACCTAGATACAGAGTTTTGACTAATGTAGTAAGCAGATTTTGGTGGCGGTTTGTTATTCCGAACGGTGCATGGCTGCCAGTGGTGTGTCCTCTGAGTGCCCCATAGATGTTTGTTTATCTATGTCATTGCTTATGCTTTAGACTGTCGCATGGCCCGCTCGCAGTCTGCCGAGATTATCACTCCATACAGGTGGTCCCCTCGATCGGCCCGTTAAGACATGGGGTATGGGAGTCTAAATGCCGGCCGACGCACATCTTGCCTCAGCCCTCTTGGGTTGCCGGTAAGGATGCAACCGGCCGCCGGGTCTGTTTCCTGTGCTCTGGCTCCATGGCCTTTATCATGATAACATGGATACTTATATCAACTCCTATTTATTTGGTATACCTGTGCTTTGTCAATTTCTTAATTCCAGCCAAACACATCTCCAAATTCTTGGGGGGGGGGGGTGGGGGGGGGGGGGGGGGGGGGCCCCCCCTGGACCTAGGACTACGGACCCGCATCTGCAACTTGACGTCCTGATCCATAGACGATTATCAGCAAGGATAAGCAACAAAAACATCTCTGTGATAATTCTCACACTGATACCACTGCAAGGCTCTTTTCTGGATCCTTGCTAAGACGCCCTGTATACTCACTATTTTGGTGCAACAGAAATCGCTGCTCCACTACATTTACAAGTTTGTAGATGCATGACCATAGTGACTGAATCTCAAATATGAATGAGATTGAGTACAATCGCAGGAGAGAGCGTGCTGGTAGAAGATGCTAGACAACAGCCTCTCCAATGTCAGCAAAACAAAGTAATTGGCCTGGACTTTAGAAGTAGGGAGGAATTCGCTCCCTAGTATTATTCAATGGTAGCAGAAGTGGAGATGATCCACTTCAGAGGCCGGATAAGTGATGTTGGAAAGAAAGTTTTCCAAGTGGTAGAGTCTCGGACCAGAGGTCACTTCACTACTGCCTCAATAACAGGACGTTTCCTGAGGAAGAGTGCAATGAGAAGAATTCCCTGTGGTCAAGATGGTGAATCTGTGGAATTCTTGCCACAAAAGCTGAAGGCCAAGTCAATGGATTTTTTTTTTTTTAGAAACGCAGAGTGTAGATTATTATTTTATTTGTATGGGTTTGTGGGAGAATGCAGAGAATGGGGTTTAAGTGGGGAAGACTAGATCAGACAGGGTTGAATGGTGGAGTAAACTTGATGGGCCGAGTAGGCTAATTCTTCTCCTATCACTTATGATCAAGAGCTTCCATTCCTCACTGTAAAACTTCACCCAAAGTCTGCCTGGTCTAACCGCATCAGCGATTTGGCGCAAGCAAACAACACAACCAATGCCTCCTCTTCCCCCCTGGAAGACTAAGGAAATTTGGCATGTTTTCCATGGACTCTTACCAATCTCTACTGGTGCACCCATTTAAAACAACCTGTCCGGATGTATCACAACTTTGTCATGACAACTGCTCTGTCCAAGCCACAAACCAGCTTCCCTCCCATTGACTCAATACAATACAATACAATACCGTTTATTGGCATTTGAACCTCAAATTCATTTCAAACTAAATTTGGTTTCTGCAGTCATACAACAAGAAAGGGACCAACACACACACGAACACAATTTAAACACCAAACATCCATCCATTACATTATACCCCCTGGAAAGCAGCCTGCATTATCAAGGCCACTTGCATCCTGGTCATTCCTCTGCTCCCTGTCGTGTCAGGCAGAGCTTAGAGGCACATATCCACCAGATTCAAGAATGGTTTCTTACCTGCCGTTAACATACTCTCATTACTCTGAATGCTCAGATGTATCCCCGATTACTCCCAATCTACCTATTTGCAGCCCTTTGCACTTTTTTCAAAATCTACTTTCTTTCTCTGTGTATTATTCCTGTTTACTTTCTATTTTGTTACAACCGGTTGTGCTTGTGCATGTGATGATTGCTTTATTTGTTATCCTGGCAAATTATGCCATACACAAGCACCAAATGCCTTGGTACACAGTAACAAACCAAAACTAAATATTTCAATAAAAATGTTTTAAAAGCCATGTTATATTTGATGTGCGAGTAATTGCATACGTATAAAATATAACGGCAAAATTCCGATTCATTTCATAGTGCTGGAAGCTTTTAATATATGTTATCTCAATCATGGTGGGTTACATTACCAAATGACATGATGGTTGACAGGGCAGCGCTTGTAGAATAAATGTTTTTTGTCTCTCAGCAACTTTAGTTTGAAGCAGACAGTCGTGCTTCATCATCACCATAAACTCTTTTGGGACCGAACTCTCATAAAGAAGATCGAGCCAAATGTTCCCTCATATGCGGAAACTAAAGTCCTGAAGGACTTTGCTCAATTAGCTAGAAGCTGATGACTTGAGCAGGTGAAACTGTTGCAGACTATTATCCAGTAAGTATTGTTGGGATGTGCTGTGAAGAATTTGTAAAATTTATTGCCTAATTTACAATACACGATGCCTATTTAATATAATTTTTGATTTCTACAACATCCTTGAATACAATTAATTTCTTGTTTTTAATATCTTCAAAAAAGCATGTGGTTTTGTTTTTTAAAACACAAGTAGTTTATTATATTCAAGTTTGCTCATCTCCTGCATTATCCTTTGACATATTCAAATCAATGGTTTCCTGAGTTCAATGGAATTTTTATTGACACATGTAGTAAGTAAGTATTAATGACTTCCAAGTTGTGTAAAATTGGCTCTGGATATTGAATAAAGTGAATATTCAACAAAACCTATTAGCGCAACATTTTATAGAACCAGTTGCCTATGACAAATTATTTGTCTGTACTTCTCATGGAGACAAGTATTGATTCCTACTGCACTTTGATGGGTCTCTTCCACAGGAATAAAACAAACTACTGTTTGAAGGAGCTGTGCAGTTAATCCTGGAGACAAACACTGAGGATAGATTTTTTTGACACGAGGTATGCTAAATTGAATCAGTGCTAGAGTGAGAAGTGGATGAGTGCATGAGTGTTTGTTTAAGTTCTTCACCCCCAGATAGAAAATTATCTTGGGCAAAAGTTTATTATGCACTTTCTCTCTCCCCACCCACAGTATTATAGAAATAAACTTAAAGGTGGAAGCAATGAGGTTCTTCAGTGATAGGAGCAGAAATGGGTCATTTGGACCCATCAATCTGCTTTGCCCGCATTCAATCATGACTGATCTCAACCCCATTCTCTCCTGCCTTCTCCCCATTAACCTGACGCAGATATTAATCAAGAATTTTATCAATCTCTGCCTGAAAAAATATCCATTGACTTGGTCTCCACAGTTTTTCTGGTGGCAATGAATTCCACAGATTCACTAACCATCCTCTGACTAAAGAAATTCCTTTCTTATCTCCTCCTAAATGTACCTCATTTTATTCCAAGGCTATGGCCCGTGGTCCTAGACTGTTCCACTTATGGAAACATCCACTCCATCCAGGCAGTTACTTTGGTCATATCACATTAAAGTGGAACATCACTGATCCATTTTAGATGAAATATTTACTTATTTATTAACGGGGAGATTGGCACCAATTTGATAAATTATCTTCAATTTTGTATAAAATGTTCTGAGTTTTCTTAATTAGTAGCCTATTTTTTTAAGGTCATGAATGCTGTCACTGGAAGAATAAGTAAAATTCTTGGAGGTTATTTGGAATCATTCAGATATCGAAATTTATTTCTTATGAGGTGCCGTGAAATTTTCATTATCTATGACGAAATGTCGTCAAGCCTTGTGCTTTATTAAGAAATGGGTGCTAACATTAGCCTCTAGTTCAATTTTTTTTTTTTTTTTTAATATATAATAATGTTTGGGATGAACAAAATGCAAGAATTCTAACTCTTAAATCTTACAGCAAGACTAACGTTTAACTGTGGTATATTTTCAGGTAAAACTGAACAAGTTGGCATTCCTGAATCAATTCCACTTCGGTGTCTCTATGCATATGTGAAAGCTTAAAGAACAGAATGCAGGAATATTGTATGGGATTGCAGAGTGTATTGCACAGAGTCACAGGGCCAAGATTGAAAATATATTCCCATCTTCTGAAATCCCAATCTGCTGCTGATACACTTGAAGTCTAATTGCATTCATCTCCCTGCATGCTGTTTCTAAGTTAAGAATGTTTCCATTTGTAAAAGACTTGTGGTATGCGATTTTCCCCAGGATATATTCCAGTCATATTTTATTTAAAAGCATTGCTGGCAATCTAACCTGTAACCATCTCCTTGATCTTAACATTAAGACGATGAAACACCAGATTGTGCTTGTTAAATACTTACAAATTAATTTAATGAAGGAATTTATGCAGCATTTGCAAGTTGATTTTGCTACATTCAACGCCAATGCTATTTTCTCTGCTTAATTGTAGTGATTTTTTTTTTAGACCTGATTTACCTGATTTGTGTGGCAAATCTAAGCTGAGAGCTTTGGCAATGTTTAATCTAATTCTCTCTTGGAGTGCATTACAAATCTTTTATAAATTGCATGTCTTAATTTCAGTGCAGTCAGGTGAGAACAGATGATCAGAAAGTCAGCAATTATCTTTTCAGTATTGTCATCCATGTAACGATTTCCTGTGATCGTGTGGTAGTGCAATGTGCTATTTCCAGCAAATACTCCAAATAGCACTTGGGAGCTAAAAAATGTTTTTTTTATAAATGTTTGGAGCCAATTGTCTGATCTTATTCTTTCAGAATTGTTCTTGGAACGTTTAATTTGTGCACGTGGTTATTTTAGTATTACCCAGCATTCACGCTAACTGTTTTACATTGGAAAAGGAATTGCTTGCCTTGATCTCCTATTCACTGAGCATTTTTTTCTTGTCATGTTGAAATATAAAAATGGAAATTTTGAAAATGAATGGTAGATACTTGAGAATGCGCCAGTTTGATTTCCTGTGTTTGGTAATTCATGTGCTAACTGTATTTGCTTGGAATAATTTTGTGTAATAATTAGGAGGCATTTCTGATTAACCTGAAATTAAAAGTTTAATCCTGTGATTTGTTAACAGCTGTATATTGTAATATGTGATCGGGTCTTTCAACAAAACAATGGCTCAACTCGGATGTATTTAGTTATAATTAACATTTTAATGTGAAGACCAAGTGGGTCGAGAATAGATCAAAAATGCATTTACAACGTCCAAGATTTAGTTTTAGTTAGTAGCCCCTAAAAATTTTTTCATTTCTTTTTGTTTTATTCGTAAAATAGTGTGCTTCTATTTGAAGACAGGTCAATAAATCTTTCCTAATTATTGTAGATCTTCTGAGTTTTTCAATTTATATTTAAACACATTTTTTGAAACCATTCGGTTAAAACATTTGCTGGCCTGGAGTCGAATTAGTCAATATAATTAGATTATCTGTGTGTGTATTCACCCATTCCATTTGCTTGAGAATTAAATGTTCTAAATTAGTTTCTTTACCTTCCTTACAGTGTCAAGAACATTGTGAAGGATTTTCATTGGTGTACACCTAAACAAATAGGGCAAGAGCCAAACTTAAAAGCCACGGGTTTGCTGGTTTCAATCAATCAATAAGCTTCTTTCTGATCTTGATTTTGTCCAATTTCCTTGCCAACTGACTTGAGGCTTTCTTAGCTTGAATTCAAACATCCATCTTGAGAGCAGCTCAATTTTCTATCTCTGCAATAATACTTCAGATTTTCAACCTCTCTGGTTATGTTTTGATCTTTCAATCTCTTCCCTTAATGATACCCAATCGCCCATCCACAATCCATTGGCAGAGAGAATGGAAGAATTCCGCAATCTCTTGGATAAAATTACTCCATAGCCTCTTAACGCCCCCGCCCCCCCCCCCGTCCCACCCCCCCAAACTCCCCCCCCCCCCCCCCTTTTTCCCCCCCCTTATGGTTGCCTGGTGCTTTACAGGATTCTGTAAAACTGGTATTCTCTAAAAGCAAAAAGTATTTTGTTTATGATTGTATTCCAAAGTAAAGCTTGTAAAAGTTAGTTTAACTTTAGAGATATAGTGTGGAAACAGGCCCTTCAGCCCAATGGCTCCCACCAATTCACATTCAACCCGTACACATTTTATTCTACACTCTAGGGACAAGTTACAGAAGTCAATTAACCCAAAAACCAGCAAGGCTTTGGAATATGGGAGGAAACCCACACATCACAGGAGAATATGCAAACTCATATAGACAGCATCATAGTTTGGGACTAAACTGGGGTCTCTGGTGTGTAAGCATGCCACTCTGCTGCTGGCGTCCACTGTGCAGCCCGTTGGACAAACTGCCGCACAGTAAAATGACTATTGATTTACAATCGCAACTTCACTTTATTCTATTCCATGATGTGTCATCATCACTCATCCAGATTTCAATGTCCTGTGTCTCTTGCATTCTAAGACATTGGCTATTTAAACCAGTATGAGTCTTCTGAATGAAGAATTAGTGAATGTCCTTGGGGGATTTGTTTAGTTAGTTAAGGACATCAACAGCTTGTCCTCTTCACGTCAAGATTCCATGGTAGAAGGCTGCACGCCAAGGTGAATTCCTAATTACATTCCAATGCCAGCTTTCCCAAAGCAGGTCCTTTGGCTTTGTGATTGAAAGATCAAAACAAAACCAGAGAGGTTGAAGTAGTGATAAATGGTTGGAACCTTTCATTTACTGCTAATAATGCAAAATTTGAATCATTGATATTACCCAATTAAGCATAAAAAGTATGTTGCCTTGATGTTAATTTTCTTCACTGAAGTAGATTGAACCTAAAATTGTTGTGACATAAAAAATTAAACTCTTTTAGTAACTGCTGCAGATGTTTCTATCAATCGGTGTGGCCAGTCCATTCTTCGCTGTCGTGTGTCTGGGCCAGCAGGGTGGATGCCAACACAATCAACAAGCACATCAGGAAGCTGGCTACGTCCTGGGGAGGGGGTTGAATTCATTGAAGGCAGTCCTTCTTGGAGGGAAGGATGCTCATCAAATTGCGGAGCATCTATGGACAATACAGCTCCAATCCCCCCTCCATTACCCACTGTCAACATGAGGATCACATTACAACTGACTGGTTCCACCAAGATGCAGGGCACAGAAAGCCACAGGAGATACTTTTTCATGTGGCTATCAAACTAATACAACATTGTCAGGTGTAGACTGAATCCCCTCCCTAATCTTTGCACTTCCCCCCAACCTGGTCTTGTCCACTACATTACTTTAATTTCATGTTTCATGTATCTTATTTAATGATTGTTGGCAGACCAATTTCCCTCTATGGGATATATAAATTTCATTCATATTGTTCCAAAAAATATTAAACTTTTGTACCTCGTGTCTTCTTCCCAACAAGGTTTTGGGCCTCTCGCACTTTAGTGTTTGTATCAAAGTTGGACATCCCCACCAATGTGGCACACAGCACTAAGGAATGAATCCTCTGGTCACAACCCTGCATAGAGCCCGCCAAAAACTCTCTTGCCATCTTGTGCCTGCCATACTTGGCCTGGTGCCTTACATTCCTGATCATATCTATGGAAGTAAATTGGTTATAAACCTTCTCTTGCACAGGAGACAGATATGCTTGATATATCTTAACAGAACCTTTTTGTCCTTGAGTATCATAACTTACAAACACTATTATGTCCTCCTTCCTGTAACCCGTGTCGCTGCATTAACGATGTACCCATGTATTTGGTCAATCTATTGCCATCCCCCTAATTCATGGTCTATCTAAAAGTCTATCTGACTTAAATAGTGGCGCCTCCATATTTGAGCTGTCTTTTTCTTCTGCATTGATAGTAAAATCAAATGCCAAGACCATATACTCAGGAGGGTACACAAAAAAGCTGGAGAAACTCAGCGGGTGCAGCAGCATCTAAGGAGCGAAGGAGAGAGGCCACGTTTCGGGTCGAGACCCTTCTTCAGACTGGTCAGGGATCATGGAAACGAGAAGATAGAGGTGATTGGAGAGATTAGGAACAAGAATGAAATATATGCAAAAAAAGTATCGATGATAAAGGGAACAAGCCATTGTAAGCTGTTGCAAAAAAGTAACGATTATCACAACCACAAACAGCTTACAATGGCTTGTTCCCTTTATCATCGTTACTTTTTTTGCATATCTTCATTCATTGTTCCTTATCTCTCCACATCACCATCTATATCTCTTGTTTCAACACCTCACCCCCTGATCCCTGACCAGTCTGAAGAAGGGTCTCGACCCGAAACGTCGCCTATCTCCTTCGCTCCTTAGATGCGCAGCAACCCGCTGGAGTTTCTCCAGCTTTTTGTGTACCCTCCGAATCCCAGCATCCTGCAGTTCCCGTCTTTAAATCTTATACTCTGAGTTCCCTCTTGCAAGCAAGTAAATATGCACTTTTTATCTAATTCTTGCAGTTATGCTTCACAAGTGTAATGTGATTAAGCTGTCTGTTTTGAGGACAGCACAGTGTTAAATGATGTGGGAGTAAGTACTAAACCAAGCTATTTGGCGGCCAACAGTGATGAAGCGGTTAGAGTTACTTGCCTTTATGCGCCCGACACCTGGGTTCGTGACTATGGCGATGTCTGTACGGATTTGTATATGTTCTCCCTGTGACCCTGTGGGTTTTCTCTGGGTGCTCTGGCTTCCTCCCATCATTCTCATGCGAAACAGATTTGTAGGTTTAATTTGCTTTGGTAAAATATAAATGGACCCTAGTGTGTAGGATAGTGCTAGTGGTACAGGGTAATCACTGGTTGGCCGGCGTTCTCACTGGCTGAAGAGCTTATTTCCACGCTGTATCTTTAAAGTCTATAGCATAAAGAGTACAGGGTGATCTGGCAGCAACCTATTTGCTTTTGTGAAACCAGCACCTCAGTCTTGTTTTTACTAACATTGGGCCATGTTACTTCATGCTGAATTCTCTTCTGTAAACAAAAATTTTTAAACAATAGAAGATCGTGCTATCCACCTCCGTGAAGTTTAAAAATTTCAACAGATCTACTGTGTCCCTGAATGCGTGTCTAAATGACCAGAATTGTAAACGCCAGATATGAGGCAAATGATGCTGAACACAGCTGCCAACGTTGATTAATAATGAAGATGATTGTATCGCAATCCTGTGGTTTACCCCAAAATTAACATAAGCCCAGTCTTTCCAATATTTTATTTGGGTCTGTGGGGCTTCGATACAATTATGGGACTGACTCTTGGGGATGTGTGCTGCGATCATTACAAGTATGGTTGAAATACCCTTTTCCTCATAATCCCTAACTGCTCAACTGCTTTTATTACTGCCTTGCCAAAATGTATAATGCTTACTAATAGAAAAATAATTTTG